>CM076722.1:21708727-22308727 GCA_038501795.1 Pseudopleuronectes americanus
AAACTTTTTTTCTTACTAAGATATTTTGATGACTATATTTGATTTACATTTGAAATAATAATGTTATGAATAATAACTAAATATGATATAATGTAATTAAAGCTATTTAATTATATTAGCATCTGGTTGCTATGTTGATAGAACCACCTCCTGATGAGGAAGTTTTGCGATCATTTAAATCTAGTAAAAACCTTTCTTGTTACAAAGATATTTTGATGACTATATTTGATTTACATTAGAAATAATAATGTTATGAATAATAAAAGAATATGATATAATGTAATTAAAGCTATTAAATTATATTAGCATCATGTTGCTATGGTGATAGAACCACCTCCTGATGAGGAAGTTTTGCGATCATTTAAATCTAGTGAAAACTTTTTTCTTAGTAAGATATTTCGATGACTATATTTGATTTACATTTGAAAGAATAATGTTATAAATAACAATTTAATATGATATAATGTAATTAAAGCTATTAACTTTATTAGCATCTGGTTGCTATTGTGATAGAACCACCTACTGATGAGGAAGTTTTGCGATCATTTAAATCTAGTAAAAACTTTTCTTCTTACTAAGATATTTGGATGACTATAATTGATTTACATTTGAAATTATAACGTTATGAATAATAAATAAATATGATATAATGTAATTAAAGCTGTTAAATTTTACTAGCATCTGGTTGCTATGGTGATAGAACCACCTGCTGATGAGGAAGTTTTGCGATCATTTAAAACAGCTTCATATTATACAGTGGTTTAATTTCAAACTTAAATAATGAGCCTGAATTGCATTGGTTAGCATGCTGGGTAAATGCAGAGAGAGTGTGAGACATGACTAACCTCAGTCAAGGTCAGAGTGCAATAGCAACTGTTTTAAACTTCAAGAGTATTTAAGGCAATCAACAGCCAATCAGAGGTCTCCCCATCAAAATAGCTCCTTCGATTCGGTTCATCACAGCGTCAAAGAAGGTAATGAGAGAGTGTCCCTGTCAATCAAAATAATCCCTTATTTCAAATCTTAGCATCTGGTTGCTATGGTGATAGAACCACCTCCTGATGAGGAAGTTTTGCGATCATTTAAATCTAGTAAAAACTTTTCTTCTTACTAAGATATTTTGATGACTATAATTTGATTTACATTTGCAAATAATAATGTTATGAATAATAAATAAATATGATATAATGTAATTAAAGCTGTTAAATTTATACTAGCATCTGGTTGCTATGGTGATAGAACCACCTGCTGATGAGGAAGTTTTGCGATCATTTAAAACAGCTTCATATTATACAGTGGTTTAATTTCAAACTTAAATAATGAGCCTGAATTGCATTGGTTAGC
Source organism: Pseudopleuronectes americanus (assembly GCA_038501795.1). Lineage (NCBI taxonomy): Eukaryota > Metazoa > Chordata > Actinopteri > Pleuronectiformes > Pleuronectidae > Pseudopleuronectes > Pseudopleuronectes americanus. The sequence continues at coordinate 21,710,072 of CM076722.1, forward strand.
ATGCTGGGTAAATGCAGAGAGAGTGTGAGACATGACTTACCTCAGTCAAGGTCAGAGTGCAATAGCAACTGTTTTAAACTTTAACAGTATTTAAGGCAATCAACAGCCAATCAGAGGTCTCCCCATCAAAATAGCTCATTCGATGCTGTTCATCACAGCATCAAAGGAGGTAATGAGAGAGTGTCCCTGTCAATCAAAATAATCCCTTATTTCAAATCTAAGCATCTGGTTGCTATGGTGATAGAACCACCTCCTGATGAGGAAGTTTTGCGATCATTTAAATCTAGTAAAAACTTTTTTTCTTACTAAGATATTTTGATGACTATATTTGATTTACATTTGAAATAATAATGTTATGAATAATAACTAAATATGATATAATGTAATTAAAGCTATTTAATTATATTAGCATCTGGTTGCTATGGTGATAGAACCACCTCCTGATGAGGAAGTTTTGCGATCATTTAAATCTAGTAAAAACCTTTCTTCTTACTAAGATATTTTGATGACTATATTTGATTTACATTAGAAATAATAATGTTATGAATAATAAAAGAATATGATATAATGTAATTAAAGCTATTAAATTATATTAGCATCATGTTGCTATGGTGATAGAACCACCTCCTGATGAGGAAGTTTTGCGATCATTTAAATCTAGTGAAAAACTTTTCTTCTTAGTAAGATATTTCGATGACTATATTTGATTTACATTTGAAATAATAATGTTATGAATAATAACTAAATATGATATAATGTAATTAAAGCTATTAAATTATATTAGCATCTGGTTGCTATGGTGATAGAACCACCTCCTGATGAGGAAGTTTTGCGATCATTTAAATCTAGTAAAACTATTTTCAAGATATTTTGATGACTATATTTGATTTAAATTTGAAATAATAATGTCATGAATAATAACTAAATATGATATAATGTAATTAAAGCTATTAAATTATATTAGCATCTGGTTGCTATGGTGATAGAACCACCTCCTGATGAGGAAGTTTTGTGATCATTTAAATCTAGTAAAAACTTTTCTTCTTACTAAGATATTTGGATGACTATATTTGATTTACATTTGAAATAATAATGTTATGAATAATAACTAAATATGATATAATGTAATTAAAGGTATTTAATTATATTAGCATCTGCTTGCTATGGTGATAGAACCACCTCCTGATGAGGAAGTTTTGCGATCATTTAAATCTTGTAAAAACGTTTCTTCTTACTAAGATATTTGGATGACTACATTATCAACATGTAACAGCAACAGCTTCATATTATACAGTGGTTTAATTTCAAACTTAAATAATGAGCCTGAATTGCATTGGTTAGCATGCTGGGTAAATGCAGAGAGAGTGTGAGACATGACTTACCTCAGTCAAGGTCAGAGTGCAATAGCAACTGTTTTAAACTTTATCAGTATTTAAGGAAATCAACAGCCAATCAGAGATCTCCCCATCAAAATACCTCATTTGATGCTGTTCATCATAGCATCCTAGGAGGTATTGAGATAGTGTCCCTGTCAATCAAAATAATCCCTTATTTAAAATCTAAGCATCTGGTTGCTATGGTGATAGAACCACCTCCTGATGTGGAAGTTTTGCGATCATTTAAATCTAGTAAAATCTTTTTTTCTTAGTAAGATATTTTGATGACTATATTTGATTTACATTAGAAATAATAATGCTATGAATAATAACTAAATATGATATAATGTAATTAAAGCTATTAAATTATATTAGCATCTGGTTGCTATGGTGATAGAACCACCTCCTGATGAGGAAGTTTTGCGATCATTTAAATCTTGTAAAAACGTTTCTTCTTACTAAGATATTTGGATGACTACATTATCAACATGTAACAGCAACAGCTTCATATTATACAGTGGTTTAATTTCAAACTTAAATAATGAGCCTGAATTGCATTGGTTAGCATGCTGGGTAAATGCAGAGAGAGTGTGAGACATGACTTACCTCAGTCAAGGTCAGAGTGCAATAGCAACTGTTTTAAACTTTAACAGTATTTAAGGAAATCAACAGCCAATCAGAGATCTCCCCATCAAAATACCTCCTTTGATGCTGTTCATCATAGCATCCTAGGAGGTATTGAGATAGTGTCCCTGTCAATCAAAATAATCCCTTATTTCAAATCTAAGCATCTGGTTGCTATGGTGATAGAACCACCTCCTGATGTGGAAGTTTTGCGATCATTTAAATCTAGTAAAATCTTTTTTTCTTAGTAAGATATTTTGATGACTATATTTGATTTACATTAGAAATAATAATGCTATGAATAATAACTAAATATGATATAATGTAATTAAAGCTATTAAATTATATTAGCATCTGGTTGCTATGGTGATAGAACCCACCTCCTGATGAGGAAGTTTTGCGATCATTTAAATCTTGTAAAAACGTTTCTTCTTACTAAGATATTTGGATGACTATATTTGATTTACATTTGAAATAATAATGTTATGAATAATAGCTAAATATTAGATAATGTAATTAAAGGTATTTAATTATATTAGCATCTGCTTGCTATGGTGATAGAACCACCTCCTTTTGAGGAAGTTTTGCGATCATTTAAATCTTGTAAAAACGTTTCTTCTTACTAAGATATTTGGATGACTACATTATCAACATGTAACAGCAACAGCTTCATATTATACAGTGGTTTAATTTCAAACCTAAATAATGAGCCTGAATTGCATTGGTTAGCATGCTGGGTAAATGCAGAGAGAGTGTGAGACATGACTTACCTCAGTCAAGGTCAGAGTGCAATAGCAACTGTTTTAAACTTTAACAGTATTTAAGGCAATCAACAGCCAATCAGAGATCTCCCCATCAAAATACCTCCTTTGATGCTGTTCATCATAGCATCCAAAGAGGTATTGAGATAGTGTCCCTGTCAATCAAAATAATCCCTTATTTCAAATCTAAGCATCTGGTTGCTATGGTGATAGAACCACCTCCTGATGTGGAAGTTTTGCGATCATTTAAATCTAGTAAAAACTTTTCTTCTTACTAAGATATTTGTAAGACTATATTTGATTTAAATTTGAAATAATAATGTTATGAATAATAACTAAATATGATATCATGTAATTAAAGGTATTTAATTATATTAGCATCTGCTTGCTATGGTGATAGAACCACCTCCTGATGAGGGAGTTTTGCGATCATTTAAGTCTTGTAAAATCTTTCTTTCTTAGTAAGATATTTTGATGACTATATTTGATTTACATTAGAAATAATAATGCTATGAATAATAACTAAATATGATATAATGTAATTAAAGCTATTCAATTATATTAGCATCTGGTTGCTATGGTGATAGAACCCCCTCATGATGAGGAAGTTTTGCGATCATTTAAATCTTGTAAAAACGTTTCTTCTTACTAAGATATTTGGATGACTATATTTGATTTACATTTGAAATAATAATGTTATGAATAATAGCTAAATATTAGATAATGTAATTAAAGGTATTTAATTATATTAGCATCTGCTTGCTATGGTGATAGAACCACCTCCTGATGAGGAAGTTTTGCGATCATTTAAATCTTGTAAAAACGTTTCTTCTTACTAAGATATTTGGATGACTACATTATCAACATGTAACAGCAACAGCTTCATATTATACAGTGGTTTAATTTCAAACCTAAATAATGAGCCTGAATTGCATTGGTTAGCATGCTGGGTAAATGCAGAGAGAGTGTGAGACATGACTTACCTCAGTCAAGGTCAGAGTGCAATAGCAACTGTTTTAAACTTTAACAGTATTTAAGGCAATCAACAGCCAATCAGAGATCTCCCCATCAAAATACCTCCTATGATGCTGTTCATCATAGCATCCAAGGAGGTATTGAGATAGTGTCCCTGTCAATCAAAATAATCCCTTATTTCAAATCTAAGCATCTGGTTGCTATGGTGATAGAACCACCTCCTGATGTGGAAGTTTTGCGATCATTTAAATCTAGTAAAAACTTTTCTTCTTACTAAGATATTTGTAAGACTATATTTGATTTACATTGAAATAATAATGTTATGAATAATAACTAAATATGATATAATGTAATTAAAGCTATTAAATTATATTAGCATCTGGTTGCTATGGTGATAGAACCACCTCCTTATGAGGAAGTTTTGCGATCATTTAAATCTAGTAAAAACTTTTCTTCTTACTAAGATATTTGTAAGACTATATTTGATTTAAATTTGAAATAATAATGTTATGAATAATAACTAAATATGATATAATGTAATTAAAGCTATTAAATTATATTAGCATCTGGTTGCTATGGTGATAGAACCACATCCTGATGTGGAAGTTTTGCGATCATTTAAATCTAGCATTTAAGGCAATCAAATATTTGATTTAAATTTGAAATAATAATGTCATGAATAATAACTAAATATGATATAATGTAATTAAAGCTATTAAATTATATTAGCATCTGGTTGCTATGGTGATAGAACCACCTCCTGATGAGGGAAGTTTTGCGATCATTTAAATCTTGTAAAAACGTTTCTTCTTACTAAGATATTTGGATGACTACATTATCAACATGTAACAGCAACAGCTTCATATTATACAGTGGTTTAATTTCAAACTTAAATAATGAGCCTGAATTGCATTGGTTAGCATGCTGGGTAAATGCAGAGAGAGTGTGAGACATGACTTACCTCAGTCAAGGTCAGAGTGCAATAGCAACTGTTTTAAACTTTAACAGTATTTAAGGAAATCAACAGCCAATCAGAGATCTCCCCATCAAAATACCTCCTTGATGCTGTTCATCATAGCATCCAAGGAGGTATTGAGATAGTGTCCCTGTCAATCAAAATAATCCCTTATTTCAAATCTAAGCATCTGGTTGCTATGGTGATAGAACCACCTCCTGATGTGGAAGTTTTGCGATCATTTAAATCTAGTAAAATCTTTTTTTCTTAGTAATATATTTTGATGACTATATTTGATTTACATTAGAAATAATAATGCTATGAATAATAACTAAATATGATATAATGTAATTAAAGCTATTAAATTATATTAGCATCTGGTTGCTATGGTGATAGAACCACCTCCTTATGAGGAAGTTTTGCGATCATTTAAATCTAGTAAAAACTTTTCTTCTTACTAAGATATTTGTAAGACTATATTTGATTTAAATTTGAAATAATAATGTTATGAATAATAACTAAATATGATATAATGTAATTAAAGGTATTTAAATTATATTAGCATCTGCTTGCTATGGTGATAGAACCACCTCCTGATGAGGAAGTTTTGCGATCATTTAAATCTTGTAAAAACGTTTCTTCTTACTAAGATATTTGGATGACTACATTATCAACATGTAACAGCAACAGCTTCATATTATACAGTGGTTTAATTTCAAACTTAAATAATGAGCCTGAATTGTATTGGTTAGCATGCTGGGTAAATGCAGAGAGAGTGTGAGACATGACTTACCTCAGTCAAGGTCAGAGTGCAATAGCAACTGTTTTAAACTTTAACAGTATTTAAGGCAATCAACAGCCAATCAGAGATCTCCCCATCAAAATACCTCCTATGATGCTGTTCATCATAGCATCCAAGGAGGTATTGAGATAGTGTCCCTGTCAATCAAAATAATCCCTTATTTCAAATCTAAGCATCTGGTTGCTATGGTGATAGAACCACCTCCTGATGTGGAAGTTTTGCGATCATTTAAATCTAGTAAAAACTTTTCTTCTTACTAAGATATTTGTAAGACTATATTTGATTTAAATTTGAAATAATAATGTTATGAATAATAACTAAATATGATATCATGTAATTAAAGGTATTTAATTATATTAGCATCTGCTTGCTATGGTGATAGAACCACCTCCTGATGAGTGAGTTTTGCGATCATTTAAATCTTGTAAAAACGTTTCTTCTTACTAAGATATTTGGATGACTACATTATCAACATGTAACAGCAACAGCTTCATATTATACAGTGGTTTAATTTCAAACTTAAATAATGAGCCTGAATTGCATTGGTTAGCATGCTGGGTAAATGCAGAGAGAGTGTGAGACATGACTTACCTCAGTCAAGGTCAGAGTGCAATAGCAACTGTTTTAAACTTTAACAGTATTTAAGGAAATCAACAGCCAATCAGAGATCTCCCCATCAAAATACCTCCTTTGATGCTGTTCATCATAGCATCCAAGGAGGTATTGAGATAGTGTCCCTGTCAATCAAAATAATCCCTTATTTCAAAATCTAAGCATCTGGTTGCTATGGTGATAGAACCACCTCCTGATGTGGAAGTTTTGCGATCATTTAAATCTAGTAAAATCTTTTTTTCTTAGTAATATATTTTGATGACTATATTTGATTTACATTAGAAATAATAATGCTATGAATAATAACTAAATATGATATAATGTAATTAAAGCTATTAAATTATATTAGCATCTGGTTGCTATGGTGATAGAACCACCTCCTTATGAGGAAGTTTTGCGATCATTTAAATCTAGTAAAAACTTTTCTTCTTACTAAGATATTTGTAAGACTATATTTGATTTAAATTTGAAATAATAATGTTATGAATAATAGCTAAATATGATATAATGTAATTAAAGCAATTAAATTATATTAGCATCTGGTTGCTATGGTGATAGAACCACCTCCTTATGAGGAAAGTTTTGCAATCATTTAAATCTAGTAAAAACTTTTCTTCTTACTAAGATATTTGTAAGACTATATTTGATTTAAATTTGAAATAATAATGTTATGAATAATAACTAAATATGATATAATGTAATTAAAGGTATTTAATTATATTAGCATCTGCTTGCTATGGTGATAGAACCACCTCCTGATGAGGAAGTTTTGCGATCATTTAAATCTTGTAAAAACGTTTCTTCTTACTAAGATATTTGGATGACTACATTATCAACATGTAACAGCAACAGCTTCATATTATACAGTGGTTTAATTTCAAACTTAAATAATGAGCCTGAATTGTATTGGTTAGCATGCTGGGTAAATGCAGAGAGAGTGTGAGACATGACTTACCTCAGTCAAGGTCAGAGTGCAATAGCAACTGTTTTAAACTTTAACAGTATTTAAGGCAATCAACAGCCAATCAGAGATCTCCCCATCAAAATACCTCCTATGATGCTGTTCATCATAGCATCCAAGGAGGTATTGAGATAGTGTCCCTGTCAATCAAAATAATCCCTTATTTCAAATCTAAGCATCTGGTTGCTATGGTGATAGAACCACCTCCTGATGTGGAAGTTTTGCGATCATTTAAATCTAGTAAAAATCTTTTTTCTTAGTAAGATATTTTGATGACTATATTTGATTTACATTAGAAATAATAATGTTATGAATAATAACTAAATATGATATAATGTAATTAAAGCTATTAAATTATATTAGCATCTGGTTGCTATGGTGATAGAACCACCTCCTTATGAGGAAGTTTTGCGATCATTTAAATCTAGTAAAAACTTTTCTTCTTACTAAGATATTTGTAAGACTATATTTGATTTAAATTTGAAATAATAATGTTATGAATAATAACTAAATATGATATAATGTAATTAAAGCTATTAAATTATATTAGCATCTGGTTGCTATGGTGATAGAACCACCTCCTGATGTGGAAGTTTTGCGATCATTTAAATCTAGCATTTAAGGCAATCAAATATTTGATTTAAATTTGAAATAATAATGTCATGAATAATAACTAAATATGATATAATGTAATTAAAGCTATTAAATTATATTAGCATCTGGTTGCTATGGTGATAGAACCACCTCCTGATGAGGAAGTTTTGCGATCATTTAAATCTTGTAAAAACGTTTCTTCTTACTAAGATATTTGGATGACTATATTTGATTTACATTTGAAATAATAATGTTATGAATAATAGCTAAATATTAGATAATGTAATTAAAGGTATTTAATTATATTAGCATCTGCTTGCTATGGTGATAGAACCACCTCCTGATGAGGAAGTTTTGCGATCATTTAAATCTTGTAAAAACGTTTCTTCTTACTAAGATATTTGGATGACTACATTATCAACATGTAACAGCAACAGCTTCATATTATACAGTGGTTTAATTTCAAACTTAAATAATGAGCCTGAATTGCATTGGTTAGCATGCTGGGTAAATGCAGAGAGAGTGTGAGACATGACTTACCTCAGTCAAGGTCAGAGTGCAATAGCAACTGTTTTAAACTTTAACAGTATTTAAGGCAATCAACAGCCAATCAGAGATCTCCCCATCAAAATACCTCCTTGATGCTGTTCATCATAGCATCCAAGGAGGTATTGAGATAGTGTCCCTGTCAATCAAAATAATCCCTTATTTCAAATCTAAGCATCTGGTTGCTATGGTGATAGAACCACCTCCTGATGTGGAAGTTTTGCGATCATTTAAATCTAGTAAAATCTTTTTTTCTTAGTAAGATATTTTGATGACTATATTTGATTTACATTAGAAATAATAATGCTATGAATAATAACTAAATATGATATAATGTAATTAAAGCTATTAAATTATATTAGCATCTGGTTGCTATGGTGATAGAACCACCTCCTTATGAGGAAGTTTTGCGATCATTTAAATCTAGTAAAAACTTTTCTTCTTACTAAGATATTTGTAAGACTATATTTGATTTAAATTTGAAATAATAATGTTATGAATAATAGCTAAATATGATATAATGTAATTAAAGCTATTAAATTATATTAGCATCTGGTTGCTATGGTGATAGAACCACCTCCTGATGAGGAAGTTTTGCGATCATTTAAATCTAGTAAAAACTTTTCTTCTTACTAAGATATTTGAAGACTATATTTGATTTAAATTTGAAATAATAATGTTATGAATAATAACTAAATATGATATAATGTAATTAAAGCTATTAAATTATATTAGCATCTGCTTGCTATGGTGATAGAACCACCTCCTGATGAGGAAGTTTTGCGATCATTTAAATCTTGTAAAAACGTTTCTTCTTACTAAGATATTTGGATGACTACATTATCAACATGTAACAGCAACAGCTTCATATTATACAGTGGTTTAATTTCAAACTTAAATAATGAGCCTGAATTGCATTGGTTAGCATGCTGGGTAAATGCAGAGAGAGTGTGAGACATGACTTACCTCAGTCAAGGTCAGAGTGCAATAGCAACTGTTTTAAACTTTAACAGTATTTAAGGAAATCAACAGCCAATCAGAGATCTCCCCATCAAAATACCTCCTTTGATGCTGTTCATCATAGCATCCAAGGAGGTATTGAGATAGTGTCCCTGTCAATCAAAATAATCCCTTATTTCAAATCTAAGCATCTGGTTGCTATGGTGATAGAACCACCTCCTGATGTGGAAGTTTTGCGATCATTTAAATCTAGTAAAATCTTTTTTTCTTAGTAAGATATTTTGATGACTATATTTGATTTACATTAGAAATAATAATGCTATGAATAATAACTAAATATGATATAATGTAATTAAAGCTATTAAATTATATTAGCATCTGGTTGCTATGGTGATAGAACCACCTCCTGATGAGGAAGTTTTGCGATCATTTAAATCTAGTAAAAACTTTTCTTCTTACTAAGATATTTGTAAGACTATATTTGATTTACATTGGAAATAATAATGTTATGAATAATAACTAAATATGATATAATGTAATTAAAGGTATTTAATTATATTAGCATCTGCTTGCTATGGTGATAGAACCACCTCCTGATGAGGAAGTTTTGCGATCATTTAAATCTTGTAAAAACGTTTCTTCTTACTAAGATATTTGGATGACTACATTATCAACATGTAACAGCAACAGCTTCATATTATACAGTGGTTTAATTTCAAACCTAAATAATGAGCCTGAATTGCATTGGTTAGCATGCTGGGTAAATGCAGAGAGAGTGTGAGACATGACTTACCTCAGTCAAGGTCAGAGTGCAATAGCAACTGTTTTAAACTTTAACAGTATTTAAGGCAATCAACAGCCAATCAGAGATCTCCCCATCAAAATACCTCATTTGATGCTGTTCATCATAGCATCCAAGGAGGTATTGAGATAGTGTCCCTGTCAATCAAAATAATCCCTTATTTCAAATCTAAGCATCTGGTTGCTATGGTGATAGAACCACCTCCTGATGTGGAAGTTTTGCGATCATTTAAATCTAGTAAAAACTTTTCTTCTTACTAAGATATTTGAAGACTATATTTGATTTACATTTGAAATAATAATGTTATGAATAATAACTAAATATGATATAATGTAATTAAAGCTATTAAATTATATTAGCATCTGGTTGCTATGGTGATAGAACCACCTCCTGATGAGGAAGTTTTGCGATCATTTAAATCTTGTAAAAACGTTTCTTCTTACTAAGATATTTGGATGACTACATTATCAACATGTAACAGCAACAGCTTCATATTATACAGTGGTTTAATTTCAAACTTAAATAATGAGCCTGAATTGCATTGGTTAGCATGCTGGGTAAATGCAGAGAGAGTGTGAGACATGACTTACCTCAGTCAAGGTCAGAGTGCAATAGCAACTGTTTTAAACTTTATCAGTATTTAAGGAAATCAACAGCCAATCAGAGATCTCCCCATCAAAATACCTCATTTGATGCTGTTCATCATAGCATCCTAGGAGGTATTGAGATAGTGTCCCTGTCAATCAAAATAATCCCTTATTTCAAAATCTAAGCATCTGGTTGCTATGGTGATAGAACCACCTCCTGATGTGGAAGTTTTGCGATCATTTAAATCTAGTAAAATCTTTTTTTCTTAGTAAGATATTTTGATGACTATATTTGATTTACATTAGAAATAATAATGCTATGAATAATAACTAAATATGATATAATGTAATTAAAGCTATTCAATTATATTAGCATCTGGTTGCTATGGTGATAGAACCCCCTCATGATGAGGAAGTTTTGCGATCATTTAAATCTTGTAAAAACGTTTCTTCTTACTAAGATATTTGGATGACTATATTTGATTTACATTTGAAATAATAATGTTATGAATAATAGCTAAATATTAGATAATGTAATTAAAGGTATTTAATTATATTAGCATCTGCTTGCTATGGTGATATAACCACCTCCTGATGAGGAAGTTTTGCGATCATTTAAATCTTGTAAAAACGTTTCTTCTTACTAAGATATTTGGATGACTACATTATCAACATGTAACAGCAACAGCTTCATATTATACAGTGGTTTAATTTCAAACCTAAATAATGAGCCTGAATTGCATTGGTTAGCATGCTGGGTAAATGCAGAGAGAGTGTGAGACATGACTTACCTCAGTCAAGGTCAGAGTGCAATAGCAACTGTTTTAAACTTTAACAGTATTTAAGGCAATCAACAGCCAATCAGAGATCTCCCCATCAAAATACCTCCTTTGATGCTGTTCATCATAGCATCCAAGGAGGTATTGAGATAGTGTCCCTGTCAATCAAAATAATCCCTTATTTCAAATCTAAGCATCTGGTTGCTATGGTGATAGAACCACCTCCTGATGTGGAAGTTTTGCGATCATTTAAATCTAGTAAAATCTTTTTTTCTTAGTAAGATATTTTGATGACTATATTTGATTTACATTAGAAATAATAATGCTATGAATAATAACTAAATATGATATAATGTAATTAAAGCTATTAAATTATATTAGCATCTGGTTGCTATGGTGATAGAACCACCTCCTGATGAGGAAGTTTTGCGATCATTTAAATCTAGTAAAAACTTTTTTACTCACTAAGATATTTAGATGAATATATTTGATTCACATTTGAAATAATAATTATTAAATAGTAATAATGTTATGACTAATAACCAGTGGCGGTTTTAGGCACGGGCGAACCGGGCAGCTGCCCGGGGCGGCACTTTGTCATGTCACGTGGGGGGCGGCACGAGCACTTAAAAAAATAAATAAAATCATCTGGCCCTCAAAGCGGTTTTCTGTTATCTATCATATCTCTGTGTTGGGAATTGGCAAATTGACGCCCCCTGCAACTGCAGCGCCCCTGCTTGATGCTGTGTGAGAAGGGGGAAGGGGAGGGGGCGCGGGGGACAGTTCACCTCTGGGTCTCCCAAATGGAACAGAGAAGGGGGGGGACGGGGGATCCACTGTATAGAGCAGTGATTCTCAAACTGTGTGGCGCGCCCCACGACTGCCACGAGGCATAAACTAGTATTTAAACCGAACCAATGTTTTAATGTCCGCATCTCTTTAACGGCGGAGCAGTAAACAAATCGCTCTTTCGCCGTAGCAAGGGGTTGGCAACCCGAGGCTGTGAAGCCGCGGGCGGATCTTCAGCTCCTCTGGTGTTTATTGAACCTTGTTTAGATAAGGGAAGTTTCCCAGGAATGAGAAATAGGGGACAACGGGGGCTAGTTGAAGGTCTGATTTTTAGAAAATGTATCATGCTTTTAAATGGGCAGAAAAGTGAATCGACGCAAGCCACTACAATTGAACAGGCGTCGCTGTATTTAGAGATTTTCAGCTGGAGACTGTAGTGAGCGGAGTGGAAGTTATGATCATTAAAGGAAATGTCAACATCAGGATTACATATTTGAGAGCACGTCGTAAACTCCCCGATTCTTAGAAATCCATAAAAAGCTAACAGACATACAGCCTCGAGAAGTGAATCTATGTAGGGGGGAAACATGCCGCTCCTGAGCACTGAGATCATCCTGTGCAGGACAGAGAGTGTGATGGGCTTTCTCCGATCTGGAAGGGGAGGAAACTTTTGAAATGTCCTTCAGTAATAGTTTAATGACCGGATTTGAAAATAAACTGGGGAAGGAAGGGTTGTGACATCTGGCTTCGAACTGTATACCTGCTACTAGTCCTCGAATGTAAGTGGGTTTAAAGTGCCGGACGTCCATGCAGTAACTGATGAATGCACACACTGAGTTGATGTGGACGGGTTTTGGTGACACATGAACTGAGACACAAAATACAGCGAAAATCCTCCAGGCAAACTCTTACATTTTCAGAGTAGATGCTGCGAGTCCTTTCCTAATGTAGGTCCTGGCTGCTTCTAGGTATACAGCAAGGGGCTCACGCCTTAATAAAGTGCGAGAACGTGGAGGGGAGGAACTTGAGCTGGACTGGAGCATGCCTCTGGACAGATGAAACAAAATGTCTGGAAATTAAAACGGGAGAGAGAATCAGCTTAGGTGTTGTGATGCCCGGGCACATGGCTTGCTGTGATTATGAAATTGTGAGTGATGGCAGACCATGTAATGCTCCTCACAAACGGCATGATACTCTTACATGAGGAGCGTCCTTTGTTAATAATGTTAACGACCGCTTGGTTGTCGCAAAGGACAGAGATGCATTTCGTTCCCAGTATTTTTCCCAGAGGAGCGTCCCTGAGGAATAACGCGAATTGCAAAATTAAGGTGACCGAGGAGAGAGAGCAGATGCTGCTTGGTGATATTCTTTACGTCGCTGTATGTTCTTGCGATGTCGCGAATGCGCTGTAATTTCTCAAATGGGAGAGACGCTTTCATTACGATTGAATTTAATGTAATGCTCAGGAATTCCAGACTTGTCTCTGGGCCTATTGTTTTTTCTTCTGACAGAGGAACGCCGAGGGATTTGAAGAAGCATTTCAGATGGAGCGGGAAGCACCTGAAAATCATCCAGTAGATGGAGGATACTTGGAACTCTGACTCTGTTGAGTAAAATATAACACAGCGCCTCGGATAGTTGATTGAAAATGCTTGGGCTGCTCCTAACGCCGAAAGTAAGGGGCACCGCAAAGTTATATTTTTATAATCTGCTGGGCGATTCCCATTGGACGCGAGCAGATTCCACTGCGAGGGACGTATTGGGATGATTTTAAAAGCGTTGATGATGTCCGCTTTAGACAGGCAGGGTCCTTGTCCTGCGAGCTTTATTAATTTAATTGCGTTATCAACCATGGCATAATTCAAAGAAAATGGCTCTGGTGGGATGAGGCTGTTTACACTTGCGAAAGGGCCGGAGCGGGGGGGCTTAGAGATTGAAAATTTGTCTCTTTTTCCCTGAATATTTCCTTGTGGCTATGCCTATGGGGTTTAAGCGAAACACGGAAAATGGAGATGATTTATAAGGACCGATAATGTAGCCCTTTTTTACTTCTTTCTCCATCAACTGAGAAACTATCTCTGACTCGTTTGCTGCGGACTGAAGATTTTTTGCTACGTATGTCACTGTGGGAGAGGACAGGACACCCACTTGGAAGCCTTGAGAAAGTCCTGTGATTAAATAGTTAACGAATACAGAGTCGGGATGGGAAGATAATTCTTCTGCTAACGTTTGCTTGAAAAGGCATTGTGGTAAAGATAAAATATGTTCCTTCCGTATCTCATATTTAAATCGCTGATTAGCAGCAGGTAAGTGTCTAATTCTGATCTCCTTTCGGGGTATACAGAGCAGATGGTAGCACGATAAATGCTGAAGGCGATGAGAAATTGTCAGATTGTTAGGTCCCTGATTAAGCGTGGATCCGAGGTTTTAAATATGGCAGTGATGTTCTCTCCTGTGGCAATAGTTGTATCGCACTCAGGCGAAGGCAGAATGAGCCTGACTAAGTTGATGTCTTTGCCTTGTAATATTTTTGCTCTGAGGCGTGCAGAAATGTTTGCAGACTGAGGGATGTAAGGCCTAGCGCTAAGGAGATTTGGGAATCTCCTTGAACCCCTATATTTAGGAACACCCCCGATCAGCAGATCGTCTGCAGTTTAAGTCTACCTGACTGAACTTATGTTAGCTTCATTTTTTCTATGCATAGTACAACATTTGTTGAGGGGCAGTTTTATGGAGACACTCAGCATTTATTCCTGTTCTATTCTGAACTATATGGTGCTCATTTTCTAGCGTTTGCCCATTCATGTTCCTTTTCAAATATTTTTAAGTTGAAATCTACCCCTCTCAATAAACTCAACGTGGTATGACAAATTGTGTAAGTGTAAAATTATGATTACTGGAATCAAGGGTTCAGAACCAGGGAGTAAACACATATAAAGAGTCCCCAAGATGAAGTTAGAGTGTGTCTATATTTAGCTTTAGCACAGCCCAGCTCTATCAGCAAGAAAGAACCTTGGTACTTTAGGTTTGTCCAAGACTTCCACCCAAAATATTTTAAGAATTCACCTACACACAGTTGCACAAGCGCTTTCTGCCACCTCGAGATAGCAATAGGCCAAAAATGCACCTGTCTAAACGTAATTTTAAGTCCAACACATGAATGAAAATGGATTCAAGTGTATAGAAGAACAGCAAATTCAATTTCCCATTTCCATCCTGGTTTTTCAAATATTAAAAGAGGAGTGGAGATAAAGAGCTGGTGTAGCCAAATTCAAAGCAGGAAACACCATAGGACACGTGTTCATTCCATTACTTGATTTGAGCAGTTTCCTTCTTCAGTCTCCTCAATGGTCAACATAGATCTGATGTTTTTCTGTGCTGCTGTTGGCAGAAAACTTGAGTGACGTCTGTTTCCTTTACACTTTGTTGCATTTAGTTTGTGTTTACCAAATGTTACACATTTAGAGTTAATATCCCCAGTGAAATCATGCAGCTGTAGCCCAGAACCTCTTGTGGTCCATAGCACAACATCTTAACATGATCCGTGCCACATTTTGTTCTAATAAAGTGAAGCAGAGCAGTGTTAGAGAGGGTTTATAAGGGACCGACAGTAAACCTGTTAAGGTACTGATTTTAGTTTTTAACCCAAAGCAGAGACTGAAATACCGGATTGGAATAAAGGCAGAGTTTATTGCTGAACAAGGCAGAGAGGAGCAGGCTGTGGAGGCATGGAGCTGGCTGGAACACTCCAAGGGGTGGCATGAATGCTGAGCACCAGGAAAAGGAAAAACACTGCACCTAAAAGCATACCTGACCCCTATAACCTTTTCAAGGTGAATGCATCATTTGGCGACATCCTGAGCAGGTGAGAGGGAAGAAAAGGAAGGCAGCATCAGTCCTACTGACTTTGTGTTTATTTTCATTGACCAACTCACCTGCAACAGTCACAAGATGAACCAAGTCCAACACTGCCCTCCAGTGGAGCTAAAACGAACCCTTCCTCAAATTCTCTTAAAGTGGGATTGCGTTTAAGCGGAACAACAGTCTTATTAAACCAATTGGAAGAAACTTTGTTTTATCCGCAAAGCCTCAGGCATAACATTTTCTACATCAATAAAGATTATCGTAATCCTCAAGCACTCAACATTCTCCCGCCATAGACTTCCTCACCCAGCGGAAATACCACCTCAGCCAGCGCCAGCCTTTTTCTTTTAAAAGCATCATAAGAATCGACATTTTGGATGTCTTTCTGTGAAGATGGCACATATATTCAGGTAGTGATCATGCCAATAAAACCATAAAGTAATGACAAAAATCTGGACGGCGATGGCAAACATTATGTTCGGCCTATGTGATTTACATAAACAGTAAATGGAAAAACTGTGCTCTCCTCCGCAATGAGTCACTTCTGGAGAAGAGTGGCAATAAAAGGGGAATCAGGGCCCTTTCAGATGTTTGCTGTAACCTATGACTGTGTATCAGTGATATTAGGGTGGATATATAATGTAATTATTGGTATCCCACCAAATACGCACACACACACACACCACAAGCAGGCAGGATGAAGCAGCGCTCAGATGCACACACGGACATGCACAATTTACACATATGAGCTGTACTGAGGAGTGTCTCTCTCTCTCTCTCTCTCTCTCTCTCTCTCTCTCAAACACACACACAGTCCAGTGCGAAACCACATATACACACAGGAGCACTCGTTCATCATAAACCACATTATATACACACGCACACTCCTGCAGCACATACCTCCCCACCATTGGTTCAAACCCAGACGCCGCATGCCAGTGCACCTCGCTCCCTGAGCCACAGGCCGCAGGAGGAGAAGAAGAAACAGATGGGTACCAGCTGTTTGGATGAGAGCCCCGGGTACACAGCTACTGTATTGCACTACACACACACACACACACACACACACGCACACATGCACACACACGCACATGCACGCATGAGCACAAACTCATTCAAGTTGTTACACTGCACCCTTGCCTGAAGTGCTTATAGTATTTACTCAGACACAGCATTAACGGGTAATGCATTGTTAGTGCTGTGTTTTAACGGTTGTGCGTGTGAGGTCATCAGCTCGGATACAACCGCTCTGACGCTATTTGTGCTCGAAACAGATTCCCGTTTTCCCATTAAACAGCTTTTCTGCTAAGTACAGTGTGGTGTGTTTATGGTAATTATGCTGATGTTTCAAATTACTCCAAATTCACTGATGGTGGAAAGCCTCACAGAGCGCTTACAGTGCAGTCTGTAAGTGTGTGGACACTGAGGCACGCTGGATTTAAGGAGAGAGAAGAAAAGAGGCAGCCTTTGCTCCTAAATGTAGAAGTTATACGGGCAAGAAAAACCCAAAGAAAACAAATGAAAGTACCGACTCTTTTTAAAGTTGTGCATTCGTTTGGCTTCTCTGAAACAAGCAAGTTGGATTTTTTTTAAATGAAAATAAGTATGAGGTTAAAGTGCTGACTTTGAATGTGTCCACATCCATGTTAAACATTGCACAAGGCAACTAAGTAGTTTTCAGGCCAAAATATCACATAGACTTCAGCTAGTTTCAAAGATTTTGCAAACCAAACCTTAAAGCTGCTGTTCCAACCTGCTCCCTGGGCAGTGTACAGCACTCCACCACTGACCCAAATCAACCACACAAACCAACTCCATTGGATTTATAAACATAAGGACACAAATGGTAGTGGGTCTGTATTTATATAGCACTTTTCTAGTCTTGATGACCACTCAAAGTGCTTTGCAGTAGAGTTTTTTGCCATTTGCCCATTCACACATGCCCATGACATATGCTTTTGTTTGTAAAGAGTGTGTGTGTGTGTCTGTTATCTGTCTCCTTGTGATCAGAGCACAAAAAACACAAGTTAAAGCCAGGTGTGTAAAGGGTCATAGTCATGTCATTACCTCGGCCAAGGAGGTTATATGTTCACCCCTATATTGGTTTGTTGGTTTGTATGTCTGTTTGTGTCTAAGTAAGATTACACAAATAAATCAACTGAACAGATTTCGATGGATGGAAAAGGATGTGGTATGGGTCAGAGAAGAGCCAATTATATTTTGGTGTGGAACCGGATCAGGAGACGGATCCAGGAATTATTTTCTTTCTTTAACATTTTGCCATTGTGAATTTCTCTAGAAATAATGAAAACATCTTCACATAAGTAATAAAACATCTGTAGAGTGCTTCTATCTATGAACAGGTGAATTTTGGTGTGAATAAGTATTTTTGGCAGGGTGAACATTATTCAATAACTGTAAGGTAACAAATATTCCCTTCTACTGTATCATAGAATGGATATTTAGCATCTGTTCATTACAGTGTACATGGTAGTATCTGATGTCAATATGCAATATGTTGAAAAATCCGCCTGGGCAGAGATATTTGCTCTCTGAGTGCCCCTACAGTTGTATATGGTACAATTGAATTGCATTGGATACTATACATGTACATTTGTGAAAAACAAAACAATTTATCACATGAACAAATACACGTTTGTTCTCTCAACAACTGTGACCACTTTTTTCCCAAAAGGAAATTAGTCAACTGTCAACAATGAGGTCAGCAGAGGCTGTTGATCATTCTCTCTCTCTCTTTGTGTTTCCTGTCTGAACCCTTCCAACCTCAGAATCAACTTTCTTCCCATGAGTCAACTGAGGTGGCGACTCCTTCGGCTCATTACAACATGACTTACTCAAACCCAAATCTCTCCTCCTCAAGCTGGAGATGCATGTTTGCTCGGTCTGAATGCCATTAGTTACAGCCAGTGGTTGTCCCCTCTTATTACATTCTCTTTGAACAGTCTTTCTCGTTAAATGAAAATACAGCATTGTGTGAACTACGCTGAAGTTAAGGGTTTAATTCATCAGCACTTGAGGCTGCTGTGACAGTCCTGCCACTACAAACGTAACATTAAACATCACAGGGCGCCATCTGCACTGCCGTACTGGCACCGCGGAGCAACACTCAATACTGTACCAGTTATTGAACACTGCAACAGACAAATGGAAATGGTATTGTGTGTATGGTTGACCACGGTCATCCTGTGATTTCCAGCCTCAGTGCTGATGTGGTCTGGCCCGTGTGGGTTTAGAGGGCAGACCGGAGCAGCAGCTGGCTGGTTCAGGATCTTTTTCCCTCGCGAAGCCAACAGGATGTCTTTAATGAACCACAGTGTGTTTGAACTGTCGCATCTCACCATACAGCAGTGCAGCCCTCATTTGCTGGCGTGCACAACATGAAAAGGAAACGCCAATGAAATGAGAATCATGCTAAAACAAAAAAAAAGGATGTGTCAAATCCAGGAAACGCTGTCTCCGAGACAAAGACCACAAATCAAATGTTGGCCATAATAAAAGGGAACGTCCTTGGATAACGTATTGTGGAGGTTTCAAGTGACTGGGGCAGCCCTGCTCTTGTTGTGCCTGAGCAAGTGTTCTTAAGTTCCCTGACGTCTTCATGTCAGTTTTGATGTGACCTCAAAGTCAGACTGCAGCCAACGGTTCGCTGAAGACTGTAGCTGCTTGCTGATTAATTTCTGAGGCTTGCAGAGGAAACACTGTTGTTTACCACAGGTTCCACTGTGTTGGGTTTGACCCCGCATGATTTCCAGTGGCTGGTGCTTGAGTGTACCTGTTACGTCCACAAGATGGTGTTGCTGGATTACCGTACAGCTCCGCAGAGAGCGGCGGGTCCCTGCCATTGTGGCAGCAACAAAGAGAAAACAACGCTCACATTATTATCATGATATCTGCAAACTGTGGTGATGGTTCAGTAACTGTGAGGGTCGATACACTGCACATTGTTTCAATTACTGCAAACTGTTGTTCCAGACCATGCCATAGGAAAATGCTCAAAATACTTCATGTTTGATCTTGTGGGCTCTTGTGAAACTGGAAATGAATGGTGATTAACTATAATGATGATCATCATGGTGAAAGGTTTTGTGCCACAGGTTATTTGACTGTATGAGCCAGTCCAGGCCTTAAAAGGAAAGTCCTTTAAAACTATTACAGTTTGTGAAGGATGCAGCATGTGGAGGCACAACGAGATTAATGTTATTTACAGTCGGCAAATAAATGTGTCTCTTATTAAAACAAAAAAATTTAATGGCGAGAATTCAGAAAAACAAAGCTTATGAAACAAAGTTGTTTTCCTTTTTACTTTACATGGCAGTTGGAACAAATGAACTGCTGATGTCTAGAGCTCTAGTTTTTTTGTTTGTGTGTGTGAGCTGTTGTAATGGGAGGCTCTCTTGTGTTGACTGAGACAGAAGGATATGGGTATGATTAAAGCAAGGCACTAAAGCAAAGGTGGTAATTGGGATCATAAACACTCACTTTGCCATTTACCCCCACTAATGAAGCGTTGCTGTTTATTCTGAGCGGCTGTCTCGTCAGAAAAACAACAGCATCCATCCTGCAGTGTTTAGCACCCATCCCATTTGCTTTTAATGCTGTGGCGCCATGGTGAAGGATATCATCAGTACATCAGCAGGCATATAGTGCTCATTTACAAGGGCTGATATGTACCATAATGATAGCTGTGAGGCTGATATGAAACTGAATAATTCATATAAAACTAGAAGAGCACTTGGAGAGAACATAAGTCACAACAGAATGGCCACTTTATTGCATATACATGTATTGAGATCATACACTTACCATGTACCATGAAATTTACTACAAATTGCTAACAACGTCCCCTGTTCATATATTAGCATTCTAAATATCTCTGCATTTATTTTTTATACCTGCACAGTCTGATTAGATCATAGGATCAATTCCATTTTTTTAATATGTACAACTCTTTGTAAAAATGTATTGGAGTAGAAAATAGTGATTCTGATACGTGTACAATTATCCCCCCAAAATCTAATCCAAGAAAGTACAGATACATACAATATTTGCTTGAGTAGAGTAAATAGGTGAGTAATTTGTTGCATCCCACCACTACAAATCAGAGTAACATCAATGAAAATATATGGATTAAGAACAATTGAAATGGTAATATAAGAAAATGATGTGTATTATAAATAATATAAAATACATAATTAGACATGTATTGTTATAATTATGAATATTCACTGATATGAGCATTTTATCTTGAGAACGTTTTTGACCGTATCGCCCAGCCCTATTCTCCTCTTGGACCTGATGTCTTCATCTGCTACACTTTTGAGTTGCCAGGGGTCACATGTTCTATGAACATCATAATTAACTCACTCAGTCTGTTCCCTTTGCACTTTGTTGGATTTCGCTTTTCTGGATCCCTCTTCCCCACTTCAGCCAAACATATAAACATATATTTCAAACAGAAAATGTGCATAAAAACTGGTGGATGGAAATGCACTTTATGACAGCATAGAAAATTGTCTTATGGCTAAATTAAAGATATGTGGGCCTTTTCCTGCTTTCTCCATATGGGAAGTAAGTTTGAGAGAGATGAAATATGATTTAGTGACTTACAGTTTTGAGGTGAAACAGAATCCACAGCCCTTGTGGATTAATGCTGGAGCAGATAGTGACAATGTGCACTGCAGACGGAGCGACTCACTCTGCCAAGTCACACACTCAAACTTGTGTTAAACCAGTCACTCTGGACTGGTGTGCTTCCACTTCTGCATCGCATCAGCTGCTGTCATACCCGCCTGCAGGTGTAGTTGATTGAGCTGTAATGGTAACTGCATTCACTCTGTATCAGTGTTGAGCAGTTAATCATTACTGTTGTAGCAAAGGGCAGAAGACATTAAATAACAGGAAAATATTATGTATGATTCGTTTTTGTCCGGCCTTGTCCTAACCGGTGTGGAGATATTTTCTTCCACGTTTTTAAAAACTTATTCTGTACAGATCTCCCTCCACCAGAGAAGATCTGTGTTCCAAATAATACAGGGCCAGTCTTAATGCTGGTAATGTGGTGCAGTGATGCTAAATATAACTCAAACTTGTGATTAGACCTAACAGTTTTAACCAAACATGGGGAAACCACCATGAAGCCACCATTGTTATTGTGGTGCATGCATATTACGCAAATCAACAGTGGGCATGTGCCATGTAAACTGTGACATCATCATTTACAAATGCTCCGTTTTATATGTACACGCAAGTATACAGTTGCACAACTAAGGAATGGTTGACTTATCACAAGGTTGCAGCAACCTAAAGTTTGTCGCAGAATTTTGATGCAAAATTTGCATCTGAAATTCAGCGACAATGTGAAAATACTATTGTGACATTTTTGGGTGAGGTAAATATGCAAGAATAGTCGTACATGTAACTGTTTATAACACACAACATTTATCTCTTGCTGGATGGGCTGCTTTAAAAAAAACACAATAATTAAGAGTTTACCCACTTCTCCAGGCACCACTACACGACACACAGAAACCATCTGTACTTAGTGAGTCATGTGTAAAAATCCCTGTTTTAGTGAGTTTGCATGTTGACAAAAGGCCCAAGTACAGAGGGTAAAGTTCGTTTTGCATCGTTGTCCAATTCTTAGGTAAACAGTAATTGTTCATCTATTTCACTGCAGTAGCTGAAGCTCAGGTTTGATTTCCTGCCGATCTGAGCTCTCCCGGTCTCTCTAAATATCAAGAAGGATAAATTCGCTGTTGCTTGTCATCAGGGTGAAGGTGTTTTTCATCAGTGGAGAAAGAAGAAGTCACAGGTTGTTCTATAAGGACATTAAATTCAGAGATGTTTGATGGAGAGCTGGGTGGCTGACGAGTTTGATATGGGCCCCAATGAGACGTTCCCTCCCTCTGCAGTACGAGGGGACTGATTTGATAGATGCTTTATTATGACGGGAAGTGTTTAACTAAATATTACGCCTGTCCTCAGGCTGCTTAGATTAGGATCAGTTTAACATTCCTCCCTTTCCCTTTTAAAAGGCAACATTTATCTATTAGGCCATCAGCGTTTCCAGTCCAGCCGCACATTTAAACATGATTCTTTCCGACTTTGTCGCTCGCCCGGTACATGGAACCCTAATTTATCGCCCTCCTTTGAAGAGGGGACCTGGAGGAAGCTCGCCCAGACAGTGTGTTCCCTTCACCTTTCCAAGTCCAAATTCTGTGTGGCATGTTTGACATAGTGAATGAAAGGAATAACGCAGGTTGTCAGGTAGGAAAGAACCAGAGCTGCAAGGCCCAGGCAATCAGGAAAACTAGGTCCGGCACAAGGCAGGACTTCAATAAAATACCGCCAGTCCTACTTTTAAAAGCATTAGTCCAGGGCAAATTAAAAAGTAGAGTGCAATTAAAAGAAATCACTGTGTAAATGTTAGCATGTGGAAGTTTTTCTTCTCC
Organism: Pseudopleuronectes americanus; assembly: GCA_038501795.1. Taxonomy (NCBI): domain Eukaryota; kingdom Metazoa; phylum Chordata; class Actinopteri; order Pleuronectiformes; family Pleuronectidae; genus Pseudopleuronectes; species Pseudopleuronectes americanus. Next base: position 21,733,531 of record CM076722.1, read on the forward strand.
AACATTTCTCGTAGCTGAACAAAGAATGCCCCAGAGACAGAGCTGCGCAGCTGCTGAATATTACTACATCCATGTGTTTTAAATAAGACCCCATTATAATCAAAATCATAAAAAAAGGTCATGTGGTTCTCTCAAACATTTAAAAACCACCAAGCCTTTGTGATAGTTTCTATAGTTCCTAATTGAATGAATCCTTGGAAGAAATAGATTAAGCAACCATCATAGAGGTCATTAATCGTGACAAACATCTCTGTTTGTAGTATTTAAAGAATTTTTTCAGGTCATTTAGACACTAATAATACTTCTATTTTTATATCTCTGGATTTCTGTTTGCCTTTTGACCAGAGGTGACAAATATACACACATTAGTGTGTATATTTAGTCTAGTAGAAGTACAGTTACTTGTGTGATTCAACCTCTTTACCTGAGCTAAAGTATAAAAGTACAAGCTCAAAAATGTAATGAAAGTATAGAGTACAAAGTCACTGAATGTCATTTCTACCATCTGTATGTGCGTAAATCAAAGTGAGAATCAAACAGAGTGAGACTTAAAGCACTCCTACTTCAAATACAATTTTAAATAGATAATCTAAAAACAGTGGCTAAGGCATGAAAAGATTGTAAAAATGTTAAATGAAATGTGTACAATTGAAACTTATTTTTGAAGAAATTGTACTTTCTTGATTGTTGTTGTTCTGGGTTTGTTCCCTCGGGGTTGAATGCACTTATTATAAGTCTCTTTGGATACAAGCGTCAGCTAAATGAAATGTAAAGTAATGTACAATGTAGTAGATGGAGAACTCTTGATTTAAATATGGGGTAGGTTTGGGGATGGGGAACGTTTTGTTCCTCTGCTCTTCTGTTAAGCTATTAGATCTGTTGTTTATGTTTAGTTGGTTTCATGTTTGCACTCTGTTTGTTTCCTGCTTTATTTTGTAGTCTCTGTTCCTTGTGTGTTGTTTCTGTCTTCACTTCCTGTCGGTGATTGTCTTCTCCAATCCTCATGTGTTTCACCTGTGTTTAATTGGCCCTGCCTTCCCTCTGTGTATATATGCCTCTGTCCTTCCCTTTGTCCTTGTTGGATTGTTCTTGCTGTTGTTGTGCTCTTGTCGTTCTTCTCGCTGTCTTGCTGTTCTTGATGTTCCATGGTGCTGTCCTTTCCTCTGTTCATGATCTCCTGAGCCTCTTGCAAGTTTCCTTCTGTTTTTGTCCTCTTGTACTTGTCTTTCCAGTTGTTCCACTCTTTTAGTGTTTATGTTTTGTGTTTTTATCTAGTTAAGATTATTTTTATATAAAATACTCTTTTTGTTAAATACCTCCTCTCCTTGGTCCATCTTGTTCCACCAATCCTAACAGTCTTTGTAATACAGGGCAAACAGAGTTGGCTTACATTTCTGACAAACCCCCTAAAATACCTGAGTGGCTCAAACGTGACAGACCTGGTGGTCTTGCAATGGATAACTGGGTTTATAACTCTTGAACCTTCTCCCCACATTTCTGAATTTGATGTGACGCCTTGCTGTCTTCTCATTCTAGAGTTGATGCTGTGACCGTCAATATTTAAAGTCCTTTTGAAGGATGATTATACAAAGCAAAAATAATAGATAAGAGCAAAATATGCTCATTGCAGCTTACTCACTGACACAACCAGCAGCACTCAAAGGAGTACACACAAAGTGGATTTGAAGGGAATTTGTTTTCAAAGAAACCAGAGGACCACATCCATTCTATGGGGCCTACTGGTTTGTAGAAAGTCTACTGTGCTCAACCCTTTGGTTAAAAGTCACGGAGGGTGTCGCCTCACGCTGGAACAGATGAGTTTCCATGGGAGGAACGGAGCTGTCTGGCCAAATCCACTTTTCCCCCTTATTAAAATGGATATTTCCGAGCTGTCAGAGGGTGAAGTCTGGGTTTTCGGAGACGCGCACTGACTTCTCGCTGACAGTGGTCTTCCTTTCCCCCATAGGTTCAATATCTCGTGTGGCTCTCCCTCCCTGTGCGAGGTATAGCGGGTTCCCTGATGGTCCCGAGCCAGCGCAGCCCTGGCAAACTGTTCACTTTTTTTTCACTTAGCAGCACACACTAATTTACTGAGACTCGACACTGTTTTGGGTCGGCGGTGCAATTCCCACGTTCCAGCTGAGAAAATATATCATTAGTCCCTCATCGTGTATAGCTTGCCACGTTACGTTATAAAAGCTGGGTGTAAAGCGACCTGGATAAAACAGGAGCGATTTCCAGTGTGCCTCATTTCGACTGCCTGCTTGGAATAAGTGGTGGGCGTTAAGAATTTGAAAAGGGGGACAAGATGCGGTGTTGAAAAGCCCATTTTGCTTACTAATGCTCCTGGGTGGCTGGAAGTCTAAGCATTTCCATTGCAAATGTCTCCAGTAAGGTATTACAGCCATACGAGTGTAGGTCTTTACGAGCCTGCCTTGAAACTTATGTGGATTAATTAACTTTCCAGCCAAATTACGATCCATGCTAATTGCAGTCTAGGTATGTTTAATGAGATCTGGACAGAAGATGGGTAATGCACAAATAAGTTCCTTCCACCCGAACAGATGTGTACCTCGCTGCTTGTTGTTGTTTACCGCTCAGAGGCCGAGCGGCTTCACGGTCGGGCCGACGAGTGCGGGACCGTCACTGAGTTGAACCTGTGTTGCTCTAGCTCTGTCATTACGCACAGCAAACGAGCAAAGACCCTTTTTTTTGGCACGGGACCACAGTTTTCTGGGTTTTTCACTTCACAAACATTTTTACAGGCGTGACAGGCTGTGACCGAGCAGGCCGCAACAGACAGCTCCATCACCTCATAATAACAACCACCCTGCGGAGCCACACAAGACAGCTAAATGGATCACCTCCCAGGAAGCGCAGCAAGAAAAAGAAAATGAATGAAAGAAATAGCTGAGATATCTTGTGGCTTAGTTAGCAAATACAGGACACAGCAAATTAGAAGCCAATGGACTGGATTCTTTGTAGGCTTTACCGCATGGTGACCACAGTGCACGTGGCCTCTCACATCACTCATCGATGCTTTACTGCACACCCAGTCGCTTTACTTCACATAGTTTTTTTTACTCTCTGTTTACCGGTAGTACTGCTGCCTATCCGGATCACTAGGAAACCAGCCTTTACATCTCTATCCCTCTATTTCCCTAAACACAAGTCATTCATGTGGCAGCAATTTGGGCCAGCCGACACCCAGTGGTGGATGTGCCCGACCCCCTCGCTGCCCCCTCTAGCCTCCCCCTGACACCCGCTCCAAAGCCACATCTATCGCACCAGCCCGAAGGCCCCTGGGTGCTGGTCCTAGCCCATCAAAGCTGCTCCGTCAGAACTGTGAGTCTGCGTAGGTCGGTGTCTATGAAGGTTGAGGTTGAAAAACAATGTTACATGTGACCTGACCAACCTACCTATAGTCCGCCGCCTGTTCAGTAATGAGCATGGCAGCGCACGGCACTCTGTATTAAACACAGCTCTGTAATTCTCTTTATTTTAAAAGGCTTCCGTTTCTCGCAAGCATCAGTGTTATGTTGTGGGTTCCATGGAAGTTATAAGCATCCATTTTACTTATCAGATAATTGAAACACACAAAACCAGCCTGTCTTTGCAGTGGCATCTGTCGTAGATATAAATATCTTTTATCACAGTTGTTAGAAAAAGATAAAAGCAAGTTAAATTAAAGCAAAATCCGCTCATGCATTTATTACATCCTCACATGAGGAGACAGGGAGGCAGTTTAACATTTTTCTTACATCCAAAGCAGCAGAAGCCAGCTTTCCTTGGTGCAACAGCTCCTGTTAAATTGTTTAATTGCCACAGAAAAGCAATGGTCTTTGACTCGGTGCAGAAGACATCATCCGCTTACACGCTCTCACAATAAATCCCATGCGCGCTGTAATAAGCCCCGCTTTGTTTCTAATACATCCAAGTGAAAACATTTATTGGACTCGTTACAATGGTCTCCCCTTGGATTTTCTTCCTGTGTTACAGATGCCTTGGCTGAGTTCCCAGTATTGACCCACAGCGTCTCACTGCTCCTGACTGTGGTACCAACTGCTTTGAGTGAAGACCAAGGGAAGGCGGGAGAAGAACAATGAAGGAAAATGAAGGCCTGGTTGGTCAGTGGCAATAGCCAACACGTTTTCTCTGATGGTGTGTTCTGCTGATACTCTCTTTTCTTTGCTGCCAATAGCAAAACAGAAACATTTAAAACTTGACCAGAGACCAACAGCTTACAGCATTAACAACATTTCAATTTTACAGCCGCTGACTTGAACTCCACAAGGTCATCATATGCTGCTCTCACTCATGCACTGAACTTCTCCAGAAACCCTCCCAGTAAAAAAACTCAACTGCAAATGAGCCCATGTGAGAATATAACAAGAGTTTATGCAAATACATCACCGTGAGTGAGTTGATGACATTTCCAAGACAAAAAAAACCCACTAATACTAAAGGAATACAAATATCACACGATGAACATAGGGAGCCATACAAGTTGAAGACACTGACGAAATTGCCAACTTAGAAAGACTCTCTAGAGCTTTAGGTGGCGTTGATGTGCTGTAAACAAAAACACCAGTGTCTCAATCAACATTAATCTGCTGGCCCAGCTGGGATTTTAATTCACAAGAGCAAAATAAATCAAGTATATTGAGTCATAGTATACACTGCAAAAAGAGTTTAAGTCCACAAAGCACTTCTGGAGTGTCAGGGGTAAACAGAGTTGGAGCCAAATCCAATAAAATTGAAGTTAATGGCGAGTCCTTATTCAGACATTATAAAAACAAAACATTACACGCCTCCCTACTAACCCAATTATACTTAAAATGAAAATTACACTTTTTTATCAAACGCTGCATTAAGATCTGCATCAAAACATTTTCATTTAAAATGTATAAATGAGTAGCACCGATAAATATTTGACTCAAACTGATTATTATTATCTCTTTGGCATTAAATTAAATAAAAAAAAATATGGTGCAAAAGTAACCAAAGTACATTTGCTTAGTTAATGTACTGAAGTACATTTTTCATTAATCTGTACTTTAAGTAGATTAATTTCAAGGTACTCTTCATTTTTATTCCTCCAATTTATCAGCAAATATCTTCACTTTTTGCTCTATTTCGTCACATGTTCACATAGTTTTTTACAATTTTAAATGTGATCAGTAATAAGAGGGGAATCGTTCCACTTATCCAATTAGATACACCTCTCATGAACAAAGTTTAGTTAATACAATTAAACATGAATAGTTCACGTTCATAGTTCACCATTTAAAATCTGAACTAGTTCAAAGTTCAGTTCATTTATAGTTTTTAGTTGGAAAGTGAGGCGCCCGGCTATTTCTCAGCGCAGTTAACACGAATCTGCTTTCTCCGCTTGTTGTTGAATGTAACCCATTCAATGTACTGGTTTGGGGGTATATGATGATGGTCTTAATAATCATTATGTGATTAGGAAAATTAAAACTCCAGGACCACAGAAGGGGAATACAAAGTATGTGGTGCATATTTGATCATATCAAATATGTCATTAATATCGTTTAAAATCCTTTTCAGTTTGTCTCCTGGCGCGATACGCTCGTAGCCGAAACAATCGGTGCTATTAAAATAGTAGCTTGAAAATCATATATAAATCATGAAATGCTTCCAGTTAGAAACATTTTTAGGTAGATTCCAACAGATGTGGACCTATTTGTGTTTGTTTGTTGACTTACATGGTCATGGAAGCAATCACACAGGCCAGCATAGATAACATTAAACCCAACAAGGTCAAAGTACAGATGGGAATTTCTATAATTGCTAAACTTTTCGGATGACCCTTGTTTTTATTATCATCAGACAGTTGATCAACTTATATCTGTATTTTTCATGATCACTATTTTAGAGCTTCGGCTATACAGGGTTCTTAGACCATTTTTAAAGTAAAATGTTATGCTTTTTAAGAGCTCAACAAGTGTTCATTAAGACCCAAAAAATGTCAACACATTATCATTGATAGAGAAAAGAATTTATATAAACCCATTAATAAGCTTAATAAGTTTTCAGAATAATAACATTAAGTGAGGGTATCTGTTGGAGATCATTATTGTTTAATAGTTAAGCATCGGTTTATTTAGGGTTTTTTTTCGTTAAATGTTGCTCGTTAGATTATGCCTTTATAATAATAACAATAAACAGTATTGTTTTAGTCATTTTTAGTTTTGGTAATTGATGCTTTTGTTTTGAAGGTACTTGGCACCAGGTGCTAATTTATATATGAGAGACAGCAGACACCATTGTCTTTTTTGGTTTGTTTGTCTGAAAAAATTTAAAATAAACCACACAAAACATGATGCCTGTCTGAACAATGAACCTATTTCCTGCGTACTATTTACTCGAGTTCCAGTTTTTATTCTTTCACTTTCCCTTATGTTGGTGTCCATAAAAGCAAATGGGTCCATCGATGTTCAAAAACACGAAGAACGAGAAACAAACTGTCGATCCTCCTGGAATTTTCATGCACAACAGCAAAACATGAAAATCATCAAGAAAGCCACAGTATGCAGATGGGAGTCTGCTGATTAAAGAGCTCTCATTGGACCGTAGGGCGGCTGTGGCTGAGGGGTAGAGTGGTCGTTCTCCAACCTGAAGGTCGGCGGTTCGATTCCCAGTCTGAACCATCTGCATGCCGAAGTGTCCTTGGGCAAGATGCTGAACCCCGAATGCCCCCCCCCTTAGAATAACAAAGTGCTGGGATAGATGCACTGTATGAATGTGTGTGTGAATGGGTGAATGGGAAACTGTAATGTAAAGCGCTTTGAGTGGTCATCAAGACTAGAAAAGCGCTATATAAATACAAAACCATTTACCATTTACTATGAACTTTCCCTGCATCAACCTTTACTTGACTTTGGCTGCAAGTTGTGTCGGACCCTGACGAGACATATTGCAGCATCATGCATGTGTAAATCACAACCTTTCTTTCATATTGGTTTTGATTTACAAACTCAGTATTTGTTTTATTATGTGCTTAGTCAAAAGTTCTGTTTATTACAATATATTTGTAATAACATTCATGTCTCACTGTTAAAAAGGTTTGGTGTGTTATACATTTATTCATATGTAGCAGGCTTGTATATAATCAGCTGCTGTTGAAGGACAAAATACAAAATACACTTCACCAGGTCTAATAACCCTACCAACAAAAGAGAAACGTAAATGCTTCCACATCTGTGGGAATAAACTGCACAAGACTGATCTCCTACCCTCTAGTGAACACAATATCTCAGGAGCATCTTGAAGGACTCCCTTCAAATTTGGCATAAAACCCCATGAACATTATATATAAATAAATACTCAAAGCTGAACTGATATGAGAAGGTGGTCAAAAAAGGTATAAAGTCACGATGAGAACACACAACACATAATGATGACAAAGAAATCCGCACAAATGTCTGAAAGGATGAAAAACGATAAAGTGGAGACATTTTATATCCAAAAGGTCAGACTGAACTTCTTTGTGACGTCAAAGACACTATTATTGTGGTAAATATTCAAAACTGTATAAAGCCAGGCAACCTGTATTCAGTTTACCTCTTCAAACGTAAGAAGTTAGATGGACCAGAAATCATGTCTAATGCTGTCATGAATTAAATATAGATCCACTAATATATACACTGGGGCATTGGAAATAACTATTTGAGAGTTGCAACATGCAAAAACATATTCAAACACAGTAAATCAAAGGAGCATTGACATTTATTGACAGTACACCTTAACAGAGAAAATATGTGGATGATATAATCACATCTCTGAACATCTGACTATACCATGAACCAATGAGTAACACCATTAAACTATCACATGCTCTACCAGAAATATGTTTATAGTTCAATGAACTTTAAGACAAAATGAAAAACATTGAATATTTGATGAGGGAGAGGCGGTGGTCTAGTGGCAGAAACTTGGACTATGGGCTGAGAAGGTCTCTGGTTCGACTCCACGGAGAGACAACGAAAGACGAACCTGGATTGATCTGCCCAAAAATCCAAGAGTCGTCTGTTTAGACCTCGCAGCAAGTTCCACAGCCATTTTGATTGCAACATGGCCAACAATCGGCGCTGCGCTTCTGTCTGTTGTTTGGCATCTGTGTATGAGACATGAGGAGACCTTCATCAGCATCATCATAACTTACTCTGTTTGTTTTCTCTGCTTGTGTAAACTGAGCTTCAGGGCACTTTTGTGACTAAAACACATTCACTTCAATCTGAAAGATCTGATGTGAAATGGATTGATCCATTCAGTGAACTGAACCTACCATCCCTGAGTCCACTGGTGTCTCCTGATGCTCAGCAGCTGCATTGTCATTGCTCACTGCCTCCTCCAGCTCTTGTGCCTGATAAAGAAGGAATCAAGTCTCAGTATGTTGATGAGAGATTCATGGATAACAAGCAAATTAAACGATCTGAAGTCAGGTGCTTACCTCAGGAAAGGAGGCAGAGCTCTGCTGGATACAAATAAAGACGAGCACGACGGCCACTGTGACTGCAACACTGAATGTCTTCATCTTTGAGAGTTTGACTGAGTTAAGTTGTTTAGTTCTTTGACTCTGCTGGTGACTCCTGTCAGCTCCTGTCAGTTTACTGGTCTGATGGTTGAATGTGCACTGTGCTGGTATTTATACAGACTGAGGACACTGTTTCTTCATCACTGACAGTATTTACTCTGCCTGCTTTCAGGAACAGACACAATTCCCTGCATCCACACTGTGAAATCCTGCATTTGGGAAACTCCAGACTAATGCAAAAGTCTCCTTTTGCCCCATTTATGTAGAATTGCAAAATAGACCCCTTACATTGTTCACCAAATCCGTCATGTTTGTTTGGACATATTTCTAAAACTATTGAAGATACATAATAAATGTTGATTCTTTACTAAACATAGTTTGGCCACACCCAAAGAATTTATATTAGATAATTCTGTCATAGATTTCACACAGCCTAACATACGGCCGGCCTGACAGCTTGTTGACTGCAACTTAAGATAACACATGCACGTAGACAAAACACCAGCAATGTAAGAAAACATCTTCATCAATTTGACAACACAACACATTACGCACAACACATTATAGAAACGCTTTGTAATCATTATCAGGAACAAGTGCTTCAGGATTCAATGGGCAATGGCGAACCGCAAGAGGTGCCAGCGGATGTCAGTGGATGATATGATTAATCACTTGAATGAATTAAACCAAATGCCATCAGGCAATTTCAGTGCATTAGCAGAATGTAGGACCCTGATGCTCGCTCACCATGAGGAGAGAAAATAAGTCCAGTGACTGATAATGATGGTGATGATGTACACCTTCTCATATTTCTTGTGTATCTCACAGATGCCGTTTCACTTCAGGCAGAGGCGTCACAGCGGCCCCATGCCGTGCAATTTATGTTGTGATTTCCCCTGGAGCTGCTAGATAGATAGATAGACTACTTTATTCATCCCCGAAGGGAAATTAAGTCGTCATAGCAGCAGGTATATTTGAATACAATAAAATACAATACAATAGAATAAAAGAAAAAATATTGAGGTAGAAAGAAAAAAAAACAAAAAAACAAAAACAGAAACACAAGATAAATAGGTAGATAAGATAAGGTGCAGTGGCAAGATGATGGTAATATAGTACTGATGATATGATGGTAATGTTATTGTTAGACAATATATAAAAATAGTACAGTATATATAGTATATAATATAACATAATATATATATTTTATATGGTAGTAATTATACCAGTATAATAGCAGTATATATTAATAATGGCAGCAACAGTATATATAATAATAATAGTAAATATAATAATAATAACATGTACACATGTATAAATATTATATACAAAGAATATACAAAGAGTATGATATAATATATGATATATAGTAGAGGTATAAATATAAGTATTTGACTATACAATAGATTATATAATATACTATGAGTGTAAGAATATGTAGACAGAGTGTGCAAAGGACAATATTATTGTATAAAATGATATATAGTATCAATATGGTTTATATTAACACATACGGAGTGATTTTACATGGTACACAGTGCAAGGAGGTACATTTAGTGCAGTTCTGTGATGGTGGCTCTGACAGAGGTAGATGAGTTGTACAGTCTTATTGCAGTTGGGAGGAACGATTTCCTGTATCGTTCCTTAGAGCAGCGGGGTTGAATGAGTCTGTGGCTGAAGCTGCTCCTTAGCTTGTCCAGTGTTTTGTGGAGGTGGTGAGAGGGATTGTCCATGATTGCCAGCAGTTTTGCCAGCATCCTGTCCTCCACCACCTCCTCCAGGGTGACACGCTTAGAGCCAACCACAGACTCTGCTACTGCTGTTAATAAATAACAGTCTCAGTTATCTGCTGATGTTCTGAGGATTTTCTGTCCCCACATTGGGATTCCCACCACAGCTACTAACCCATTTGTCTATTGTAATTTTACAACTCTCAATTTCACTGTGGTTGCAAACAACTGAGGACGTACCCTGACAATGAACTTAAATTTAACTCGTATATCATGTGTGAAAGTGTTGTTTTACTGGTGAAAACGCACAATTGATATTTCACGAGAACATTAACATTTAATATGTCTCTGTTTTAAAAAAATATGGGGCACAGGTAACCAAAGCACATTTGCTTGTTAATGTACTGAAGTACATTTTTCATGCATCTGTACTATATATATACTTTGTACTCCACTACATTTTTACAATTTTGTTTGTTACATGTTCACATGTATGGCCATATATCCTCTGCTGCCTCTCTCTGGCGCTCCAGCCAGAACAGGCTATTTTTGCTTGCCTCATTATTTAGTTATGAGCCCCTCCTCTGATTGGCTGACTGAGCTTTGAGTGACATGGTACCAGGCCTGTCACCGGTCTCATCTCGAACATTGAGGAACTCTCCGGTAAACACAAATGGCGATGACCACTGGGTTCGGAGGCTGGGCTGTTACCAGCTGTAAAGAGGTTAATGTGGTACATTATGTCCATTTGTAGTTTTAGTGAAGTCAAGTTTTGACTGGGATAACTTCCTCCACCACTGCAGGTAACCAAAAATAGAGGAACGTTCTGTTATCTAGTCATGAGGTGCTATTAAAATACATTTTAAGGTCTGCCTTACACACACAGTGAACAGTCACAAAATATTTGTTGATTCTTTCACAGAAAATTATTACTGAAATGTAATAAGTAGGGATGAGCGAGTACAGCATTATCTGTATCTGTTAACCATATGAATTATCTGTATCCGTATCCGTACTCGGAGTGGGCGGGGCCTAACCCGGAAGTGGGTGTGATTTAACCCGGAAGTGGGCTGGATTTAACCCGGAAGTAGGCCGGGTTGTCTTGAAACGGGCGGGGCTTTAACCAGTATGTTATTTTAAGCATGCAATTGATATGGGTTGATCAGAAATTGTTATATTTATTGCTGATTAGGAAACTATTACAGGACAGCATCAGCATTGATCTTCAGATCAATGATTTTGATCACAATAGCAAACAAACTATTTACAGAACAAGTTTTGCAACAATGAATACAACACATGCTGTTGCAATTATGAAGTGAAATGTAATAACAAATGTTTTCATACTCAACATAACTTTCTTTTTTAACTTTGACATTTTTTTATTATTTTTTTATTTTAATTTGTTTAAATTTATTTCCACACCAGGTGTGGGCGATGAATGTGATGTGATGATGTGCGCTGAAGGATAATGTGCGCCCCTTGATGATGTGCCCCGCACGGTGATGTGCTCCGCAGGCTGATGTGCTCCACTTGATGATGTGCACCACAGGGTGATGTGCGCCACACGGTGATGATGTGGGCGATGAATGTGATGTGATGATGTGACCTGAAGGATAATGTGCGCCCCTTGATGATGTGCGCCGCACGGTGATGTGCGCCCATTGATGTAAAAAAATCTCTGACAGGCAGAGACGCAACGCGAGTCGCTTTCTACCAGCACCACGTCTGAACGAACCCACGTTTAACAGAACTCTACTGGTTAATAAGTAAGTACAAACTGAAATAAAAACAAACTTCAAGCTGAAGAAACCCTAAACGTTAACGGGAAAGACCCGCGAACCTGAGTGACTGAGAGACAGAGAGCTGTTCTGTGAGTGAGTGAGCAGAGCGGTGTGTGAAGGGGAGGAGCGCTGTGACACTGTGTGAGGATTGTCTGAGCACAGATATTGACTCGTATTACTCGTATAATACTCGTGCTAGGCAAAAGTGCTTTATCCGTACCGGATACTCGTTTCAGCCGAGTATCCGGCTCATCTCTAGTAATAAGCACCATGGAGATAATGGTAGTTGGAATAGTAGCTTGAAAATCTTATATAAATCATGAAATGCTTCCAGTTAGGAACATTTTTAGGTAGATTCCAACAGATGTGGACCTATTTGTGTTTGTTTGTTGACTTACATGGTCATGTGAAGCAATCACACAGGCCAGCAGTGATAATGTAGCCGAGCGTTTAGTTGTGTTGAATCAGCCAAAAGAAAACAGAAGAGGGGAATCGACTCGGGAAACAGCACCCGTTTATTATCCGTCACATTTCCACCACACTCTTCACAGAACAGACCTCCGGTAAACTCCTCTTCAAAATAAGAGTCACTAAATAAAATTGCTTACATACAACAAAAGAAACGTCCCCGTTTCTAAACAGAGACAATATCAAAACACAAAACCAATAACAGCCCCAGCAAAAAAAAACATTACACATATACATATATATATATATATATATATATATTAGAAAAACACATATATATATACCTATACATATACACATGATACCATGTACCACATACACCCGGCCCAAAAAAAAATAGAAAATAAATATTCAGTTAACCTACACAACTGTCAAACAGATCAGTTATTCCTAAACAAAATAGTCCTTGAAATGAACCGGCTTTCTCACGGTTCTCCCAGAACGGGACACCATCTGGCGAAGCTCTCTCGGGCTGTCACTACCCGCCAGCGGCTCTTCAGCACCACAGCCTCCTTCAGGTGACCCCTCGTCCTGCAGCGAAGGAGCATGATGAGGAGAAGCTGGTGAACTACACGCAGAACCCACCGGCAGTGGTAGAGTGTAAGCCTTGAGTCTGTCATAATGAACCACTCGCTCCTGTCCAGGATTGAAAGGGCAATCAATGCGATAGGTCAGCCCCCTTTCTCCATTAGAGTCCATCACAGCCAGTACCTTGTAGGGGCCCTTCCAGTGGGGAGCCAGTTTCACACGGTCCTCCGTAGGATTGTGCAGCCACACCAAATCTCCTACTGTATATGGCCGATGACGAACAGTCACATCATAATAAAGTTTATGTGTCTTGTGAGCACTGATACCAAACTGCCTGGCGCTGCTGAAGGCAGTTTCCAGCCTCCCCACCAGAGAGGCTACGAAGTCAGCGTGAGACAAAGTCATGTCCAAATGCACTGCCTGAGGGGATACCAACACATCCACCGGCACACGGGCCTCCCGCCCATGAGTCAGGTAGTAGGGCGTGTAACCCGTACTTGCATGCACTGAGGTGTTGTAGGCAAATGCAACATGTTGTAAATAGTCGTCCCATTCACCTCCACAGGCCAGCAATGATCTAGCTAACTGGTCAATGAGGGTCCGATTAAAACGTTCCACCATCCCATCTGATTTTGGATTATATGGCTTGGTGCGCGTTTTCTTAATCTTCATAAACTGACACAGTCTCTGAACAATTTCCCCCTCGAATTGCCGACCCTGATCACTGTGAATTATCTCCGGAACACCATGAACCAACACATAACCCTCAAACACACACTTTGCGACCGAATGTGCGGTTTGATTAGGAAGACCATACAAATTCACAAACTTGGTAAAATAGTCCTCAACAACCAACACATATCTGTTACCTTTAGACGTCACCGGTAGTTCCAAAATGTCCATCGCCACTCTCTGGAATGGATGAGTAGCTTGGGACCCCCCCCATCAGGACCCGATGTTTAGGGACAGGGGCCCTGCGGGTCTGACAGGGGACGCACTGCTCACACCACTGCCTAACATCTTTAAACATACAGGGCCAGTAACACGATTGCTTCGCTCTTTCCCACACCCGCTCTGCAGAAAAATGTGCTGATGCATGCTTTATTAGTTTTTTGTTTCGTTTAATGTTGCTAGCTAGATTATGCCTTTAGACTAATAATAATAACAATTAATAGTATTGTTTTAGTCATTTTTAGTCTTGGTAATTGATGCTTTTGTTTTGAAGGTACTTGGTACCAGGTGATATTTTATATATGGTTAGGCAGCATAGACAGTCAGGCACCGGGAAGGGTTCATGTTTTTTGTTCTAGTGCAAGAGAGACAGCAGACACCATTGTCTTTTTTGGTTTGTTGTCAGATTTTTTTTTAATAAACCACACAAAACATGACGCCTGCTTGCATGAAGATTTACTCGACTTCGAGTTTTTATTCTTTCGCTTTCCCTTATGTTGGTGTCCATAAAAGCAAGTGGATCCATCGATGTTCAAAAACATGAAGAGACAAACTGTTGATCTCCTGGAATGTTCTTGCATAACAGCAAAACATGAAAGTCATCGAGAAAGCCACAGTACGCAGATGGGAGTCTGCTGATTAAAGAGCTCTCATTGGACCATAGGGACACTATGAACTTTCCCTGCATCAACCTTTACTTGACTTTGGCTGCAAGTTGTGTCGGACCCTGACGCAACATATTGCAGCACCATGCATGTGTAAAGTCTCCCAACATTTCTTTTTTAATATTAGTTTTGATTTACAAACTCAGTATTTGTTTTATTATGTGCTTAGTCAAAAGTTCTGTTTATTACAATATATTTGTAATAACATTCATGTCTCACTGTTAAAAAGGTTTGGTGTGTTATACATTTATTCATATGTAGCAGGCTTGTATAGAATCCGCTGCTGTTGAAGGACAAGTTCAGTTCGATATATGGGACATAGATGTGATTTCAAGTAGGAGAATAAGACCAGTATAAGACGTATATAACTAACCATTTGTATGGCCTGCATCTGTCTTTAAATTTCCAAACATTAGAGGCCACAGTTGGACATTTCCAATTTTAATTTCTTATGAGTCACACGACAATCCCGATTGACTGGAAATAAGTCGTAGCAGTGGCTGAAGCAGCAATCTGGCCAATAATGCAAGGTAGATCTACTGCAGGGCTGATGAGTAAACGGATGACACAGCTATGAGTCACAGTTGTGACCATGACAGTTTGCTGATTATCATGAAGTATTGATCTGTCAAACGGCGAATGAACCTACCTTTTTAAGACTTAAGAAGTAATGTGTGATTGAGCAGTTAACAAGAATTCCCATTGATGGTGAAGTAGTTATATTAGATATATACAAAAATTGCACAAAATCTTGTATTTGTTGTACCTGGGGTCATCAATAATAATAATAATATTGTTAGCCTTTAGTTAGTCTTTGTCTTATGTTTACATTTTATTGGTTCATGTCCACCATTACTGATGTCAAGAAATTTTAAAGTTGTTGTTGCCGCAGTTTGGAGTTGGTCAATGGTTTATTTTAACATTGTGATTGCATGATTCAGATTTTAATGCAGATGTCTAATGTTAACCAATCGTTGACGTTTTGCTTACTAATAGCCTGCCTTTTCAAAAATATGAAATATAACTAAATACACACAATGAAACAAACGGACGTGTCCATCACTTTTAGTTGTCCCCTGGAAACACTTCCATTGTTGTTTTCTGTAATTGCAGCGTGTTTCTATAATGTGTTGTGCGTAATGTGTTGTCTTTTGTTGTCAAATTGATGAAGATGTTTTCTGACTTTGCTTGTGTTTTGTCTACTTGCAGGTGTTTTCTTAAGTTGCAGTGCGTTGAGCCTTCAGGGCCACTGTACTAACAGGATACATCATAAAAACAAACAAGGCTATATTCAAGCAGCAATGTCTTTATTGATAATAAACATTCAGAGAGAAAATATGTAGAATATAAAGTCACATCTTAGAGAACTGCAGTGTGACCAAATCAGTAATACCGTTTAAAGGTGGATGGTTGATTTCTGTGGTCATGGAGGTGGCTAAGAGATCAGCTCCACCTGGTATATATATATATATATATATATATAATACTACTGTACTACTATATTAGAAGTGGTAAAAAAATAAATAATTTCCTGGACTGAAAATCATGAGAGTTTACTGCTTTTATGAACTACCTATAGATCCACACATACCTACAGTGGGGCATGGGTTTGAGAGTTGCGACATGAAAAAACATATTCAAAACACAGTAAATCAAAGGATCATTGGCATTTATTGAAAATACACCTAACAGAGAAAATATGTGGGTGATACAATCACATCTCTGAACACTTGACTATACCATGAACCAATGAGTAACACCATTAAACTATCACATGCTCAACCAGAAATATGTTTATAGTTCAATGAACTTTAAGACAAAAGGCAAAACAAATGAATATTTGATGGTTGTTGGAGCAGGAATCCTCAGAACTTGCAGCACAGTCCACAGCCACCACCTCCGCAGCAGCCGCAGCAGAACTTACACTCGGCGTCGCGCTTCTGTCTGTTGTTTGGCATCTGTGTGAGAGACATGAGACATGAGGAGACGTTCATTAGCATCATCATAACTTACTGTGATTGTTTTCTCTACTTGTGTAAACTGAGCTTCAGGGCACTTTTGTGACTAAAACACATTCACTTCAATCTGAAAGATCTGATGTGAATTGGTTTGATCCATTCAGTGAACTGAACCTACCATCCCTGAGTCCACTGGTGTCTCCTGATGCTCAGCAGCTGCATTGTCATTGCTCACTGCCTCCTCCAGCTCTTGTACCTGATAAAGAAGGAATCAAGTCTCAGTATGATGATGAGAGATTCATGGATAACAAGCAAATGAAACGATCTGAAGTCAGGTGCTTACCTCAGGAAAGGTGGCAGAACTCTGCTGGATACAAATAAAGACGAGCACGACGGCCACTGTGACTGCAACACTGAATGTCTTCATCTTTGAGAGTTTGACTGAGTTAAGTTGTTTAGTTCTTTGACTCTGCTGGTGACTCCTGTCAGCTCCTGTCAGTTCACTGTTCTGATGGTTGAATGTGCACTGTGCTGGTATTTATACAGACTGAGGACACTGTTTCTTTATCACTGACAGTATTTACTCTGCCTGCTTTCAGGAACAGACACAATTCCCTGCATCCACACTGTGAAATCCTGCATTTGGGAAACTCCAGACTAATGCAAAAGTCTCCTTTTGCCCCATTCATGTAGAATTGCAAAATAGACCCCTTACATTGTTCACCAAATCCGTCATGTTTGTTTGGACATATTTCTAAAACTATTGAAGATACATAATCAGTGGATGGTATGATTAATCACTTGAATGAATTAAACCAAATGCCATCAGGCAATTTCAGTGCATTAGCAGAATGTAGGACCCTGATGCTCGCTCACCATGAGGAGAGAAAATAAGTCCAGTGACTGATAATGATGGTGATGATGTACACCTTCTCATATTTCTTGTGTATCTCACAGATGCCGTTTCACTTCAGGCAGAGGCGTCACAGCGGCCCCATGCCGTGCAATTTATGTTGTGATTTCCCCTGGAGCTGCTAGATAGATAGATAGACTACTTTATTCATCCCCGAAGGGAAATTAAGTCGTCATAGCAGCAGGTATATTTGAATACAATAAAATACAATACAATAGAATAAAAGAAAAAATATTGAGGTAGAAAGAAAAAAAAACACAAGATAAATAGGTAGATAAGATAAGGTGCAGTGGCAAGATGATGGTAATAGTACTGATGATATGATGGTAATGTTATTGTTAGACAATATATAAAAATAGTACAGTATATATAGTATATAATATAACATAATATATATTTATATATGGTAGTAATTATAACAGTATAATAGCAGTATATATATTAATAATGTCGGCAACAGTATATATAACTAGGGCTACGTTGTAGCACTAACGGGCCCGAGTACAGGCAGTTTCTAGTCTGTCGCGGTCGGTGAAGAGAGAGCGTTCGATGACCCAGTGCTCGTCTCCGTGCTGCATGCGTTTTAAGTTCTGCGGCAATGATAAACGCTTTACTTCCTGTAGCCAGCAGGTGGCACTATGATTTCAAGTCATGTTGTCTGCTGTTGAGCCATTTTGCCACGCCCATATCCAAATATCCCAGAATACGTAAATTTTCACACATTTCTAATTTACTGCAAATAATAATAATAATAATAACAAGTCATGTTGTCTTTGTAGATGTCTTCAGGTTGCGACTTTTGTTTGACATGTGTAGTTTGGAGTTGATTTCACTAAATATGCCTGAGATACAGAGGCTTGTGTTTTGATGGCGTCTAATCCAACTTTGCCGGCACGTGCAACGAAGCGCTTTAGCTGCTCCAGATGGTCGTGATCTTTACCATGAAATAGAGGTAAGAACCTTGAAATTTACAACAACAAAAGCTTTTGCTTTATCAATAATCATTTGCTTAAATGTTGAAGGTCTTTTTAAATATGTATTTGTTATAAAAGTGAACGTGTAATGATCAGATTGAAGCAAATTAACTACAGAGTCGTGTGTTTGGTTGCGACTTGATTTTTTATTTTAATAAGTAAATAGCAATATGCTAAATGTTTAAATTGCATGTGATAGCAAGTTTCTCATTAATATTCTTATACAGGCTGGTATATCTATCATTACTATTCCCACATTGTTTATTTAGCCTTGAGTTTTGCAGTGCATCAGACAGGTTTGATATTAGTATAATGTCAACATATCAGTGTTGTAAACTGTTTTGAGATTAATGACAAACTATGTTTACACACTGATGGAAGTGGAGAGACTTAATGTGGTGTAATCAAATGATCTGTGGGAGATTATCACGTTGAATATTATAGAAGAGGTTGGTTTGATGGCGTGTATTCAAAGTTTGATGCAAGGCCACGGTGAAAGTGTGTAAAGTTGAAGTTAAAAGTATTTTGCAACCCTCAATAAGGAGTTATAGTTATCACTAAGCATTAATTGTTAAGCATGCAAATGTGTAATGTTGTTTCAAACACATTTAAACTGACAACAAATTTTTTTAAGTGCTGGGAAAGAAGATTTGGTCTTTGTGCAAACTATGGTGTTACACTGCCCTCTAGTGATTTGATATTGCAATAGTGCTGGTACAGTTAATCATGTAGTTTTAAACTGTGGTCGTACACTGCCCTCTAGTGTTTTAATAAAGCAGTAGTGCAGGTACAGCTTATTTACCTGGATTTAATGATCTTATTTTTTATTATGTTAAGGTCACATTGTTTGAGAAGAAAATTATCCTTTAATAAACACTGACGTAGCAAACAAGCTTAGTGTTCACTGTAACACGTAACCGGTCTTTAGCTGCGGGTAAGCTAAGCTAACAAGCTAACACGGCCAGTAGATGGACTCGCAGCGTATCAATTCTAACACACCGAAATAAAATACTAAACTTGACTTACCACAGAAACGGGGGCGCAGAGGTCTTTAACGTGTCAGTCAGGAGATTAACGATGTAAACACTGACGGTAGCAAACAAGCTTAGTGTTCACTGTAACACGTAACAACACATCACAACAATGCTCTGAATAAAGAGCTGTAGGAAACGTGAGACTTCATTGAATAGCTGCTATTACAATGCAGATGTGATTTTAAATACTCACGTTTCAGTTGATCACAGTAAATCTCTTTCTGCAGAACAATAAACCGTGTAACTTTGTTTAGTGAAATGGGCCGGCGAGTGAAAACAACTTTATACCATTACCTAACGTGACGGAGCTAATTGTCCGGACACACACAGTGTCCTGTCTCAGATTCATCCTAATAAACTAATGCGTATGTCTGCCGGGTGCCTGTCGGTGTGTGTCGGTGATAACTGCTGTGCGCAACAAACGGGAGTTGCTCCCGTAGGGAGCCGGTCTTTAGCTGCGGCTAAGCTAACAAGCTAACACGGCCAGTAGATGGACTCGCAGCGTATCACTTCTAACACACCGAAATAAAATACTAAACTTGACTCACCACAGAAACGGGGGCGCAGAGGTCTTTAACGTGTCAGTCAGGAGAACAAGCAGAACATCACCCGTGTTATTCCTCCGTAAGTGAGCGGCTCCTCGCCACACAGTCCCAGCTGGTGCGCACGGACCGGGGGGGACAACAGGAACAGCAGTGATAGAGCTCACTGTGACGTTATGTGAATTTCCAATCTCTGTATCGCTTAAACGAGGGAGTTAGAAAAACGTTCACCCCCCTCAGAGTTGTAATGAAGGAGGAAAATAGCGATTGAGACTAAAACAAAGTTTAAACAATGCTGTAAACACTTTTAATTTTGCTCTAAAGTTGGGCTTTTTGAAATCGAAACTTAATATGTCACCTGATGCGTTCATGGTAACTCCGTTAAAGTGAGTTTCGTTTGTCATGACAAGCTGATGAACCTTGCTGCTGCATTAATAATCCCCATTAATAATCTGCTGGATGAAAAGTCACAGTAATCTTATACCTACATTATCAATATCTTGAGACCCATTTGACAAAGTTTGACATGGTTTCGCAAAGTGGCTGAGGAGAAATACATCTAAAGTGTAAGATGTACAAAAACAATACATTTGCTGATCCTCCCAGGGGGCGCTGTCCTTTTAAGTCACCATTTCTGTGTATATGTCTTCAGGGCACGACTCTTGTCTTACATGTGTAGTTTGGAGTTGATTGGACAAAATATGTCTGAGATACAGAAGCCCGTGTTTTGCTGGCGTTTACTCCAAGTTTGAGGTCACGCCACGTTCCCATGGTATGACGAAAAGTTGATTTTTTTGATAACTTTAGAAGTCCATCTTGTTGCGATGACACTCGTCGAAATTTTAAGTTGATTTAAGGAAAGCTCTACGAGAAGTGCTTCAAAGGAAAAATGTGAAATATGGCCAAAATGGGCCAAAATGGCCACTAAAACCAAAATGGCGGGCTTCCTGTTGCATTTTTCATAATGCTCCAAGAGGCTTTTTTCTATGATTGGTCACGATACAACTTTTCCCCGATTTTGGTGAAGATCGGTTATGTGGAAACCTAGGGGCTGGGTTCCAGGGGGCGCTGTTGAGCCATTTTGCCACGCCCATATCCAAATACCCCAGAATACGTAAATTTTCACACATTTCTAATTTACTGCAAAGTTTAACAACTTTTCCAGCACGTAGAAGCCCTCAAAAAGCCGATTCAATGTTCGTAAAAATAATAATAATAATAATAATAATAATCATTACAATTTCAATAGGTCCCGTCACCAGTTTCTGTGCTCGGGCCCTAATAATAATAATAATCCTTACAATGTCAATAGGTCCCTCACCATTCGGTGCTCGGGCCCTAATAATAATAATCATTACAATTTCAATAGGTCCCTCACCATTCGGTGCTCGGGCCCTAATAATAATCCTTACAATTTCAATAGGTCCCTCACCATTCGGTGCTCGGGCCCTAATAATAATCCTTACAATTTCAATAGGTCCCTCACCATTCGGTGCTCGGGCCCTAATAATAATACTAATCCTTACAATTTCAATAGGCTCCCTCACCATTCGGTGCTCGGGACCTAACTAGAGGTAAGAACCTTGAAACTTTACAACAAAGTTTATTGTCACATGCGCCAATGACAGCGTCATCGGAGCAGTGAAATTCTTATGACATGGCAGGCAAACATCTATGCAGTAGGCAACTTTACAAAATGAAAAAAATAACATTGTATGTAACATAACATAACATAACATTGTAACATATAACATATAACACAGTCAAGTGAATATTAAATTAAGTAATATGAATATATGTATAACATAGAACATAGTCAAATTAAAGTCAAAGTTAGATGGAGCAGCAGTTAACAGGGTGAAGGAGAGGGGAATATTCAATAAATTGATATGAATATATGTATAACATATAACGTAGTCAAATAAATTCAAATGAAGCAACAGTTTTCAGGGTGAAGAAGTGGTGAATATTAAATAAGATAAGTATTTGTTAAGTAAGTGTGTGTTGTATGATTCGGGGAGCAGAATGTACATGGTGACTGTTCAGAGGATAGAAAAAAAAACATGCTATCTAACATAACTTATAAAATCACATCGTAACATATAATGTAGTCAAGTGAAGCAGAAGTTTACAGGGTAAATGGAATATTCAATTAAACAGCTACATGTTTTTTTCCGTGAACTAAAGAAGGCCTGCAACTATTTAGTGTTGGCAGTCATTGCTAGGTGTCATGGATAATAGAGTTAATTTCTATCTCCATTATGGTTGGATAAAAAAATAAACACTTATTAGAAGCATGTTTATCTTTTGCGTTCTGATTATGTACACTTTAGATAAGAACCCCATGTTTTCATTTTCTTTTTTGCCATCAGAGACAGAACATGGTCATCAAAGCTGTGTTGTTCAGGCTCATCCGTCCCTAATGAAATGATAAGAAACATCAAAGTATGATGTTATTGTAGAGGAAGTGGTACTTATGAACAAAGTGTGTATTGTTATTTTCTGTGGATATTAAGCTATGTATTTGAATATGCTTTTGGATTAAACTGTGCACTACCATGACAATGAATTTACACTATGGAGTTATTTTACATGCAAAGTATTGCATATATTATGTAATACATTATGTATTATGTGTAATACTTTGCTTTGATTGTTTGTAATTAATGAAAACAGGTCAGTACCTGGAGTGAAGGGTCAGTCTGGTTGGAGTCCAGGTCTGTCTCATGTAATACATCCTATAGAAACATTAACCACAATGACACAAATGTGTAAAGTCATACATGTGCCAGGTTAAGTCCTTAACAGACTTAAAATGGTAAAAATAAAAGTGTGATACGTCAAAGTTAATCAGATCATAATCATGTCAGCTTAGGAAATTGTTTGTGGAGATCAGCCTCAAATTCTCTATGACAGTCTGTTCTAGTAAAGTTACAAGGCTGTAATTTATGTATATAAAACACAATAATTCAGTGAGGTCTGCCTGACATTAACGATGTAAACACTGACGGTAGCAAACAAGCTGAGTGTTCACTGTAACACGTAACAACACATCACAACAATGCTCTGAATAAAGAGCTGTAGGAAACGTGAGACTTCATTGAACAGCTGCTATTACAATGCAGATGTGATTTTAAATACTGACGTTTCAGTTGATCACAGTAAATCTCTTTCTGCAGAACAATAAACCGTGTAACTTTGTGTAGTGAAATGGGCCGGCGAGTGAAAACAACTTTATACCATTACCTAACGTGACGGAGCTAATTGTCCGGACACACACAGTGTCCTGTCTCAGATTCATCCTAATAAACTAATGCGTATGTCTGCCGGGTGCCTGTCGGTGTGTGTCGGTGATAACCGCTGTGCGCAACAAACGGGAGTTGCTCCCGTAGGGAGCCGCTCTTTAGCGGCGGGTAAGCTAAGCTAACAAGCTAACACGGCCAGTAGATGGACTCGCAGCGTATCACTTCTAACACACCGAAATAAAATACTAAATCACTAAATAAAATTGCTTACATACCCCACAAAAGAAACGTCCCCGTTTCTAAACAGAGACAATATCAAAACACAAAACCAATAACAGCCCCAGCAAAAAAAAACATTACACATATACATATATATATATATATTAGAAAAAACACATATATATACCTAAACATATACACATGATACCATGTACCACATACACCCGGCCCAAAAAAAAATAGAAAATAAATATTCAGTTAACCTACACAACTGTCAAACAGATCAGTTATTCCTAAACAAAATAGTCCTTGAAATGAACCGGCTTTCTCACGGTTCTCCCAGAACGGGACACCATCTGGCGAAGCTCTCTCGGGCTGTCACTACCCGCCAGCGGCTCTTCAGCACCACAGCCTCCTTCAGGTGACCCCTCGTCCTGCAGCGAAGGAGCATGATGAGGAGAAGCTGGTGAACTACACGCAGAACCCACCGGCAGTGGTAGAGTGTAAGCCTTGAGTCTGTCATAATGAACCACTCGCTCCTGTCCAGGATTGAAAGGGCAATCAATGCGATAGGTCAGCCCCCTTTCTCCATTAGAGTCCATCACAGCCAGTACCTTGTAGGGGCCCTTCCAGTGGGGAGCCAGTTTCACACGGTCCTCCGTAGGATTGTGCAGCCACACCAAATCTCCTACTGTATATGGCCGATGACGAACAGTCACATCATAATAAAGTTTATGTGTCTCGTGAGCACTGATACCAAACTGCCTGGCGCTGCTGAAGGCAGTTTCCAGCCTCCCCACCAGAGAGGCTACGAAGTCAGCGTGAGACAAAGTCATGTCCAAATGCACTGCCTGAGGGGATACCAACACATCCACCGGCACACGGGCCTCCCGCCCATGAGTCAGGTAGTAGGGCGTGTAACCCGTACTTGCATGCACTGAGGTGTTGTAGGCAAATGCAACACGTTGTAAATAGTCGTCCCATTCACCTCCACAGGCCAGCAATGATCTAGCTAACTGGTCAATGAGGGTCCGATTAAAACGTTCCACCATCCCATCTGATTTTGGATTATATGGCTTGGTGCGCGTTTTCTTAATCTTCATAAACTGACACAGTCTCTGAACAATTTCCCCCTCGAATTGCCAACCCTGATCACTGTGAATTATCTCCGGAACACCATGAACCAACACATAACCCTCAAACACACACTTTGCGACCGAATGTGCGGTTTGATTAGGAAGACCATACAAATTCACAAACTTGGTAAAATAGTCCTCAACAACCAACACATATCTGTTACCTTTAGACGTCACCGGTAGTTCCAAAATGTCCATCGCCACTCTCTGGAATGGATGAGTAGCTTGGGACCCCCCCATCAGGACCCGATGTTTAGGGACAGGGGCCCTGCGGGTCTGACAGGGGACGCACTGCTCACACCACTGCCTAACATCTTTAAACATACAGGGCCAGTAACACGATTGCTTCGCTCTTTCCCACACCCGCTCTGCAGAAAAATGTGCTGATGCATGCTTTATTAGTTTTTTGTTTCGTTTAATGTTGCTAGCTAGATTATGCCTTTAGACTAATAATAATAACAATTAATAGTATTGTTTTAGTCATTTTTAGTCTTGGTAATTGATGCTTTTGTTTTGAAGGTACTTGGTACCAGGTGATATTTTATATATGGTTAGGCAGCATAGACAGTCAGGCACCGGGAAGGGTTCATGTTTTTTGTTCTAGTGCAAGAGAGACAGCAGACACCATTGTCTTTTTTGGTTTGTTGTCAGATTTTTTTTTAATAAACCACACAAAACATGATGCCTGCTTGCATGAAGATTTACTCGACTTCGAGTTTTTATTCTTTCACTTTCCCTTATGTTGGTGTCCATAAAAGCAAGTGGATCCATCGATGTTCAAAAACATGAAGAGACAAACTGGCTGAAGCAGCAATCTGGCCAATAATGCAAGGTAGATCTACTGCAGGGCTGATGAGTAAACGGATGACACAGCTATGAGTCACAGTTGTGACCATGACAGTTTGCTGATTATCATGAAGTATTGATCTGTCAAACGGCGAATGAACCTACCTTTTTAAGACTTAAGAAGTAATGTGTGATTGAGCAGTTAACAAGAATTCCCATTGATGGTGAAGTAGTTATATTAGATATATACAAAAATTGCACAAAATCTTGTATTTGTTGTACCTGGGGTCATCAATAATAATAATAATATTGTTAGCCTTTAGTTAGTCTTTGTCTTATGTTTACATTTTATTGGTTCATGTCCACCATTACTGATGTCAAGAAATTTTAAAGTTGTTGTTGCCGCAGTTTGGAGTTGGTCAATGGTTTATTTTAACATTGTGATTGCATGATTCAGATTTTAATGCAGATGTCTAATGTTAACCAATCGTTGACGTTTTGCTTACTAATAGCCTGCCTTTTCAAAAATATGAAATATAACTAAATACACACAATGAAACAAACGGACGTGTCCATCACTTTTAGTTGTCCCCTGGAAACACTTCCATTGTTGTTTTCTGTAATTGCAGCGTGTTTCTATAATGTGTTGTGCGTAATGTGTTGTCTTTTGTTGTCAAATTGATGAAGATGTTTTCTGACTTTGCTTGTGTTTTGTCTACTTGCAGGTGTTTTCTTAAGTTGCAGTGCGTTGAGCCTTCAGGGCCACTGTACTAACAGGATACATCATAAAAACAAACAAGGCTATATTCAAGCAGCAATGTCTTTATTGATAATAAACATTCAGAGAGAAAATATGTAGAATATAAAGTCACATCTTAGAGAACTGCAGTGTGACCAAATCAGTAATACCGTTTAAAGGTGGATGGTTGATTTCTGTGGTCATGGAGGTGGCTAAGAGATCAGCTCCACCTGGTATATATATATATATATATATATATAATACTACTGTACTACTATATTAGAAGTGGTAAAAAAATAAATAATTTCCTGGACTGAAAATCATGAGAGTTTACTGCTTTTATGAACTACCTATAGATCCACACATACCTACAGTGGGGCATGGGTTTGAGAGTTGCGACATGAAAAAACATATTCAAAACACAGTAAATCAAAGGATCATTGGCATTTATTGAAAATACACCTAACAGAGAAAATATGTGGGTGATACAATCACATCTCTGAACACTTGACTATACCATGAACCAATGAGTAACACCATTAAACTATCACATGCTCAACCAGAAATATGTTTATAGTTCAATGAACTTTAAGACAAAAGGCAAAACAAATGAATATTTGATGGTTGTTGGAGCAGGAATCCTCAGAACTTGCAGCACAGTCCACAGCCACCACCTCCGCAGCAGCCGCAGCAGAACTTACACTCGGCGTCGCGCTTCTGTCTGTTGTTTGGCATCTGTGTGAGAGACATGAGACATGAGGAGACGTTCATTAGCATCATCATAACTTACTGTGATTGTTTTCTCTACTTGTGTAAACTGAGCTTCAGGGCACTTTTGTGACTAAAACACATTCACTTCAATCTGAAAGATCTGATGTGAATTGGTTTGATCCATTCAGTGAACTGAACCTACCATCCCTGAGTCCACTGGTGTCTCCTGATGCTCAGCAGCTGCATTGTCATTGCTCACTGCCTCCTCCAGCTCTTGTACCTGATAAAGAAGGAATCAAGTCTCAGTATGATGATGAGAGATTCATGGATAACAAGCAAATGAAACGATCTGAAGTCAGGTGCTTACCTCAGGAAAGGTGGCAGAACTCTGCTGGATACAAATAAAGACGAGCACGACGGCCACTGTGACTGCAACACTGAATGTCTTCATCTTTGAGAGTTTGACTGAGTTAAGTTGTTTAGTTCTTTGACTCTGCTGGTGACTCCTGTCAGCTCCTGTCAGTTCACTGTTCTGATGGTTGAATGTGCACTGTGCTGGTATTTATACAGACTGAGGACACTGTTTCTTTATCACTGACAGTATTTACTCTGCCTGCTTTCAGGAACAGACACAATTCCCTGCATCCACACTGTGAAATCCTGCATTTGGGAAACTCCAGACTAATGCAAAAGTCTCCTTTTGCCCCATTCATGTAGAATTGCAAAGTAAAACATGGACTTTATTCTCTTTACCTGGATTTAATAGACCCATTACATTGTTCAGCAGATCCATCAAGTTTGTTTGGACAAAGTTCTAAAACTATTGAAGATACATAATAAATGTTGATTCTAGATTTGGCCACACCTAAAGAATTTATATTTGAAAATGATGTCAAATAATTCCCACAGTCTAACAGGATACATCATAAAAACACACAATGTTATATTCTAGCAGCAATGTCTTTATTGATAATATACCTTAGGAGAGAAAATATGTAGAGTATACATTAAAATGTCAGAGAACTGCAGTGTGACCAAATCTGTAATACCCTTTAAAGGTGGATGGTGAATTTCTGTGGTCATGGAGGTGGCTAAGAGATCACCTCCACATGGACCGTACGGCATTGCTTTATATATTTATATATATATATCAAAGTATATATACTATATATTAGTAGTGGTTATAATGAAATCATTTTCCTGGACCAAAAATCATGCCAGTCTAACGCTTTCATGACCTACCTAAAGATCCACTCATATCTACCATGGGGCGTGAGAGTTGCAACATGTAAAAACATTCAAAACATAGTATGTATATAGAAATTAACAAATTTTTGCCCCATTTATGTACAATTTCCCCAATAATACATTGACTTTTTCTCTTTCCTGTGGTTTCATAGACCCCTTACATATTTCACCAGATCCGTCATGTTTGTTTGGACGTGTTTCTAGAACTATTGAAGATAAATATTAAATGGTAATTATTAACTAAACATAGTTTTTGCCAAATCTAAAGAGTTTATTTTTGATAATTCTGACAAAGATTTCACAAAGCCTAACACAAGGTCGGCCTGAGAGCTCAACGTACTGCAACAGACATAATTCACTGCATCTACCTTGTGAAATCCTGCAGTTGGGAAACTCCAGACAAATGGAACAGAGTAGAGCACAAACATCACACTCCCCTCAGATTCTGCACCACCTCATCATGTTAGTTTGGACATAGTTCTAAAGCTGTTAAAGATACATATAAACTATAGATTCTCTACTGGACTCAAATGATGTCAGCTATACGCTATGTTTTTTCCAATCAAGATCCAACAATTATTTCATGCCAAATTGTGAAAATTTAGTTGGGTGGTGGTTAAAGTGTTTGAATCCATAAAACACTGCTGGAGTCTCAGTGGTAAACTTTGTTGCAGCAGAATCCGATCCGATTGAAGTCAATGGTGAGTTCTTTTTCAGACGTAATAAAACAATGCCTCCATACTGCTCCTGTGGTGTCATCCAAGTGTCCGCAAGCCCCGACATTCATTTTTCAAGTTTTAAGCCTAAATATCCGCTGATATTTTCCTACGAGGTGCATTCACGGACTGGCCGAATGTGCTAACGTCTGTTTTTTGGGACATGACCTTGTTCTTAGTCGATTATGAATGTCGGGGCATGCAGACACATGGATGAACCCACACGAGCAGTGTTTACATATATATCATTGTAAATTTAAGGGAATCTAATAATGATTTTCACTGATTTTCATGATTATCACTTTATATTAGCTACAAGTATATATTTATATTATATAGGGTATGATGTCACAAGGAAATTTACCATCCACCTTTAAAGGGTATTTCTGATTTGGTCACACTGCAGTTCTCTGAGATGTGACTGTATATTCTACATATTTTCTCTCCTAAGTTATATTATCAATAAAGATATTGCTGCTTGAATATAACCTTGTGTGTTTTTATGATGTATCCTGTTAGACTGTGGGAATAATTTGACATCATTTTGAAATATAAATTATTTAGGTGTGGCCAAAGCTAGAATCAAAATTTATTATGTATCTTCAATATTTTTTGAACTTTGTCTAAACAAACTTGACGGATCTCGTGAAAAATGTAAGGGGTCTATTAAATCCAGGTAAAGAGAAAAAAGTCCATGTTTTATTTTGCAATTCTACATGAATGGGGCAAAAGGAGACTTTTGCATTAGTCTGGAGTTTCCCAAATGCAGGATTTCACAGTGTGGATGCAGGGAATTGTGTCTGTTCCTGAAAGCAGGCAGAGTCATTACTGTCAGTGATGAAGAAACAGTGTCCTAAGTCAGTATAAATACCAGCACAGTGCACATTCAACCATCAGACCAGTAAACTGACAGGAGCTGACAGGAGTCACCAGCAGAGTCAAAGAACTAAACAACTTAACTCAGTCAAACTCTCAAAGATGAAGACATTCAGTGTTGCAGTCACAGTGGCCGTCGTGCTCGTCTTTATTTGTATCCAGCAGAGCTCTGCCTCCTTTCCTGAGGTAAGCACCTGACTTCAGATCGTTTCATTTGCTTGTTATCCATGAATCTCTCATCATCATACTGAGACTTGATTCCTTCTTTATCAGGTACAAGAGCTGGAGGAGGCAGTGAGCAATGACAATGCAGCTGCTGAACATCAGGAGACACCAGTTGACTCGTGGATGGTAGGTTCAGTTCACTGAATGGATCAATCCATTTCACATCAGATCTTTCAGATGGAAGTGAATGTGTTTTAGTCACAAAAGTGCCCTGAAGCTCAGTTTACACAAGCAGAGAAAACAAACAGAGTAAGTTATGATGATGCTGATGAAGGTCTCCTCATGTCTCATGTCTCTCACACAGATGCCAAACAACAGACAGAAGCGTGGCTTTAAGTGTAAGTTCTGCTGCGGCTGCTGCAGAGCTGGTGTCTGTGGACTGTGCTGCAAGTTCTGAGGATTCCTGCTCCAACAACCATCAAATATTCATTTGTTTTGCCTTTTGTTTTAAAGTTCATTGAACTATATACATATTTCTGGTAGAGCATGTGATAGTTTAATGGTGCTACTCCTTGGTTCATGGTGTAGTTAAGTGTTCAGAGATGTGATTGTATCACCCACATATTTCTCTGTTAAGGTGTATTTTCAATAAATGTTAATGCTCCTTTGAGTTACCTTGTTTTGAATATGTTTTTAAATCTGTTCAGTTTTTACAACTCTCACAATTAGATTTTTTTTTCTGAGCAGAGAATAACCTGCTAAAGTGTTTTTTACACTACAGTTTTTCTAGCTTTTTACACTAGAAAAAGTGCAATAAAAAGACAGACATTTATTATTTATAATGGAGCCAAACACACTTTAATAGAGCTTAACACATTTTAACAGAGATAAACTCACTTTAACAGAAGTAAAAACTACCAGTCAGCTACAATAAACCCAGTTAGACTAAATTCATTCAAATTGCATATTTGATATCCCAAAATCATTTCAAGAGGACTGGTGAATGCAGACTTCATTTCACTTTGAAACTGCTTTGTAAAACTTTACAACTGAAAATGTTGTCACATACAGGCAACTATTTATCTGTAGAAAATCATTAAATAAATCCCTGTGTCCAATAATCCAAAATATAGAACAGTGCATTTCCAATCCTCAGGAATTTCCTACAATCACCTCCTAGCATCAGCCAGGAAGCCATGCAAGTCTGTTCCTGCTGCCCTTGATGAGGCAACAGCAGTGAGCATAAATATCAGTTTGTGATATTCATCCCTCAGACAGGAGAGGGATCTGACAGGAGACACAAAGAATGCAACGGTCAGGTCTGAAAATCAAGATATTCAGAGTTAAAGTTGCAGTGGGCGTGCTCTCCTTTATTTGCATCAAAGCAATTTTTGTCTTCCCATCCATTGGAGTAAGAGCCTTACTTTAAGTAATTGCATTGCCCTCTAAGCCATGTAGATATATATAGATACACATAAGATTCAGAGGTGTTGTGCATAGATGTGCACAAATGATTAACACATGGAAAAGCTGGAGGAGCCTACTACAAGCCATTACTATCCATGTGCAGCATAAGAGGAGGCATCAGTAGAAACCTGGATGGTTTAACAGGAACTCATGTGAGTGTGTTGTGAATGATAGGAAAGACAAACAGAGCGATTGACCTTCATCATATCTCTTGTCTTTCATGCAGATGCCATGTGACGTCAGACAAAAAGTTACACAAATTTGTGTGCGATGCAATCAGATATGAGTATTGCTACGGCAGCTATGTGCCGGAAGTGATAAATCCAAGAACTGAGATGTAATCTGTTGTGCCAAGAAAATTAAGCTGTCACTGTATTGTCATTATTATTATGTGAATGGATTATCAACACATTAAATGAAACAGTTGTAAATATTTGATGCTGTGCTGTATTGTCACATTTAATTTTAATGTTGATTTATTTCTTTCTCATTTTGATCCATCATTATGGACATTGTCACAGATTTTCCAGTCAGTGTTTAAGTTTTTTCTTTCTTTATAAAAATAAAGACAAAAAAACATATTCAGGGAACTGATCTACAAGTGTGCGAAATTTGGTGAAAGTGAATTAAGAAGGCTGTTGGTTAGATCCCTGCACCAGGTCGAGTATCAACATTTAAGAAAAGGTTGTGTCAGAGTTAAGAAATATTTTTATAAATTCCTGGGTTATCACACATAAAAATGAACCGAACATGGTGCAAAATCAGAAATTAGTATTACATCTCATTCTCAATCAGCTTACCTAGTCATCTGCAACAATTTATTTTACTCTGAGAGCTTATTGTTACGGTTTGAGGGAGGAGAAGATGGACCCAGGATGCGGAGGTTGAAAACAAAGGTATTTAATGGAAAAAGGGCTTTAAACAAGCCAAAAACAAAACACTAACAGGTAAGTTCAGGCGTCACAGCGCACGGAGAACAAGGCACGAGGTGCAGGAGAAGCTGATCGAGACAGCGGAACAAACCATATCTCACCACGTGTAGAACCAAGCGTGAGGAAACATCTAACAACGAGTACGACCCGACACCAGACAAAGGGAAAACAGAGGCTTAAATACACAGGAGGAAGGCAGGGGCAATTACGCACAGGTGAGACACATGAGGATTGGAAATGACAATCACAGACAGGAAGTGAGACACCAAGAAGCTGGAAACAAGATACAAGGAAGTGAGGCTACAAAATAAAACAGGAAATAGAAAACACGAGACAGAAAACCATAAACATAAATGACTGAGCGTCACAGTACCCCCCCCTCAAGGACCGGATTCCCAGACGGTCCAAAACCGAGACGGGTGGGAGGAGGGGGGAACCGGAGGAGGGAATCCGGGAGGTGCCCAGGGTCTCAGACCGACGGCTCCGTGGCTGCTCCGGGGCTGAGCACAGAGGCTCGGGAGGACGGCGCCGTGGCCGCTCAAGGGCAGAGTTCTTAGGCTCGGGAGGGCGGCACCGTGGCCGCTCGGGGACAGAGTTCAAGGGCTCCGGTGGACGACCCGGAGGCCGGTCAGGAACGAAGCACGGGGGCTCCTCAGGAGGACGGCCCGGAGGCCGGTCAGGGACAAAGTACATAGTCTCAAGCGGAGGGCTCCGTGGCCACACCGGGGCTGAGCGCAGAGGCTCGGGAGGACGGCGCCGTGGCCACACAAGGGCAGAGTTCTGAGGCTCATGGGGGCGGCGCCGTGGCCGCTCAGGGACAGGAACAGGTGCTGCGGAGACCTCCGACGGCGAAACACAGGGGACGTCAGGTTGGAACCTCTGGCGTGGTGCAGGCACTGGAGCAGAGACTGGAGCCAACGCCGGTGTGAGGATCTCCGACGCCGAAACACAGGGGACGTCAGGTTGGAACCTCCGGCGTGGTGCAGGCACTGGAGCAGGGACTGGAGCCAACGCCAGTGTGAGGATCTCCGATGCCGAAACACAGGGGATGTCAGATGAAAACCTCCGGCGCGGAGCAGGCACAGGAGCAGGGGCTGGAGCCAACACCGGTGTGAGGATCTCCGACGCCGAAACACAGGGGACGTCAGCCGAGAGCCTCTGGCGCGGAGCAGGCACTGGAGCAGGTGCTGGAGCAGACGCCGCTGTGAGGACCACTGACGTCGGAGAACGGGAGACATCAGCTGGGGGCCTCCGGCGCGGAGCAGGCACAGGAAAAGGCACTGGAGCAGCTACTGGAGCAGTTACTGGAGCAGGGACTGGAGCCATCACCGATGTGAGGATCTCCGACGCCGAAACACAAGGGACGTCAGCCGAGAGCCTCCGGCGCGGAGCAGGCACTGGAGCAGGTGCTGGAGCAGGTGCTGGAGCAGGTGCTGGAGCAGACGCCGCTGTGAGGACCACTGACGTCTGAGAACGGGAGACATCAGCTGGGGGCCTCCGGCGCGGAGCAGGCACAGGAAAAGGCACTGGAGCAGCTACTGGAGCAGTTACTGGAGCAGGTGCTGTGAGGGCCTCCATCGCCCTCTGGAGGTGGACCCAAACTGGCTTCATATCAATCGGCTCCCAATAAGTCTGCTTCTCCAGAGTGAGGCTTTGGGGTCCTCCCAGAGCCAGGCGGGTTCCCACGAAAGGGTTTGAGCGTCCCCACTCAAGCTCCGACATCAATCAAAATAATAAACTCTTTCAAAAGAAAAAACTAACCTCTGCTGGGTCCTTAGTTTGGTCGGGTCGTTCTGTTACGGTTTGAGGGAGGAGAAGATGGACCCAGGATGCGGAGGTTGAAAACAAGGTATTTAATGGAAAAAGGGCTTTAAAACAAGCCAAAAACAAAACACTAACAGGTAAGTTCAGGCGTCACAGCGCACGGAGAACAAGGCACGAGGTGCAGGAGAAGCTGGTCGAGACAGCGGAACAAACCATATCTCACCACGTGTAGAACCAAGCGTGAGGAAACATCTAACAACGAGTACGACCCGACACCAGACAAAGGGAAAACAGAGGCTTAAATACACAGGAGGAAGGCAGGGGCAATTACGCACAGGTGAGACACATGAGGATTGGAAATGACAATCACAGACAGGAAGTGAGACACCAAGAAGCTGGAAACAAGATACAAGGAAGTGAGGCTACAAAATAAAACAGGAAATAGAAAACACGAGACAGAAAACCATAAACATAAATGACTGAGCGTCACACTTATGACACTCTCTTTGATCAATTGATTTCCCGCTGAATGGTTTTCAATACTGACATTGAATTAGCCAGTACACCATAATGGATCATATGAGGACAAAAATATAATATCGTGAATATTTTCTCAGTGGCTTTGCTGCTTGTTAAAAGTGCTACAATAGCTTTTGATAGCTTCACGCTCATCCTGTCGTCACTGAGGAAACACATCGGACGCTGCAGGAGCACAGACGCTGCAAAAACGGATAGAAACTTTCCAAAGGCCACAACTCAACCACCAAAATGGGAGGACAAGGAGCTTATAACCCATTTGATGTGAGTGACTGAGTATGTTTAATTACAAGTACCAGGTCAGGTCGTGGGGCATGTTAACAGGTCCAGATTTGACTTGTCTAGTTTGCAAAAATAGACCTGTGTTTATGTCCTCAGGCCATTCAAGTACTGATATACAGCCAATAACACATAATAATACGCAGGCCCACATACTGAGCTTTGAGGAAGTAACATCCTCCACTGGCCTCTATCAAACAACACTTGAAATCTTATTTTCCAAGGGTGGTCTTCATGCTAACCACGCCCAACTCAGTTCTGCTGTGCTTCTCTCATTCGTTCCGGTGCCGTACAGGGAGGTATGGCATCCGGCCATGGCAGGCTTTTGTGTTACTTTCAGCATGGCTGGATTGCACTGCACAAGTATAATGAGCACAAAGGTCAAATAAGCGGGCTGGTGTTAATTCAGTGAAGAAATGATTAGGGGACACTCAATCTCAGATGGTCTCTGTGATAGAGTTATGAAACAACATGAGAGGTCAACACATGCAAGTCACGCAAGTGACAAGCAGAAAAATGGCCAACGTGTGGTTTAAGCCTGCGTGATTAGGATTTAATTACCCACAATCACGCAGAAGTGTGCGTACACCTCCAAAAAAAAAGCACATTTTCTCGCACTCACACATGCACAGACTGCCAGTCTGGAGCCTGGCGGACTCCGGCTCTGATCCCACCCTCATGCAGCCTTGCAGGGGGCTGAGCATGGTGCCAGGCCTGCCTCGCACCCAGACGGATGCCCGTTGTACTCCCCCATACCAACAGAGCTGCTGCCAAACCACACAAGGAGATAGTAAATGAGAGCAGAGGGCTCTGTTCAGCTTCCTCACACACACACACACACACGTGCCATGTGGTTTATTTTATCTGACTCATACCCACACACAAAACACAATGCAGGCAGCCAGGCCGGCAGCCATTAGGGGCCTGTTCATTGGTGAACTCTTATGCTCGAGCTCTATAAATCTTCAAGCTACCATTTTTGAAGCCCAATCTGAAGGGTTCGGGTGGTAATCTGGTTACTGGGGGTTTTTCCCAATATGAAAGTAGACATTTTTGACTGGATAACACTTAGATAGAGGCTATTAGAACTAAAAACATAGTAAAGCTGAGGCTGAGAGGTTGTTGAGCTAGTTGTTGAGTCATTAAAGGAAAATGAAGGAGACTGAAGTTATTTCAATTGTTCTTCAGGGGGAAACGAATGCATCTACCAGATTTTATGGAAAACCAGTTGATAGTTGTTGAGACCTTGCACTGAAAACATCAGCATCTGGGGTCATGGGGTGTTCGGAGAATTTAGGTAGAGCAAAGTAGAGAATAGTCCAATCAAATACATTGTAATATAGGAGTGTTTTTTTCAGCACAGAGGTAAGGGGTGATGTAGAATGCATGGCTGCAGAGATTTCCTTTCAAACACTGTATTTATAGTGTGCATCGCTGCCTGTATAGCCATTTGTTGTGAATTTTTCACAGGCAAATATGCATTTTCATGTTTCGCGCCATTAATACTTGTTTGAAATGGACATCCAGCACTATGGAGTAGAACTTTGGATCGACTCTCTTGTAATGATCCTCTTGATTAGATCCAGAGGAACACATTACAAACTATATTGCCTGTAATATCTCATTTGACTGCAATTGTTTCAGACGCGTAACCGACAGATTAGTCATCACTTTCTACAGTTAATCACTTAAAGCAGCAGCTGCAGTGCACGGAGTGTGAACCAGAGGCTCCACCGCAGGTCACACTCCACAGCAAAGGCTGGGAGCCATTCACACACACACACATAATCAAGACTGGGAACCACTGTCATGAGGTCAAGACCTCCACTACAGCTGAGTTGATTAAACACGTTTCTACAACCCACACACTGCCCAATAAAATCTGCTGTGCTGAGGGATGATGACTGCCTCACACTCGCTGGGAGCATCACTGGCTCCAGCCAAGCGAGCGAGACACGCTGCTGCTGCACGGCTCCACTTCCACTTACTCGACACGCCTTTGGGGTGCAATCAGCACGGCTTCTTGTTAGTAAGATAATGCCTGTTTGTACACGTGTATGTGTATGAATTAATATTTCCTCCCCAGACCCTCCACTTGGAGGCAAAGGTTGCTTTGGAAGCATGGCACTGCATAATTCGCTCCTGAATGAAGGCCGGGGGGGGAAGATAAACATTCCAGGACAATGAGACCCTCCTTTACTCCCTGCTGTACTCATACCTACTTAAAATCTGTTTACCCACAATGCAACTCTTGGCTCAAGTGAATAATCCCCCACTCCGCTCCACCCACGCCCTCTCTTTGCCGCCGGATGCCGCGCTCTGCCACTACAGAATAACATATCCCGTCTCCTAAAAGCCACAAGTGTCAGCCATGGCTCAGATACAGCCCTTGTGGGCCATTACTGAGCATATTATGTCCATTCAACTGGTCTTAATATACTTTAATAAGACCTGTTTTCGATTAATTCTCCCTTGAAACCGGTAGTAACACGGCTACTAGGCACATATAAAAACTGAATGAATGGAGTCAGGCTGCCAGAGTCCAGAGGGGGGAAAAAATGAATCCTTGTGGATTTGTCCTCACCAGCTGGCTCTTGAGCCCAATATAATGGTTGTGCCCATGGCTCTCAGAGCGCCAGTGAGAGAAAACATTTGCCCAGTCTGTAATGTGTTAAAGGTGCGCAGTATGATTCAGTTCAGGTCATAAAGTTTGCCCATGTCACATCCTGAGTGGAGGGACAGGGCTGCTCAGCATATATCACCCTCAAGAGAACAGGGACAATAGCTTTGTGTTGTGTTTGGATGTCAGCGGAGAATAAAAAGCATGGGGGTTAAATAAGCTGAAAAAATACTTACAGCACCCATAGGAAACACCACACTGTGTCTGTATAGAAACGCCTGACTGTTCCATGTTATAAATGGTGATAAAAAAATGTCCCCTTCTGCACCTGCTGTTATAAGGCCTAACCGCAGAAACACTACCACAGTGAATGACTCATAAATATTCTCCCATTTGTCGTCCTAGCGTGAAATAAAGTCGAACACAGCATGGTGACATTAATGCACTAAGTGAACATTAGGACCATGAATCTTTTCCCCCCTTCCTGCCGGAGGGGTGAGGCAGATGTGGAGCGGCTTCCACGGCTGTGATCAGCATCCACAGCGCAGCTTCCTGCACTGCAGCGCAAATGTTTCTGCAGCAAAGCAAATAACTGTCACAGGCAGTTAGCTTTTATTGAAGAACATATTTATTTTGGGGATTAAGTTGTTTCCCAGCAACTCCAAATGACACCAAAATCAGCGTGGAGAGTTGACTTTGGATTGCACTGTCGCAATTAGGAGCGAGTTGGGCAATAAAAGTCACACGTTAATGCCACCATTTAGCGGGCTCGTACACATCATGATGGGTAACATATGGTAAACTTGTTCAAAACATTAAGATCTGCTTGTCCTTTTGACACCACCGTGTTCCTGCTCATTGCAGGTTCGGGCCATGCCAAGCACCATGGCTAACCCATCTGAAGATTAACGATTCCAGAATTCCCTCAACTCAAAGGGCAAGCGACGGCTCATTATACAGTTATTAGAAAACAGCAAATTATTACACCATTTACTATCCCCGGGCAATCTTGTTTGCCCCACCAATGTCATTACTTCCATTGCTGCCCTCCGCATTGGAACAAATGTGTCACATGTGCCACAACTGCACACTCACTGTATAGGCCACAGTAGGAGAATGTAGAGCAGAGGTCCCTCAGCCCCTCCTCTTATCCTCTTACTGTCATGTGAGGCACATAAAGTGTGTACAATAGATGCACTTACACATGCTCCCTTAGAGGCACAGATTGATATCACTGATCCATCCAGTTCGGAGCCCACTGGGTCGTTTCCTGTTAGTGGTTTCACTTGTTGTGCCTTTGAAGCAGGCTTTAATAATAGGACCCAACAGAACTAATGAAAATGGTCTCTGTCAGATTAAAAGGGAGCTTCAGTCTTAGCCACCTAACCACATTCAGTACAAACACACGCACGCACTCACACACATGCACGCAAGCACTCACTCATGCAAGCACGCACACACAAACACAAACAAACATACACACACACAAACACGCACACACGTACACACACACAGAAGTGGTTTACACAGGGAGGGCCGTTCCTTCTGATGTGTAGATGACAGCTAACCCTCTTAACAACACTAAGAGTACCACCA
Source organism: Pseudopleuronectes americanus (assembly GCA_038501795.1). Classification (NCBI taxonomy): domain Eukaryota; kingdom Metazoa; phylum Chordata; class Actinopteri; order Pleuronectiformes; family Pleuronectidae; genus Pseudopleuronectes; species Pseudopleuronectes americanus. The sequence continues at coordinate 21,772,674 of CM076722.1, forward strand.
GTGTCCTGTTTCCCACAACAGTAGAACAAGAAATGAGTGGATTGATGTCAAAGGGGAAAGGTGAAGGCAAATAAACAAACCTATCTATCCAAAATGTTGCACTGCGGTTCTTTTTGTGTCCCCTTCTTTTTCCATGGTAGACGCTGCAATGTGGCGCTTTAGTGGTGGTCTTTGTGCTTAATGAATCCACTTCAGTGCAGTTCCTCTCCCTAAGCCTTTAGGTTTAATCCCCCAGTCTGGAGCAGTGATAGTCTGGCCCAGGGGATGACATCTGTGAATCGTTCATTAACTTGTAACCAGCAGCAGATGTTTTTAAAAACAACTTGCTACATCTTTGCCTTATTTTATTGCCTGCAACATTCTCTTTGGCTCTGCTTCATTCACTGGTGGACCCGACTGGCTACAAGTCCAGCTTTCATATATGCATTTAAGTATAGTGTATGAGTAAAATGCACAAAAGTATTATAAGTAAAATGTACTTGAAATGTCGGAAGTAAACAATGGGCTAATGCTGTTGTAGCTGCATGGTTCACACATGTCATATAGTGTTCTATAGAGTGAGTCTTGTTCAAAGTTTAGTTCACCAATTACTAACTAAGGGGTTGGGTCCCTCCAAAAAAGTGACATCTCAGGGTTCATGACTTCCTTACAGGTAAGAAATTAAAAAAAAAGTGAAATATTGTACCAACAATTATGACATGAAACAGACAAGAGTAAGAGTAACAGACAAAAGTATTTTTTTAAGGCAAATTTGATATTATTTAGTAAGATAATCATTTGGTTTTTAATATTCTATCCTAACTTTAAAGGTAGTAAATAAACCAGATTAAAATAGTAGTAATAAGTATACTATTTTGATCAAGCAGGATTTATTAACATTTTTATTCTAAAATGGGTTTGAATGTATCACATTATGTTTATAAACATTATGAATAAAACAATATAAATATTGTCTAGTATGTTTATAAATCCCAGGAATTTTTTTTAAGTTGATATGATGTTTTGTAGGAGGATATGTCGTTCTTTAGCAGAATATATTTATTCACCTCAGATTAATGTTTTTTCCACCAAAATATTTTCCATATCACAAGATATATTCACTTCTACCAGAATGTGATTACATATCCCAGAATATTTCATATGTACCACAATATGCTTAAATGTGGCAGAATAAGTTCATGTCGAGTAGAATAAATTAATAAGTATCAGAAAAACTTAATATGTAGCAGAATAAGTATATATGTATCAGAAAAAGTTAACATGTATCAGGATAAGTTTATATATAACAGAATAAGTTCATATGTAGCAGAATAAGTTTATATGTAGCAAAATACATTTATATGAAGCAGAATAAGCCACACTTAAGCTGCATTGTGGTCAATAATTGTAGCCACTATTACAATAACTTATAGGGACGTACAATTAACAATATATGTAGTGGATGGTGTTCTTCCATAATGAAAGTTAGCATTAGCTGTGTAGCTTTTTTCTCATTAATTATCTACCCAGTTAGGTATTTTTGGAGTTTTTTGTAAAATTCGACATAGTGCAAATGTCACTCAGCGGAAGTGCTAAATTGTGAAAATGAATGGCCTCCAGTGTAAAATATGTTTAACCACATTGAGCACCTGTAAAAGATGTTCCGGCCTTTAAAACTGCAGAGTATTAGGTCTCAGGTAGAAATGGAGCGCACGAAGAGTAGGATACTTTAACATGGACAGCCTCCCTGTGGAAATATCATGTGTGATTTCAAGGGGGTTAACCAGAGCAGGAAGACTGTGGTCTGTGTCTCCCCGGATGATATATATGACACAATGTGATTCATCTGTTGCTGCTCATCTGTAAGCTGTCTGGCAGATTTGGCTTTTTTCCTCCTTTGGGACAATGATTATACAGTATGGATCTTGGGCTAAATTAGCTGTGACTTGCATTAAAACATGTATTTTTATAATGTTTTTTGAGGTTCATAAAAGTGCATCAAATAAAGAGGTGATTGAATGAGTCGGCCTGATGAAAGACAAGTGTCACCACTAAATACACATTGTTGAGGCATTACACGCTGATGGTTGAAATGAATGAAGCCACTGACGACACGCATGTTTTTTTTTCCGCATCCGTCAGGCTGCGTCATAGTGAATTACAAACCCCTTAACAGTGCCGTCATGCTGTTAGTGGCCAATCAACCGTATCCAATCCTTTGGCTGGAGGTAGAGCTTGTGTCATGCAGTGCGTCATGATGGATTTCCCAAATGTTATTTTCAAACTTGTATAATTATACACTGAAGTGAGACAAGAAAACTGCATTTTTGGAGTTTAGCCACATATATTATAACCATAGACAACAATGAAGGTTTCATCGTACAGTCACATTAAGTGTATTTTAATAAAACACAAAGTACACATATGCAGTCCTATGACCATACATTTGCTGGATCCTAATTATTAAAACCTAGAATATGTCAAAGCATAGTTTCATTTGTCGTTTTTTCTTCTTTAAAACACTGAAATCAGTAGATGAGGTCAAATGAATGTTATACAACACTTGGCGTGACATCAGACAGAAACCTTTTCAACTTGTTAAAGATATGCACTGTTATAAGGAACTCAAAGAATATTTCCGCATATAAGAGTAACAGTATGAGGCAAAAGAAATCTCACTGAACAAAGAAAAGTACAAAATAGAATTAATAAATAAATCAAATATATACCATATAAATGAAATAGCTATGTTTGCGGCTATGTTTATTATTTGTTTTTAATCATTTTAATCTGTAGCTTGGTATTACAACCTTTTTATCTCTAAAACATTTAGAACGGTGAACGAGTCAATACTGAAAATACAGTAATAAGCTTTCATAATTAGATAAATTATGTACACGAGTCTGTCGCCATGCTAGTCGAACAACTAAATTTTTCTTTTATTATCCACACTATACAGTTAGAGCATAAAGCGGTCTGAACGTAAACAGTTTGTGCTGAGAATAAAATACTTTGCAACTATGCATGGTAATTTCTTTAATATTACTCTCAAAAATGTACATAACATAAAGGCCGCACATGGGATCACTCCGTCTCCATTTAGAGGGAAGGTGAGGGTAGCTTTGACATAAATATAGAAACAAAAAAAGTCTCTTTCAGTTCATCAGCGTCAACTGCTTCAGCCAAATCTCTTCTGCCTCTCAATTCTCCATCTTTTCTTTCATCCTCCTTGGTTTAATGCCTCCCCACCCCCCCACCATTTCATCTCAGGAGTAGTTCAGCTCAGCAAAACTCCCTCACTACCGCTCCTATCCTCCTCCCTCTAGCGCTTCCGTCTCCACGGTCTCTGGTTGCCAGTCTTCCATCACGCCGGATGGTCAATGACATTGTGTTAATGATGGGGAAATGAGTTAATGTCCACTGCAATAGTTCCACGAGGCAAGACAAGGGGGCGGGGCTGGGGGGGGGCAACAGAGTCACCGGGCTGGTCACTGCAGGAGGGGGACAAGCAGCAGGAGGCAGAGACATGAAGCAAGTATTTGGATATGTTGATACTGACATCGTACGTTACAAATACTGTATATTTTTGGATTTGTGAGTCATGGCTATGTCCTGGTGGGGTGGGGGTCGTCAGGGGGCGGTGGGGAGGGGATGTGAGGCAGGTGGAGAGGTGGCGGGATTCGTGATAGTCGTCGGTTTAGAATATGGGTGCAGCAGCGGCTAGCAGCTTCGCATTGGTTCTTTGTTCAATGGGCAGTTTTCAGTCCCTCACTGGCTGGGCCGCACAGAGGCCAAGTGGTCACTGTGCTGGTTCTGGGCCCGAAACCGCAGCCTCTGCTTGTTCTTCTTCTTTGGTTCTTTCGGTCGGTTCTTCCCTGAGCCACCTGGGAAAGAAGAGGGAAAAAAATAGAAATGGTTATCTCTTTGTTCAGTGCCATCCACACTCATATCATATACATTGTTCTCCAAGTCAAAAAGCATTACGCCTTTTCAATGACCTCATAGTCAATGAAATGGCCAAGGGGAGATTCCTGTCTGGTTCTGGTGCTGAAGGTGGTCAGTGTGTCTTTGTAGTAACATAATCAATCCCCTGCGCTAAGGGGGATATGCTTGTTATATACTGGAAGGACGACGATACAGATCATGGGTCGGTCTTTTTTCACTAGCCTTAACATTTCACAGTTTTATAATGACATAGAACTAATTCATGGATTTTGTTTTCAATGACCTTATTCGTATATTGTTTAATAATGATGCATCGTCTTGCTCAAATTTTTGATTGATCTAATTATTGCAAACCAACAAGTTGACAGCAAACATTCGGCAAGGTATTGTTCCAGATTATTCCAGAGTTTGGGACTCTGGGTAAAATGGGTTAGGGGAAAAACGTGTGTGTGGTGGTTGGGGGTGTTGGTGACTTTGCTGCCAAAACTCATAATAGGTAATTCCAGCCCTGCTGGCATTGCACCGAGCTTGTAAACCAGTAAGTCAAGTGGTTTTTTTTTCTCAAAAAAGTGTTCAATATGTTGATATTATACAGATGAGAAAAAAACCTTCAGTATGACAGAATTCATCAGGTATTTTGTTTGTGGTTAGACCCATGCAGGTCTGTCTTCCACAGAAAAAGCTGTTTCATCTCATAACCTCACTGACCCAGCCGCACCGTAAAGAGACTATTGGCAAAGAAGCATTTTTCTTTGGCTGCAGCAGGCAAAGTGCGGCCATATTAATCGGGACAGTTTTAGATTTCATACTCGATCGTCAGCTCTGAATGTGACTTGAAAAACAACCACTGAGATGATGCAACATATTGATGTGAGCAGACCGAGGATTGGTTTTAAAGCATCAGATTAATGACCTGTGAGTTTCACTTGATGGTTTTTACTGTAGAAAAGACGTATGCACAGTCAAAGTATAGACATGCAACCCACTGTGGGATGGGCTTTAGCAAGCTCAACCTGCTCATTTTGTGCTGGATTCGAGACTTGAGTATGTCCTCACAAAATCCGAGACTTAAATCTTGGAATAAAAAGGTTCCCATTGAAAAACACTGATTTCTCTAAATTATTATCTGAGTTGGAAATTATGGCTCATAAGGATTCATTAAAAGGCGTTATGTCTTATGAAACATTTACTATTAAAAACGGCTGCATTTCATAAAGAAGTGCACATTATATATTCTATGAGAGAGCATTACATATCAGGTTTGCGCCAACACTCAGGACTGAACCTCAGCTTTAAACAAATGTCTGCTCAGACCAACACTTTTCACCGTCACTGCAATAGAGACGGGAGATAAGTATGGGAAGTTGCATAACTCTCTTTCCAAGTTGGAAAGGTCCCCCAGCCCAAGGTTAATCCATCCCAGGTTTCACTGGGATGGGCAAGGAATGCTGGGAACTGACTTCCTGCTCTCATGGAAGCTTGTGCGGTGGAGGCTCTGCAGCCACGGCTCTTTGTGACAGAGAAAACTCTGGCTACCGAACCGCAGAGCAACAATCTGGCTGCCAATGCCACAAATAAGATAACGAGGTGTGTGTGCGAGATGTGTGTGCGCAAGGGGGGGAGTGAGTGTGAGGGAATTTAAGGGAAAAGAAAATCTAATGGGGGGAAAAGTGGAGTAAGGCTTGGATGATGAGACGCTATCTGGATCCTGATCTAGAACACAAAGAAACAAACCGCGCTATGGTTCGCTGAGGGGGGAAGCACAGGAAAACACTACAGAAAAACAAATTGCCACATTCTGGGTCTTATTACTGCACTTGTTCAAGCTTTTTCTCTCACGAAAAAACAAGGTAACAGTGTGTGAAATGTGACATTATCTCTAATTGCCTTCTCATATGTGCTGGCATCCCAGTGGCCTTTTAAGCACCCCATAGAAAAGACCCATTTCCCACTCGCAGGGCTGCACTGTGAGGTAGATTTGAAAATATTCACTCGTTTAAGCCGACACGCATGAGAAAGCAAGATATTGCTCTGCTAATAGGGTCTCCCAATGAATAATCCAGATGCATGCAAACATCAAACCATTGCACAGGTATTTCCTGCAATTAATTTAATCTTGTTATTTTTGAGTCACGTTGCCAATCTGAGCCATGGTAATAAAGTTTCTCGCACACAGCTCCGAGTTCAAATTTGCCCTTTGAAGACAACTTCCACATCTCTTCCATCAAAATCTCATGCCCTTCAATTGAAGAATATTACCAGAAGACTTGGTGCACTTGCTTTGCTGATGCCACTTTAGATTTGGTGCGTGATTTATAGTATGATAATGTTTGCTAAAGTAAATCTGGAGCTGAGAGGCCTTTGGCCTATAGGTCCATTTTCCTAATTGCTCTTTAAAGAGGTCATTTTCATTCAAAACAGTGTTGCTAGGTGCCTGATAAACACGGCTTTCAGTGCAATCAACTCAAGACGAATTACATTTGACTGCAATAAAGTACATTGTGCAGCATTAAACTCCCTGTGTAACGGGCAAAGCCCTCGTGGGCCATTCCTTGGACGCAAGGCTGCATTTAAACTGAAAAAGCCTGCATTTACAGCAATTGCTTAACACACAAATAAATATCTGAGAGAAAAGTAGTTTCCTGGCTTGTGCAGGACTGGGCAGGAGATCTTTGATCCAGCCACGCAAACACAGACACACACACAAACAGTAACAAAATATAACATTGTGTCAAGGGAGGGCGTAAAAGCAGTAGCAGGAAAAAGCCTTTCTGCCCTAGAAAAGCAAACTGTAGTAACTACTACTATTAAAACTTTTGCTTAAAATTAAGTGTATGTGAATCTTACTTTTGTTAACTATGTTTTAACTATATAACACATAAGTGATACATTTTCTTTGAAATAAAATACTGAGCTTAATTATTAATTTTTCCCACGGCTGCCATCAATCTATGAAAAATATGCATTTTAATTAATTAACATTATTAACATTATTAAACATTATTTATAACTAACCTGAAAGGCCACTTAAGAGTTAAAATCAAGCCAAAGGTAAATTTGAATTTATGCTGTCTCAGCTTTTCAATTTAGTGGGATGTATGTGTTTTAGTGTTTATACTATCTATATTTTAAATTTTATGAATTACCATACATAGATTAATAGTCGACGGATAGAGAGGCACCGCACAGTGCAAAACACTCCCACATTTTTTAAGAATTTAATAAAGGTCAAAAGCTAAGTGCAGAATCTAAAATGTTTATTTATCTATATTATACTTAAAAAACAAATGAGGATTTTATAGCAGCACAATCTTTGTGTCTGTTAAGCAGTTTGCCATTCAGCCTGAAAACTCTGCGTTTGTCGTGCAAAACTGTGTTTCCAGGCCTTTTTATTTTTGTGTTGCTTGTTGTGTCTTATTCTGTAAGCCGATGACAGCTGTCAAGAGTATAAAAATCAAATTATCATGTCACACATGGAATACACAAAACAGCGTTATGGAAGTCTTTATAGCAGGAACCAAACAACATCCCAGAAGTTGAACCCTGATGTTTTCCATTCATCTCTTTAAAATTATATCCTGACCAGATTCTGGATATTGTACAATAACTGGGGTTACTGACAGCTTCTCTCCATACTGCAGCTCTGCTCGGCAGAAAACCCCTAACCCAAACCCATCATAGGCTCCGACACGCCCTGGAAGATTTATTTTGTCTACTAAAATCAGATTTGTATGAGCCACCAGTTTTCCTGTAAAAACTCAACACTTATCAGACTTTTCAATACTCGAACAGAATTATGTGTCTGAAACTCCCCAAAGAAACTAATGACACGTCATAAACTCACCTCCTCAGCGTTTTCAGACCATATTTGATAACCCAATCTCAGAGCTGACAGCTAGAGGGCAACCAATCCCCACATAAGCCCCAACCCCCAGTATCTGATCCAGTCCTGATGAGATGGTCCTTCATATCTACCCAATAACTCCCATTTTGCCTTTCCTCAGGCCCCTGTTCACTTTCAACACTGAGTTTTCATCATCTCATATTTACAACCAATGTAATCACTTAAACTGATTACAAGAGTTCACAGAGGAAACAGTTTAATTTGCCTGGAAAGAAATGATTAAGTCATCTCAATTGGTTTGAAAACCAAGTACAAATTCATAAATCTTAGAGCATGTAAAGATAATTTTGTCTTGGAAGGCACAGAAGGTTTCAAATCATTCTGTCTTTGTTTAGCCTCGTAACTGGCACAGTATGGATCGAATCAAAAAAGAATATGGCTTTAATCAGGAAATTATCAACCTTCTTTATACTTCTCTTTCCGTTCTGGCGGCATTTACTATCACAGCGGCAAACCATAATTTCACCAATGTTTAGTTTCCCTTCATAGATACGATCTCTCTCTCTGCCAGCTTGACATTTGTGTTTGAGTTGGAAATTAAAAGTAAATCAAACAAACAAACAGAAATCTCAAGAGCAAATCAAAATGTTTTGTTTTTGTGAATCAGAAGCAGAGGCTGCGGTGGGGTAGTTGTTTACCCCTGTCAAAAATGACCTTTGCGAAATTCTTTTATCTATGCGAGCACGTGTGTGTGTGTGTGTGCGCATGCATGTGTGAATGATATACAAGGCTTTTATGCTTGTGCGTCAGTAATTTTCATCCTCTATGTCACCTATGTGAGCTTGAGAAATACTTAGTGTCGTTTCCAATTGTTTTAGCTGCCAAACCAGTGAGAAAAAAAAATTAAAACTCCTCCGCACGAACTCTGTGGTGGACGTTCCTCAATAACCTCTCAAAGCCAGTCAGGATCTAGCGCTTTCCTTTTTCTTCCCCATCATCCCCGCTCTCCCTTTCCCCTCCATGTCCCTGCGATGCTATTTGAGGCTCTCAGCAATAATAGAGCCGACTGCATGGTGCAGATCCAACTCAGAGTTAAGCGCTATTATACGTATCATATTATTAGGCTTGCACTCCAGAATAATATCTCCTTGCGGAACGGCAATATGACCACTTGTCCAACTGATGCACTGAAAGATAATCAGTCAAATCCATATCCAGGGAGAAGGAAGCCAAAGCTCCCATCATCGGTGTCAGAGGTAATATCTTTGTTTTGGAAAGGGCGACCAAACTCAAGAATATGTATACATTTACACCAGGGAAGGTCTGCAACATGAAACAGTTTCGTATTCCTCTGAAATCAGGGCTTTTAGTCAGAGATTTATCCTATAAAGAAAAGAGACATTAGTACTTTGCTGGCCCTGAGGCGGGTGTGGGGTTATCTATATGTTACCATATAATCAAAGAGGCCATGACCTAGTGGAAACAAGCAGTGCAGCGACGGTCAGCACAGGCCAAGTGATTTCATCCACTAACGGCCCAATCGGCATTGCAGGAATTGAAGGCCTAATCTTATCTCCATCGCTTGTGGTTTGTAAAAAATCAATGTGTGACCTCAAGAAGGCATTAAGACATACGGTAAATGGGAGCCTATACTGCTGAAAACTGTACCCGCTCTCCTGTTACCCTGTCCCTCGGCTCCGCGCAGACAGTCAATTAATAACTCCTCGTCGGACACAGAGAGCTGGGTGGAGGGCAGGCAAAAAAAGAATAATCCAAACAATTTTGAAGAAGATTTGGGTGGACTTAGGGAAGGTAAAGCCGGGGGGAATTTTTCGCCGGCTTGTCTTTTTCATAAACAAGCCAAAGCGGAGGCCATTATTTGTGAGGGAAGGAGAGAACTACTGGCGCCAGTGAGATTTGATTTCAGTGGCAGAAATTGGATTAGCAGCCATTAAGGGCCTCCTCACACATACATTTATAATGCTGTGAAGGGGAAAGGTTCTGTAGCCAGCCAGCGCTCTCGTTGCTCACACACACCGACAACTCCTCTGTCTGGGAAAAGGTAACGGACTCTGACACTGATCTATGCCGCTGCCCCTGAACTTAGTTTTCACTTAATTTATAGGTGGGACACTGTAGCACGACCTCGGCTGACCCTAGGCTCATGAAGGCGTGGGGGGCTGAGGTAGGCCCAGAAACGTTTCACGATGCTTTGTGCTGTTGTCCGGCTGCCGGGAAACGCTGCAGAAGGCTGATTTGACATTTGAGGAGGAGGAGAACATGATACAGATGAAAATAATGCTTAAGTGTAAAAAAGGCAGAAACAGATCTGGACGGAGTGAATAAGCTATAATATCACTGCGGCAGAGACGCAGACGTCAGATGTAGGAAAAAATAATTCAGCCTTTTGACAGAGAGGACAATCATTTACACAAAACTCATCTTGCCAACCAACTGACAAGAGGCTCTCTGCACAGCATCACTTAGCCCTAACAAGGTTACTCCAGATCACACTCTTTCATTCACTCTTTCATCCTGTCATTCCCTTTCCCCGTGCTCTGCTTACGATCAGCGCACTGCTAGGCGAGAATGATTTAAAACATACACATTCCGATTTAAAAAGCTAATGTTGGGATTAGGTCAGTCATTATTTTCTCATCTATGACCCAGAGGAGGATCCGCGCGCGGAAGATTAAAAAAGCAGGTTAGCTCACCGCTCTCTGAAGCTGTGTTTCACTGACAATAAGTTAAAGCGAAAATCCGACTCGGAGATTAACGTCTCTAAGCGCAGAAGTCCCAGCCGAACATGCATGACTGGCACGGTGATTAATACGCTGGATGGTCAGTGCAGACAGCACGCGTTTTCCCCTCTGGAGAAGGTCGATCACACCAGCTAGAAGCAGGAGCAGCCTGTCCAGGAAGGTAACAGAACAGATGATGACCAAGCACATTAAAATTGTTCTCCATTAAAGTTTGAGCTCAGAGCCCAAAGTCATGCTCTGCTGCATTACACAATATGGTAACTGTTCCCTTGTGCCGTTTGGGTTCCCACCTATGGCTTGAGCGCTCCAAGGTAGGTTATCAAGTGGAAACCTTCCATGACAGATGTGACATTAGGCCAACTTCCAAAAAACTCAAAAATAAATTCTGGCTTTCCAGAGCCGTTTCCTCTACTGTACATGAACTTAAACACTAACACAGTTTCTCATCTCAAGTGTTGCAGTATTGAAACTGCTGGTATTGAAACTGCTGGTATGATTTCTCTGCTTTCCAACATCCACTTTGATGCTGCATCGCATGTCAGCACTGCATTGTAATCCCCTGAATTACGACCAATATAGATTTTCAGTGTTGCTCTGAAGCTATTCAATTAAAACTCTATAATCATTTATGTGATGTTGAGCAAATTCATCAAGAAGTGGAATCGGTTTCTCGTTACTTACGATACAAGACAGGGAAATTCAATTGCTAAGCAACGAATGTAATGATTTAAATGAATGAAGTCACATGTTCAGCTCTATCAACTATGAAACAGATTCCGGAACGACATCATATCTTTGCTATTTAATAAACAATATTAATTTATCGAGCTTGATAGATTTTGGGGCTGATGCTGATATGAGGGAGTAAATTGTATTATTATTAATATATAAACGAAAACACAAATACAACCAAATATGTGGAACTTCAAAATAATACAGCATGTGTTTGTTTCATGTATTTCATGTGCCGAAATGTTGTATTTCCCCAGTTGAATAAAAGCTTTTTAAATCACCTCAATCATAATAAAGATGTTATTTTCCTGACCCTGCTATTGTCATGAACAACAACAGACAGACATGTTGACTGACATGATCAATGTGTAGGTTTTCATTGATTTGTAAAGTGCATTGACTTTTGCTGGATACTGCGGCAATCATGGCTGCTGCAGCTCTAACTCTCTGTAATGGGGAAGTTAAAAATGGCTCCAAACTGAACCAGATGGTGTCTTATCAAATCATATAAAGCAAACAAACCCCAAAACAACATTTGAGTCCAAATTGAAAAGCAGATATCCAACAGGGAAGAGCATCTCATCACCCCATATTCTCTCATCACACCATATTCACCACCTACTGAAAGAGCTTCACACAAACGTCACCTCAAACTATCAATGCCTCTCCTCAACTGCAGTGAGCAGATGCCTCAACCCAGACAACTGGTCTCAGCAACAAGGGCTAGATTTCATCATCCTCGCGGTAAAGTGGTTCAGCCATTATTTCTAAACGTCTGGTGGAGGTACCAGACACTGGGAAGAAGAAATTAGGTCTGAGAAGTTAAATCACATGACGTGATATGGTTTCTGGGCTGTGACATCCTGCCAACTGTTACGGTTTCCCCACTTCCAGTAGAAGCTGCCAAAACGTGGTGGCTTGTAGTTTAGTGCGCACACTGTCGCCCCCTGGAGCAATGAGAGGTCACTGGCGTGGCAGCCTGCTGTACATGTGACTCAGCTCTGCAAGAGTCACTCAGTGTGCCAGCTCATGAGGTATGATAGTCACTCTTCATTTTTCAGTTCTGAATCAAGGCTGTAACTGATAATTATCAGCATTTTTCACCACTAAATGGACGCTCGCTCTATTGCAGTGGCTTTGCGTGGTGTCATGACAGTAACGTCAGCAGCCAGGCAGGAAACAGGCATCACGACTGGCTGAGGCTGATGCGCCTTGAAACCGCAGGACTCAGAGAGAAGTGAGCAGCCCCCCTCTGTGGTCTGCTATCTCCCCTGACTGACTCATCGACACATCTGGGCCTAAGTATATGGGGCTCTCCTGCCCCACGGGCACTTGGGTAAATGAGGGATAATTAGCTTTAGTTGACCTTAATGAATGGCTTAATGTTTTGTTTCATTTCTGATGAGAAAAATATAAAGCTCAGCACTTATCAAAGGGAGGCCCCGAACTGATGCTACTGAAGGCTAACTACTGGTGTGGGTCTGTATTTTCATATTTGTTGCATGCACAGGGCCGATGCAGAGCAAGCTGGAGATAGCTGCAGCATATGAGGGAGTGGTTTCAAATGTATCCGCAGATCCGCAGATCAAGAATCCTTTTGGGATACACAGTAGCAGATTCATCATTCTGGCTGGGAAGTTATTACAGATGTGAACTCTGTTTGTCGTTACTCAAGGATAGAAAAAGCTCTTCGCACTCCGCTTTGATTTCCATAGCTTCTTTATCAAGATGAGATCTCTATAAAGGCTTTGATCCATCTTATAATTCCCATATGCTGTGATATAAAGCAGGAAGTGTCTCGCAGAGTTATGATAGTCATCCATCTTAGTTTCCGATAAGTGTATTGCTTTGGGCTGATGAAATTAATCATTTTCAACTGACACAGGATCAATCTGGGATTTATTTGCTCTATTAAATATTTGATAACAAGCTGCTCTCACTCTCTTCTGTCCTAACAGTCTTCTACATTTTCATGTCTTTACAATGATTACCTGCAGTATTACTTGTCACCACAGCTCAATACAGTTCATTATCTTAGCAATACCATTAAGACATACAAGCTAATAAAAGCTTGACAGTTCAGTTTAGTGTTTAGACACCTTTTCTATTTCACGCCAAATCAGGCTTGTCCACACCGTCGACTGATAAACACTCACTCCAGAGGACGTCACAAGGCTTTCTTGCTCACCCATCCTAAAATCACCCTCGTACTGACAGTGGATCAAGGCAGGAAACACACATCCTGCCATAGACCTGATCCCTTTGCACTATTAAACAGAACTCTTATTATTTATCCCAGAAAGGGGATCTAAATTTCCTGGATCTGTTGAGTCTGAGCCCTCAGGTAAAAAAAGGGGATCAACCCCCAACAAAGGGCCCTGGCCCTGGCTGAGCCCCAACCCATGAACCTTTTAAATCTTCATGAACGATCCCTCTGCATTATATCCCACTGGCTCCACTTTATGGAGAGGAATAAAATGGTTGTTAACAAAGTCATGAGGGGCGACGCAACAAGGTACACTACCAGTAAGAGGTTTCCTGCATCCCTGTGGGGTTATGAGGTGGAGGATGGTTTCAATAAACAATTTGTCGGCTGACAGTTAACTACTAGTACACTGTCAGCCAGGCAGTGCATAACTAAAATAAGATACTCTCAATAGCTTACTTACAGGGAACAAGGTGCTTCCAAGAAACTAAAACTGAAACTTCTCTCTTTTGCGCTGTAAACATGGCAGTATGATGTTATAGTTCTCCTTTCGTCCTTATAATAAAAAGAAACCCAACAAGAACAACCATTTCTTCATTTCAGGTCGTCTGCAAGCATCACAAATTGGGGATCATTCTGACTTATAATTCCTGATGTCACCTCAGCTCTGCTAGCCAGCTTCCCTGATAAAAACTGATCCAATTGACTGTTCTCTGTAAAAATTTACAGGACTCAAGAATGCAGTTTTCCAAGAGCACAAAAATATGTACCTATAAATTAGTCAACACGCTTGACAATGTGTGATCCATACTGTGAGCATATCTCAACTGTGCATGTGTACAGCAAGATCTGCTCATACACGCATGCACATCCGCTTCAATCTGTAATTCCATGTGGTCTGCATCCTCCTGGTCTCTGTGGGTCTCTCAGGGAACAGGGGGGAGGATATAGGAGGAAATTGTCCAGCATGAGTCCCTCTTTATATCTCATTTCTGCCCAAGTCCTTTCATCCCCCCTTGTCTCTAGTGGGAGACTCCAGGAGGAAATCCCTCACATGTTTGGACACGGAGCACAACTGTCCCAAAACAGGACCAGACCCTAACGAGCGGGGAGCCAAGCTAAGTCAGATGGGCTTAGACACCAAAACAGAGACAGGGGCCATCAGGATCATGCTGCAATCCCCGTGCAATGGCCAGTGATGAGGGAATCAAGTCTGGCCGGCCCTTTTTGTTTTCTTTGATTGTTGGACTAACTCTCAGAGGACACTGTTGTTCCGACTCCTCTGATGAGCCAACAGACTGAACATATTTTTTGATAAAAATAGTTCATAGGAAGAAAGGGGTGGTGGTGGCTGGGGGAGAGGGAGTGTTTGAAGTGTTCGCAGAGATCCTGTTGCACAGGGAGAGAGGTAAAGCCAATTCAGGAAGGGCTTGATCCTCTCTAAGGCCTGTGCTGCATCAAACACTTGTCAAACACCAGGCAGACAGACAGCTGAGTGGCTCTGACAGATCTGATCACAGACACGGGCAATAAGAGTCACCGCTACTCAGGTCCTCTATGCAAGCAAAACTCTCCCGCTCCTGTCAATAATACCCCTTCCCCTCTCTCAAACACAAACAGAGGGCTTTAAGGCATATGGCAGACATTTCCCTCTTGTTTTAAGCAGCGTATGATTACAGTGCAATTTCAACGGTCATTTCAGGGTCTCACCTCGCAGAGGAGAGGTCTGTGTACTCCAGACGGCAGCAGCATCTGTAAGAGATGCAGTCGGGGAAGGATAAAGGAATTAAATCAAAGGGAGAGTTAAGCTCCCACTAATCCAAAAGAACTGTCTCAAGGCCTGTCAGGATCACGGTCCTGAACCTCTCCACCCAGCAGATAGCAGCACATATATTGAAGGGATTTGATATGGTACCTGGAGCGGGTTGGGTTTCATGACACCAACCACTCATTCATATAGTAAGATTGTCCTTAGAGCATTCATGTTATGTGCTCTGAAAAGGCAATAAGGTGAATGTCTGGCATGACGGAGGACTCAAAATCTTCAAACACATTTTGAAAAGTGTATAAAGGAGTCAAATGCCGATACCACTTCATTAACACTTACATACCTAAAACTATTACAAATTAATAAAACATAATGTCAGGTATAAATTAGAAACATTATACGACGTATTTCACTGCCTACATTACGAATTCAACACACTGGTTATTCTCAGCCTCTTTGGCTGCAAACCTGGTTACATAATAATTATGTCTTATTATCTCTTATGTTTTTCTGTGAATGTGTTACCTGGCTGTACAGAGGATCAGGGCACCCAAAGAGGTATATCCACAGATATCCATAAATACAGATGTAATAAATTAGGCATTAGGGGAATGATATTGATGAGTGTGTGCAATTTGGTACAGATCAAATTAAACATCTAGATCTAGTAAATTTGAATGTGGTTCATAAGAGGACTGTTTGACCTTGTGTGTACTCTGCAGAGTCACATTCTAGTAGCAGATATTATAGCAGTTTCCAGGTTGGTGTACTGCCCCCAAGTGGCAACTAAATCAATTAAAGCAGGTTTAAATGTGTAATTCCGAATGTATTAATATTAGCTTCACTGGCTCCAGATCAGTTGTTTCTCTTTTTGATACAGTGAGAAAACAACAACGTGTGATGATGCATTTGCTCCTTTGGGGGGAAATGGCTAACCTGTGACATCACCTTGGTGTTGTTGCTGTTTCATGTTGATGAGAGTATAGATCTAGTGCTCCACAGCCTTGGTAAGTTGGCCCTGGCCTCTACTTAGCACTAATGGCTCTGTTCTTTGTCTGCACCCTACTCCTGTGTTTGTCACTGTAAGTTCACACACACACACAAACACACACACACACACACACTCTCTCTCTCTCTCTCATCTCTCTCTCTCTCTCTCTCTCTCTCTCTCTCTCTCTCTCTCTCTCGCTCCCTCGCTCTCCCTCTCTCCTTCTAAGACTAACACACAGCCAAGGGCCAGCAGGCCTATACTTGCTGTCTTGTTGTGTCTGCATGTCTGTAGCCTACACTTGGTCCACGCGTGAGTGGGTCAGAAGCCACAGCCTCTCTCTAAATCACCAGCTGTAATTAAAAGCTGTGATGTCTCCATAAAGACGCCTGCCAGGGAAGAAGAGGAGAGGAGAGGAGAGGAGAGGAGAGGAGAGGAGAGGAGAGGAGAGGAACTCAGCTTCTGATGGATGAACCAGTGCAACTGTGCACCAGATGTTTTCAGGCTTCCCTGATCGACTCCTCGCCTTCCTTCTTTTCTCCTTCACCCAGACCACTGGAGTGGGAGGACTGCTTCAAACAATGTGTGCCACGCGCCAACACATCCCTCCTCTGTGGCGTGCACATTGTTCCTCAAACATCCACACACTGTGATATGTGATATGTAAGCGACAGAGTGTCATTCAAGGGCAAGGCGGCAGAAGGAGAATAGAAACAGGGACGAGGAAAAGAGTAGATGTTACTGGACTTGCTCTGCCTGTGAGGTCTGTTTTACTGTTTGTCTGTGTCTGTTAGGTTTCTGACACCCTTGCTGCATAAATGTGTGTGTGTGCATCCTCGTCTGCTCACTGATGAAAGCGTTTGCGGCCCACAGGAGAGCTGGCAGCAGGGGCGGCCTGGAGGTCTGGCAGACAGAGAGAGGAGGTGCAGACTGATTCTACTCCGAACAGCTCAAGTTATCTAAATATGAGGTGAGAAACCCTGACACTTCAAACTAGAGTTTAGACTAAAATGAGGACTGTGAAAAGCACTGAAGGAGAAAACAGATGATACTCTGCACCTGCATTTGATATTTGATCCTGCTTCAAAAACCTCAGATAAAGTTTTCCTCGAATGACCTAGCCCATCTACAGAATGTGGAATAGCATCCAAAACTACATTTAGACCATCATTGCACGATCCAAATCCATTCACATGAAATGCTTTAATGCAGGCGGAGCAGGTTTCATTACAGTTTTTACAGAGGACCACTCCTGAAGCTGTCCTGTAAAATCCTTTAGCACCACACTATATCGATTTCTCCGTTCGTTCATCTAATATAAAGAAGGCGATAATCACCTACTGTGGTCCGGGGGCAAACCTACGTCGTATAACAAGTGGAAATCTCTGGCTGGTGGTCATAAGATATTTTACAGGAGCCCTATATACGAGTTGAACCGTACTTCAAAGATCTCATCACAAGCTGTTGGCATCCATCCCTGTAAAGACACAGACCGTGTCTTGACTCTTGTAAAAAGAAAACAGGGTGGAACAGCCCAAACTGCCCATTGAGGGAACATTCAGCGACAGCCTGCGTAACGGCCCTGACCGTGTCATTGGCAGTATCAGCCCATATACTGCACAGCGGGGGGAATAGCTCCCGTTTATGGGGGCATGAGAACATGAAAACATTCCTCTTCAGTACAGTATCTCCCCCTCCACGTCCTCTGCCTTCTTCCTCTCCCCACACCAGTTTGCTGCCACTTTGTTTGTTTGTGTGCGTGTGTTTTTTAAGGGGGTCTCTTGATGTCAGCCCATATGCCTCATTTCCTCTGCCAGATAATGACAGACGAAGCCTTGCCACCAACACAGACTTCTTCTCTTTGACAGAGTCCCACTAAGCAATATGTTTGAGGACATTCGGGTTTTCAAACGGCAATGATTGATTGGTCATTATTTCATAATACTATGCAACTTAGAGACCCAGAAGAGATCACACATCAAGTTAAGGCAGGTTGGGGAAAAAAACGTGAACCAATGCACACTTCACAGCAAAGTGAGTCAAACAAATAAGAGCACGGCTGCATCTAATGTGCGTACACAAATCTACACAAGGCAGTTCAGCAAAACCACAACTCAACTGGTCCAAAGTGTGTGAAGAAAAAAAAACTTCACTCACACCCCTCCCCTTTCTTCCTGCTTGGAAAAGACCAGATGACAATAATGTGGAGTATGAAACCCCAGTGAGTGCCGCTGACCCCTCCTCTTCCACCTCCCTCACTCCCTCCCTCCCTCCCCCCCTCCCTCCCTCCACCCCCTGTTCTTTGAAAGGCCTCCACATGTTTATGGCTCATGCCTGTGGTATGACGATGGATTCTCCATATAAAAGCCAGCAGGATCATGGGGTGTTTCAAATATTGCTCTCTGAAGGCAGTTGCTGACAAAATGACAGCATCCATATTTATTTTGGTCAGAGAGCAGGGGCACTTAGTGGGAAGTTAATCAGAGCTCCCGGCTTCCAGAGTCACCCCCCTATCCCACCTCCAATAAGGAATGCACCCAGCACAGTGAACTCTCAGAGACTACTGGTAATGACTTTCTCTTCCGAAGATTTAACACTACTACAATGCACGAGAGGCAGAAAATGAAACACTACAGTTTGGTTTGAGACGATCAGTATAAAGCAAGTGTTGATCGCCTGTCCAGACATGAGTCTAGATAATCAATTTTCATCTGGTTAGGAGGAGATATAAAACATAAGTGTGGAGACAGATGGAGAGGAAAAATAATAATATATGGCTGGAAATGGAGATTTGCGAATATGGGATAGCTGAAACAGAACTTGTGTTAATTTGTGACTGTGACCGCAGCGGTAACCATAACTGCCATTGGCATCAGGATGCAGGACGTGGCCAAGTCATTGACAGGTTGATGTGTCTTTCCTCTTCACCCAAACTATTTTTCACTGCAGCACAGTGCAAGGCTTCCATAACACTCTCCATCATCTCAGCTTCGTAGCCGTGTGTAAAGTATGGGGAAATGATCGGTTATCGGTTGTTCAAGTCAGACCCCAGCCCAGGCCATTCAAGCTGTTCAAAGGTGGCACTCAGCGTACCTCTTAGGCCTTCTCAACAGCTACTGTGTCAGCCCCAATGGAGCAGCCTTATTAAATGAAGATTAAGGCATGACTCCCCCAGTCACAACAGGCAACGGTGTGAGGCACACATAATCACTATGACAGGGCGGCTGCCAATTAGTGCTCTCCTTCTGTCCTGGGAAAATGCTCCACACTCAGCTCCCGCTGGCGGGAAGAACTGATCCGGATTGTCCATGATATTACCCAGGCCAGGGATCGCCGTTAATCACCACCGTCATTCCACTGTGTCAGAAATTGGAGCGGGACTTGTCATCTGTGTACCAGCTCTTCCATCCAAATGTAGTGACTTCCCGTAGAGCATACCCAGCTAACATTAATTGGAATAATAAGATAAGTACATGAAGGAGCAGAAGTGCAAACCTCTGATCTGAAATGCTTTGGGCAGAGTCCAGAATGGTGGCTCGGGCGGTGCTCGACTGTTGTTTGGCTTTGACAAACTGCACCATGAGCCCTTCTTTAGAGACAAGAAGAGCACGCTCCATCAATTAACCTCAAGTTGAGTTCTAAAAAGTCGGCCTGATGCTATGAGGCTACATCTGACAAAAACACATCCAGAAATGTGTTTGGATGATGGGTTTCGTAGCCAGACATAGGCCAGACTCAGATGTGATCATGCTGAGTGCGTAACTAAAATGAAAAGAAGTGAACGGCATCTTTTGCCAGAGCTCAAACCTCTTGGCCCAGTGAGTGTAAACACCAAAATTGTGTGTCACATGCTCATATGCATGCATGCGCCTAAACTGCTCACTCGTATATAAAGACTGCCAGAAATCTGAGTTGTTTGGTGTGTAGAGTTGTATGCGTTACAAACGAGGTGGCTGCGCTTCCTCCAGAGCGGCTTTTAGGCAATCACTATTGCTCTGTGCATCGTTTTACAGGAGCAGAGACTGTGCAGCAGATGGTTCGCAGACGGTGAGGACCAGGAGGTCCACAGCAGTGTGGATTCCCCGCAGTACAAGACTGGCTTCTCATCAGTCAACAAAATCTGAGGTCTGGTCAATCTGGGGTGGATCTGGGTTCACTTTGGTCCCCAGGAGCAGACTGTAGGTGTTTTGGGGGTAAATTAAACAACTGTCTGCCTCACTGTCTTCTCCAGTGGCCTTAAACAGACACAAATAAATGTCCTTGCCTTTAAGATTTCACACTGCGGAGGAAGAATTAATTGGATTTATCCCCTCCCTCGCCCCTGCCACAGAATGTAACAAATCGTGTTTATCCAAGGTTTCAAATGATGGCAGCGGGAATGGACTGAGCGTGGTGACTAGAAGAGGTAGTTATCATGATTACACTATAAACATTAAATTGCACAGAAGTTATGACAGTGTCAGTATTAGCGGTGGCTAGATCCAAACACTGAGATGACTGATGGGACGAAGGGCTTGGCCTGAGCTGAGCCCTACAGCAGAAATGGTTTCTTTGGTTACACACACCAGAGATCAATACTTCCACAAATGCCTGTCCAAGTACAGGTACATAATACGTGGCAAAAGATAAGCACTGTGTGTTCCTTCTCTCCAATTCTTCCTCCCTCTGCCTCTTTTCTGACTTTTTTCTTTCCATGTGGTCAGCTGGGTAAGTGTATGTCTTTAAGGGGTCGTTGAAGCATTTTGATTGTAAATTGAGCTGCATTATTCTGGAAACCCGGGTCTTAAATATGTTTCTGTTATCAGTTCCAAAATTTGCTAAGCTATAAAGGTTTCACAACTCATAACTTCATATTGTAAAACTTCTCTTCTTGGTTGGGTTAACTTGGGGCCTGGCCACCTCCGTAAGCAGCAAACGCCCCTCTAAAGACTACTTCTACCTACGAATCAAGCAAACAGTGCTGAACAGAGTGTCCCTCCTGTCTGCTACCACTACAGAGACTTTTGTGCCATCAGTGAATCGGAAAGCCGATTTGTAAAACTGTCGGAAATTAGCCCAGGTTGCAATGGTGAACTTGTGTTGGACTTTACTCCCTCTTAATTCCCAAATCGGGGATTACATTGAGAGCAAGCGTTTCATGGGCTTTAACATTTTAAGTTGTTTACACAACATCTCCTGTCACTGACATGACAGAAGCAGCTGTAGATGGGGGATTATAGTAGAGTGGGTGGGCAAAAGAGGGAAAGAAAGGGAAAAGTACGCCGATGGATTGATATCCAATGAAGGGCATGCAGAGAAAGGTCTGTTTGTACACCAGTGAATCTGATGACAGGGGTTGCTGGGAAATCTCTGTAGGGAATTACTTAATGGCATCAATATGGAGCTGCTGAGCAATGCAGTGTCATCACTCTCCTCACCTTTCCTCTCCTCTCCTCCCATCAGCTCACAAGACAGAGAGAGGGAACCCAGTCTGTCGTTGCTGATAGGGCCGGAGCAGCTATTAATAAAGTCTCTTTATTGTTTAAGGCCTGTTCAGAGCACCACTCCAGGGAACAGGATGATAAAGGAGTATTTTATCGTCTCCCGGGTAAAATGGAAATGCCTGACGCACATGCCAGCCAAACCAGCACGAAACAAGACGAGATCGTCTGTAGGACAGTTTTCAATGGAGTATTACACTTTTTGTCTTCTTACCAGAAGGTCAGCAGCTCGAATCCCAGTCCATGCTTAAGTGTCATTGGGCAAGATGCTGAACCCTAAATGGCCCCTCATAGATGTTGAATGCACAAATTGTAAGTCGCTTTGGATAAATGCTTAACTAGTCCTTGTGACATATCTGTCCCCTACAGCCTTCCTGCATCATCATGAATGCAGGTGTCATTGCAATTAGATCGGCCAAATATATCTTAGAGCCAAAATATTCAGTGAAATGAAATTGGTGGACACACTAAACTCTAGTGTTATTTTTTGCCACACTTCAACAAGTAGCTTATAAGCAAATTGGCAGTTGGATAACGTTTGACAGTCTGCTACCACACATTTCATTACCTCTGCCAAAGGGGTTCAGATTTTGCCATGACCATGTTGGTTGGCTTGTTTTACAGCAAGATTACACAAAAACACCCGAACAAATTTCCATGAAATTTGGGGAAGAAGGAACCTATTAAGTTTTGGCACAGAACCACACAACGAGGCGGATACAGTATTTTCTTATTAGTTGCTTTAACAATGCAATTTTTTTTTACTTTTTACAGATTTACCAGGATCCATATAATGCACGTATCTTGATTTTAAAAGAAAATCACATTTTGAGTACCAATTACTCTAAGTGTGTGCAATTTGGTGTGGCTCAATTGAACTTAAGGTAGCTGTTGGCCCTTGGTGGAGGTATGCACTCTACTTAGAGCCATTCTAGTCTATCCATGTGCTGGCATGATACCAGTATACTGCTGTTCTAGCAAACACTGGCAGAGAAAAGCAATGAGTCCCAGAGGTGCGAATCACTTACAGTGTTTACACTGATCAGCAACACATCAGACACAGTTTACACGACTCGTCATATCTCCCTCGCCTCTCGACATACATCATCTGGGCTTTACTTTCTCTACATGTTTTACAGAGGGATTAGATCTTTGCAGACACAGAAGGGAAAAAGAAGAATATCATTTATGTTGTCCTTGTGCGCCTCAACTAAGCCGGAAGACGGGGATCTTTCAATGACATCCGGTGTAATTTAAATTCGTAGATATGTAGAAATGCAAGACAGGGAGATTAGATAAGCGTTGCCATAAATAGCGTACACCTACATGCTGCTTTCTCTTCTTTCCTCACTCCATTTAATCCACGGAATCTTTATGGTCTGCAGTTATATAATCCTCTGCCTGTCTTAAACATTGGTGTCTGGTGTCCGATAAAAATTATAAAAAAGTGGATTCCTGGACTGTCTTAAGTTCCGAGTCATCTCAGTAAGCACTTCTTATACTGTATTTACATTTCTAACTGATTGCAAAATCCATGCATTGAGGTTACAGTTTTCTAAATTCTATCTAAAGATGAAATTGACCATGCTGCATTGCCCTCAGGGCCGATAGTTTACAGTCATTGAGATTTCAAAGGTCACCTCGCGAGTTATTTCATAATGACCTAAGCCATATATGCAGCTAGTCCATGAACCCACTGATCTTCTTCATAGCTTCCTGATCACCTGCATTGAAGAGACTGGCCTCTCTTCCCATTAGACCGTGCTTTATTATCAGTCTTGCCGGTTGATTATTTTACAATGTCAGTCAGTCGAGCTCCCATGTGACGGCGCTGGATCTGCTGGGTGTTTTTTTAGTCCCTCGACTACAGCTTACATTTTTCCATTATATTTATTTGAATTGAAGAGTGTTGCATTTCACTGGCTTTTGCCAAGTGGGTATTTTCACTAGAGGTCGAGCAGGTGGTGTTTGAGAGAGTGAGTGTGTTTTTTGGGGTCATTAACTACACATGCCTATGTCTGAAATGTAACATTATTAAACAGCCCACCACATCCCTTCACGAGCCCAGAGAGCCCTGACATGCAGACACGGTGACACATTTACACACAGCTTTTAACAACACAACTGAGGCCTGATCTTCCACAGAGACGTAACAGTTACTGGATAAGGAACTGTACTGAGTGGTTTACAATGGCCGCAGCACCAGGGAACAGTAGCTCCAAGTACGATGGACATGGGGAGCCTATGGCGGTTTCTAAAGGCCTGAAGAAACTTGGCTCTGCTATGTGCACAATTAAGGCCTCACAACGACTTCACATCAGTGACTTCATGCTTCAGATAATTGAAGCCAGTAACCATGCACAACAATGCCAAATTTTAATTAAAGCAGGTCATAAAGTTTCTTGGAAAAGGTCAAGTAGGCACGGTAAAGTCATGAAGGGGTGCGAGGGGGTTGGGGCGGGGGGAGAGAATTTCCCCTACAGGGATTTAGCAACTAAATGTGCCATGGAATCCAGAGGTGTAAAGTAACGAATTACATTTACTCAAGTTACTGTAATTGAGTAGTTGTTTTGTGTACTTTGTAATTTTTTGAGTAGTTTTTGAAATGGGTAATTTTACTTTTACTTAAGTAGATTTTGACTGGAGTATTGTACTTCGCTACATTGGAATTACATCGTTACTGAGTAAAAAAAATAACAATTGAATGCGCAAGGCAATTCTCACTGCCGTGGTATATGCTGCTTAGAGTGGATGACGTTCCCTCACGTGCACGTTCATCATATGAAAACTCAAAACTGATCGTAAAGTTCACTGTTCGCGAAAACTATGGGCGACATGCACAACACTGCACAGGGAGCCACCGCAGAGCGGCTGCAGAGCCGCGGGTTGCCAATCCCTGGCTCCGGCGAAAGAGCGACTTGTTTACTGCTCCGCCGTTAAAGAGATGCGGATGTCAAAACATCAGTTTGGATATAATATTAGTTTCGCCTCGCATTTCTCCCTCCCGGTCACGCGCTCCACCTGTTATGCCTCCTCGCTCCATCGGTGGGGCGCCGGGCCACACAGTTTGAGAATGACTGCACTACACAGGGCCGGACCTAGCACATTTGGAGCTCTATGCAAGCTTCACTCCTGGCGCGCCCCCCCGAAAATTAAAAAAATATATATATATATTTTTTTAAACGATTTTCTACGAAAAGCGGAATTGCAACTTTTAGACGGTATTTTGCCCTGTAAGACTGCATTTCTTTTCAAAACACAACAATGATCGCAATGACAAGGTGCAAGCATTTGATTTAGACAGCGTCTCTCCTCAGGAGCTATACCTCAGATAATATGAACCTGTTCACTGTTCAAATTCATTATTTGTCATTAAGTTGCGTTCAGTTCAACGTTCTCATAAAAATGAACGTGTTCAATGAACGCGTTCATTGAACACTTTTGATTCTCCTTTAATTAAAACTTACTGTTTTTGGATTGGATTCATGACCCCTTGACCCCTTGTCCTTTTTTGCACTGTATAGGAGCGCCCCGATCAAGTTGTTGGAAGTAACTAAGTAACTTTTACTTAAAGTACATTTTAAATTAACTACTTTTTACTTTTACTTGAGTAGATTTTTAGATGGGTACTTTTACTTGTACTTAAGTCAAATTTCATCAAAGTAATGGTACTTTTACTTGAGTACAATATTTCAGTACTTTTTACACCTCTGATGGAATCACAGTTTCCAACTCAGAGTGTAGGGCCTGCCTTGGAAGTGCTGAAATATGAGAAACTATCAGGGTTTGTTTCAAGTTTATTTACTCTTTCACCACTTCACAAGATGATCCTCCAATTCAACACTCTTGGCCAAAATTGGAGAGAAATCTGCGAGGTTAGAATATTTTCCTCTTTCTGTTAAACAATGTTTTTCTCTTTTTTGACAGCCTGAATGATATCTGCCACTGTAATTGCTTCCTTATTTGGTGAATTAAATATTTACACTTGGCCTATCCTAATCCAGAGTTTATGAGGGACGTAAAAGTACATTAGGGGAAAAGACATTTATTTTAAAAGCCCTTCTAACTGAGGCCATCACCTCAAATGGTGTGTTTGGACTGTCTGAGAGAAATGGTTTACTTCTTGAATAAAAAAATATTTCCATTAGCTGTATTCACAGACGGAGAAATTCCACATTTGACTTAATGGCCCGACATACACGCTGCGTGCACCGCAAATATCTCTCAAGCTGATGGGAGGAAACAGAGACGGCCATTGAGGAAACCTGCAGCTCTTACTTTGAAGAATTCCACTGAGGAGAGTGAGGGAGATGGGCGAGAGGGGGGAAAAATATACCTCAGAAAAAGAGCTGGCTCGAACAGAACCTCCATGGAAAAATACAGATATTTCATGCACGGACTCGTCACTGTGCACCTCAAAAACACAGACGGTGAAAAAACAAGGCTGAGTGCAAGGCACAGGGGTTACATGAGACAGGTGGAACTGAGCAAGGGGGAAGGAGTTCTCCTATGGGAAGAGTGGGCTGTTTTCTTTAATATTCACCACACTAGTGTAACACTTGAAAGTGGACATGAATGGAGTTGGAACTGACTGGAAAAATTCTCACCTCTCCTGCAGTGCCTCATGGCCATTTTGCACATCCTGGACTCGGCGATGGTGGGACAAGGTATCGTGTCCTTCGGTGGTTTCTTTACAATGTGCCGCGTCCGGGTCTCCAGACCCCACTTATAGCCACAGGTTTTGTTTCTCCTGGTGCATGCTCCCCATTCACTCCACTGGCCCACCTCACAGCCCTCTGCAGAGACACACAAGAGCAGTGATGTGCAGTGAACCACAGCGGAGCATCATTTGGGGTCAACTCAAAGACCCTAGGTCAAGCTTAAAAACAGGGTTGAAGACATTTCACTGGGACACACTGTAACCTCTTTGTGTGTGGTCCCAGCTGAGCTGCTTGTTTACAGGTCCGAAATAAGCAGGCCAGCTGAGAAGTTACTAAATACTGTGTACAGGTAAGGAAAGGTGTTAAGAGTGTCCTCTCTTGACACTGGATCTTTTCATGTTTGCACATATCTGTGTTGTTTCACGTACCTCCACACTCCATCGTTTCCTCCAGTGGAGCAAAGCCCTCCGGGCACTTGTCAAAGCAGCGCCCTTTGTGTAGGTAAAAACCCAACTTGCACTTGGTGCAGAAGTCTTTACTGAAGCAGGACTCGCAGTTCTCTATCCTGCACCCTGGAGGAGGAAGAAGAATAGGAGAAAGAGGAGATTCGTCAGGGTCTGATCAAACCTCTCATCTGGAGTTGATCAAGTGCTAAGGGGTTTGGGGAAGGGGGTTCTTGAAAGGATTATACCGCCTCTCCTGCAAAAAAAGCCAGCGATGCCCTGTGAATCATTTCTCCCCAGGGCTAGAGTATATTTCAGAAAACTTGTTTTGCCTGACAGACTTTTTTTTCAACCTTCCTGTTCCTGTCCAGACCGAGCAACTCTACAGTGTGACAACACAACAAAAGAGACGTCGAGAAATTGTATCACACTGACCTCTTTCAACGGGTTGCAGCGACTTTCAACAGGCTGGATACAAACACACTCGCTCACATGTTATAAACTAATGGTGGGCTGCAACAGGAAGAATACCTCTCATTAAAGCTGAATAGGGCAATACACTATTTTATCACTCGGTTCAATCTGTGTCTGTTTCCATTACTGAGGATTATTGGTAGTCAGGATTTCATTGGAGTGTGAATGATGGCTGATGATCACAAAGCTGGCCAGCTGTGTGGATGCTTTCGGTTTTGGCTAAGATATAAAAGGGGGAAGGTGGGTTTAAGGGGGGAGGCGTCGGGGGGGCAACAACATTTTGCGGCGACTTGCCAAACAAATGCTGATGCATTCAGTCAGCAAACACAACAGCACACTTATCCTCCCACGCCACACCCTGCCGCTGCACATGACGCACAGTGTCGCGTTAGCAAAGACAGGCCCGGCAATGTGTCATCAAGCTCTTACTCTGCAAATAGCACGTCAAACAGCGCAAAATTACAACAGCCACACCAACAGGGCGCACACAGGCCCACATGATTAGAAGGAGCCTCCCAGTGCAGTCTAATTTATAACGCTCCTCAGAAGCTCTATGTGGCCCAGTCCGCCAAATTGACTCCTAGTATTGGGGAGCCACAACCTATAACCTGCTGCCACTATCAGGTAGTGTGTAAGTTGCTCCTCTGATTTCGTTTACGCAACTGGGAATTAATGCGCTTGCACTTCTCCACGCATTAACCTGTATTACAGAGATTTTCTACATGTGAGAGCGACAGAGGCGGAGGGTTGCTCTTTAATCTGTGACCCTTGCAAGGCCCGAGGAAGGGAAGGTTCTCACAATCACACCCCTTAATTACACCATCTCTAGCTAACCATCAGGCCTCCTCCTCGACATTCCTCCAAAACGAGGGGTCCCTCCCCGCTTTACTTTGAACCCTAAAGTATGGCCTCTGCCCACTCACTCTGGTCTCACGCTTTCCCGACCAGTCTAAACAACCCATGGACACACACACATGCACAAGCACACACATACCAATCAGATACGGCTGGAGATAAATCAAACCTGCAATGAAGCTGCGTTCCACATCCTGAAAATATAGTTCTGACGATAACGCACTAATCACTGCAGTAGTTCACTGTTTACTTGTATCATGTTTGTGTTATTAACTCAATCATCTGGTAGTTTTTAGCTCATCTCAGTATTTCTCTTGCTCAATTGCTCCATTGTATATTGCATCTCAACATATGTCTCAGATCTCTGAAGTGTTGTAGAGATTTTGCTATGGAATGCGTGAGTCTGATGGAGGTATAAATACATTTTGATGCTCTGCGATTTTTATGTCTCTCATCCTCTTCATTCTGGATGAAACTGAATCTGTTAGACTTGGGTTTGATACCAGACAATCCCAATACAAGGAGCAGGCTAATAAATCACAAAGCTAATTGGAAAGCACAAAGCTGTCTTTTACCCTTCACATTTCCCAAGCCTGTCATCACCTGAGAGACTTTCTCACATCTGGCAGTACTCTCTAGCACTGAGGTTGTTGTGCAATCCTCAGTTATTGACAGTAAATACGAGCAGCCCAGATGTGTGAAATACTGTATCATTGCAGCAGCAGTAGCACATGACATGCATTTTATATTTTAAACATCAGTCTCTGTGGCAGTTTTAGATTTAGTGTGAAAGCGAGGATATGCGGTTTTCTAAATAGAAGATAAGTAATAACGTCACTATGTGAGATGGATGAGGTGGATGACACATCCATGCGGCACCATGGGATTTAGAATGCGGGGAGGCAAAGCTTAAGGGTCAGAGGTCATCAGAGAACGAGGTGGGTAGGAAGGGATCACTATGACAGACATTCATCCCTCTGTTCGGTTATCAGGCAAAAGGCTATCTGGGGCAGTGGGGGCTATCTGTGATACAGGAGAAGCTCCCACACAGAAAGTTGGAGGGTCTGCAAACCAAATGAACAGTTAGGCAGCTCGTCCGACAGCCACAGAAACAGATACAGGGGAGCGGGTTCGTTCTCCCTGCAGGATTAACCTCTGGACCACCTTTAAAGTCTTCATCTAGGTGCCTCAGGGAGTCTAATGAGAAATAATGAGGTCATCAGATCCCACTGAAGGCCCGGTGTTCCTGGGACTTAAACGCATTATCATCATTATCTCCCGGCCTGGTTCTGGCCGTGAGTTATAACATGAACACACCAGGAGAAGCCTTGTGTTTCAGCTGTCAAAGGGAACATCAGAGAGCTCATCATTACTCCACCATTCGCCACATCGCTCTGACCCTTTTGGTTTGATTTCACACTTGAAATGTAGTAATTTGCAAGTCAAAAAAGGTTAACCAATGAGTCACGGATTGTCACTTGCGATCTATAGGCACATGCTTGGCACAAGCAGATCCCACAGGTGTGGTCTTGACAGAGAGGTGGCCGATGTTATCTTAGCTCCAGTCAACTGCTGTTCCTCCATAGCCGTACCGCACCATGCGTAATCTATTAATCTCTTCAAATGAATATCGACCGGGAAGCCTAAGTGACTGCGACATTTTATGAAGGTCTCACGTTCCAGACGTGGCCTTTTTACGTGAGTTGAGCTGGAGGTGATCTGTGTCAGAGGACTCATCAATACACCGAGGGGATCTCCTTGAGAAAACTAAACAGACTTGATGTTGTACAGCCGCAGTGTCCATGTTGTAAAAGGCCTGGCAGTGTGAGGAGGGGAAAACAAGCCCTCTTTTTCCATCCCTCGCCTCCAAGCTGAATCGAAGAGCTCTGACCTACTCTCTAGGCTCGGGTTTGGCTGACATGGAAGCTTTGGCTTGCTCGCTGCCACCCAGCCATGTCGTGTGGAGCTACGGATGGCAGGAGTTTGTGGCAAGGGCCAGAGCTGCCATGTTCTTCCCAACTCCCTCCAGGCAGGTTTTTTTTTCCACATGGGTGCTCGTCCGCCCACGGGTATAAAGCTAGGTGCAGTTTTGTTGGTGTTCCTGTCAATCAGCATCTTCCAGAGAGAGATCAGGGATGACAGATGTGTCAGCGGTCCTCACAGCTTCTTCACTCCAAGGAATACAGTCCATGATACATCAGCATCTGGTCTTGTATCTGTCCAGCGAGCTCCCGAATACACACAGACAGATTGAGCTTCAGACAGTCAAGCACAGACAGCTCTTCCAGTCACACTACAGTATGCATAATTATGCACTGTTTTGAGGAGGAAAAAAAGTGATTCAACTGTGTCTGGCTCTATTGTCGTGGGAGCAGGGCTTGGTTTGGTGGGCCCATTGTATTGTCTGGCAAATCTGAAAGTGCGGTTACTAAAGCTGTGATGATTAAAAGTCCCCTGGTAAAACTCAAAGGCCAAAAGCAACTGGTCTATTTGTTGGTCAGACTGTGCAATGGAAATATCCACAAGCTCAGAATTAGAGCGAGAAAGGGAGAGCTTGACTGAGAGACGTGGAGGGGCAGAGAGGGAGAGAGAGCTGCCAATGCTGCCAACTAAAGGTTGCAGAACTCCGGAGTTATTTCACACAGGCTTGGTAACCCATTTGGCTGAGGCCCATGATGCTCAGCTCTTATCCCTCTCCAACTTAACATATTTCCATGGTGTGCTTTAAAACTAAAATGATCTTGGAAAAGACACATCTAATCAGCTTCAACTTCCAGACTTAATTTGATGTGACAAACCGGTTTGAAACACAACAATGGGATTTGGTCACAATAAAGTTTTTTATTCTTAAGATTACCTCAGATAGAAGAATCACTGATTGAGCTGAGATATCTAAACCATGCATCCAGGATATTGGCAATCTCAGGCCGTGATTAGACTGGTCGCTGGTTGGCAGCAAGCATCTGGGGTTTCTATGCACTGCTGTGGGATATGGCAACTGGGTTGGTGGATTAAGTATGTGGATGTATGTGTAACAGTTGGGGGTCCATAATACACCCTCACCGCTGACCTTCTCAACACTTTCTCTCTTATAAAAGACAGCTCTGATAGTCGCCTTTTCAGCTCGTAATTCTTTCAGCCACTGATTCAAAATGACAGGATATGCTTTGGCTCAGTAATGTATGTTAAAACCGAGGTATTATGAAATGTGACTGAGGCAAGAGCATGACTGCACCGCATTCACGCAGATTTGGCTGAACATAACGCAATACACTGTACGGCGGCTGCTACAAATCTTCCGCGCTGAGCAGTGGGTTGACACCCACAGACACTGGAGTGGGGCCTGTTCTGGGTGGCTGATAAGAAAGTCTGTGGATATCATGGAGTTGCTGCATATTGTTTATGACTCATATCAACCAGTCCATCGGCTGCTGAAAGGAGTCTTTGCAAAGCACAGCCCTCGGAACAGAATATATGGACATATAGAATGTATTATGCAACAAAATGGCATCGCCAACGAACCAGCAACATAACAGTGATGGTAGTTAACACAGCGGCTTCCATATCCCTGGCCTCATTTAAATCCAGCTGAAGTGTAGCTGTAAAGGTGTTTTTAGTTATGTTACGGAAAGTATAGCTCCCACAGTTTTTGGCTCTAATGATGGTGTTATTTCCGCTGCAGCATAAGGGAACCCCCACCCCAGAAAAGGTAGCCTTACATTCAACCTCCATCATGTGAGGCACAGTTTCTTAAGTACTCCTGAGATATTAAGAAGTTATGTAAGGTAAGGACGATAAATAATTTTGCTGAATTAGTATAGTAGTATACTATTAGTGTACTGGGTTAGGGTTATTTTAAGTCTCAATCTCGTACATTGGTGACTTTCCTTGTGTCAAACTGCAGCACATTGTCAGCTCAAAGGTGTATTCTGCTTTACACCCAATATCTTGCTCGGTAACTTGCCCTTGACTCCTCAGTTTCCCCTTCAGAAAAATCTGAAAGTGAGGTTTCAGCCAGCGAGTGGCTGAGGGTATAAGCCTTTTGCTTGTCTAGCCCATGTTTTCCTTTAACCGGGCAGTCCACAAAAAATGTCTTGAATGAGATAAGATCACACAGTCAAACCCTGGTGTAATAATAAGCAGCTGCTCCCTAAGTGATTTCAGAGCCTGTGTTTAAAAAGCTCATGATAACAGAGGTGTAATGCCACGTTCCAGGCCTCTTTGGGAACCAGGAGCAAACGGCACATCTGACCACGTAGGCTGAGAGCCCCTCACTGTTATCCGTCCACTGTGCCTTTGAGCCCTTGCGTACCAGCTGGACTGTTTCAACTTACAAATATTCACTGACCAGACAATTAGCTTCCAACCCTAGAAAACATGCGTCTATGGAGGTTGGACACAAACTGTTTAGTACAAATGATGTGCAGAGCGCAGCTGAACATGAGGGTCAAATAGGAAAACTGGATTAGAGAGCCATGACTGAAGGAGCGATCACATCAAAGTAGGTCTCGCTCTGAGATCTGATGCTACGTGACAATACAAGATGTTGCTCTACGAGCAGTTTAGGAGAAGGATTCAGATTAACTTGCCGCACATCAGGATCAGTTTAAGTCAAAATTCACTCAGCATGGAGATAAAGCGGTTAGGATAGCAGGGTTAAAGTAAAAAGAAAAGTCTTTCTACCAGAGAACAAGATGTCTTTCTCTTCTAATTTTCTCTAAGCTATGAAAATAGGGTGCAATGACTGTGGAGTCTTTAGGAGTTTCCCTCTAATGTGGGGAGATCTGATGAAGATGCATATGCGGAGTACATAAGCATGCAGTGATTAAGTGTTTTGTTTGGCGGTTTCCAATCAAAACCAGCAGTCTGCTAACAGACACTTTAACTGGTTTAAACTGCAGGAGATGAGCATTTTCTGCAAAACCTCTGTGATCTCATTAGCCTGAATGACACAGAGATACTGCAGCAGAGAACTAAATCCCTTCACATGATAGCTTGAGTGAAATGGTACTGACTCTGTTGGGAGATCTCTACCTTCTGTTGCAAGTAGCAAAGAAGATATAAACTCCCTTTTCCTCCTTTTCATTCAGACCGTGCTAGATTCAAATTTAAGGGCCTAGATAATGACAGTAAAGCACAGACAAGAAACAAGGTGATAGAGTGGGGGAATAAGATGCAGTGAATGGTCCGACCAACCAGGAGACAACACAGGGAATAAAAGTTTAGGCACCATTGAGGTACAACCCATACCATTCAGTTATTGGTTCATGCAACCTGACCTCACAATTTCTATACTTGACATATGTCACAGCCAGCCTATATGCTGCAGGTTGCTATTGAGGATTTACAGCTAGCTTCACATTAGCCTTGGGAATTGGGGACTCCAATCAAAATGCTCACCTCACACCTGAGCTAAGCTAAGATAAACCCTCATAAAAAAAAAGTTGACTCATCTTATTAAAATCACAGTATTAGAATAATCACTTACTATTGGTTAAGTTTTTCAGAATTTCTAATTATAATACTAAAAAGAAGTTATCGTTGAAACGTAAAAATGGTTACATGAAACATGACTTCTAAGCCACATATGGTCAGATGTTGCTACCTGGCAGAAGTAACTTATCACTATTCATCAGATACTGTGATTGGCTAAGCAGCAAAGAGCTCACAAGGTGGCCTAGGATCAGATTTGGCAGAAGGCATTGGTAGTACTCAAAATGTGGATCATAATATCTGGGACTTTGGAGCTATTGTTTTGGAGGGGGTACTCATTACTTCACTTGTCACAAATTATTCACTTCACTGCGGGTATTTAATGGTGACCCACTCATGACATTGTGCGTTTAATCTACCTTACACGTGGAAAATGTGAAAATTCTTGGCTAATAAAGATGGATGGATTGTGGATGAGCTTTTGGAATGGCGATAGCAAGCGAAGTAACTTTTCAATATATATATTTTTTTTAATAAACAGTGAAAACTACTAAAATATATTCTCACAATATTGCACCTTTAATGAATACATTACTAACCCGGAATGAAGAAGAATCCCAACTCGACAAGGTGATTCACAAGTGAAAATCCAGTTTGACTATTTATCTGTATTGGCTGGTGCTGCGTCACCATGCTCTTTTAAGAAAAAAATGGAATCATTCATTTGCATTTACACCTTTTTTTTCTCAGTCTTCATTTGAGTGATTCTAGTGCATTTGTCTGGAGTTTGGCTCAAGTAACTAAATAGGTTCAGGTTCCTTTCTGTTTTCAAACCCTCAGCCAACACCCCAGACTGTGTAAACCTATAACTCTCTAGCTCTGCATCTGAGTATATTCCATGTTAGAATAACACAGTGTGCTACATGGGGAGGTGAGGGAAACATTTCATTAATTGGATTTATTCTTTAGCAAGAATCATGTGAATGTGTCAACTTATAAATTTTACTGTTTGGAGCAGTTGTTTTTTTAATGGTAAATCATAATTCAGACTGAAGAAATGGTCTGTTTCAAGTTATAAAACCAAAACAATGTTTTGCACAAAAAAGCATATTGAAAAAAAGAACTTGTAGCCTACTACTTTTACTACAGTACAAAAGAGCAACAACAGGATAACTGTCAACAAAACCATTTAAATAGTTCCATCACTAAAATAATAAATAACAGTAGAATTTCATCACATTTTTCCTTCCTCATAAATTTCCTATTAATCTTCAGGATTAATGCTTTGTTTTCCCTTATCTTACTTCAATCATTGTAGAGTTGTTGGAGGATCTGGACACACTTGTAACTGGATTTCTGTTCCAGGCCAAAAAAATCCTTTGACTGCCAATAAATTACACTGTCTGGTGAAAGTCTCAATTCGAAAGCCCCTGCAGACCGTCAACAAAAGAAGTTAACTTCATGCCCTAATGCTAATATATAATCGTCTCTGTAGTGGAAGTGATATTGAATGTCATTGCCAAAAGGTCTGTTTTGTTGTACATGTTGCTCTTAACGTTACAGTACGAGCCTTAGTCATCGGAGTCACTTTGGCCAAATCTTGAGAGTCTCTTAGTTGCATTTGCACCTGGATTTCCTGACTTTAAACATCTTTCTGGCTATAGGAAGTTAGGTCATGCTAAATGAGTTTTAAAGAGAAAGACAAAAATCCAGAGGGAGGCACTGCTAAGACAAAGCTTCACCACCTAGATCCACCTGTATGAACTGATGAGCCGTTCAAATTGTGAGATATGTGGGTCTCCTCTGGATAATTGACCATGAATCATGTGTTGTTGGAAAGAGCAAGTTGAGGCAGTGTGTATGTGTGTCTTGGGAAGATTTGATAGTGAGAGAGGTCAGGGAGATTGAGGGGTAGAGGAGGAGTGAGAGAGAGTGGCTGGGGGGAGTAGACTGGAGAAGGCTTACTGGAGCACATGTTGAGTTCGGGGCTGCGCATGCCGTAGTATCCCGCTGGACAGTCGTGAAGACACTCCCCGTACTGCCTCATCCTCTCTCTCCGCAGAAACAGGAAGAGTTTGGGCTGGCAGTTTACACAGCCGTTGTCCCTGGAGCACACCGAGCAGCCCTTACAGATGGGGTACGCTCCATAGCTAGCTACAGGACAAACAGAGGAGAAAACAGCGATTAATGATATGGAGTTAATTTATTAAGATCCATTTATTTATACCAAACACATGCACAGACATGCACAGACACACTCATGAAATGGTAGGTAAATTTATCCTCTGCTTTTAACCCATCTGTGTGCAGGACACACAGAGCAGTGAGCACTTGCCACCCTCCCTGAAGAAAACACAAAAAATACTTTCTCAGGCAAGATTATTGCAAATTTATGTTAATTTAATTTAAATACATAATACGGTGGTGATGCAAACCCAGTTGTGTAAGGGTTAGTATTATGCCACAGTGACCGTAAATGTGGGTCCGTTCTTCAGTAAGCTTTCGCCATGGCCGCAATGGAAAAATGCCTCTTGCATGGTGGTTCAGAGCACTGTTTATTCTGCAGCAGCAACAGAAGAGCAGAACTCTTTAACAGTGGTGTGTCATCACTCTTCTGTCTTGACCCTCACTTCACCCAGTGACAAGAACAGGGTGAACTTGAGACAGCAGCCTTAACTGTGGGAGGGCTGACCAGTACAAAACAACCCGAGTACAAGAATAAGACCCGAAACAACCATAATAGATATATCAGCAGGATATTCTCTAATTCATAGTAAATATGTCAGTCTCCAAAATGTGTTGTTCACGCAAACTCTAGTTCCCCTCTCGACATTCGAGCGCTGATTGGTTATAAATGTGAATATTGCATTAATTCTGGTCGGAGCTGGCCTCCTGAACCACTGCGTTGAGACAGTCGATGAAAGCCCCCAAAACCTCAGTGGC
Source organism: Pseudopleuronectes americanus (assembly GCA_038501795.1). Lineage (NCBI taxonomy): Eukaryota > Metazoa > Chordata > Actinopteri > Pleuronectiformes > Pleuronectidae > Pseudopleuronectes > Pseudopleuronectes americanus. The sequence continues at coordinate 21,809,187 of CM076722.1, forward strand.
TATGGCCTCAGCTCGGATTGCCTGTGGAAGACAAAGGAGCCAGAAAAAAGACAGTCCATTCCACAATAAGTCACTTTCAATGTAAACTCCTTAGCCTCCCGCTTAAAGGAAAATGTCCTTGGGCGAATCCAATCTCCCCAAACGAGAGACACTTCGATTAATCTAAGCCAAGTCTTAAATATCACAAGCAGGGACTGGGTAACAGCACCGTTCAAACGGAGCGACCTACCACAACGCTACAGAAAACACTGTGCAGCAAACTGGACAAACCCCGAGAGACAGAGCAGAGCATGCCGGTTTTGCTGGCTGTGGATCCTCATATTAGATTTCTCTGAACAGATTCACGCAGACGAAAGAAAGCGCTAAGTGGGCCCAGTGCAAGCATCAGTTTGTAATCATGTGAAAATCAGTCAGCAGATGTCAGGGGCTGTCTTGGACGGTCTTCGGCGAGGTACACTGGCTCTGCCAAACTACGCTCAGGCTCCTAAAGCTGGGGTGGATGGAAGTAAGATTAAGTGCTAATCAGAACGTGTCTCTGATGGTCTTTAGGGATGAGGTTTACAGCGACACCCCATTGATCACAGCATTGCCGGGATGTGCACTCCGAACCTATTCATCACACACACACAAACACACACTGGCGATTGTTCACCTCTGGTCGACACTCGTTCAGAATGACACGAGTGAGAAATGAAAACCCAAAAGTATGACTCGCTTTGGCTCATCCACTTCTCGGACGGAAAATTGTGTCCAATGTTCAACTGTCAATCTGGTGTCGAAAGTATTATTTCTTAATTCATTGGTGCTGATGTAGGTCGTACATCTCTCAACCCATTACAGCATCTTAAGAGCCACATGGTGGACACAGGTGCTGTATAGTAAAGTATATGTAATGTATTGTACAGCTGGGTTTTTGACTAGATTTTGTTTTATATGTTCCTTTAAAAATGTTGTGCAGGCATCTACGTCTTAATATATTTTAATTTTAATATGTAATAAGTGTTCAAACTTGCATTATAACATGCTAAAAGCACACTGAATGTCACTTTCATTTAAAAGAAAAAAGTTAGTACAGCTGTATTTAAGTGTTTCTCTTTCCCGTCAGGTAACACCACAAACAGAATTTCTCAAACATATCTCAAGTTTCATTCTGTCAGTCCTTCCATTCACTAAAACTCAACTGCAACATTAGACCAAACCTCAATACTTAACCATATGTTTCTGTCGAATACACAGTCTGGATGTGTTTACAGCAAACTGACATTCACATTAACATTTTTGCTCCCCCTGCCCTCGCCAAACCTGAAAACAACACCGAAAAGGAAAGGGAAAGCTCACTTGGCAAAAATGGGGAGCTGTCAGACTGGGAAGCTCCAGCTCATCATAACCATTAAGAGTGGGCAAACAATTCTATCAAAACAATAATAGAAAAATAAAATCGGGGATTGCGGTCATCTTAGATCACTGGCCGGTCAATCAGCAGACAAATTACAGTCAGTAAAAAAGCCTCTTCCTTGGTCTGGCTTGAAGATTACAGTTGCTCTTTGTTGTTAGACATTTGTTTTGCTGGTTGCTAATCTTGTAATGCACACAGCACTTGATTGCAGCAGATCCCAACAGCTTTGAATCGGCGTAAAACTGGTTCGAAGGCATATGAAGGTATATGGTGGAGACTAACTCCTTTTGGTCCTGATCTTGGGAGATAAGCGTCTATGTGTGTGTGCCTTGGAAAGCTTTGGAGGCGCAGGCCACAGGTATGTCAGGAAGGGGGCCGCAATTCACAGTGTCTGGAGCAGCGCTGTCCAACTCACGTCCTACACTACCGACATAATGTCTGTAGACTGCCAGGAGGCTTCATCCATTCTCAAAGAAAACACTCTCTTGTCTAATGAAGAAATGTAAGCGTGGCTCCTTACGGCACGGAAGCTTAAAGGTAATTGTAAAAGGCTTTTGTGTGAAAACTTTGATCTCAGCGTACTTCATTGGCATGACAATTGAAAGCAGTTTACAAAAGCATGTAGCACTCCTGTTTTTAAGTGGCAAGAAAGAGGGAAAAATCAAAGGGGACTGGGTATTGTGTTCATTATGAACTCCTAATAGATCACTGAGGTTTAACCTAATTTTGCAGGAACACAGTAATTTTAGTGTGCTGAGGGCCGTGTTCTCAGTTCTGGATGTGTTTTTTTGTTTTGCAAAGTGTATCCCTCTCCTGTCCAAATGCAAACTGTGTTTCGTGACACTCTCCTCTGCCCTCCATGGCAGTGGGATTTTAGATGCCCGGTTCGCCATACATGTTGACACACATGAGACAGGAGGAGCGCGCACATGTCAGTTCGTTGTGCCCCCCCCTCCCAGTGCACGATGGACCAATGAGGTTCATGGTTTCAACCACAGAATACATATTTCGTGAAACAAAACAAATCCGCAGTTCCCACTTCTGACATCTATCTGAGGAGCTCTCTGATCCTCAAGTGTTGCATTTAGAAACGCCAGAGTCCAAGTGGACATCAATCACCCTGACGAGGACGTTTACATGCAGACTGAGGCTTCATTAGCTCCTCAGTGTGTTGTCTAGCTCTTGTGCAGGATTCATATGAATGATGCCTCACTCATCCCCTCCCTCACTCATCACCAATATATAGTGACACCCAGACTGAAGCCGAGGATTCTTGAATAACAAATAGACTAATTTAAGGAATCTATAGGGGGAAATTTAACTTGGGCGTGTTTTTTTAAAGACGAGAAGATTCAGACCTTTGATATGTATCTGCATGAATACAAAGCTAAAAGTCAAGTCAGTTATAAAAACCTCCAGCTGTCTTCAGCTCCATATTTACAAGAGAGTTAATTAGTGGAGTTCTCGTATGTCAAAGTATTCCTTTGAATCCTTCGGAGGACCTAGAGTTCTGAAAGGTGAAATAAATTTTATCAGATTGTGCATAGAAGAACGAAAAACCTAATATCTTCAGAAACCCAATCCAAGACCAGTAATTTTTTATATTACAAAATTCAAGCCAAGAATATCAATATTAAATGTTAAAGGGGCCTTGCAGATATTCACTACCAATAAGTTTCTGGACTATTCATGTGAATTTTCTACTTCTTGTAAAACAGTCTGACTTACAACATGAAGAGCAATAACATGTTAGGAGCACAGCGCTTTTCACTCAATACTGCTGTGGGCTCCAGGAGGGTTCACTCTGATCTCAGCTCAGGACCAATTAGGGCGGCCCGAGATCCAGCAGAAACCCCAAACTCTGTCGCAGGTAGGTTTTTACGAGTCTAAAGCAAGCGTGACAGACGGCGCTCCGGCTGCCAAGAGCCTCTACATACACAGAGGGTTCCACCCATGGCCAGCTAACTTCCTGCTCTCTGACTTACCGTTACCCATGAAATCATTCACATTGACCTGTTCAAACCTTCTGCAACCCGAAACCCTAACAAGGCAAATTGGACATAATTGTTTTGTTTCTTTTAGAGCCCCGAAGTTAACATTGAAAACAAGAGAACATTCTTAAGTAGGGTTTCACTGATGTGGAGCTTTTCCAGGCTGACATCAATCAAAACATTTTTAAAGTCCTACTACTTTACAGCCATTTTCAAGTCTTTAAGTTTGACTATCGAATGTTCTTCGGAAAAAAATTGAATCTAGTACAAGAAACATGACAAAGATAAACAGATTCAATCATAGTCATCATATCAGAAGTTGATAAATCAATCGGTTTGAAATTTTCAATAAGTTTGCATTACCTTGAATAACGAAATGAGATTTAAGTTATGCCAAAACATTGATATACTTTTTGTTGTCTGTAGCATTTTTTTAATGGGTGACTTCTTCTTTCTCACCTCTCAGCAGCTCACATCCATCAGACTTGAACTTTCAGGGAACACAGAAAAGGGTCATCCTGAGGTAAATGTTTTATGTTAAGTGAAATTAATTCACATTATTAGTTGATGATATTGGCACCAACAATTTAAAACAGAGACTTGTGAGATGGTTGTCTGGTTCAGAGCCAAGTTTGTCATGGTCGTATATGATCTCAAATTGAAAATGATGGCACAGGACACTAAAAGGACGAAGCATGCGTCTCGGTAAACTACTGAGATGACCTGGAAACGCCGCAGACGTGAGGAAGGAATCATAAAGCTGCTGCGAATTACAAACACAGCAAATGGCAGACAAGGTCTTCTATTAAAACACAAGTGTTTCTTTTTCCACAGGCCTCCATTTCTCCAAGCACCCCTGGTATGTAAATCTAATAAAAACGACTGAATGCAACCAACCAACAGCTACACTGTCCATTGTTACAGTACAGCGCACATGACAAAGTTTGGTATCGTCAAGTAACATGAGGAAAACAAAGTAATTCACTTTATTCTCTACATCTTTACTAACTATAAAAGTCATATGGAGGAGAGGCAGCAGTGGCAAACCTCAGGTTTAAGGGTTACATGGCAGCAGCAGGTCAGGAAGATTTGTGCTCTCATGTGGAAAGCATCAGAGTCACCAACAGAATTATACGCTCTCCTCGTGGCACTGCGACAATTATTGTTTATTGTCCACCTCCCTTGTTCTCCCTAAATGATGTATAAGCTTTCTGCTGCTCCACTTTATGGAAAAAAAGGAAGCTTGGGAGAGGGAAAGGGCAGATAAGGGACAGGCTTTGGAGTTAGTGGCCGACTGGTGGCGGACTGAGGCTACAGATACAAGTCCTCCACACTGTTAGAGCTGCAAAAAGAAGTTTGTAAATGCTGTAGGCCCTGTTTTAGTTAAAAAAAAATCTGGAGCCGCATTTTAGTCTGGATGAGCAAAAAACGAAACGATTAGAAATGGAGACACATACACACACAACCGCTTGCTGATTGGATCTTTTCATTCAGAACATCCCCTTCACTGGTCAAAGCTCCTATCACGTGACTCTCTTTCAGATTAAACAATGGGCATTAAGCCTTGACTTCCAGTGTAGAACACAAGATAGATAATAAATTACAAGCGTTGCTGCCATAAATTCAACAATTTAAAAAACCAAGTCCATCCATCCTGAGTGGTCACGTTAAATGTGTTTCGAGACCTGTTGGTATGAACCAGGGTAAAAACTGATCATGTGGACATAGATTGTTTTATTCCGAAAATGCGCTTTTGAAATGAAAACATAGTCGTGTTGATGCAGCCTTATAAGAAGTAGCAGCAACAGCAGCAGCTTTTTGATTCTTTGTTCTATACCCCAGGCATCCAGGATTACACTGTGTAGCTATAAAACAAAGCAGCGGAGCCAACCGTGTCAACGCTCACACCCGCAGTTCACCAGCTGTTGTAACGTCTCAACATTGTTTGAGCTCGTTAAAAAGCTGGTACGTGGAAAATGACATCTAAACGGCTGCTTTTCGCGTCGGTGACTGTATTTGCCATGGAAGTGGAAGTCGCACTTAGCTCAAAAGTGGTGGGAGTAAAAAAAAACTGAAGGGGTAAGCGTTGGGGTGGGGGTGTGGGTGCATCGGGCCTGTGTGCGCTGAAGGCACATTTCTGTTCCAATTTAGCAGAAAATATGTTGGACTTGCCTCCGACTCCTTTGCAGCTGGTAATGGTCAGGTTTTAGGATCTACATTTTTTCACCCCCCCCCCAGTTTACTTTAACAGATCATACTGTAAGCACATGTTTATAATCCAGGACAGTCCTGCTTCATATAATGATTTTGCAGCAGGAGACTGAGCAAACACATTCGCCGTCAAGCATATAAGATCGAGGCCAGAAGAGCGTTCTCCCGCGACACAGATCCACCGGGCGAGGCGGTGCAGCCAGGAGGATTTGAACCCTCACTTGAAAGGCTGGTGCTTTATGCGGCGCTGAATGGGTAAAACAGGCAGCCTCGGTTCAAACAGGCAACTGGAAACTGGTCGGCCAATTTAAAGCTGCACTCTTTTAGTGCACAATAAAATACAAGCACAGGGTAATTTACTTTGCCTTGAGTCAACAGGTTGAGCCACAGTCCCATGCAGGTGAGAAAACTGCCTCTGACTCGTTGCGTGACCACATGAAAGAGAGCGAAAGAGAATTAAAGGAACAGTTTTGGACATTTTTCTCTCTGGCAGATAAATTAAAAGATTGAGAGTGCGTCATGTCTCCGCCGGCCACAGAACGTGACCTGTGGGGGGGGAACTGATCGACTCCGCTCTGCCCTCATGTTCTGGGAACATGTGGTCAGTCAGATAGAGATGCTGACAACCTGGAACCACTCTCTGCACCTTTACCCCAATCTGTCCAACTGAGCTCATCATGGCTGTCACCCCTGCACTCTATATCAAGTCTATATGAAGGGCCTGGATCGGTCCGCTCCCTTATTAATATCTTTATGATGGATTATGACTTAAATCCAATGTCCTGGGTCATATCCCACATCTGGATCCCATGATGTGAGAGAGACCTCATAATGCCTGTTTGAGGAAAATGATATATAAAAAAGGTGACCTAACCAAATCTCAGGGTCTGCTCTGCTCGTCTTTTCACACTCTCCACCATGACGGACCCTTTGACCGTTGACCATAACAGACTTCTGACCACCACGGAAAGTTCAACGGTCACCCGAGGGGAAAGAACCAAGAGGATGAACTTGATGTGGTGGCCAAGTAACAGCATCGCCTCTTCACTGCAGCTTTGTGGCCCCGTAAAATATTTTACAGTCCAGCCTGACACTGAAAACAACGGAATATCTGTTCGCAGTCAGTGTCAACATTAATTAAACGACGCACTGAGACAATGCCATCAGTTCAGCGTTTGTTCCAGTGGAGGGAAAAAATCGGGCTAAAAATAGCTGAGTGAGGCTGTTATTTTTGGTGTTGTTTTTATGTGTTTACGGCCCAGCTGTGAAGTGGTCACACCAACATATAGTGCAAATAGCAGCACTTCATGAGAATATAATGACTGGAATATCCCAAACCGAGCGGGGTTCTTCGCACACCCGTCAAGGCTAAAACCAATATATATATGTTCTCTCTCTTGCCGTCTTCTCTTAAAGAGAATTCAACCTGGCACTTCCTGCTGAGTGGCACAGGTCATCACCACTCAGCATCTGTCTCTGATTCTCTCAGTGATCCTCACTTTACTGTAAACGCCACGGTTGGTGAACGCAGGTGCGAAAGGCGCTTTATTTAATACCCTCAGGAATGGAAGCACGGTGGGAGCTAAACAACGACCGGTGAGGATGGACTTCTCTCTGCGTAGGCAACAGAAGACGAGCATGTGTTTTATGTTTCTTGCCAGCGTTTCTTCTTCTCCCTGCACCCATCTTTATTCACTCTATCAAAGAATTATGGCGATGTTCTTGCGAAACGCCCCCCGTAAAATTCCACTTATTTTCAACGTTTCTCAGGCACTCATACCATACCTTCCAGGAACACATGATCAAAGCTCATTTTGATCGAAGGATGTGTATTTTAGCATTAAGACAGCCGCAAATGGAAACATGCAGGTTCTAAGCAACTAGGAAAATGTGGGCCAACGAAGCACTTTGCAGATTTAGTCAATAATGAGACGACGAAATGATGACATTCATACGATTTTCTGAAGATCCAACTGGATGAGTTATGGCTCTCTTTCTCAATTTGTGCCAAAAACACACTGACCTTTAGCTGCAAAACTATTTGGAGTGTAATAAATCGTTTTATGGCTTTAAGTCATGACAGTCCGGGGATGATGCACGCCACATTTGGAAATTATTAGTTCAACTGTCCAGGAGGTGTTTGCAAAATACAGTGAGTTTTTCAGGAAATTAGTTTTTTACATTTTTTCTTGGGAGAAATCTCCAACATGGAACAATTTCATGGAATTATATGTAACTGCTGAGAAAGAGAAAGAAGATTATTCGTATATATGACAAGCAGTTGAACTTATCTCGAACATTTGGTTGCAGAGGGTCCTTATACGGAGCTGGCAGACAGCAATTCATCATTTTCTGTAACGTCCAGGCATCAAAATACAGAGATCACTCACATCAGTTTACATGAAGTCAACAAATTAAAGATGTACAATGGTTGCAAAGTAGACGGTGGTCGTTGAAAAGCAGATAAATGTCTTAATTTCTGAAGTTTTTCTGTCTGTTCTACTTTGACCGTTCTACTTTGTCTTTGTTCCATCTCGTATGTGTCTCAAAAGAACCAGCCTGTTATATCCAACAGGTTTATGACAGTAACCAATCACATTACAGCCTAAAGATGAAGTACAAGCGGTGCAAAATAAGAAACGAGCCCCGAGAGAACGGGAAAGGGTGGGAACTTTGAATTTTCAGTATTTACACTCCCCCCCTCAAACTGTGGGAGAAATGTGTTTTCCCCTCAGCGTATAAAGAAGAGGAAGGAAAAGAGGGGAAAAGGTGGGTGGAGAAAAAAGGTGGAGTGGCTCCGATTAGCCCACATGTTGGTAATTTATCACGCATAAACCTCACACCTAATTTTCACACCTGTAGCTCAATGTGCTGGAAGTCTAGTAATTCACTCATTCACACACACACACACACACACACACCCACACACACAAAAGCACATGCTGCTGAGGGGGACTTGGCCGTGTGACGAGGACATGGCATGCGAGGATCAGTGCAGTCCGCGGGCAGGCGTGGCACATTTGCACCCTGAGCTGAACTTCTCCATCTCTCCCACCCTAACCTGGGTTCCCGTCTGCCTTCCCCCATTTGTCATCACCCTGACTAAACTCATCCCGATCTCCAGCTCACACGTCGGAAAAACAAAAGAGTTGGACGGAGATTTTTCATACTTGCCAGGAAGCTCAACGTACAGTCTATACGGATCCAGATGGGGAGATACTTGTCTTTGGCTGAGGTGTCAAGGAACAGATTGAAAACTAAAAGAAAAAAATGTGCAATGTTCCCACAAATAATAGTGTTTTATTACTTCCTGTCAGTGAGAGTGCTAGAAGACATAGCCAAATCATTCCCTTAATTAAATTTAGAAAAAAAATGGATCGATCATTAAATCACTTGAAGTGAGGATATGCATTAAAACAGTTACACAGTGGTATTGAAGGCATAGGAAATGAATGGTCCATCAAATCGGAAATAATAAAATTCACAATATTATCATGAGGTCATTTTATTAGCTTTCCCTCAACATTTACATATCTAATGGTGATCAGCAGATGGGGTTTGTTAAAGTTTTAAGTAACTAAAAACGTTGCTGAACATGACATATGGTAAATGTTGGGGTAAAAGTTGATTGGCCCTTGAGTCAGGGCTTTGATGGCTTGTTTGCTTGTTTTTGTTGCTTTTGTTGAGATTGTTAAATTATTCCTACTGGATGTACGAAAGTGATATCAGCAAACTATACTGAAAGTATCAAAAGTAAGAGTGACTTTACCCTTTAGGTTTTATATTATTATGGGCTATATTTTGGGGATATCTTCATACCGATCTCGAGCAGGCACGACATGCCACAAAGCTTCGCCTCATTAACCTTTTAACAAGATACAACGTCACACTCCTCCTCGCCCGCAGAGGCCTGCAGGGAGATCTGAGGTGATCGCCAGGGTCAAAAGTGGAGTGCACCACAGGGGACAGATGGCAAAGACCTGGTCTCACTTTCACACATGGTGCGTGCCACATAAAACACTCCTAAACATCAAAGCACCCCCCCCCCAAAAAAAAAGGCTGGATCCAATATCTACATCACATTTTTCATGGGAAAAAGACACAAGCTTACTTGTTTTCTCACCTAACTGAGGTCTGCTTCATTATAGATAAACAGCAAACTAATATTTGATCACTGCGGCAGTAAGAAGGTCAGATGTTAGAAAAATACAGAGATTTTCCTACTGAAGCTGCACACAGCCAACATGTTGTCCCAGCTGTGACATGTGCTCATGTCTTACTCGATCAGTAACGTGAAGGTTAGTGCCGGCACACACACAAAACTAACTTTAAAGAGAAGTTCATCTGAGGTGTTATTACAGGCCTATGATATACAGTTTGTTTTGAGTGGTGTTTGTCTCCAGATGAGAGCGTCCACCTCCACCTCTAGCAGGTGTCTGGGTCACGTCTGTTCTTGTGTTCTCATACCAGCGCTTGAACTGCACCTGAATGGCTGGCACCACCCAAGCCTCTTAACAGAAACCGGCTTGTGTTGGCTTCGAAAGGCCACGCTCAGCCCTCAGGAGTACACGTCTCTTTTCTACAGTGCCCTTTGAGAGGAACCTGGAATAAATGTTTTCGTAAAGCAGGCGGGATGAGTGTATTCCACGGGCCAGGGCGGAGCACATGAGGTAAAATCTATAACCGGGGCACAAAATTAATTTCCTCTCCGTTAAAGCACTACATGACGCTTTTGGGCGCTGAAATGTAATCTGGTGCCACAAAAAAAAACACGAGCTTTGGTATGCAGGTGAGCTAGAGTCTCACAGAGGTGTTGGATGTTGTGAAAAAAATACCTTTTGGATGAAGAAGCAGAGACATGCGTCCAAAATCTCTGGGTGGCACCCAGGCCGCTTAGTGTATTATTTCCTGGAGGCAGATGTATGGAGCTGTACCTGTCTTGTGTCTACATTCCACAATGTTTACTGCTACAAAAAAGCAGCACATTGGGTTGTCATGTATTGGATGCTGTTACAACAATGTTCCAAAAAGCAGGATGAGCCAAAATACTTGTCTCTTCGTCTTTATTCTTTTGTTTTCAATAAATAACATTTAACACTGTATAAGCTCTATATATAGTATATAAACTGTTTATCAATGAATATGCATATGTGTTCATGGTCGTTGATGATGATGATAACCAGCCCCGCATTGTCCATGACACTCCACTACTGTCCATTACTGCGCCAAGGCAGTACCATCTCTAAAGCCATTAGCTGGTAAACATGTAAACTACATGTGACCCCTGTCTAGGGATACCTATTAGTTATGACTCCTGCTGGTGACAGCTGTTTACACAGCTAAGGCCGCTGCTCCTGAGCTCTGGCCCAAGTCCAAATCAAATAATATCCAGTTTAAGGAGAAGTCAGCCAAGATGTAACACAAGTGCATAACATGAGGGGAAGACCGAGCGAAGGAATCCAAGAAATGTTAATGGACTTCTTTTTAAGCTTTATACTTTTCTGTCTAGCATTTGTCTCTACCACAGGCGGGTTTCATTGTGTGGGTCCGAAAACAAGATGAGTGAGAAACCCTAATGGGCAAAGAAAAGTCAAAAGCAGTCACCACAATTGATGTGCTCGTTGACAAAGCTCAGCGTGAAAAAATGTGCTGCGTTAAAATCATAGCACATCTTTATAAATTTTGGCCAACATTAGACATTACTGTCTCTCTCTCTCTGTCTGTGTGTGTGTTTCTGTGTTCTGAACTTGTGTGGCATACAGAAAAGCACAAAAATCATACTTGGGCTTAAGACAACACAGACAACAACGAGGCAAACAACAACAACAACAAAAGACCACAACCACAAGGCAGCTGGGTCACTCATGCTTTATATTTCCACTGAACAGGGCTGGGCCCAGTTTAGTGGAGGTCGGGCTCAGTCGTGGAGAAACGTCTTGGCTTTGGGATAAAAATGACGGCTCATATGCATTCGGTGGCAGGTGATGAGAAGCATAAGCCAATGTGCAGGACTGACAGGTGGCAAAGGTTCAATTCAGTGAACTGTGACCTGGGAGGAGAGAAAACGGTTTCACGGTGACCAATTACACCCACGATTATTTCATAGTATTTCTTGTAAATGCTTTTAAATTGCCGCCTTAAAATTTCCATCTATCCGTTCATTAGCTATACCGTGTTTCCTTTGAGAGTCGCGGGGGTGGCTGGAGCCAATTCCAGCCAATGTGTCCATGCTGGACAGGTCAGCATGAGTCTATCACAGCACCTCAACTTTTACTGCTGGTATAAAACTCGACAAAGGCAAAGCCCCTTCGCCAACTTACACGAGTGTGTGACGCATTAAAGGAACATGAAGTGTCTTGAGTCACTGTTCAGTGACCCCTTCTGCTTCTGCGTTTGTTTTTCCACCCCGACTCATTTATTCATGACTTTCCTTTAATTTGTCACTATGTCTGCAGGCTAGTTTACTTATGAGACCCAACTACAAAAGCCATGGAAGCAAACTGTAAGCTGTAATTGGATTGACAAGATGTTGGATCCACCCACAAAAGGCTGATTGTGAGAGGCGTCAGCAGGGCCGCCATTCAGTCTGGCTACACTCGCACTGTGAAAGAAAATCCCAGCTTCTTTGGGGGAATTTGCAGCGACGAACAGCATCAATCCTGACCCTGGAGCAGCAGAAATCAATACTTTTGTATTTATAATGGATCAATTGAGTACAGCATGTGCTATGAGAGTTGTCACACATATTAATTGAGCCAACAGAGAATCACCTCTCAGCTCTACGGAGCACCCTTCACAGTCTTTCGGCTCACTGTTTTGGTTGGAGTCTTTGCTGCCATTGTAAAGAAAGGGTAAAGAAAGTAAACATCATCGAGCATTAGCAGCTCAAGTGCCACATGTTTCCCTCAGGAGCAGATGGAGACAAAGCTAAAAAAGAGAATAAATAATGAACTTACATTTGTTGACTCCACAGGAAGGCTAGCGTTGCTCTGTACATGCTGGGTGCGTAAATAAGCAACTGGTTGCTAGCAAAGTGTCAGTATGTTGTCTTTACAGCTTTTTAGGTTGACCTCACCCAGACCAAAAAATCCCATTACTAAGTGGGCAAATGCCCCATGTCGCTATGGCAACGCAGTGACGGCTCGCCCTTTTCTAATTTGTCCTGCCACCATTTCATGATTTAAATTTTTACACATAATGCCATAAGAGCTCTCTAACCTGGTGTTTTGCTCAATAGCTGAATTGTATAGCTGCGTACAGGCTTGTGCTATCATACATAAAGTTGTTGCTGTCCATGCAGACAGTCAGTCCTTGTAGTTTCTGCAGAAAAACGCTGCAGAGAAAGTGAAACAAAATTCTGCCCTTTTATTGGGATCCACAACAAAATTCTAGAGGTTGCTTTCTGACCCATATCTCATCCTTCCCCACAGTTTTGAAGTAATCCTTCCAGTAGCTTTGAGTAATCCTGCTCACTAACAGACAGAGAGACACAGAACAAAAACATAACCTCCTGGGTGGAGGTAATAATGCAGATTTATCATTACATGTATACTCTAAAGCAGTGTTACCTGGGAGATTCGGAGGGAATTTAAGGCCGACCAGAGGTCAACTCATTTGACTAAGATGAATCTATAGGGGAGTCACGGCAGAAACAGTAAAGAAAGACAGAAAGGATGTAGGACTCTGGGCAATTTAAAAAAAACGTTAGTTGTATCTTAGAAGCTCATCAAAATGAGTGATAATCATTACGGTGTGAATTTGAAAAACTCTGGCGGGATAAGTACATCATCCTGCCCCGGGCCAAAGTATCAGGCACTGTCGCCTCCGTCATGGGACTGATCAAACATGTTATCGTCATGATCTGATAACAAGCTGATGCACATTGCTCCTCTACCCTGTGGATCCCTTCCTCTCATCAGTGTCCTCCTCTTTGCTCCTTCTTTTCTGTCCACATAAATCTACAGGGGATGACCCTCTGAGACCTCTTTACATCTGACATGCACGCTATGTCACCACCCCCACCCCTCAATGTGTGTCTTCCTCTCCCTCTCCACAGCGGGTGTCAGGGAGACAATGAGCTCAGCATCCCGGCCCAGTAATGACTCCCAGCCTTGCTCCTGATTAAAAACACACCGGGGGCTTCTGCACTCCGCAGGCAGCCATGAGGCCTTTCCCTTCGTCCCACCGCAAGGCCTGAGAGCTACTGGAGATAGAAGCACAGTGCAGGCCTCAGCACTGCTCCACCGCCAATACCACAAAAGAGATCTCGTGTAAGCATGACCCGCTGCAGCATTCAAAGCTCTTGTCCCGACTAGTCCAAGCCCAGTTCTACAGGCAGGTCTTCGTTTAGTCTGAGGGTGCCCAATTACCCACATTAATCCCAACCTCAGCCAAAACCATAACAAAGCCATAACACTGGCAGCATACAGTCCCTGGCTCGGATACATCAATGGCGGGGGCCAAAACATCCTGCCACATATTTACACGTTGTTTAATCTGAGCCGGGTTTACTTTTCTTAAAACATCATGATTAAATTGGCTATCGACTCAGATGCACCTTATTTTTTGGATGTATTCAGTTACTCAGGACTATCCGCTGTAGTTCCACAGATGGACAAAGATCATGAAACGATAGGGGCTGCAGCACCTTTGACTTTACTTCTCCGTGTCCCTCCTCGGGCGGCCAAATTACAGAATAGCTCCACAGCGAGACGCTTTATTGCATCTGACCAGCTCACTTCCTCTCCATACCGAAGGCATTGCATGTTGAGCTTCATTTTGATGTGGCGTGTAAGCGAAGTTAGAGGTCCCATAAAGCAGTGAGAGGGGGGGTCCATGTTTCGAATGTTATGGGGCGGGCGCTGGGGTGAGCGGTCCGAGCCCCGCTGCTCCCTGCCTTAGTCGATCTGCAGCCGTTCAAACAGGCACTGATGCAAGTAGCCTTAAGCACCAAACTAGCATCAGTATGTGTGTGTGTGTGTGTGTCTGTGTGTTTGTTTTTGCACACGTCAGTGTATTTTCTCAGGAGGCCTCCTTGGGTTTCAGATTTCCAGGCCTTGCAGATCGATGCAAAGTAGGTACTGGTCGGCACGCACAGGGAGAAACACACTGACAAGGCAAACAAGAGCAGATACAGAGCGTCGCCTTTTCTAGAAACATTAGACATTTAGATTCTTTCCAATGGCCCTCGGATCCACTAAATCCTTCCAGCTCTCCAACACATTTGGGGAAGTTGGGAAATCAAATTCACACCATGTCAGATGGGCTTTTCCAAAGTTAACAAGTTGCACGCCATGAAGTTGTTTGACATTTTGGGAAATTCTGTTAATGCTTTGAGACGATAAGACTCTCACATCTGTGCAGTAAATACGTAGCTGGAGCCAGTAGCCAATCAGCTTAGTTTAGCAGAAAGGATGGAAACAAGAGAGGGAGCTAGTCTCTTTCTCTGTGTAGGAAACAAAATCTGCCTTTCACCACCTCTAAAGCTCATGAATTAACACATTATTCCTCGTATGATCCGTACAAATACCGAGGAGTAAAAACAACAATTCGCTGAGTTATGGAGGGTTATGAGTTATTTCTTGGCCAGCAGAAGTAACTTTGCTTTGCCTCTGCTGGTTGCCTGTCAAGTGCCCTGAGCCAAGGAACAGTAAAACAATAAATTCTCATGTTTACACTGCGCTGTTTTGTACAGATTAAACAAAGTAGATACAATGTGTAAATTAGTGAGCTTTAGAGGTGCAGGTATGTGACTCGTTTTTACCTTCAGACGGAGCCAATTTAGCTTTTTCCAGTCTTTGTGCCAAGCTAAACATACGGCTGCAGGATGTTGTGAGAGTGGAATCGATCTACTAATTTAACTATGCGCAGCTAAGCCAATGAAAGGCAGCAAAAAGATTCACCTCGTGAAACTGAGCCTATTATTAGGTGAAGGTTGATTTTAGTTTTTTTATTTGTAAACAACAAAAAGGGAAATTGGTAATTTATATCAATCCCCACGATCACATTCGTTGGTGTGAAAAAAAAACACAATGAATGCCTTTTGTGTCATTACCTCTAAACAGCGCTTCACTGGATTCTTTGAGAGGTGTGTATTAGTAATGTGAGAGGTACGTCTGGAAGTGCGTTTCAGTGTACACGCCTGAGGGGCTCCATCTCCGGCTCTGGGCAGCTCTCCTACCTCTGAAGCCCTTGCATGAGTCACTTTTTCAAAAAAAGCTCCTTTTGTGTTGTTGTTTTATGTGTGGCACTTAGAAATGATTCCCACATTAGACTTTTTACGGCCCAATAAACTTGAGAGCATCGGACCAAATTGGCTGGTCATATTTAGTAGCTTTATAAGGAAACGTATTAAGGTGTAATTGCTGCAGGGGAGTGTGCATCCGAGGGAAACAGGCATAGGTGAGGGTTACGAAATCACCCTCGACCGCAGGGACACTGTCGTTTTTGTCTGCTTCTGGTGAGTTTCCAATCACCATGAGGAATATGGAAATATGGAGCATGTTTCAAGATTTTATAAATATAAGTTTGTTTTATTTCACATTTCCGAAAAAAAAACGGAGCATTTATAGTGTGGTGAAAAATGTAGCCCGAAATAGAAACATGTGTTTGGTGTTTGGCTTTGCCGGCATTTGGGATCCTCTGATGACAGTGATTGAGGGTGGAAGAGAAGATCCCCTTGTGCATTTGTGCTTGAAAGAAAGAGGAAAAGGAGAGAGCAGATCCGTGCACAGTGAATGGATTTTTCCGCCGTGATGTGATGGATGGAGGTGTGCAGAAGTGTTACAGACCGAGCTTTCTCATCCATGTGAAACACCCAAAGAGTTGACAGATAAGTCTGAATCCCGTCTCCCACCTCCCTGCCTCGCTCCATTCACAAACCGACTGCAGAAAAGTGAGATAAAGGATCATTTATCAACTAAAATTCTAAAAGGTCTTATTTATTACTTTTAAGATCATTAAAAGACTGATTCTTTTTATAAGTGAAGGGAAAACAAAGAAAAAGTGAAACGGATCTTCGCCCCCCACTGTCACGTGGTTCCTCGAAAGAATCTCTCCCTGTGTCTTTCTCCCCGTTAGAAAGTTCATGCCACTGCATGTTTTTTCCACTGCTGGGGTTTTCGGCAGTGTAGCATGGCATGAGTGCACTGAGAAGCCTTTCACCGGCTTCATCTGATACCGCTGTGACTCGGGGCAGGAGCTGCGCTACGGGCCAGGAGCGACATGCATGGGTTAGTAGGTCAAACAAGGAGCTAGTCTTTCGACGGAGTTTGAAGGCTGGGTCAGACTAATGTGATTTATCAATACAGCACATAAGTGAATCATTGTGCGTAATGACCATGATAATCCCGGGGACGGACCCTGTGTGTGATTGGCTGAGGAGCTGGGGTGGGTGATGTTGGAGGGGGTGTATGCGTTGTTCGTGACATGATGTATTGATAAGAGCATCAGAAACATGCACCTGTAGGGTGTTGTTGTAGCTCGCTTTACTCCTCTCTCTCTCTCTCTCTCTCTCTCTCTCTCTCTCTCTCTCTCTCTCTCTCTCTCTCTCTCTCTCTCTCTCTCTCTCTCTCTCTCTCTCCCTCTCTCTCTCACACACTCACACACACACACACACACATGCACAGATTTACGCTTATCGAGGCTTGGCTGATGGGGCCTGGGAGAGAAAAGACAAAGCTCTGTTCCTTGACGCCAGAGCTATGGGCTCAGGTCAAGACTCGGCTCGCTGTAATCCCTCTCAGGTGATGCTGTTCACATTCAGCCGTTTCCAGCTGATCTGCTTAAATATGCCGTCCTCATCCCAGTAAAAAGCCCCCACCCCTCCTCCACCAACATGAGAGGAGGAGAGGACATGAGAGGAGGAGAGGACAAGTGAGGAGGAGAGGACATGAAAGTGGGAGAGGACATGAGAGGAGGAGAGGACATGAGAGGAGGAGAGGACATAAGATGAGGAGAGGACATGAGAGGAGGAGAGGACAAGTGAGGAGGAGAGGACATGAGAGGAGGAGAGGACATGACAAGAGGAGAGGACATGAGATGAGGAGAGGACATGAGAGGAGGAGAGGACAAGTGAGGAGGAGAGGACATGAGAGAAGGAGAGGACATGAGAGGAGGAGAGGACATGAGAGGAGGAGAGACAGGTGAGGAGTAGAGGAGTAGAGGACATGAGAGGAGGAGAGGACAAGTGAGGAGGAGAGGACATTAGAGTGGGAGAGGACATGAGAGGAAGAGAGGACATGAGAGAGAAGGAGAGGACAAGTGAGGAGGAGAGGACATTAGAGTGGGAGAGGACATGAGAGGAAGAGAGGACATGAGAGAAGGAGAGGACATGAGAGGAGGAGAGGACATGCAAGGAGGAGAGGACATGAGAGGAGGACAAGAGAGGAGGATAGGACATGAGAAGAGGAGAGGACATGAGAGGAGGAGAGGACATGAGAGAAGGAGAGGACATGAGAGGAGGAGAGGACATGAGAGGAGGAGAGGACATGCGAGGAGGAGAGGACAAGAGGGACAAGAGAGGAGGATAGGACATGAGAAGAGGAGAGGACATGAGAGGAGGAGAGGACATGAGAGGAGGAGAGGACATGAGAGGAGGAGGACAAGAGAGGACGAGAGGAGAGGACTGAGAGAGGAGAGGACATGAGAGGAGGAGAGGACATGAGAGGAGGAGAGGACATGAGAGGAGGAGAGGACGTGAGAGGAGAGGACATGAGAGGAGGAGAGGACATGAGGAGGAGGACAAGTGAGGAGAGAGGAGAGGACATGAGAGGAGGAGAAGACATGAGAGGAGGAGAGGACATACAAGGAGGAGAGGACTTCATTTCTGTAAGGTTACGATTTTGGAGCAGTGCATAAAATAAACAGTTTTGAGTTTAGTGGAATAAGAAAAGGTCAGGGGTGCAGGGGGTAAAATCACCTGGATTAGAGTAATGAGAGAACTTGTTTGCAGTCGTGCCATCTTAAGAGCTTTCTTCAATTTTTCCAAAGGCAAGAGTGGCAGGGCCGGTTTGAAAAGCAGCCTCTTGGAGCGCTCCCTCTCCTCCCCGTCAGGCACTTAATCAACATATTATATTGCACTGAAGTGCTGGGTTCCAACATTAACACTTACACCCACAAACCTGGGACTTTGTAGGAGCTTTCAGCAAAGAGGCCTGAGTTACAGGACTTAGGAAGAGAGGTCGCTGTGTTTAAAGTCACCTATCTGTGTTCAAAGATTATATTGATTATTGCGTTTCACTTAAAAATGACAGCCATATTATCAACATGCTGCATGATTCTTTACTGAAAGACGGGCACACTAAGGCACAAATGAGTGGGTAGATGTGAAAGGGGTTAACAGTATCACATGGCAACTTTTCACCAGTCTCGACGGCTTCTACCAATTCATTAGCTGTTTAAACGTCTTAGGGCCCCGCTGTGAGTCTCTGCTCCTTCAGGCAGCGCTGCTACTCCAGCCTGATTTTATGTAGTCAGCAGGTGGCATCATTAGCCAGAGAATAAAAATGAAATGCAATACCCTTGTGTCTAGCTATGATATCATAGCAGGGCTCATTGGCATCGTTTCCCTGTTCCTAGTGGGCAGGATAGGGGGTAAGGAGGTGTAAATTTAATATGTTTTCTCATCTGTTTCACATGAATAAAATACGTATGTACAATTACCGCAGCCAAACAGGAGGCCGGGTCATGCCAGGCAGTGTGTGAGCAAGACAAGATCAGCCCAGAAACCACACAAAGATCCCAATCTCGACTGTGCTGGTGCATTTCAGCGAGCTCCAGTCATACGCAATGGCTGTTTCTCTCCTCGACATCCACTTAATTATAATGGCAGCTCCATCCCTCGCACCTCACTCTGTCATGTGGCTGCGTACGCACAGTATATCAACAGCAAAACTTGTTTTTTTCGTGCATGTAAAAAAACACATTTGGTAAATTATGCAGGATGTGTTTTGTTAAGCATAAAATAGTGACGCCTGGGGAGCAGAGTGTGGCCAAATTGAGTTTCGAACGTGTCTGGGTCTCAACACTCCTGAACGGTTCGGATAGCTCGCCGTGCATGCCAGACGGGCTGTATATAAAGCTGTCACAGGAACCTTGAGGGCTAGAAAAATATCCAAGCATTGCTGGACCTATTGGACAATGATCTCTTACACATGCTTCTTTCAATATAACCGTGATAAATAAAGGAAGGAAGCAAATACCGAAAACTTGGCCGGCTGCCACTGCTTGCTAGAATGGCACTTTTGGCCCAAAGTGCAGTTCCCCCCCAAACACACTAAAACACACACACACACACACACACACACACACACACACACACACACACACACACACACACACACACACACACACACACACACACACACACACACACACACTCAGCATAACTGTAAGGCAAAAACCTGTACATATTTGCATTGGATTAGTTTGACAAGTGTAACATCCGCTCTGAGAGCTCTGGTGGTCACAATGTGTAGTTTATAGTGCTCAGCCTAAAGCTGATCTTGAGGTCAAATGTGTAAGTTAACCTTTTGATCTCAGCCCCACTGGTTACCCCCCCCCCTCCTCCTCCTCCTCCTCTCCCTCTCTCTCTCTCTCCCTCCCTCTCTGCCGTTCTCACAGACATGCACACACTATATAGATATACCCCTGAAGACAAAATGAAAAGACAGTGATTTGCTGCTTGACCATCCAAAAATACCCTCCAATAAAAGATTGATCAAACCCAGAGAACTGCATTCCATCTCCCACACACACACACACACACACACACTATCTTAAGATCGGAAGGCGCACGAGGAGAGAAACACACGGAGGAGCTGAGAAACGTGTGTGTGCCAGTGCCCCGCAGTGATCGCCTGATTATTTGCAGATGGGCAGTGGAGGGCTTGCAGAGTGTGGAGGTTCCCCCCTTGGCACGCAGCGCATATGATTAAATCTGTGATTGCCTTAAAATTTACACGACCCCCCTCGTCTCTCCCCTGAATTGAAATGAGTTTGTACTCTGTACTTCCCACTGTCCGGAGCGTTGGCGCTGCGTAAAGGTCCGCTCCGTGCCCTCTCCTCTGCATGGTCACCCAGAGGAACGTATAGCGAATGTGTTATGTCACAGGTCCGAGGAGGGCTCGGCGGGGGCCACTTTTCCTAATCCCACTGTCTCCTCATTCATTCAGAGTATGGGGTAGTATTTACAAAGGGGCTGATCTCCTCCCCAAGCCCTTGCGCCTCCGCTGAGCGATTGTTATGCGGGTTTCCTACCAACTGTTCAAAGTGGTTATGAGATCAATTAAAACCAGCTTAAGGGGCTGGAGTGGAGATGTGCAATTCATATAAGTCAGAGGGCATGGGATTCCGTGTCTATTCATTAAAAAACTCCTACAATACCACCCCCTCCCCTCTATAAGCCGCAGCTCTCTATAGACAGTTTTTTTTTATAGCAGTTTCATGTGTAAATAACAGTGTGCGCGCCTTTGTTGCATCGGGAAGTGGCGTTAGCAGCGCGTCCGACAGCGTGTTTTAAATAAGATCAGCCAATCCACCCTTTTAATATTAATTTTGGAAGTAGCGATGCGCTTGGCCGACCTTTTACGCACATTTTACGCACTAGCTACCGGCTTCGAACTCGTTACATACTGTGGAAAACATTCCTTCCAGAGGTTAATAAATTACCCCAGATGTTGGAAGATGAAATTGCAGCTTAGATTACAAATTTGATTTCAGCGTAAACTTTTCTGGAATGATCCAAAATAGCGGACAGTGTCGGCATGCTCTCACCTGTGCGATTCCAAAAACCGAACATTGACAATTATCAATTTGTGATGCAATTTTCTCAGACTTTTTAAGCGCGCTCTACGCTGTGAGAATACGGAGGATGTATACCTACACACACAGAGAGACGGGCAACATTGTTTAGGACTGTGCCGTTGCCTCCCGTGACCCAAACAAACTCTGTACCCATGTGTTAAAGTCCCTGCCGGGATGCTGCTGTGGGACATGCGTTACCTCTTTTGTTTCTCCTCCAGCGTTGCGACGGCGCCTGACAGTTGCTGTACTCCATACAGTTCAATACGATCAGGGCAAAGGAGAAGAGTCGAAACTGCATCTGGACGGCGATCGGTTTGTCCGGACTCCAGCAAAAAAAGGTGCCCGTGGGGCTCGGGATGGATTCTCTGTGACTTTTGCAACGTCCTCCCCCAGTCTCTTAAGTTCTCTCCACAAGTGTGTCAAACATCAGACGAGATGCGACATGGTATCACGTCGCCGATTGGGACCATTTTACGGAGCGCGGCTGATTCCTCCAGTCACTCAAAAGTGTCTGTGTTGCTGCGCTGCGGGGAGAATGACAAAGGAGGTTACTGGGATAACAGCGGAACGAAATCAACACCTTCCGAAACACTAATGCGTAAAGGTGACAGCGGGGTTAGAGGAGGAAGAAGAAAAGGGATCTTGTGTGTTAATGTGTCGGAACAATCACACACGCAAAAGGAATGCGCACTGCTCAAACGCCCCCCTCCAAAAGAAAAGAGCCGTGCGTAATTGTCGCCAAAAACCGCTCCGTGAGAGATAACGTGTTGCTGTAGCAGCCTATATACCTTGCATCAGATGAAGTGTGTAATCCCGCTCCGGTCCACTTTAGGTCCCCTCTGAGTGCAAGTGTGGCTCGGGAACATGCAGCATCCCTTTTTGTGTGAGAAACTTGTGTCCCCCACGAGAGCTCAAGAGGTCGAGGAGGAGGAAAAAAAGGTGGTAGCTGCAGCGGAGGGGGGGATTTCCTTTCCTCCTCTCTGCAAAAAAAACCCCGCTTTAGATTCCGTTTATACCTGCGTCTCCTCACTCAGGGCTCGTCCCGTGTAGCGCGTGAAACGGCGGAAACAAAAACTCACATGTGTTTGCTTTTCTTTTTAAAGCGGAAAAGCGCCGGCGCTGAGTGGGCGACCCTGCGTGCTGCGCGCTGCTGAGGTTGCGCGGCGACCGACTCCCGACTGGTCCTGATGCTTGCTGCCTTTTTCCTCATATAGCGCCGCGCCGCCGTCACGTGTGGACATCTCCGGTTTTGTGTTTTTCCTCCTTATTTAAGATGTTGAAGATGACATTTTGCGTATTAGTCTCTCCCTCTTTCTCTCACCCACCCCCGTGGACTCACCCACACCGGTGCGAGGTTGCCTCTGGGTCCTAGTGAGCGGGAAAAGCTGGGGGGAAAAAACTCTTCAAGGAAAGTAAAGTTGATGTTTCCTAAGTGATTGCAGCTTCTCTGTGATACTACAACATCCAGAAGATTCCTTTAATATTCCAAAGCAGGTCCAAAATGACCCTCCTTTGCGTAATGAACCTACTCTGCGTATTACTAATGGATGCTGTGATGTATTAGGAGTTTCAAATCAAAGTTCAGAGACCTCCCTCCATTATAAACCAGATGCCAACTGAGCAGATTGCTGCACAGTCAGTCTAGTCACTATCTAAGGCTCGATTATATTCCACTGACGATAGCCCTATTGAATAATTAGAGGTTCGCCAAAAAAGCAATTATCTGCATAATGTGCGTAATGAGGTGGGCCCGCAAGTCAACCATCCCGTCACGCCTCTTTGACCACCCCCCCCCCTCCCCCTCCTGCTTTGAAATCAATAATACTCGTTCGAGAGGCTGTAATTGTGGAACATGAATAACTCATTGAATTATTTCAGTTTCTTTTTCTTTCTTGTCCTCCAGGCCCCGGGTCTTTCACACTGACCCATGCCACCTCATCAGCGGGGACGTGTGGGAGGCGGTCATGCCCAGGCAGGAGATCCTTCTTTCGGTCACAAACTGCCACTGACTCGTTGGGCAAACAAATGAGGCGCAGGCTGGCAGCCATCCACCTCTTCTGTGACATTCAGACGCTGGCGGCGCGTCAACTCTGCAGAGCAGCGCAGAGAATGATCACCCAGATAATGTCTCTTTTAAAAATCAGAAGGAATGAGAAGTGTCAGGGATGTCGGTGACAGCAGGTTCCAGAAAAACTTGTTTTATGATTTCATGTGCAGGTAAATCCACAAAACAGGAGGTCACATCATTTTGTCACCTTCAGCCACTGCTCCACACCGAGATACGAGACACGTTGGGAATGCTCTACCCCCTTCAGCCACTAGGTGTGGCACTTAATCTTTTATTTATTTCAGCAAATTATTTTCATGTGAGAGCCTTTTAGTGCATGTCAGTAAAATTACACAGCAGTGAGAGGTCTGGACATATACAGCCCTTTATAAAAGCAAAGCAAAGAAAAATATATGTATAATGTGCATTATTCTAAGAGTTTAACTGTTTCCTTTGTAAAATAAAATCCAACTATTTTTACCTTTAGCCTGGCTGCCCTTAGATCACTCAGACCTCCCATGTTAGAGCGGCTAAAGTTCATTTAGACGCTGGTTTTATACTTTAAATACCAAAGAAACCAGTGAAAAAGAGATTTCTACCCTCAAGACAGTAAAACACACACGTCCAATAAAACACACACACAACCAAAGTTTCCATTTCATCACTGGAACTGATTTTAAAATACATATGTGGGAGGAAGCTAACGTAGTTACAAAGAAAGAAAAAAGAAAGGAGGAATCATGGTTGTTTCCTTGCCAAAACTTATAGTGACCTTTGTCCTGCCTTTGTTTATTTATTTGTCCATGGGAGCAGTGACAGGGATTGTGGTCAGGAGGGCTGTTAGCCGCAGGCAGTGCCGCTGGTTTGGATTCCTCTCTAAAACAACATCTGAAAAGTGCACGGTTAAGGTGAACGTGATAATTTAGGCCTCAGGCACTTTTATGTTCATGATGTGTCATGGAGAAGGGGGCCCGGTAAACCAATCACTTTATTTTTCTCCCTCCCCTTTCTCCTCACCGTTGCAGTGCACAGAAAAGAGGAGGAGGGGAGGTGGTGGTGTCGGTGGGGTTCGGAGGTGACGTCAGCATTCGGATGGTCTGTCTGGCCTGGAGCCCTCAGTGCCATAACAGCAATGAGGGGAGCTGCTATACACTGAGTACATCAGAGCTCCAGACCGGATGGTCTTCAGCGTGGACTGCTGTCACACTTGACTATGAGTGACAACAGAAAAACAAAGATCCAGGCCAGACTGGTCATTTAAGAGTCAGAATCTCCAAAATGTCAAGGACAGGATGAGAGCGAAGCAAACTCCAGAAGTTCAGGTTATACTTAGCAAACTTTCCGTGTTTGTGGCTCCAAAGGGAAAGAGGCAGGGAATTAATCCAACACGACATTCACAAACAAAGCTGAAAATGTCACAGGCCACATGTACAAACACAATTTTATAGTCACCATAAGTCTAGTTGACAAAAACCTCATCTCAAAGTGCAGTGGGGAGCAGCTCCGGAGCTTGAGTAGTGGGACATTTATACAGTTCCATGAGAAGTAGGTATAAATCCAACTGTTGGTGAAGATCGAAAGCAGGAACACTTTGCACATTCAAGGGCAATCCTTTGTAACATGCTTCGGTCCATATGTCTTTTGAATATGAACATATGAAAGTTTCAACTCTCCACGTCTTAAAAATGCAACTTGAAAACATTGGACTCACAGAGGAATGGATTCCAGGTTTTCAAAGTGTGTCAAAAGAATTCAGAAAATTACTGAACGTGACATTTGAAGATGTGAGCTGGTGAAAATGTAGCTTATATGCTCTTTTAACAGGCTGTGAAAGAATTGTTTCTCAAACCAACTTCTATAATAAATCATAGGGTTTGAGGATTAACACAAAATGTACTCCCAAAATTCTCCCAAGAAATTGTCTTTGTGTCTGTGCTCTTCTGGCTGTTTTGATGGGGTGGGGCTCATTTGGACCTCAGCTACGTGCACACTAGTGTCTTTTAAATCACATCATCCATGTTTACTTCTGCGTCCACACTGCTCCGGAGTTCTTGCCGGCCCATACTCCAGAAACACTTACGGTACATTGATGTTTACAGCAATATCTTCTTCGGGTTGTATCAGTTGCGACTCGTGTATCAGCAATGGTTGCATAGTATTGCTAACACCTCCTTTCTTTAACAGTTCCACGTCGTCATCAGTTCATGAAAAGAAACCCCTCATCTTAATTTTCAAAAATTGCAGGTTCTTGCTTTTTGGTAGTTTTTTGCAGCTAAGCCACCAGCTCTACGCTTTCACCGACTTGCACACACCCAGTGTATGTGAATGGTCATGTGATATGTATTTTCCGGTATAAGATGTTATTTCTGATACACTTTTTTTGACTGTTCAACTCCAAGTATTACCAATAGACTTGTTTTTTCTTTATATTGCCTTGAAAATCGATTGTTAAAGAAAACCTTAACTTCCGACCCCAGCTTTTCAGGAGCCTCAAAGGTCAGACTTCCCTTTTTTCCTATTTCAAGTAACACCCTAAACCAGGACTGCACTCTAGGGCTCATACCACCACGAAGGCCCCACAGTGCCCTTAAATTCAATCAAGCTGTACTAAATGACACACACTCATGGATATCAGTTCCCTTCCACGTGCCAGATTTCTTTCATCAAGATTCATTAATTATTGTCGGGGAAATTAGTGGAAATGTTGAAAAATGCCCTATCTCGTAAAGTTCATGTGGGGAAAAAAATCCAGTATCTGTCGCCTGATCAAGGTCCCCGGTAGAAGTTAATGGGTTTTCCCTGACCCATACCGCATTCTTTCACCAGTTTTTTTTCTCTCTCATCAGTTGTGTTATTTTTGTGTAATGTTGCTTGCAAACAAACAAATCAACCTACAAACAAAAGGACAGGGGACACATAACCTCTTTAGTGGATGTAATGAGCTCAAACACTTAGACACGTGTCCTACAGTCGTGCTGAAGGTTCAGAGTGTATGCATCCTGAATACTAATTTAACTGTACCGAGAAGTGGCTCTACAGCTCTTTACTCTGGTCACATGGTCTCGATATCTTGTGGGTTGGCCAAAACTAAACTTATTTAAAGATTGACTGAAAAAACTAAAAAGAGGGATATTTTCTTATTTTAACTTCACGGTACAGGATTAATCATATAATGAAGGAAATCGAAATACATATGATATGCTTCCTTCCCTTTACATTTGTTCAATGAAGACATTTTGTAAAAAGTTCTGCAGGGTTACAGAGGCCAAACTCTGTCCGTCCCACCTAAATCACTCCTGAAGAGCCTGAACGCCTCGCTTGCGCTCCTGGCTTGTTTTCCATAAAGCGTTTATCTCTAAGTGGTTGACCAGTCACCACAACAGTGTGCCAGCTGACCAATCAGCGCAGACTGGGCTTTTTAGGAGGCGGGCCAAGAGCTAAAATGGAGCGTTTCAGACGAACATTGCGCCATGTAAACCTAGACGACCAAATTAAAATTATGAACCTGTAAATGGCCAAAATATGGTAACTTTAAGAGAAGGAAAAAGTCTATCATCAGTCTGTCTCGCTTCTTCATGCTTCGGTTAAGCAGAATGTTTGTAGAGTCAAGCTCACATTCAAGTGATGAGACACCCTTTGCCCTTCTGATTTAGTCCAATAAGGCAGGTGTAGTTCTGACATAAAACCCTTAAAAACAGTTGAATTAAATGAAGGTAGAAGTAAACGAAGGCCTGTTTGTGAGCGACTGCGTTGGAGGAGGGAGGGAGGGCGAGTCAGAGCACTGAGTTATGAGAAGGACGAAGGCAGAGGAAAGCGGGGGTGGGGTGGGACATTAAAAAGATTGTGTCCGTCTGGCTAATGGTTCTTTATGGCTCCCTCATGTCCTCAGATGGGCAGGATGACTGGCAGAGAGTGTGACCACTGGTAACTCTACATCACCTCTGTTTGCCCCCTTCGGCTGACGTCCCCACTCAGCGAGACTCGGCCTGCCACGGTGAAGCGGACCACTAAAACACCATAAAACCAACAGACTAAACAGCCATTCATCATTACAGCACACACATGAGCCGCATCACACACACAGCAGTCTTAACTGTCTCACTCAGTGACTCACTTGCGCACATTAAAACTTCATCAAGTATTACTGATACAAAAAAGTCTGACCACTCAAACCTCAAGTACCATTTGTAATGTCCAGAAATAAGGCAATCATGGATGAAAATGGTTTTGTTGGTCACTTTTATTGAACTGCTGATGACTTGTACCAAGTGCAAAACAGTACTGTGCTCCTTGAGAGACAAGTGTGGAAAAAGAAAAGTAGTAAAAACAAAGAGCAGGATGGATCCGTCTCTGTTGCGCCGCTAAAATCCAGATTCCTGACCGGCCCAATTTGGGGTCTGGAAGAAGAGCATGGAGAGAAAGTTAAGTTAGAACATTTGTGGATCACGGAAACAAATCTAAACTTTTTGTTGTTGATTGTGGGGAATGGGAAAAAGTAACATACATGTGCAAGCAGTTAAGCACTGATGTTTTCCTTGTCGGGAGTGTGTAATGTGTGTGTTCTGTTGGTGAGCGCTGGGTGGCTGTGAGAGCTGACAGGGACCCTCAGCAGCCGGCCCAGATGCTAGGCAGTTAATGTTCTCTATATGTAAGTGATTTGTAGCCTTGAGGACAGCAGGATGTAGTGGTGCTCTGCGAGTTGTTTGCAGCCTCTATTTGTCTAATTACAAAAACTCCTTAATAAGGGGCGCAGGGTTTTTCTTTTTTACAGGACAGGGTTATGGCAGCACTCCTGCAGATATTCAAACAATAGGCAGGAGGGTAATTGAGCACATCAAAACACAGCCACTAAAGAGCTGCACAGTTAAAAGGTGAATAGTTAACATGACTGTTGTAACTCGGTGGCCTTGGTGCAGGCAGGTGTTTGGCGAGCAAACCAACCCATCAATCTGCTCTGACAGACACTGCATGTCTTCACCGACTGCAGAGTTGTGTGAAGCAACCGCTCGCAGCTCCTGTTCACAGTATGCGTGCGATTATGACATTCTGTGTAGTTGTAGTACTTGAGCCGTCTACATACCACTAAAAACGCACAGAGTCAACATCAAAAACACACTTAAATGGGATGACTGGACCCTGAGCCAGACATCTGCAACAGGTCCTAAGTGCAGGGAACTCCAGGCTTTGAGTAATGTTCACCAAAAGCCAGTGTGAGGGTCCATCTTATTTAAGTTGCTGAGCTGAGTCACTGAGCTCAGGCCCTCGTTTTATGGTTGTTTGGAATCTACCTTGTCATTAGGCCTTTGAAGAGCAATGGAGGGATGAAAGCCTCAGCTCTGTTAAACTTGCTCTTACTGGCTTATTTCGTGTAAAGAGAGCTTTTGTTGATGGTTGTTCATCAACATTCTTTAGCCTTGTTCTTCTGAGCTGATCATTTGAGATGCTTTGAACTGCCCCGGGTTCACGTTGACCTTCTCGCAATCTGATCAGTAAAGGAGGGATGACTAGCTTCAGCTGGGAGCGCCGCCTTATATGCATTTTGTATTTACAGTATGTGTATTGACTCACCTCGTTCCTGCTTTGATGGGCCGCTTTTTTCTCAATGTTCATGGCCAACATTTGGCTACGGAATGAGAGGCTCTTGGTCTTCTCAATCACCTGCTGGTATGGAGATATGGCGTTGTTCCCCATGACAACGTGACCCTGGAAATATGGACAGACAAACGTTAACACCAATCCTAGAAGCTTTGATTATGGTCCCAGTCACATCTACAGTTGGCACATCCACATAATTCCATGTCATTCTGAGGGACTGGGCTATGATTTGTTGATTACAGAGAACTGTTGTGATGTGTATGCCAAAACATGTAGGTTCAACATGGAGCCTCACAAAAGGGTCCTAACAAGGGTGAGATATTGTGGTTGCGATGTCCTTACAGCCATCTTTACCCATCAATTACAAAAATCAGGACAGGCATGATTCCTCTTTATCCTGAACAAGATGCACAGTCGAGCTTCTAGAAGGCGACAATGACAATCAGGACCGCCACCAAGCTGCAAAGGTCTGTTTAAAAAGCTTTGATTCATTAGTTCTGCACTGGGCCGATTGATTGAGGAGGAAGACAGAAGGTCTCACCAGTTTGGAGTCGATCTTGGCATCCAGCCTGGCGTTGCGGATAAGGTTCACAATCCATCTCTCAGCTTCCTCAGGCGTCATGTTCAGTTTGTCTGCCAGCATGCTGTTGAGGAAACAAGAAACATGGGGCTTGAACCTGGGTCTAGGTACAAGGCAGCATACAGGGTAGTGGGCCCTGTCACAGTGGTGAGCTCAGATTCTCCTGGAAATTAATTGGACTGGCCAAGGAAGCATCCAATGGTCATGAGCTCCCTGGCAATGGAATTAAACATGTATGGTGTTTTAAAAACGTAATCAAGGCGCCCACACTCCAAGAATCCTCCTGATAATCTCCTGCTGTATTCTCACGTGGGCTCACTCAGACATTCTACAGAGATTTTATTAGAGGTCAGTTAGGAAAAACTCTGGAGAATGCAGCCAGCAACTGACTCAGACAGTTGGGTTCTCCCATACAGCGGATTATCCAGAGTTCAATGCATGTCTGAAAGCAGCTTTAGTGTTTAGTGCTAATAAGCAAATATTAGCATGTTAACTGGCTAAACAATCCATTATACCAAGCAAACAATGAGTGTTCAGCACAATGATATTAACATTTGGCTCAAAGCACTGCTTTGCTGAGGTACAGAGCTGCTTACTCCAAATACAAAGATAATATTAGTTAACAATGTCATCTGAGATAAAACATTTGTTTAATTGTTATTTAAATGTTGTCCAATCATACACATTCTGTACAGTTGTTGAGTCCAGGAAGAGATTAGGCTGTTCCAAACCAGGACTTTACTTAAACTGGGCTGCAGTCTGGAAGTGATAAACAGTCTATGTAAAATATGTAATAGCACCAAGTTAACACCACATTATGATGGAAGTTGAACATTAGCAGCCAAAGGACTAGTCACCATTTTCCTTTGACAGTGTTAATGAATGGCAAACATATTGCCCTTCAGGCAAAGGTTTGCAATTTGAAGCATACTCCAAAAGACTTCTAATGGTCCTCTGCTAATGAGAGCTTGATTTACAAACTCCTATGAATAACTCAATTAGAAGTGCGAGCTCTGCCCCATGTTGTGGACTTCTGTGGTCACATTTTTCTTCCTATGTCGAGGACACGGTCTGGCCACTCAAGTTTGTCATGACACACTGGTCCAACCAGCAACTGTCCCTCAAAATAAAAGCCAGGTTGGAGACTGGGCTGCTCTTTGATACAGCGAGACATGGATGTGTCACAGCGTAGGGAGGGGATGTATGCGGGTGGCTGGCATTCTTTGATCCAAAGCTTTACCCAGTGCAGCTGGCTTCCCTTGTGGCTTTCAAAATAACTCGACCCCCTCGATATCCCCACACACACACACATTTCCTGCCCCCTTCCTCTTGTCTGACCCCCACCACCCTCCACGCCTACCACATTTCATATAAGGGCCCCAATAAATATCCCCAACCCCTCTGTGCACCGCTGACAATTACTACAGCAACCCTACCTCAAAAGAAAAAGACCAATCACGGCAACCCCTGGAAAAAGGTACAAATTTGTCATAGGTGTATGGCCTATGTTTGTATACACAAAGTAAAAGGGGTTATAAAGACCTATAAAAAAATTTCCTCAACTAATTATGACTTCCTTGTTCATTTATAACACTTGAGTGTAAGCTTGAATCTGCAGGGACCACACCACTTCTCACGCAACGGCTCTGTAAACAGATCCCACCAACATTACTGATTTCACCCGTCGCTCTTGACTTATTTAAGACATTCTTTTGGTGAAAAGTAATCTTACTTGGGATTTGTGATAATGTCTGTCTTACCTCAAGGCTAGAACTGAAAAAACAAGACTAGCACGTGGTAAAATGGTGGCAAAACCACATAAAGAGGGGAAGTGAAATGATGTCAGTGTCTGGTTGGGGCATTAAAACCATAAACAACAAATAATGAGCATTACCTCAGCATAATGAGCAACATAGGGTTTAGTCTCCAAGTGACAGTGCATCTCTCTCAACACTTTCACCACAGTGAGGTGATGGAGGCGGTGGATAACGAGTTAGAAAAACAGCAGTTTAGAGTGGATTCATGTGGATCGCTGCAGCGAAGACGAGGGAAAACGGTAACGAGAGACTGACCAACCTGTCACTCCTATCAAAAAACTAGTAACACTAGCTGAGGTGGACGTCTGATTATACTTCAGGTCGTCAAAAACCTGGATAAAAATTATGCATGACAACAAAATTGCTCCAATGGATCATTATTGGGAACCTAACAAGTTTGGAAAAGCGTCAGCTGTCTAATGACGCAAGTTTTGCCTGTGATGGAGAACACATGTCAGCAATCACAGAGTGACACTTTTAACACTGAGGATTTTAGTTTGCAGTCCTAAATGTTGTACGAGCAAGTGGTGCATTGTTACCAATGACAATAAACTGTTATTTATTAAGGTCTATTTTTAAAAAGTTACAAATTGCTGCACAAACACAAAAAGTGAACAAAGCAGCTAAAGACAAGGAGGAAAAGAGACAAAGTGGCACTGAGGAGGGCAAATATAACAAGGAAAACTACTGATAAAATACATTTTTAAAACTGAAAAAAGAAACAAATAATTGATGAAGCATCAGACTCATGAATTAAAAGCAGCCTTATGCACGTTTTAAACAGTGATTAGAAATGGGAGGCTCAAACATCAAATTCACATTTTTAAGTTGAGACTTGTGGACTGATGTTTTCTGAGGTCTCAAGTAGCACGTTACGTTACAGGGGAGAAAAGCTCTGATAAAAAACACTTGATGATTTGGCTATTTGGATCAACAACTGCTTCCGAAATAATGAAATCAAACATGAGCCAGACGCCTGCATAAAATATTAACAAAGTTGAAGTGACATTGTGAATAACCGTTCACTACAGGGGTAATTATTTAGTAATGGAAAGAACAACCGCCACCTCCTTTTATGAGCTTCACCCTTTCATACTCAGAAAAGCCCTACACTTATTTAACCAACAATCAAGTAATCTACGGCAAATTTGTATGAAAATAGTTTTTCGTTCTGATTTTACCCTTGTGATTAAGTGATTGCTGGGCAGGGGAGCTGGGATGTTTTGTTTGACAATTCACTAAAGTGGGGGCACATGTCAGTCAAGTCCAGGTCAGATATGATGATCAAAACAAACATGCTCTAGTTTCCTCAACTGGGAGTTAAGCTAACCCCTAACCCCTCCAAACGTGATCTGTGCAGCATAACACAGGAACATGAGAGCACCCCAAAATGCCCAGGGCCCTGGACCGCACCAGTCAAAGTTCTCTAATCTAATTTATACAACAAAGTCTGGCAATGTTTTCCTCCCAGGAAGGCATTTGTATATCAGAGCATGGTTACTTTATCTCATTGTCTCTTGAGAGAGGTCTACAGCAGCTACCCTTACTAAACCTTTGACTGCAGGCAAGAAAAGAGGAGAAAGAGGGAGAGAAAAGAAGGACAGGGGGAATAGGTCGGACTCAAACAACCTACACTATTGACATCCTTTGGCCCTTCAGCTGAGCAGACGGCCTCCATGACTGGTTTTATTTTACACAACCATGATCCCCTTCCTTGGGGGAGAAGGGATCACTTTCATTTCGACCCTTTATTCATTCTGGCTCCTGAGCTTTCGACTTCAGGCTAGGGGAATCCTGTGGGTCTCAATACCAACCTCACACTAGAAGAGAGGGGTCAGGGATTGGGGTCTAACGCTCTTAAAGGAGGAAGGAGAAAGGGGGATCCTTCTCAAAAAAGCCCCCTTCTTAACATGGCTTGCCTAAAATGAATCCTTTGTTAAACACTAACATATGATAGCATTTGGGAGACTCCGAGCCACTTGGAGCAACCTCACTTTCAGCTTGGGGTAAAATTGATTTTTCGGGGAAACCAAAATGATCGTGTGGTCTTTTTAATGACTCAATTGGGAGGTGGAAAGATCCTCAGTGTTACATCCAAATACACAAGACACTCCTTCCAACTACCAGTGAGCTGTTGTGTACAAATACAATCTAGTGATGAGGGGAGAAGAAAATGCCCAAATGATCACGTCTCAAGCATTTACTCAAAATGTCATGTGCATTTGAGGTCAAAGCAGGGTCTTGTCACTGAAACACCCTAACCCAAGAAAGAACTAAGTCCTGTAAATCAAACATGAAAAACAAAGCTAGATTAGAAACCCTCTAGGACAATGAAAAGTCTAGTCAAGTGTGTGTGTGTGTGTATGCAATTAAAAGTGCAATGCAGGCTGAATCGCATTTTCACTTCCAGTACATTTTACATAAGCATTTATTACATAAAATAACTAAATTACGCCAACTTCTGGTGTACTCTTGTGTCTAAAGCTGCGGGCAACAAGGCAAGCTAAATATCTGTGAAACCGTCATGGCCAACAGCTGTAAAAATGTCCTCATTAAATACAGCCATCAAATTCATCTGGGTACACGCTTCGATACAGAGGGCTTCTGGACAGAGTGCTAATGACATGGACTTTGGGTGTCTGTCAAGACTAGACAGGCTCTGTCCATCGTCATAACACGGCCAGAATAAACACAGAAATCCCTGAAATTGTCCCTGTATGTGTTCCTTCGTTAGAAACCTCCACAAACAGAGCTGGGGACAAAGAAAGAAGGTGAAAAGAAGAAATATCACCATTCAACTTCCTCTTTCAGTGTTACCACTAACCTTTGTGGTACTTAACAAGTAAATGGATCCAATTGCAGAAAGTCTGCCAAAAAGAACCAGGACTCCTAATCAATTCCAGACAATCTGCAACTGGAGATTTCGACAGGGCCTGATCATGTTCCACGGTTCAACCTTGACTCGAGACCTCCACGGCCCTATGTAACAGTCAATGCAATCATTTTCGCGTCAACAGAAGAAATTCGTTCCCTCTTTTCACTGAACATCATATGTGCATGGACCATATTTGAAATGCAGAACTTGCCTCAAATTTACATTGTTCACGATTTGTCCGAGGGGCAGCATAATATGAATATAGCTTTCAGTGTGAAATTTGTAACATATATTAATGATGAACAGGTAAAACAACAAAATAACATGCATTATCTGGTATCCCAGCCTAAATAGAGCAACAAGCATAAATCTACCTTTACAAAACGAATTACAGGCTGAGAAGGGTGAATGCTTTTGCCTTTACATTTGTCACATTAAAACTGATTTGAAGAAGCAGCCAAACCCTGTAAACTCTCTTAATTGCAGACAATTACTATAATCTTTCCCCCCCCCTCTCTCAGCTAATGCTCACTATAATTAGCATTGACTAAATTTCTTGGTTATGGGGAGGCATCCAAAGTAAATTTTTACTATAATGCAACTCAACTAAAATTTGAAACGGGAGTCAATAGAGACCTACAGAACCCTCTGAACTCCATCACCCTCACGAAAAGGAGCTGAAATTTTCTTGTGCATTAGAGTAGCTGCGAGCTTTGAGTCTTATCTTTGCCTCTTCCTGGCAGAAAAATGTTCATGAATTGTTCTCGGCCAGGTGGTCTTAAAGTATCTCCTGAGCAACCTGTGGAAACCTGGGAGCAGTTAAACTTCACAATGCTTAATCCATGAGATGTGTGCGGTCAGCATGGCTGTGTGCAGATGGGCCATAAACACTTATCTATGAGTTAAATTGCACTGATCACAAAGCCCATGGTCTTACTTCCTGCTGACAGAATGCATACAACGTCTAGAGATAGCAAACAGGACTTCCTGTAAGTCTTAAGGGACGTCTGCCAGACTTTAGCTTTGCATTACAGTCAGGCTTCAAAAGCTGCCATATCATCCCCATGCAGCATGACCAATGAGACTACTGCTACTTACTGCTGATTTACAAATGTTACGTTTTACTTTGGCCTGGATTGTGTTAAGTGACTTACCTGATGCTAATGCATTGGTGAATCCTGCAGAAGGTCTCAAAGATGAAGAGACGGGCATTCTCAATGAAGTCCTCCAGGCAAGCAACCAGGAAGAAGTCATTCACAAGAACCTAAGAGACAGAATGCATGTTATTTCAAAGCAGTACAATTATTAAATAATGGATTATTTCTGCTACTAGGGCTACTTCAAACATCCTTCATGGCAAAAGTTTAACTTGGACAAAATAGTTGAGTACACACAGACGTTACACCTTTTCTAACATTTGTTAGGACATTCAAGCTGGAACCATCAAACTGAGGAGGAATGTTGAGAAGAAACCCAAGTTTTAATATGTTGTCTCTGTCTGGACTATTTTTGTCATATATAGAACAGGGCAGGGAGGACCATACCGTCTAAATCAACGCTCACAAAAGGTTTGTTATAACCAAAGTTTTAGTGCGCCCTCTTAAAGTCAGTAGAGACGTTTTCAGACATGACCTGCAGGTAAAGTTTGGAGAACATGTAAAACGCAGCGGGAGGTCCTCTGCACAGACGCATTCAGAACAGCAGCAAATCTTCAGCATTATTCAGGTGAGAGCAGGAGCAGCCAGGTGCAGCAGGCAAAGGCAGGAAGTGACGCATTAACTCTGCTGCGGAAATCACATGATTTTCTGTCCTCGCTTTTAATCCAACAGAGGATACCCTGCTGTGTTGTCACATCGGATTCTCCTGACTTTCTGCAGACTTTATACTAGTGGGCTAGGCGGAAAAAGTCGGCAGATAATCTGAAGGCCCTCAATCGGACATTTGCCTTTACACATGCACCTCCTCTGGAGAAAATGTGGAGAATCTCCTGAGTTCAGTGCTGTCAGAAAGTCTGAAAGCAGCTTAGACAAGTATGTCGGTCAGTCAGTCAGTAATTCTAGTCCATGCAAGGTACTCCATATCAACCACAAATCATTGAATTCTTTGGCCACCACATGTGACAATACAGTAAGAACAGAGCCAACCACAGAGATGACCATCATCTGTGACTTGTCATCAGTCTTCTGGTCTGGTGCTTGAGTGTCAACTCTCTGGTCTGGGATTGCCAAATTTCACAGCTAGTTATCCAACAACAGCGGCAAGATCAGTTCATAGAGACTCAAAGATAAGTCTTGCTTCTCAGCCATGTATATTAAGTCTCAGCTGTGTTACCCATCCGAATTATGGCCTTACTTGGACTCTCTGACATCACTGTCTGTGGCCCATTCATCTCCTGTAAACGTTCTGGATCCGGCTATGGTCCTAGAGGTACCACTGTGTGAAACTTTCCCTTTTCTCAGAGCATGCTGCATTCCAACTCTCCATTGAGTGCTATTTCACATTGCTTTACCAGCTCTTGGTTTGCTTAAGCTGCTATCAGCCCAGAGTTCTGCTTGAATGAATCCCAACTACATAGCGCCAACAGGCAATGCACATTTCAGCTATGACCAGGCTTATCTAAGGCAGATAAAACTTTGAAGAGTTAAGTGCCCTAATTAGTGTCGTCAGGGATTCAGACCACAAAGCTTAAACAAATCCTGAAAGGGGATATAAGAGCCCTTCATGCACAATCTGAGGGTCTGACTATAGGTGGGCCTATACTTTTCATTGTTTGACATGCAAGCATCTGACATCTGACATTGATTCTAGATTCAGGTGGAGTGGGAAAGAAAAAAACAATAAGAAAAAAAGAAAACTTACGCAGCTTGTACAAGACAGTTCACCCTCTTCCCCCTGGCTTGAACTATTGTACTTGGTTTAGTGAACTGTCGACAGGGCAGCTGAAAACAATACCCACATCTTGCTATTACAGCAATCAGTAAATAGATGGGTGCCACTCTACTCTATGTCTCAAAATTGATGCATTACAAATGTTCATCAAGACAACAGCCCATCCCAGTGGGGTATCCATTTACCTCAATCACTGCACGGTCTATGAATCCTTTTACAGCCACAATAATGTGTCATTTAAGGGCTTGCGTGTGAATTTCTGCAGGGGGAAAATGGCACTGGCTTCAAAGAGAACAATTTAGAAAAATGTTTGCAGACCATCACAGGCGATGCATTAAAGGTGCTGCAAAACATTTTAGGAGCCACCCACCTTGCTACACTTGCTTGTGAACTGAGCGGGGTCATTTTTTGTGTGCCTACTGGACAGGCTCTGATAAGACTGACAGGTATGCCAGTGTTGAAAGCACCTGGAATAACTGGGGGTATGACCTCAGATTTAGTAGAATTTTGAGCATCTGTTTTAACCTCAGCGGAGTCTCTGCAAACAGAACCCCACGAGGGAAGGTCATGCCCAATCCAGGGAGTTCCTATGAAGTGTTAAACAAGGTCTGTGATTGAGGGCGTCTGTCATGTCTAAGCTGAAACTGGATACAGCGCTAATATTGTTGATGGTACATGTCATCATTTGGAGATGGTACCTGGAGGCCTTTGCACAGGAAAAATCCAATTTCGATTAGAACATACAGCAGGATTTCTGTCTGAACATGCACAGATTTTTTTTAGGGGTATAACTTAAAATAAAATCTGCACAGATGAGTTTGGTTATAACTTATTCATATTTTAAACAGCGCTGAAGCTCAAGACTCTTTGTATTAACTTGAATATAGGCTAAATTGAAATGGAACTTTGAGTAAACCGGTGATATGACTTCTAGACGTTTACTCCTGGGGAGAGAACTATCATTTTGAAGGTTTTTCTTCAAGAGGCTAAAGATGAAAACGTGCCCAAATAACCCTTGAGTCCTTTATTCCTGCAGGTCCAAAGTATGAAGTTATCTTCGAAAGCTAGATTACTGTGTATATGCAGAGAATGACTCACTAGATCAAGTTATGCAAAATGTACATGTAGCACAACACCTGCTCTTTCTCTTTAAATGTGATTACTGTCCATTTACTGTGTCCCTGGAACCTGACCAGCAAAACTCTTAACAGTGCTTCCTGGTCTCGCTGTCACGGAGGGAAACCTTTCCCCTAGTAGCTCACTAGCACCTAATTTGTTCACTTTTTTTGCTTTTGTTGTGTTTTATCGGCAGTGTTGAACTTCTACAACAGTTTAATTCTGCTTTAATTTGTTGTTATGTTTTATTGGTATTCTTATTTTTCTGTTTAACTGATATTTTGTCATAGAAAAAGTACACACTCACTTGGCAGCTTGAAAAAAGGATACAGTCTATGTTATAATATATAGATGTCGCTAGTGTTTTAATATGTACTGTTA
Organism: Pseudopleuronectes americanus; assembly: GCA_038501795.1. Classification (NCBI taxonomy): domain Eukaryota; kingdom Metazoa; phylum Chordata; class Actinopteri; order Pleuronectiformes; family Pleuronectidae; genus Pseudopleuronectes; species Pseudopleuronectes americanus. The sequence continues at coordinate 21,847,889 of CM076722.1, forward strand.
GTGTTTGCGGCAGCAGAAACACTAACAGCAGCCAGAAACAGTATCAGCCCTCTATTAATCTTGTCAGTATATATTCATGGAACAAGTATTGTTCGTTTTTTACAAAAAAGGAAGCCTAAATAGAACGTTGCTAGTATCTGACTGAGGTTCTATGAAGAAGGTGATCACTATATAAGCATTGTTTTTTAGAACAGGTTTGGCCACAGAATAAAGAAAGGAGGATTCTGACAAATTCAGAGAACTATAGAGGCATACAAGATAATTAAATAAAATATGATGAAATAAAATTGCGGCATGCTTGTTGTATATTTTTCTCATAGCCCTATAAATATCACCTGATTGAGCTAATGTTATCATCAAATCATATCACATAGTTCAATGGTCTACGCATTGGAGTCAACATACAAGACAGTATAATATCTTGGTTCTAATCTCACATCAAGGACGACAGTTAAATTTAGCATTTACAAACTTGAAATTGAAAGAAATGCTCCAAACAATGGAGCTATGACAGTTCTCCCTCTTTAAACGAATGGCTGCACGCCTCTGTAGAAGATTTTGTTATAAAGCTTTTACTGTTAACTACTGGCCTCATGGGTCAATTACAGGCCATAGTAAATATCTGACTACAGTCTGAGTCAGAGACGGTGTCCAAGGAGACCTCTATTTCTGACAGTAAGATACAAGGCGCCGACTATCACTGTTCTGTCAGCACCGGACCCACGCTGAATGCGGGAAACAGAAAGCTGTGTGAACAGGCGGAAGGTCAGACAGAGATCATGCGATTGCAAACCATGTTTACGACGATGCTCTGTGTGAAAGTTCAGGAGTCGCGTCTGCAAATCAGAGATCCGCAGAAGACCGTTGTATTTTCACAAAGAGGCACAATAAAGGCGTTCTCATAGTTTCAGGAAACATAGGTTCAAATGAATGATGTTGAGGTCACTGAAGTGGTTACTCACCGACTCGCACTCCCTGAGTTTCTTCTGAGCACTGTCAAAGTCAAAGTTCACATACAGGCACTCCACAAACTCTGTAATCGGATCTTTGTAGGTGTAGGATTCCTGGAAGAAAAAATAAATATAGGTTCAGATATGTAAGGCTGCAAATAAAGCAGAAATACACAATGAGGTTCAGAAGGTATTTAGATATAAAGCAAAGATCCAATATGAAACAAGACTTTTCTCAATAACTAAAATAGTGGTTGTGAAATCAACATGTGCATACTCACTGAAAAAAACTATAACGCAAAATGACCACCTGCTGGGCACAATAGCTAAATAAACATAACAGTTTACAGGGACTTGAGCAGAAACACATTGTGAACTCTGAACAGTTGCAAATCATGCTTACAGAAGGAGTCGCAACCTGACCTGAGGCCATAGAGCAGAGCACTGAGCACATGTTTTAGTGATTACCCACAACCCAAGACGGTGCTTAGATCGCTAAAGTATCTGCTGCCATTGGCAGAGAAAGCTCTGGTACGTTGCATTCAGTCAGTTCACTACCATTTATCAGAAGTAATGGGTTTATAGATTCTCCAGCTTGGATCCAAGCTGTAAAACACACTCCATGCTCTTAAAAGAAGTGTTAGCAAAGCTATTGGGTTGCATGGTTGGTTACTCATACTTCCAAAGCCTGTGTGGCCTATAAGCAATGGCCTGATAACTTTGAGAAAAGGACGTCTGTTACCTGCTGGATGACCTTCACCAAATCCTTTAGAACCTGCCGACGCTTACGGACATCCTTGTTAGTGATGACCGCTGTGGTCAAGTAACGCAAGATGTGGGGGCACATAGTCTGGATAGCATTGAGGTACCTGAAATGAGGAAGCACAAAAGTAATCACTTATCAGAGCAACGACATGATCTTTACAAGGAAACATCATATAACATTTTGGCTACTTATTGGGCTCCTGGCATTTAGAACAGAGAAAAAGCTTTCGCAGCTGAACAGATAAATGTCCCAGCAGGACTCTCCCTGCTGGACGTGGATCCCAGATTTAAGTTGTCTCTTTCATTAGTGTCTGATGAGAGGGAGGAGGAAAAGGGAACCCTGACAAGAAGATACAGATCAGTGAGCAAAGACCTGCCCAGTAGCTGAAACTCAATCCATCAGGGACTGACGTTTCAACCACAGGTCAACTGGCTAAGGGCTGAACACAAGAGACACAACGCTGTTACAGGCTGATGCTAATCCCACACCAACTCTGGAGACTGTGTTCTGTAAAAACAACATGTAAGGTATGTGTGCACACACAAACACATGCCACTTTCCTTGCCCAAATTGGCAATCAGTCAACATTAACTATGTCATCAGAACACTTTATTGCTTGCTAAATATGCATCTCTGAACTTCACCCTCCGCTTTAACTCCACTGACCAAATTAAATCAGCACAGAGGAAGTGCAAAGGGCCTTTATTGCGGAGTCCAGAGGAACACATGGTGTTCAGGGAAACAGTTTAATTTGCTGAAACAATTAAAGGGACAGGGGACCTGTGGTAGTTGTGATGTTGGGTCTAAAAACAGAAGTGGGCTGCTCGGCAAAGCCACCATCAGCCTGGTTTTAGGAGCGCTCTGTCCCTCCCTCCCTTTGTAGTTGCTTGACTCCCGTGGAAGACCGCAATGCTCCGTGCTGTGTTCCTGATTAACTTACACCTACTCACTCTCCAGGGGGGGCTCCAATAGCAAGCAATATTGCATGAGTCACTGTACCATATCTGGGGGACATTCATCCTACCCCACTTAGGGGACAAATTTTTTCTTTTTTTTTGAGTTGAGTTTTGAAGCAACAAGCTTCACTGCAATGGTTTACGGAAGATGCTACTTAGGCATGCAGCCAAGAAATCAAGTAGGAGTTAAAATGTCCACTTTTTAAAGGGGGGAAGCTGTGGGAGAACACTGAAGAGGGACAGGGGAAACGGGAAAAACAGACAAGTAGGTTTGGGTACCAAAATCCAGGACTCCCTGTCTCCCTTAACATTGCAGCACTTCAACTGCTTCGGTGAATATAAATTCTTTGTACAGGAGGGAAGTTCCTGCTTTCAAGTGACCACCTCTCAGGTTACCTCTGTTGCAGGTGTCCATTTGTGTTGATTGTACTGGAATGGCTGTGAGAACAAATTTACCGAAGGGAAAGGCCTAAAGTCAAAAAACATAAGTCACTTGTACGGACACGGATTATAATTGCTGGACCGAATCACAACGCAGTGCCTAATTCTAGTCTAAGACAAAAATTAAAAAAGCTTAAGGGCTGTTTGGAAGTATTTTGCATACGAGGCAAATGACCAGGTTAAGTCTAAGGATGCTGATGAGCAAATAATGTGACACCTCGTTCTTTATGAAGACATTTTGAGAGGTCAGTAAAGCTCCCATTTTAACAAAATTTAATTAATAAACAGTTATCACAAACTTTAAACCGGTTGGTGGCACAACTTAACGTTTTCTCCCTGTTGTATCGAAAATTGTATCAAGAATCTTCCTGTGTATCAGTATTAGTGCTGGACCTATCAATTATTTCTTTATCGATTAATCGAATGATAATTTTTTTCCCGATTAATCTATAACGGAAAAAAATTTAACTTACAAATAAAATTGTATAATTCAATAGCATTTCAACGAACTGAAGTGTTCTCTATAATAAAATAAATATTATTTTCTCATTTCACCTAAAATCAAAAAATAAAGTGCTTAATTTTTGAAAAAATATATGTAAAAGATGTAGTTTGAGTTTCCCCATTTCTTCTTTTTCACGTATAAACAATCTCAACAAACATTAATAACTAGACAGCTTTAACTTTCCTCTATTTTCCCACTTTCTCTTGTTCAGAGAAGTAACCTCTACCGTGTGCTGCCAGTATTTACCAACGTTAAGACGAAAAAGGCTGCGCATTAAATAACTAAAAATGGAATACAGAAACACATTCAGTAAAAGCTGTATCGTGAGAGGGTTGAAGTAAAAAAAATAGTTTGATCGCAAAAGAAAAGTCACAAGAAATATAATCAAATACTGAAGAGAGAGAAAGGGTGAGGAGCATGACCAGTGCATCATTGACAACACAGTACTGTGTGTTTTAAATAATATACAGGTGTGGTCGGTCACGTTGGCTGGTCAGATTTCTTACACTGTGCGTGTCTGTAATCTGTGAAACAAACAATAACCATTTGTATCTGCAAGAGAGTAACACAAACTCAGTGTAGCTTACTTTAACTGCTTCGGGCTCGGGCCATGTTCAGACACTTGAATATATATATAAAGTACAATTATATATTTGTATTTTTATGTTAAATATACTTTAACCATAACTGTTTCAACGTCTAATTCGCCTCAACAATAAAAAAATGCCATTCTTATAGTTGACAGTTGTTTTATGTTGTGTTTTTTCAAAGTAAAATGTATTGGTTCAGACACTGTTTAGGCACCAGTACCATTTAAAAAGTATAATTTAGCAACAGTATCGGAAAAGACCCAAGCAATAACTAACCCTACAATCAAGTTACTTTGGATATACTATTGCGATAGAGTTTCATCAGGCTGCACCTGTACCATAGTTGCTGAGCATTTAGTGGCTCTGAGGCCAGTGTCAACAGTACACAAACCTTTGGATCAACATCTGCTGACTGCAGGGGTAAAGGAGGTCAAATGTGGAGCTGAAGGCCAGCCACTGGTCACCGGCTTAAGCCAAAGGAAGTACTGGTCAAAAGATGGGAAACAAGAGCCGAGCCAAGCCTCAGTGGGGAAAACATGAGGTTTTGAGACTGTGAAACTGCAAAGCACACAAAACTACCTCAGTTTATCCACACAGATGGTTGGGTGAGCTTTTCATGAGTAATTATTGGGCTGGCCTCCTTAATCATCCACAATAAAATTAAAAACGGGAGTAAAATTCAGGGAACCAGACATTTGAGTTTGCTGTGTTGTGGTCGCCTGTCATACTGTCTGTGGAGCCCAATCATCTGTACAATTATACAAGCCTGCAATCAGAACAGGGGGAGGGAGCAAAGACATCAAAATAGGTGGTGTGCAAATTTTAACACAGTGTATAAAGTTTCCGATCTGCGATACACATGGCCTCGTTCGACTTGGAGAGTAAACAGACCACACAAAAACACACTCTTCTGAAAACACTTAAAAAAATACCATCAGGGTTCATGAAGAAGCCCACCACCCAAAAATGTGTAATTTAAGCAAATGGTTTTCTCTAAATTAAGTTCACGCATAAAGCCACTGACTGACCTTTTCTACAAATGCTTTCAGGATCAAAAATTATATGTATATAAGATACTTTAATAACACACACAGACTACATGCTTCACAAAACGCTTCAGAAAGACAAATTATATTAATCAACAAATCAATAAGAGAGTTGTTATAAACTCTCTGAAGCATAAAGTGGCAGCTTTTAGTTGGATTTTCCAAATCATGAATCATTACGAATCACTATAACTTCATTTTAGTGTACTTGAAGCTACAGAATGTTCCCTTTCCCGTCACCCTTGTTTAGTGGAAATTAATCTTCAAAACTCCTTCCAGGCAAGCTTTCATGACATTTTAATTTCCTGGGTGTAAAAAGAGCACGCAAAACCAAGAAATTTGACAAATTAATTTGATAAATGTACTTACTGTGGCTGGTACAGAAAGAGCTCAATGATATTGTCTCTGCCCTTGGGGTGGTTGAAGAAGACAAAGAGAGACCAGTGAATGAGCCATGTCCTCTGCTGAAGAGACTGGAGAGGGGAGCTAACAGTCTGGACAGGAAAGAAATACACAAGAAAAATAATTAAAAAGCAAAAAGTGAATTTGTTTCGTAGCAGCTAAATGAACACAGCTGCTGCCATTTTCTACAAAAAGATACCAGAAATAAAAAGCATTAAAGGGAAATTCGCCAAAAAATGAAGAATCACTCATTATCCACTCACAACTGTGCCGATGGAGGGATGGGTGACGTGTTTGAGTCCATTAAACACTTAAGAGTCTCAGCGGTAAACTGTGTTGCAGCCAAATCCAATACATGGAATTAAACAGGACCCCTTTTCCAGACTTGGATGACACCACACAAGCAATATAGAATAGAAAATGTTTTTCACGACTCAAAAAGGGGTCTCTTTGGTTGCATCACGGTTTACTCCTGAAACTCAAAAAGAGTTTCGTCGACTAAAAAAAAATTGGCATAGCCCACTATCGGCATAGTTTACATTTTCTGTGAACTATCCCTTTAAGCATTTCTCTCTCCTAGATGACCATCAATCAAACTCAGACAACCACTTTATACTCAAATCCTAGTTCCTAAGTAGTCAGATGAGAGCGTGTGGTTGAGGAATAAAATGCCACAGCAGAGCTGTACTGAAAGTGAAATGTCAATATGCAGTCTATGTAAGGGAATCTAGATGAGGTATCAAATTCTGAGAAGTGGGGCATTTACATTGTTATCGATAGTCTCTCTCAGGCGGGTGAGGTCCTCCATGGCTGCCTCCCAGTTCTGCATCAGGATCTCAGATGCCAGCTTGCCCCACAGAGAGTTCAGGGCATTCCTGTCTGTAGATGGGACCTTGGGAAAGGACAACATGGGACACTTGATAAAATATGTGTTACATAACATTACAGCGCAAAAACATTTTCCAAAATTTTTGAGAGACAACTTCTGATTAAAAGCCTCCTGAAACAGATTGGCGGAGTGTTCAGGAACATCATAAGATGTGAGACCATGCTTGCCACTGCTTGTCTGGCGTCAGTGGAACAGCTGCACGCTGCAGTAGCTTTTCTTATTTATACTGGAAAACCTGATTAAATTATGTCATCCTAAGGAAATGGAGCTTGACAGAAAGTGAGAAATGGATCATGAAACACTGTTTATCTTTTTATAAAAAACAAATTTGCTTAACTTTTAGATATGACAACCACTGCATTGCAACTGACCATAAAAGTTTGATACTTTAAAATTACCACATCAAGTGAAGGCATGTTTGAAGCTTGAGTGTCACTACGCCGCCTGTACAATTTGCTGGAAGTAAACGATCTTAATAGCTGTGGAGCTTACTTGATCTTGTCTTGGTAAAGGTCCTCAAATCCAATTGCATATCAGCAATGATAGACTTATAATCAATTCCAATTATCATTTGGGCCCAGTTAAAGTAAACATTTCAAATGTCATTAAACAAAAATTTAGAAAGAGCAAGTGATTTAGCATCATGGTCCCATAATCATTAAAACTGATGAGGCAGAGGTTGAGATAGCCAGAGAAATTACCACAAGGTTCTTGCACCATTTTTAAAGTCAAATGTAATGCTTTATAAAGACCTTTTAAGACCTAAATTAATGTTTAATGTTTCAAAATGCCAAAACTATTTAATCGATAGAAGAGAAGTTATTTAAATCAATTAATAAGCTTAAAAGATTAGAATAATAATATTGAGTGAGGGTAACATTGTAAGACAAAATATACTTCTTTCAAGTAAATACAGTTATGTACTTTAGATTCCTCATTGTCCCAAGTTTGAATGACTTGAAAACGGAAACAAACCAACGATGCAGCGCATACTGGATCATAATGGAATAATTATTTGTCTTCCATCTGGCACAGTAGAGAAATATTTGTGGTGACCTAATCTAAATTCAAGAGAATGTATCACTTTTTATGGCCTTTTATTTGTAAAAATGAATTAAAGACATGTCAGCCTGTATTAAAACATGCAATAGATTCATTCTGAGACTGAAGTAACACTTAGAAATGTTCTGTGCTGGTTGTCAAGAACTTTTAGTGAACCTTCCATATAAAAGTTAACTGTTTGCATTAGATTTTTTGCTAACTTAACTTAATTCATGAGGGAGATAATTGAAAGAAAATCCCTACATTACCTTCAGCAACTCTCGACCAGTCTGTCGTTGTCACAAGGTAATTAGGCTGAAATATGAACTGATACTAACAAGACACATCTTTGTGGAGATAATCACTGAAAAATGTCACAGGCTACTGTTTCTGATTTCCAGAACAGGTTAAAACAAACAAAAAAGAATGGGTAATGAAAGACAGGTTGAGAGTGCCTCTGAACCTGTGCACATAGGACTACACCCGAGGGCTCATGGGAAACTCTGTACCACAGCAGTCCACGATAACACCAAACACCAGACACAGTGACATGAGTCAAGCAGGAAGTCAGGGTGGGTGTCTGCTGAGCGGCCAGAGAAACCTAGATGCTAACCACACACCCCCGTACGCCGACGGACAGCCGCTGGAGTGGACTGTGAGACACGACAGATGTGCAAGTGGAGGAAACACTAAAAAAAGAACAGGTTTCCGCTGGAACCCCACAAATTGGTAAAATTATTCAGATATAAAAAGGTTTTTTCTTTTCAACTTGGCAAAGACCAGTTGCACTCCAACAACATTTCAGTGAACTGCTATAGTAAGAGACGATGGCAGGTAAGAGGAAAATGTTTGAAAAAACTCTTGTGGTACTACCCAAAAGGAGAACACAGTAAGACAATGTGTTCATCTATCCAGTCAGAGTAGCAGAGTTCATTTTATTCCAGAGAATGACTAAGGTGGGTTTGTTTTTTTTTCACGAGCTCAGAAGTCACGGGAGAGATCAGTATTATACCATGAGGAGAAAAGGCTAGCTACACTGCCAGGAGAAAGGTCAAAGTTTCATCTGTTTTGTTTTGTTTGTTATTTTTTTCCCTCTTGGAAGTCCCTGCCTGCTACGTTTGGCTGACCTCCAGGTCATTATGGCAGCTTTCTACACACACACAGTCTGGCTTTCACTAGTGGCCACGCTAGAAAAGTTTCAATACCTGGGTTTTTCCAGCAGTTACCTTAAGTTTCCATTGGTTTGTGAAATGGGCACATTTTCGCTGAGTGACCAGCAACAATAAATTTACTGTGCTGGGGATTCGACAGGACACTCAATCTTTATTCTTAACATTCAATCCCTGCATTAAGTGATGATATGAATAAGTTGCTCTTTTCGGGCTAGGCCACACTGTAACTAGACCTGAGGCATGGATTTTGCAAGGCTGGCTTCCTTCGTTTAATTGACTGGGTTTCCCACGTTAAATGACTTTATGGAGCCTCACCTCTCCCATACGGGGGAGGGAGAGACAGACAAGGGGCCTGTTAGGATGGGAGGTCCACAAAACACCAAAAAGAGGGGAGGGGGAGTGCAGTACACAGGCTCCCACTAATGAAATCCATTTCTACCTTTCCCCCCCTCATCTAAAAAGCCTCTTGCATTGTAGGGGGAAGAAACAGATATGTAGTTACAGAGCCTGATCTCGCTGGAACTGAAGATGAGGGGTCTAACAATTTGAGGGGTAAAAACTGAAAAACCTCCTCTATGCTCAGCATGCTGGACTTCGAACAACATACCTCAATTAGAGCAATTTTGGTTTATTTAGACTGAGCTGCAAAGCCATAAACAACTACTGCTGGAAAAGGGAGACACATCCTTTGCTAACTTTTGAAGACTTTCCTTTAATGCCCGTTTTTTTTTGGGTAAGTGGAAGTGGACAATTGGGTGAATTACTCTCGGATGCCACTCTTCCTTCTACACATTTGAGCAGATTGGTGAAAAAGCCATCAAATGGAGTACCCAACTGTTTTGGGTTAAGTGGGTTGTTTGTAGTGAAGTGAGTTCATCATTGTAGTGAGCCACTGCCAAGTTTTTCGGGAGAGGACACTCCAGCATACTGAATGTGCATGACTAGCCAGAGTCACTGACATCCGAAAGACAAGAGGCAACACAGTGCAGTATCAAATGCCAATTATAATAGGAACAAAAGATGGTCTTAATGTTTTTCTCTCTAATGAATAGAAAAAATGTTGATCTTATTCTTGCCCATTCTTTCAGGGTTGGTTTTGGCACGAGCCCTGGCTTTACCGCAAAGCTAAATGTTGAACCAAAGACAAACAAAAGCAAGAGGACAAGTGAGTGACACTTGGAAACCACTGACTATGCAGGCTGGTTCCACTGGTCATTATAGGCCATTCAGTTGACTTGAACTTACTAACACTTGATGCAAGATTACACCAAAACAGTGTAATCTTGAGATCCAAAAATTGCCTCTATTTCTTCTGTAAATCTGGTTTCAGTCTAAATGGAACAATAACCCAAACAGTAAGGCAGATACAAGCTTAAAGATTCACTGTAAATGATCTCATAGTCACTAAGTGGTTTACAGCGTTCAGCATCTTTACAATGTAGGTCTCTATTGTTGTTTTTGTTCTCTTTGTAGTTATTCATGGTGTTTTTCTTGCTTTTGTTTCTTTGAGCTCACTTCGTCAAGATCCTTGGTGACTTGTGATTGGATGTTGAACAAGTTAAGGGGACAGAACCTTGGAACATCTGCAGTTGCTGACTGACACCCTCTTTATACGTTGGGCCTCTTGTTGCCAAGCAAATGGTGCAAGTACAGATTCTCTCTGTATCCGTGTGTACAACAAAGCGTTTGGGAAACAATGATGTCACAGCTTACTTCCCGCATGCCCAGTGCTTCTTGAGGAATAAGCATTAGCCAGAAACAGCAACAATGTCGTTTATGTACGAATTTCTCTACGTTTGGTTACACTGTACAGTCTTATTAAAAGTTAGCAGGTACATTTATCATTACTGTATCATATTACCAACATTTAGAGGTGTATGACTCACCCAATATTACTTGGACTGGATCTCACTCAATGATTGATTGATTGATCTCACCGAGTATGCTCACAATGTTTTTCTCTAATATTTGCCGGATTGTTGATGTACAGTTAAATGCTACCCCCTGGACCGACATTCTTGTTTGACCGTTTGTAGATGTTGTGATCTCGTCAGATCTCGAGATATTTCTAAAAACGAAGGTCGTGTTAACAATGTGTTTTTAAAACGAAAGGGAAATATCTGTTCAAAAGAATAACACAATAATAGTTAAGACTAGACCTTAGTCCTCATCACTTTGTATCATTTGCAGGATGCACATTCGTTTAAATTATCTGGGGGGAAAAACACTGGTTGTGGTCAACAGCACATCAGCACCTGCTAAAAACATCTGGGAGTTGATAGCGTCTGCTACTGCAGAGATTGCCATCTCTCTAAAAAAATATTAATTATAACAGAGAGATGCAGCTGCCTCTGCTAAGGTTACGTCTGAGTTTTTCATCAAAAACTATCCTTGTACAGAGGATAAAGTTTGACATTCAAACTTTAAATACTTTGATCATGAACGCAACTAAAATGCTACTTCCTTCCACACAATTACAACAGAAAAGACTATTGAACACGAGAAACATATGTTAATCAATTAGTCAAATGTTTTGATTGAGGCTATGGAAAGGTTTTCCAGCCTTTTTCATTGTAGTTGAAAAGCCACTAGTCCAACTAACCATCCTCTACTCCTTTCTGCGGGCAAATGAAGAGAAACCACGAACTCCAGAACCCAGGCAAAAAGTCTCTTTGTTTATAAAGAAAATAGAGGGGTGTGCATGTGCACTAACAAGCTATTTTGCCAGCGCTCTCTGTGAACTGTAATTATCTTTCCCTGCAAAACATACTTTGGCATTATCTGTTTTTTGAAAACATTTGTCTGGGGAATTATTTAATCAAACAATTTATATTCAAAAATCTGTCTTTATATTTCAGCTTATAATGTTAAAGTCAGGAAAGAAGATTCACTCCCCCCCTCTATCATGCACACAAACGGTCCTAGAAACACCTTGCAAAATGTGTTGGACCCTCTTCCTGCTCAATAAGACATACCTTGCATAACTAAGCACACCATGAGCTCCGAAGTCGTGACAAGGGACTCTTGGCCACAGTACTCAAATCAATACACCGTCTACTGAGGCCCACCCCTTGAGAAAACTACAGACAGATTATGCAGTCCGCCACTGATCACTTGGCCCAGTTAAAGATCCTACTCAAGTCCTAGAGCAGCGGTCTCCTCCTAATACAGACGACGTGCAGTGAATTGAAGAGGCAATGACGTAAGCTGTTCAAATTCAATTACTTCTAAGTGTGCCTTTCTTGTCCTATACAAGCGTTTGCCTTCTGACGAATCATAAAGTGCGTATGACAGTTTATAATGACGGATAATAAAACACTAGAAATACTCTGTTAAGTGAGGTACGGTGTACAGCTATCAACAAACATATCCATTAATGTTTACTGGTGTTGGATGTGTGTGTGATAAAAACTTACCAAGACGCGGAAGAAGTAAAGGTACTCTGCAGCACCGGAGTAGTTTCCACACTCGTACTGGAACTTGGCGTATCTGTACAGAGTGTCCAAATACTCCTGACGGAACTTCATGAGAAATACAAGTATATTGATGTCACAAACAGAGAAAACGTGAAACATTGCCAGAATAAGTCAGACAATACAATAACATATTTTCAATTGAAACATTGTGGTTCCTCGTTAATTTAATGCAGCTCTAGTACTGAAGGAAATTCCACTTTTGTGTTATATCTGTTGGTGTTTCATCAGGCTTAGGGTGCTTTTTAAACTCTTAATAAATTAAACGAAAATTATTAGAGAGCTGTAAGTAAAGTGCAAATCAAATTTTTAGGTTGGATTTAACCTCTAATAGGGACATAGTTTCCCTGCTGTGGTGGCACACCAGTGCTAAATGAATACAGAGTAAACACGGCTGTATCATATCAGTGGTATTTTGTCGTGGTGAGAGAAAATTTTACTTTTGCAACAAATCTGCCAAGAAGTGGTCATGTGAACTAAATTAGCAATGCATAAATATATATAGGACTATCATTTAAAGCCTACGGTTCTTCCTATATTTAACCGTCCTCCCTGCTGTCCGGTATCTCAGGGCAACGTGTATTGACATCAGGCCCATTCACTTAGGTTCAGTATAACTCTGACAGGCAGCGAGTGCTCCAAGTCTTTCCCACAGCAGGCTGTGGGGCCCTGAGCCTGGGCTGTGTGGAGGTGCACTGAGGACAGCATGCAGGTCAGCGGGATACCGGAGTGGGAGGGGACCGACGGAGGGGAGGGTAAGAAGCCAAACATCATGGTAAATATAGAACCTCCGGCATTCTTGCGGCTCTATCCATGAGTCTCGAGCTACTCCGTTTATTCTTAACAATTCACCACAGAATGTAAATGTCCGCAGAATTTGTGCAAGCAACTGCAAACCCTGAAAATGAGTTAAGGGTTTTGGGAAGTAATTCTGCATTTCCCTGCTCAGCCTGCCCCTCCCACTTTACCCCTAAAACAACCATGGGTTCACACAAAAGCCATGGGAAATTGCAGTGAAGAAGTGAGGTGTCATCAAATCAGGCAAACTTACGTTATGTTTTTCCGCCAAATAGTCAAAGAGCATTCGTCCATCTCTGCAAAAAAAAAGAGCAAGACAGTTCCTGTAGTTAGAGTCCATTTAACTTGAGTCGCTGTTTGGCCGGTGTTTGGAGTCCCATTCAGGTATATTTTTCCACTTCTGGACTAAATCAAGCCATTTCACTTTTAAAACAGTGTGATGGGCTGTTTATTACATTTGGTTTGGCTACTACAAATCTATACTAGCCATGCCTAACAAATTATGTCTGCTGAATAATGTGAATACTGATTTCTCAGAACAGCCTTTGAGTCTCTATGACTTTGTCAAAACAAAGGAATGCTCTGGTGTTTCTTAACCATTTTATCCCAACAGCATTTAACAACTTTGCCTGTGAGCTAAAATCTTTGTATTTGTGCGGACACCACACTGAAACTACGTGTCATTTAAGAGTAGATGAATTTTTTGAATTTGAAAGTAAGAGTGCATTTGCTGGCTGGGGGTATGTGTGTTTAGTGAATTTCATTTAGTCTGAAGTAGATTTCTGCACCACATAAGGAAAAGTTATCTCCTGCTTGGAGGCTAACTTAGGACAGACTTAAGGCTGAAACATGCTTCTGCAACTGCGGCTTTTCACTGCGCTGTGGCGTAGGACTCGTTGTCATTCATGCTTCCCCAACCGTTGCGCGTTTTCACCGCCAGAACACTAGGCGGAGTAAAGTGTTTTGTTGAAGACGACTTCTTTCTTCTTCGTCGACTGTTTATTTACATCGCCTTTTTCTGGAGGACAAAACCGCCAGTCAGTACGGGTTATACAAGTGGTCATACTTTCAGATCTCTTCTGCCAACCGCTCTTCTATTTGGTCCATATTCGTTCTTCTAAATCTTCCGTTGTTTCTGCCTGTATTATGGGGCATGAAACCGGACATGCAGCTCCAGAAGGGATGTAGAGCAGACCAATCACAGCCTTGCGGGCTGAGTGAGCTTGCGGAGCTTTGCCGTAAATTTTAGAAAAAGTGGTCGACGCCCGTAAGCACGTAAGAAGGGATACATAAGAAGGGATACATAAGCACGTAAGGGACCCGGAAGGGCTCTTGCGCTTACGGGCCCGTGAAAACGCAGAAGCATGTTTCAGGCTTTAGGGGTTACTTCCCTGTTGTGTGGTGGTGTGTCACTCTGTTGCCCTGATGATATGTATGAGTCAGTCACTTCCCAGACACTTTCAGTACCAAAACGTCATTACGGATAAAACTTTCAAGGGGTACAACAACATTGAGTTTATGCATGTTTGTTTATTGTTATAAACAGAAACATGAACCGCGGCCTAATAGCTGGAAATAATATACAAATAATACCAGAGAAACATGAGACCAATTCAGTGCATGTCCGTACTTTGTTTATTCTTTCAATTGCACTAAACCAAATTGCCTTAGTGATTGAAAAAGTTGTATTGTCTTGAAATCTGATACACACTTGTAGACTACAGTGCTCTATAAAAGTCCAAGAAATTATATTTATATATGTAAGATGTTACAGGAAACCAACCAACCAGCCCAACCTTTAGTTTAATAATTAAGTAAATCAAATGAAGAAAATAACGATAAATCTAAACATTCCATGCAACCTGGATCAAAACAAAAAACTGCTTAGCATAATTATCACACCTTCCCCTTCATTACCACTTCTTTTTAAAACAGCTAATCACCTGTTTATGAACAAAAATTTTCATAAACAACAATTAAGTGAATTTTTTTCCCATCTAAATTAGGGATGCACCGATCTGCTTTTTTCACCTCCGATACCGAAATCTGAGGTTTAGTATCGGCCAATACCGATATAAAAAACAGTGCGAAATTATGGTAACAAACTGTAAGTTTCATTGGGGGGAAAAGACTGGGATCATGAGACTTGACTTAAACATTTCTTTCCTATTTTTTAAAAACAAATAAACAGATATAAAAGTACTGAATTACTTATTTATTTAATAATTGTGCACCAGTAAAACAATCTTAATCATACAAATATAGTGTGACTGGTTCAGTCAGTGCAATTAGGGATTCAAAATACAATGTAAAACAAAATAAATAATAAAATAATAAAGGAGCTGAAATTGAGAAAATAGCTTCTCTAGCTTGGTTGGTAGACTTTCAAAATAAATAGCAATCAGCTCTTTATATAGCTTAGTGCAAATGGGAATTAAACATCCCGTTTCATTCCCTATAGCATAATAAACCCAAACACAACTACGACTCTATGATTAATTTGACAAGTGTGTTAAGCCAGTGGAGTTGTCCGGCTAACGGTGGCTGGTTAGAGCACTAACAGCACGTGTGTACGGTCACATACGGTTATAAAGCCCGGTCTTAACAGCGCTAGCCACCATGCTAACTGCGCTGGGAACAGCGCAAAAACCGCTGACTTTAATTACACGGCTGTCATGACACTGCTTCTCAAACACCGTCAGGTTAGAAGCAAACACTTGGTAGTAGTTAGTATCGGGAGTCCCTGCTGACTGTGTGTGGAAGCTGGGGGGGGGGAGCTAGCTGCCTCTGTGTAGCTTCAAGCTGTGGAATTAGCAACGCAGTTCGGAAACAAGACCGGGGAACCGCTGCGCCAAGACACGATAACAAACATTATGACCCGCTGGGTGTCACTTTATTTTATTTAGTGACCATCGTACACTGAGTGTGAAAAGCCGGGAGCAGGTAAACAATGAACGTGGACTTCTTCTGAGAACTCATGAGGTAGGCTTCTCTAAGCTCGTCTTCCGTTGCGCCCCCTATTGTTCTGGCACCCAATTGTTTTCATTAACGGTGAACTATAAATCAAAAAGTGTCCGTCCGATCCGTCCGTCAGTCCGTCCTCAACGGACTCGGAGAAGCATACATCGATCTTTAGGGAAGCCTCTGCCGGGCTTGTTGGCTGAGGTAATGTGTAATAGCTCCAGATAGCCGATCCTTTTGCTCGCGCCATTTTGTAAACACTGTAGGCTCCGCACGGCGTGTTGCTTGCGTATGACGTCACTCACAGCGCACAGCATAGAATTACACTGAAAAGATCAGCCGATATGGATCGGCCCATTGTCACCGATACCCGATCTAGAAATTTCTTCAATATCGGAATCGATCCCGATACACATATCGGATCGGTGCATCCCTAATCTAAATGCATTTACAACAGTTTAAAATAAATATTTAAAAATATTTGCTATATGGCAACTTTTTCAAATTCTTAATTTATTTCCTGTTCACTTTGTGATGATCAAATAAGTGTGTGATTGGTATCACCCATTTAAACAGAATTAAACCTGCTGGTGTACGTTAGCTCTGCTGTCAAGCCTGAAACCCAGGCTTGACAATTGCTGCTCATTGTTTTACTTTGGGGTAATTTAGCTTCTTCCTTCTGTTGAGCACAAAATGTTTTGCATCCACACAGTCATTTACAGATTATACATTTATTTTAAAAATCATACTGGGGATGTGCTAATAAAACAATATGTGCACTTGGACACGCAACGTTTTACATTTCAAATGTAGAGGAGACCCTGATGCTGAGATGTACAACAAGAGGGAGCTGTTCATGAAAAAGCAGCGGTACTGCCACCTTCTGCACTGAAAAAGTCAGGAGCCAACAGCAGCAAGTCTTATTGCTTTAAAAGGATAGTTCATCCAAAAATGAAATTCACTCATTGTCCACTCACCACTATGCCAATGTAGGGGTGGGTAAATTGTTTGAGTCCACTAAACACTTCTGGAGTATCAGGGGTAAACAGTGTTGCCGCCAGATCCAGTATAATTGAAGTAACTGGCAATACATTTTTCAAACATAAAAAAACAGTACGCCTCATGTGGTGTCATCCAAGTGTCTTGAAGCCCCTCCATTGGCATACTGAGGAGTAGAATGAGTGATTTTTTTCACTTTGTATTTATTTTTCGGTGAACTATCCCTTTAACAAGTTCCCCAAACAAATTAGATCCCAATTCATAGATCACCCTAATGACTATCATAATCCATGGTGTGTAATGATGACAGACTGTTTATAGATATGATAATAAAATGATTTACTATCATGGCTTCAGAAATTTTCAAAATAAAGCGTTGTCAGGCACATCGGCCTACTGGCTTACCACTCAATAAATGTACAGCGAACAATAGGTTATATTACTCGATGAAAAGCTTTGTGAATCTGTGTGTTAAGCCGAATGGAAAGAGTATTGAGGTTCAAATATCAACCCATTTCTCATTTTCAGTATGGGATAATCATCCAATCCAGACACAATGTTAAAAACAAGCAATGACATCAAGTATAATCTAGGCCATAACGGTGAAATAAGACTGCTGCATGTCTGTTGGCCTTAGAGCGAATTCTTAATTGAGTCCAGATGAGTTTTGTATTGTTTTAAAAATCCAATGGTATGAGGAACAAAATTATGAACAACTTCAGACAGGCTCACGCTTCCACATCCAAAAAGATTTCCTCCATAGTCCACACTGACAGCAGACTAGCAATAACATAGACATGTGCTAAGTCCATGTTGTTATTATCCATCTTCAGATCCCACAGACCAGTTCCTACAAATCTATGGCTTAAATAAACAGATGTCTACAGCCCAACTAAAGCAATATCATAAAACAGTTCAAATTGAAAATAAATGAAAAATGCTTTTGATTAAGAGTACACACTCTCGCCAAGAAACAAAGAAAAGGATTAAGACCAAACATGACCAAACTATTTTAATCAGTGTAGACAATGAAACAGTCTTAATAAAGTTAACCACAACAGTTTGTGTCTTTTTACTTATGTCTTTGCTGACTTTGCTCAGCTAAAGCACTAACATGTCTGAACGCCTTATTAAAAGTTAAATTCTATGGACGCAAAATACAAAATCCCTGATTTGCATTCTACTGTTTAAAATAACAGGTTTTAAACATCTTTGAATAATGGGAAGTACACCAATCAATTTCACATCTTACATATATTCATTTTCAGGATAATAAGGACGAAGAAAATACTAAACTTTACCTAGTGGACTGCATCTGCCTTGTGGTCTCAGGATCCTCGAACATTTTCACAATGGGCTCGGTCTCTGACTGCAGCTGCTTGAGCTGGGCCACCACCTCTGTCCTCTTCTCCCTCAGAGCTGACATGGGGAGGATAAGAATCATTAGCTACTGCAACAACACATTTATGGTGTGTGTGACCCCGCAATGAAAATGCAGAAAAAAACTAATTTTACTGTTATATCAATTCTGAGTGGAGTAAGTGGTGTAGCGCAGCAGCCCTTTCAGTTGTCTGTTAAGATGTGTTTGGGCAGGAGGAATGAGGAATGTATAAAGACCAAGCGTCAACACTTACTCTGGGGAATTTCCTTATCAAGAAATAAGCTCCTGTACACATCCATGGCAAAGTCGACCATGTTTGTATCACTGAGGAGGTCCAGTTTTCCATGAAGCAGCTCCTGCTCATTGTAGATCTAAGAAACAGTCAGTAATAGAAAACAAAGATGGGGAGGAAGAGGTAGGGGGTTGTACAATATTATTATTTGAACAGGAGGTCCTGACTAAATAAAGCCATTTTCAAACTGGAAAATGTCCCAACAATGGGGTCAAGACTTTGTCCTGAGTTTGCCTTTCACATGTGAACAATGCAACATGAGATTCTCTGGTCAGACGCATACAAAACACTGAAATGCCAGGAGGGGGTCGAAAGCATGCAGGATGTAACATATATATTTTTCTACAGGGATCATGTGCTTTTATTTAAAGTAAATCCTCCAGAGTATCTCTGTATAATAATCTGCTGTATTCTCACATGGGCTCACTTTTTACTTGGCAACACATTTGCGTTGTCACACAGCTTAACCAAAATTGCTGCCTATCACTTTCATAATTCACACGGCATAAATTGATATGTGGATATTGGGTTTTCAACCCGTTTTTCCATTCATCCCTAAAGGTGGAGCCTGAACTCCCGAGGCCTATGTGCACTGTATCACCCTATACAAGCTAAAGCGTGTATACATATCTAATTTTATGGTGTTACAATGTTCACAAGGATGAGCCACAATGAAATGCTTGCTATGATTTATGCCGAAATTATGTCTTTGTCAGCAACTGAATTCACGCTCATGCTAGCTTGCTATGGTTAGCCTGCTATGGTTAGCCAATGCTACCATATGTTTCAGAGATCCTGTCGTAGAAGTGGAATAAATGTGTTATAAGCAGTGTTGAATAATAGCTGAATGTGAAGCTGATCAGCACTTCCCAACTGTTACTTTAACATATATTCAATAACCTTGATGTTATTAATGTCATTAATATGTCCTGAGGGTTAGCTTCGCCTAGGTGAGCATTGTTCTGAGTAGGTCTCCTATGGGCAGAAACATCGCTGACTGCGGTGTGATCTGTTAATAAAATGGAGTCACGTGTTTGGAGAAACCAGCTGAGAATAACATACAATTCTAAAATGTAGTAACAACACACTTCTTAGGTTTTATTTCTACTGTAACAGTGAGGCAGCGTGTGGCCGATTTTTAAAGCTATTCACAGTTAACAACCACTACTTCCGGAAGTGTGCTTTTCAGTGGAAAATTGAATAAATTCTTCCGGTTTAATGTGTGGCGCGGCATTTCCTTTCAGTCTGCCTTGAACACGTTTCACCGTGACACACATCAAACGTCGCGTATATGTTCCAGTAAATTATAATACGTGGTTACATACTATTCTTTATGTTTCTGTCGAGGGTTGCACGCTTTTCCGTTTTAATTTGGAGGCAAGAATACGGACTTCCGGTTACATACTTGTGAGCGCTTTACACAGCTGCTGAAAATGTGACCGAGCACACAGCGCGCGTGGCTTCCATCGCCCCTTAAAACCCACTATTTTCTCCTAAAATGAACTCAAACACGCAGCGAAGTGTTTATGTGTCGATATGGTCGTACCTCTTTGACAGACAGGAACTCCAGCAGAGGAAAAACGAGATGACGGTCCAAAAAGTGGGCAATTTTGGTGGTGAGGTCGTATTCCGCCATCTTTGCTCCGTCGAAAGGGAAGCGGAAGTGTGATGCAGCTCAATACAGAGGGACGGACCAATCAGAGACGCCTTCAGGATCCTCGATAATCCATATGATGTGATGCTGATTTAAGACTAGTAGATAGATAGACAGATAGATAGATAGATAGATAGATAGATAGATAGATAGATAGATAGATAGATAGATAGATAGATAGATAGATAGATAGATAGATAGATAGATAGATAGATAGATAGATAGATAGATAGATAGATAGATATAGATAGATAGATAGATAGATAGATAGATAGATAGATAGATAGATGAAATTAAATAAGAGTTTAAAAAATGTTGGTTATTTTTTAAGCTCTTCTTTTGCAACACTCCACATTTTCCTCTCGATTTATTGATTTCATGTTTATACTGTTCTATTGGAATAAATTCTAATGGAAAATTAAATAAAATCCTGCTTCCCATGTTTTTTGCAGTGTTCATCAGGACCCATTCATGTTATGGCTCAGTTACTTTATTCATTTCTTAATCCATTCCTCAGGAGTTTAAAACTTTGGTGACATGGTGGTGTACACTTTATAAACAGAAATAGCTGTGAAGAAGTTTTGGGTTCGTGTGAGTTCTGTCTTTTAAGATACTTGACAGGTAGGTTGGAAAACATGCCAATTCCCCAATGTGTATTTGGGCAGTGTCAGTTTCTTCATGTCATACCAGATTTGTTTGTCTTTTCTAGAAGATAGCTCTGCTTGCATGTTTATGCTTGTTGTCGTGCTGCAGAATACATTTGCGGAGTTACTGATCAGATGCCTCTCCGATTGCTTGATTAATAAAAAAAGCTTAATAGCCCGAAATGCCTCAACCCTTGTTTTTTGGTCTTGGAGAAGAATGCATGACTGTGACTTGTAAACCTTTCAAAATTCTCATAATTTGATTGTGGTGTTGATTCATTGAAATGAGAGAAATCCAAGTTAATGTTTTGTTGAATGTGAAAACATAGGCTTTCCTCCAGGCACCACTGATATTCCTCCTAAAAGCCAGTGTGTGACTTCTTTATGAGACTATAACCACCTTAGGGCAAATGTAGTCACCAAGAACCCACACTTACAACAGCCAGCTAAACCTGAAATGAAAACAACCAGTTCATTTCCAATCATTTGACTTTTCCACAAGTTTAGAATGTCGTCTCTGTGCACATGAACCATCCTCTTTCCCTCCCACTCCATTTCAGAAGCTGCCTCGTAAAGGTACCCATGTGTTGACCATATACCAGACCAAAAACAGCCAATATCAGCTACTAAATTACCCATTTGGAATAGGTTTCTCTACGACCCTGTTTTCTTGACAACCACACAGCACTGTCTTGTATCCTCACACAATTCTGCCCTTGTTACTGCGGTGCTCTCTCTCCTCCGCTCTCACTTCTCCCTGCTGCTTGACAGCAGGTAGAAATGAGTCATAAACAGACACCACTCACCACGGCCAGATGCTGTTTTACTGGGTGCTTCTGACACTGTCAGCTCCGGCTCAGTGGCAGCTCCCTTTAATATAAAAAAAGAAGACAGAAATCACAGCTTCTCTGAAGCCTCCTTTTTGTCCACTTTACCATTCCCTGTTACTCTTGTGCATTCCTGCTCACTATTTTAAATACATGTAT
Organism: Pseudopleuronectes americanus; assembly: GCA_038501795.1. NCBI lineage: Eukaryota > Metazoa > Chordata > Actinopteri > Pleuronectiformes > Pleuronectidae > Pseudopleuronectes > Pseudopleuronectes americanus. Next base: position 21,869,835 of record CM076722.1, read on the forward strand.
TTGAATTGTTTCATATATTCAATTATTATTTCAAGTCTACTTATAGCTTGAACAATCATGATATTTGAAGTTCATTTACCTTAAAGACACTTTCCTAGTATTTTACTTTTCTTATCAATGTTCTAAAGTTTGAGACTCTAACATTATAATGGCTGTGTAGTGTTATCTGACTCTTTTGGGTCACAGGGTGACGCTCTTTTGCTTTTTTGTCCTGGCCATGAATTAATTAGGGCCCAAGCACCTACGGTGGGAGGCCCTATTGTATTTCGAAGGATTTGTATTTCCCTTTTTGGGCTTTTTCAGGGCCTAGACATGCTCATATTCTTACCAAAGTTTGCAGGAAATTCAAAACCCCAAAAAGTAATTATATTCTGGAGTAATTTGAAATGGGGGTGGCAATATGGCTCAACAGCGCCATCTAAGGAAAAGCTCCTCAGTTAGATTTACCGATCTTCATGAATAGACAAAAAAAAAGTCTGAAGGGACAATGGGAAAAACGCAACAGGAAGCCAGCCATTTTGGATTTAGTGGCCACTTTGGCCATTTTCAAATAAAATTCTTTGATGTACCCAGGGTTTTCATCAGATCACCTTCATATGTACATGAGTGTCATCACAACAAGATGGAGATATAAACTACACGGTGTGATCATGGCATGGCGTAAAAGTTTGATTACACGCCATCAAAACACGATGTTCTGTATCTCAGAAAAACATGGTGCAATCGACTCCAAACTAGACATGTAAGACAAGAGTACCGGCATGATACAGTGTATATTTTGCCAGCTATTTTTGATTTAGTCTTAGTCTTAGTCTTTAGACGAAAATGCATATTAGTTTTAGTCACATTTAGTCATTTTTATCCTTCCTAGTTTTAGTCTAGTTTTAGTCGACGAAAACTAATTACATTTTAGTCACATTTTAGTCACATTTAGTAGCCACATTAAACTTTTCTTCCCTCCTCAGGCCCAGGGACCCCCTGTTTTACTGCAACTGTGTTGACTACAACTGCATACTAGTCTAGCTTGCAGTACCTAGGTTGTCCATTAGATATCCCTCCTAGCATAGGTCTATAGCAGGGGTCAGCAACCTTTACTATCAAAAGAGCCATTTTGCCCCCTCTTCCCCCAAATAAAATTTGTCTGGAGCCATAAAATATATTTTTGATAGCAAAGCTAATAAAGTTTTATATAAAGTTATATTATACTTAACTATAGTTTGTTGCATTTATGGAATTTTAGACGAAAATAAATAAAACTGTTGACATTTTATTGTTATTTTTATCTGTTACAACAAAGGAAAACACTAAACGCTTATGAAGAGGAGAAGAAAATACACAGGCAAGTGTCGGCCTACTTTGAAATAAATTAAACACAGAACTTTGTAGGGCTATTTGAGTCCTCCCCATATTTGAGGGAAATGTATGAAATAAGAAGTACCCTATTTTGAAATAAATTAAAACATAAAGCTGCAGCCTAATATACTTTAGTTGGCAAAACAAAAAGTGAGAGCAGGTCAGACTGGAGGCGAACACAGATACTGAAGCTCGGTAGAAACCAACTGCAGCTTCTGCTCTGATCAAGAAGCTGAGGCACTGATCTCTGAGCAGCTGAGACCAGAGAATCTCTGTGTTTTCACTGTTTCCATAGTTAAGAAGCAGTCAGTCAGTCACTGAGCGGCAGCTTCACGTGAACAAGCTCTGATCTCACTGTGTCTCTCTGAGCGAGTGAGTGAGCAGGTTTGGGGGCGGAGCCTCGGGACCGGTGCGCTATCCGGGAGCGCACACGCACACACTCACACACACAGACTCGCCTGCTCCTGGTTAAAAGTTAAAATAGATTTAGTCATAGTTTTTATCTTCAAAGATCCGTTTTCGTTACGTCTTCGTCTCGTCTTAGTCATGGGAAAAGGGTCGTTTACGAATATTTTTCGTCATAGTTTTCGTCAACGAAATTAACACTGGCCTGATGGCATCTACACAGAAATGATTAATAAACATAACAGCGCCCCCTGGTGACAACAGGAAATGTCTTGTTTTTGGAACATCTTACACTTGGAATTATTCCTCCTCATCACTGACTGCAATCATGTCAAACTCTGTCAAAAGTGTCTCAAGACATTGATAAAAGCATAATATTACTGTGACTTTTCGTCAAACGCCATATTAGTGGCGTGGTGTCAAAGTTCATCAATTCGCCGTTAACCCACAAAATTACTGTAACGTCAGTATTCATGCTTCAGTCTCCCTCAAAATACATTTATGTAACAACAGCACCCCCTGAAGATATTTATATGGTTTTAAGGCATGGGCATGACAAAATAACTCACTAGCTCCCCCTAAAGTGAAGATTGGCCACCATGTACAAAAATCCATAGGGACATTTGCGTTTTCATGACAAACAAATAAGTCGGATGAACTTGTCCTTGGGCTTTCATTAGATCAACTTCAACTTCTGTGAATGTTATCTCAATAAGATGGAGATATAAACTACCTCCGTATGACCGTGGCGTGACATTTTGATGATTCGCCAAAAAAGAGGGATTTATTAACTCGGTGCATTGTTCTTTCAGACTCAAACCTCATTCACGTATTCACAGTCCCGCCCTGATCAGAACCATATCATTATTAACTCATCATTACAGCGCCACCTGCTGGCTACAGGAAGTGACATGTTTTAAACTTTCATGAACTGCTCTTGGCTGCTTTACAGTATACAGCTCAAATGAGCTGTATATATAAAAGAACACTTCAAAGGATTCATCAAGTAAATATTTATTTGTTGTCAGTTTGCTTTAATGTCACAGTGTCAGTGATGTTATAATCCTTTGATGTCTTAGATGCAAAGATGAAAGATTAAGTTGATCTGAAAAGAGAAAAGAATGTTTTTGACCTGAACAGATCTATAAGTCTAGTATAGTGATAGCGATAGCACCAGCTACTACCAAAAGCAGGTAAGCCTCGTTTTAAAACTAAATTCGATTTAGATAAAGTTTTCACTATGGGGTTTGACTTGATGGGGTGGACCGTAATGCGTGATTAGTGGTCAAGCGGTGCATTACAGATGCAGGAAGTGAAGCGTTTATCCTTGCAGCAGTGCGCAAAATGCATGCAATGCGGAGACATGCGCTTGGTCATTAATCGCTCCTTCCACTAACCGCAACAGGCTTCAAAATGCGTGCGCTCGGGCCCGTCAGTGCTACAACGTAGCCCTAGTATTTTATTGAGACTTATTTATATATAGACTTTGAAAATATATATAATCGTAGTTACAATAGAGCTTCTGCAATATAATTACTATATAGTACAGTTACTCCAAGGAACTTGGTCTGTCTTTGCCATCCATGCACATAAGGCAATCACAGTCCAGACTGTTCTCATTTGTGGTTCTTCCAATGGTGGAACAAGTTATGCTAATAGAGCAAGGGCGTCCCTCTATCTTCAACAATGTCCTGCAGGCTCATCTCTTCCTCTCTCCTAACACCTACAACCCCATTCCTAGATAACACTTTCCGCAGACTTTGTGCTGGATCTCACACACTTTGTCTTTTTGGACAGATTTAGCTGAGTACTTACTTCAAGGTTCCCTACTTTAGTTTAGCTGTAGTGTTATTCCACAGTTTTATGTTGACTTGGAAAAAAGTCTCTATCAAATAAGTAAATGTAATATATCAAAAAAGTCCATATGCATCATGATTCATTTAAGTGCACTTTGCTGTAAACAGAAGGGAATAGTTCTATTTCTGTATGAGAGTTTCATTAATGTGTACATTAGTGTTACATTCTCGAAGTTTTGATAAGATATCAAGTTTTATCTGGGTTGCATGCTTAAATTACTGTCCTGTAAAATAATAGCATCCATGCAAGCAGCTTTTTACACCCCAGTTAGTTTTTTATCGTAGGCTTGGTGGCTGTTGTAATTTATGACGGAGCAAATGAGAAAGGCAGGTGACTTAATATAAAGAGTGCATAGCAAAACAGAGAGCTTTCAAACAGCAAACCATAAATTGTTTCCTTTGTGAAACTGATAGTGGCCATTGTTTCTTTATTCTATGACTGTTCCACAACTTAAACTGTGTGTCTATAATTGTAACCATGACAACAAAGGTCCACTTACCTGGAGGAAGGACTTATTTTTAAACCCATGATAATGATAAGGATCAGGAAAACTGTCACTGGTGTGTTCCTAATAGTCATAGACCTATTGTTATTTAAAAATTGTATTATATCAATCCACAATCGATTGTATAGCCCATATTCAAACAGAAGAATTTGCCTTAACAAGATGCAACATCGTCTGTCCTCAACCCTCAACAAGGGTAAGGGAAAATGACTAAGAAAAACCATTAACGGGGGAAAAAAGGTAGAAATCTAAGAGAGTGCCACATGTGAGGGAATTCTCCCAGGACGGACGGACGTGCAATAGATGCCGCAAATATTACTGTGACATGTTGTATATTTCTAAGTCCAGAGATGATATAAACAAAAATTGAGAGGGTCCTACTTTTCTACAAATTTAAAAGTAAAATAACTTTTGTAAAATCCCCAACCAAGCAGGAAAACTTCCCAGCTCCCACCTCTTGAATGTAAAATTATCAAAACAGAGTAATTCTTCATCAAAATAAGAAAAATTGACTATTGACTATTATAGTTTAATGTGAGTTATTTGCTTACTTTTTATGTGTATGCCATAATACTTGTTATTGCACAATATCAGATAAAGAAGCAGTGGGAAAAATCTTCACTGGTGCAGGCAAAGCCGCTACATAATCTCAGATAAATTAAATACCACCAAATAAATCCATAATGACAAGAAATCATGTCTTTTCAAACACTGATACAAGGTCCAAATTGGATTGGTTTGTCTTTTTTTCAAATCCTCGAGGTGAGAGAGCAATCAGCGAGCAGGCACACGGCTCCGCATTGCATGCGTTTTGCTCACTGCGGGAAGGATGGAGCTGTTCAGTCTTGGGCTCTGATCATGAGACAAAAGTTTGGTGGTGATAGGAAAATGCACAATGGAGTTATGACAACATTGTCTCCTTGGCAAAGGATGAACCTTCGCCGCACCTCAATGTTTACACGGTTTGAGGAAATGTCACAATTCTGACCTTAGTCCTATGACTTGACTGAGCTCTTCTGAGATGCATATTGTCAAGCAACCAAGAGCGGTGCATCAAAGTATAAAACATGTCAATGAGTGAATATTGACACCTGGATCTGATCAGGGTGGGACTGTGAATGTGTGAATGAGATATAAAGCCTTTATATAATACGTGAAAGGATTCATTAAGCAAATCATTTTTTGTTGTCAGTTTGATTTTATGTCATAGTGTCAGTGGTGTCAGAATCCTTTGATGTCTTTGATACAAAGGTGAAAGATGTATACGATCTGAAGAGAGAAAAGTGGTTTTGACCTGAACAGATCTATAAGCATCTGTATATAGTGAGTCACAATCAAGTGTTTCTTTCAGATTAACCCTTTGATCCACAACAGGGGTCAAAACTAGTGGTGCACCGATGTATCGGCCGTACATCGGTAGCGGACGATATTCGCCTCATATATTGCCATCGACGCATCAGTAATAAACTTGACAAAAGCATGAATGAATAACAACAAAAACAAAAAAAAACAATATCGGTATTGGCTATCAGCTAGATTGTTGTTTTAAACATCGGTTTCGGTATCGACCAAGAATTTCCGTATCCTGCATCCCTAGTCAAAAGTGATCATGGTCATGGGTCATGGCAATAATTTCCCCAAATAAATAAGATCTGGGAAATTATTTTTGAAAGTTTAAATACTATTATTTGATATACATCTTCTGTGATGTCTGCCTTGTCTAAAAGGGAGTGCTGCAGAACCCCAGCACCCCCAGCACCCCTACTTCCTACGTCACTGTCTCTGACCATCTAAGAGATAAGGAAGAATCACAAAGGAAGTTATTATGTTAGGCTTTCCTGCAACATAATTGTAGATCGTCTACAGAATATATTTATGTTTGAGGATTAATAACATGTTTGATTCATTACAAAAATGGAGGTCTGTGTACCACTTGGCTGATTCCTGATCACTGTGGCTTCTTTTTACTCCACTGTCTCGCTAAAGAATTGTTGTTGCATCAGATGAGCGGCAGGTCTTGGTATCGTTAGCTGCTATCGTTAGCCACTAGTATAATGAGCAGCAGGTGTTGGTATTGTTTCCTGACATCATTCATGTGTCAATATTGACTCTTTCAGAGGGGCTTTTCCATAAATGGTGCTGTTGAGGCATTTAGCCACGCCCATTTCCAATTACTCGAGAAATCAAAGACTTTGTAGGGTTTTGGAATTTCCCGCAAAGTTTGGTGAGAATTTGAGCATGTCTAGGCCCTGAAAAAGCCCCAAAAGGGAAATACAAATCCTTAGAAATACAAAAGGGGCTGTCACCGTTGATGCTCAGGACCTAATTAGTTTATCACACTGCTCAAAATATAGTTTACTCAGTTTTTTTACATTTGATAAAAAAATGTCTCAGATTGCCTACATAAGGATATTTGTAAACCAAACAAATCTAACCACTGGAGACTATCAGGGCCTGAACTAAACTCAGCCATTGTTTTGTAAAAGTGGCAGTGCCAGGTTGCTCATGCATCCCTGTAGAGAAAATCAAAGCCAAACCAAGGAATTGCAGAGGGTTGCGAAAATGGGCATTGAGCGATTGAAACAATCAGTAGAGCACAAAATCAGACTTAATAAGAAACAACCCAGCAGGCTGGTGAATTTAGGTTAAAGTCTTATCGCAGCTTCAAGTCCATAACAGTGGAGTAAACATTAACAGCCGTCTACCATTTCTGTCTCTGTGAATCAAAGCTTGTGTGTGTTTTGTTGGATGAAGCAGTTTCAGCCAGCGGTGGCTCTGACCACACATGATATCCAGGTTCACTGCTATATGCTGTCATGAAGACGTTTCAGCATGCAAAAGAGTTATCCATCACTGTTTATGCTGACGAAAATGCTCCTTAGCCTCAATGGGATAAGCTTGGAGGGTGCTGCATTTAAGGGCCAAATATTCCAAGAAAAACCTCAACTCTCTAGTTCCCTGAAAGCTTTCTTGGTCAACAGACGATTCGAAGAGAGAGAGAGAAGAGACAACATTGCCAAAGACACCCACCACTGGCCTTGGTCTAATATCTTTCAAAATATAAATCAATAAGATCTGAAGACAAATTACCTGGTGCTGATTGTTGCAAGGCCAAGCATCCCTACTCTGAAACCAAATTCCAGCATCTCATATGAATTTCAATTATTCTTTTGTAAACTTTTTAGATATGCATCACCTCGCTCCGAGTGTGTGTCAGGTTATAAATCAGCGGCCCGCATTCCTGATTTAGAGGCCAGTGCTGACTTCAGCGCTGTCACACTCAATGGCAACGGGATGGAGGTTATCGACCAGCCCGATGGGCCAGAAAACAATATAAACTTACAGCGAGTACCCAATGGCACAGAGCATGGCAGGACATCTGTGCAACACATGTCTGCAAAACATACAAGGAGTGACTTGTGCTCACACACATCACTGGTATGGAAGATTTTTGGAAGCTGGTGAAAGGAGAACTCAGGCAGCAGCTGATGTCTTATGCAGAAGGTTTTAATGTAGACTTAATGCATCAAGGAGACCAGAGGGTGGAACTATATACAAACTCTAACAGAGTAACATGATCAATTGTCCCCCCAAAATCTGAAGATGTCTTCCACAGCATCCCCATATATCTTACTCTGCTGGCTTCACCCATTGAACAGCACATCCCTGAATGGCTAGAATTTCTGTCACTCTCTTTGTTACATGTAGGTGTTTGCATCCTATTAAATGGTTAAGCCTTAAGTTTGCATTCCTAAATCACTTTGTGTCCTTGCTTCTTGCCACTGGTGAAATACGCATAAGAATTGAAGTTGGTGAGAGATGAATATGCTGCCTCTCTCTCTGGCCGCATCTGAGTTAGATATGCAAGTCACTAAGCTTAGGCACTACAATGTACTGTTGCTTGGCCCTTTATCTATAACACGACCCTGGGTGCTGCTTAGAGAGAGAAGGAAGTATCTGAGGAATTTAGAAAGGCACTGTTCTCCTGTACAGATATGATGTAATATACAATATACATTATATATAGTGGCATATACAGTAATGTGTGAGTATGGTCAACAATTCGTCAACAATCAGTAGCATCCCAAAAGCTGCATATGGAAGTCGATCAATTGCTAATTCTTCCTCAACAAGCTCTGCTCCCATGATCGCTCCTCTCTTTATGCATAACTTCACTCTCCCTCTGCAATTTTCATTGAATACATGACATTAGAGAGAACATGGCACTATCTCCAAATTTGTGGTCATGAGCATTCTAACCAGAAAAAGTTAAATCTGATAATGATTATGATTGATTATTCTGTTTAGTTGCAGGCTTCCTGCACAGGGGAGGAGTGTGCATGTTCTTCTTTCCTGTGTGTCTGTAATAATTGCTATTGTGTGCATTTATGTAGCTAAGTGGAGACTGCTGAATAAAACCATTCTTGAAAGAATTGAAAGAAAGTGAGACCAGCATGACTTCTCTCAATGTCCAATCTCGATGTAGACTGGCTGAGAGGGCGAAGAAGTGCTCTGTGCTTTAAAATTAAACTTGTATAAATAAATGCTGCAGGAATGACGATACAATATTGTGCTCGAAGTTGTCCTTTTTCAGTGATGAAATCTTCAGTTTAATAAAACTGTGGTGCAAATTGTCCTTTTCACTGTAATAAAATCCAGGAGGACCACATAAATGGGGAAATTACATTATGAGTATTTCTAGTTCCACATTATAATCCATTCTTATGATGAATTGGGCAAATCACCCACAGTGTGCACTGGAGGTAATTTCATGCATTGTAATTTTAAAGCCTTGTTCAAATTTAATGGGATGGGATGATTAAAACTAATCCAGCCACACATAACACATGACATCTGGTAATAGGCCCAGCCACAATAAGCAATCAGGCTGCATGAGGTGTCAGGGGAGCAGTACGTCCTCAGCTCTGTACTGTGTAAGTAATGTCATCTCCCAGCATGGTGCTGCTCTGGAAAACGGCTGAATATTGTTCATGACACTGAAGCCAGGACGGAGAAGTGCAAGGCAGTGAGGACGCCTAATTGTGGTGTGTCATAATTTCCCGCTCGGGGCCTCTGCAGGGAGGATATGGGTGAGGTCAAAGGTGCAATAGAGGGAGTCCATCACAGGCAAAGCGTGCTAAAGTCATCTGTACAGACTTATTTGGGACGAGGTGAAAGCAACTTGGTCAGACATGAGACCTAATCAAATTTCAAAGTAAACACGGTGCCGCCGGCTCCAGAAGGCTGAGTCCAAACATTGTTGCTAATTGCATCTGTCTTCATTTTCCGCAAACCTCTGTACAACACCAACAAAAAAAAATGTAGATGGAACAGGAACTATTTCAAAACCACAGAGAGCACCTCAGTCTTACCTCAATTTTTTTGTCCATAACTGTTCATTTTAGAGATTGCCAACTCTGATTGCTTCTGTCAGAAATCAAAATATAATGGCTGTGAAGTGTTTCTACTGGAATATTTATTTTTTTCTTAAAACATGGAGACTGAAAAGGAAAATATATATATGCTTGTCCCATGTGCCATATGTGGGGGCTTCCAGAGCATGGAAACCTACGTAAGCAACAGTCAAGCAGTACAATTTGGGTTTTCAGATGGCTGCAATTGATCTCCCATATTGTGACATTTCTTTACAAGAGCGCAGTTAAACAGATCCAAGTTAAACAGATGCCTTATGTCAAGAGGTTTTTTTTCACCCCCACCACATACAGCTGCATCTCAGAGTTATAGACAGCTTGTTCAGGGAGCACTTTTACCCTCATGCCATCATAAAGTCACAGCCACTGCACAGTGTTTATTGCAGACCACTATTAGGGCCCTGGCCTTCAGTGGCACCTTGGCAGACAGGGGAAGCCCTCTGCCCCAGAGGACAGTGTATGATTATTTGGAGGTGGTTTATATGGTATTTCTTGTTCCAGTGAAAACCGAACCACAGATCAACTGACTGCTATGTGCAGACTTGAAAATTACAACTGCACAAATCACCAAAGCTGGGTGTAACTTAAAGACATTCTTTTTATTTGTATTCATGTAAGAGTTCATGACATTTCATTCTTCTCATGTGCACTTGCTCTTGCCTGTAACTGATGATTCAAGATTTTTTACAAAATCATTGTCCTTTAAACATAAAACTTTTCCTCGTAGGCCCTTCACAGCAGAACGTCAACATAGCTTAGCTGTGGGCAATGCGCTCTGGATATATGACATCAGATCACTGAAATGTCTCTGTAAGCAAGTTTTTACTGCAACAAATATCTAATGTGGTAGGAGAGAAGTGTGTAAGGGAGCAGACGCGGGCATGGGGATGATATTCACAGAAGCTCCCGAGGGAAATCAGGATGGTAGATTTGCTTGGAAAGCACATTTCATATTTCTGAGGACACTGATACATTGTAGGCTCAGACAACTTTCCCAGCCAATTCTTGGGAGAGGAATGACAAAGACATCATCTGGATTAAATGCTGTAACCTATTAACCATCATGCTGCATGCTGCTGAAAGTGCAATGGTCATAGCTTTATTGTTATGATTATCATTAATAATGCTGTAAATTATTAAGTCATGCCATTGATATGAATATATACGTTTTTTAAATGAACTACATTAGTTCCTTAATAGAAAAAAAACACATGGTCTGAATACTATATATTCTTCTCCCTCTATTACTACTACTGCTACTACTATTACCATTACTACCACAACTACTACTACTGATAATAATAATATATTGAGAGTTTGTTGTTGTTCTTCTTCTCGTTTATTATTACAAACTTAACTTTAAATAGACTTTTTAATAAACAAGTGAAAAACTAAATGATTATGACATGCTGTATGATATAAATATATAAGCTTTTTTAAACGAACCACTCCCCTTACTTTATAGAAAAAAAAATAGTCTAAATACTACTTATACTACTATTAGTATTACTGCTTCTACTACTACCAATTATTATAATATATTGAAAATGCATTATTATTATATATAAATATATATTCGTTTTTTGTATGGCCTAAGCTCTGAAGTCCGTGACGTAGGCGCACAACGTATGTTGTCTAAAGAAAAAAGATGGCGTCGGTGTCAGAGTTGTACGATGTGGGTTGGGAAGGTAAGACTGAAGATAAAATAGATTATCCTCATGTGCCAAAGAGACAAGTGTCTTTCTGTTCGTGTGGGAGCATGTGCGTCCGTGTTTGTCCATGAGGGAGAGTCGTCGTTGTCCCACACTGACTAAACACAAGCGAACAAGGCAACGTGAAGTGCGTAGCTAATGCTAGTTAGCTTGTCTGCTAACTCCTGGGGTTCGTCCAGTCATTCAGTGAACGCACACCGGCTCAGTAGCTGTCTTGTTAAACGAGTAATTGTTGACATCACTCGTGCTTCGTGTAGACAGCTTTGTGTTTTTGTCGGATAACCCCCTGTCTCTAGCCGGTTAGCCAGTCATGGTGGCTCCTGCTAACGCTAGCTGCAGCTACGTTTGAATAGATCTCTGGTTGTGTGACTGAACAGCAGTAATAACTACAGCGATGTAAAAATGATGTTACAGCCACGTCGTGTGCACGTATGAGTGTACACGTAGCACAATCATCACCACTGTGGTCTGACGTTTTACTTATTTTACACATTACGCCATAATATGCAGCATACAACCTGTCCATTCGCTCCCCCAGGGTGTCTGAATATCCCCGATACATTAAGTTGCATCACACACATCAGGTCAGAGGATGATAATTCAATGCAAACGATATTACAGTAAAGCTTCAGTCGTGTGCTAACCCTAACCCAGATTTGCAGTACCAGACTTTACACATATGTGTTGATACAGACCACAACTGTGCTCATGGTTTTCATATCTTTGGCCACAGAGATGAGAGACAAGCTGCGCAAATGGAGAGAAGACAACTGCAGGAATAGTGAACAAATAGTGGATGTTGGCGAGGAACTCATCAGTGATCATGCATCAAAACTGGGAGATGACAGTAAGTGTTTCAAGATAAAACAATTAGCACATACAGTAAGTCTACAGAATGTTTACAAGGGATACACATGAAAACACGTGGGAAAAATGGCCAAATATAATTCCCTCGTATCAAGGTAAAAGTTTTCTTATCTGTCAAAATAAATATTTATAATCTGGAAATGTCAGAATCGTATTCCTTTTTAAATACTTGACTTTTGCTCCTGAGCCAAGGTTGAGGTTTTAAACTCTTCTTTACAAGATTTGAGGTTGATCAAGTATGTGCTTGACCTCCTCACTGTGCTTGCACAATGCATATGCAGTATTCTAGAGGTTGGTTTCCTGCCCAGCTCTAAACACACGTTTAAACTTCCTGTTTTAGACGTACCGTTGTCCTTAATGAACTCTTGTTAGCAGACAAAACAGTCTGTTTGGTAAAAAACACAATGAAGTGCGTATCCACTTTCCCTTGAAAATGCTCCCTTGTCACATTAGAGTAAGAGATGAGTATAACCTCCAGTTAAAAAATAAATAAAAAAATAATATTTACAGAGACTGAAACCACTCTAATGTTATTAACTGTGCGTTCATCTGGAAAAACATAAATAGGAACAGGCATGACTAAAAGACTCTCCTGAAGTACAAGATCGCTTTCATAATACATACAACCTGGAGATTATTAAGGGGAAAGGAAGAATACTTCAGTTGAATAATGGACTAATGGGATCATGTTAATATTTGTATTTATCTATTATATTTATATAGAACATGAGTACTTGGTAATATAGAACATGAGGGCGGCTGTGGCTGAGGGGTAGAGTGGTCGTCCTCCAACCTGAAGGTCGGCGGTTCGATCCCCAGTCTGACCCATCTGCATGCCGAAGTGTCCTTGGGCAAGATGCTGAACCCCGAATGGCCCCCCATAGAATAACAAAGTGCTGGGTATATATGCACTGTATGAATGTGTGTGTGAATGGGTGAATGTAGAACTGCACTGTAAAGTGCTTTGAGTGGTCATCAAGACTAGAAAAGCGCTATATAAATACAAATCCGTTTTCCATTTACTCACAAGACCAGCAGATAATTGTGAGTAAATTTATTTGAAAGATGATTAATATGTAGATGTACAATAAGCAGGGATATCATTGACACAAGTAAGAGGACAAGTACAATGATGTGAACAGTTTCCTTTAGGGAATCTCTGCTGCCTAGTAAGTACATTATGCTTATTTTTCTTATTTTATATATCGGGCAACAGTGAGTTCTACCAACCATTATCATGTCAAAAGTCAAGGTTTCCTCTGGGACAGTTCTGTCCTGTTGCATTACCCTGTAAAACTCTCCCTTTTGCCCCATTCTCATGATTCATCCATTCCTTAAAGGGTTGGATACACACTTACATGCCACGGTTTAATTGAAACCAACTCTTAAATTGGCTGTGAAATGGGATGGCAATTATCAGAACAAGAGTTGGCATCATTAAAGTCAAGAAAAACTTCAAGCGTTTGTTTGTTTTGGCATAACCTGCCAGTGTCGGGGTGGAGTTGGGTTTTCTTTTTCTTTTCAATTAACACAGGATGTTTTTTGGGCTGAACTTGTCAGAGCAGTCTGTCAAGCATGTTTTACGAATTCCATTAATAGGCTGCTGTAGCCAAGCCATTAGTCAGTTTGATATATTGTTACAGTGGACAAAATTATAATGCTTCATTAAACATTTCATTTAAAAAAAAGTTTTTAATGTGCTTTTAAACTTTTAATTAATTAAAATTAGCTAAATCTACTTTAAAGTACACAGTATAATGTAATGTCTTACCAACAGTTACCAAAAGTAGATTAATAAATAAAAAGACAAAATGTATTTTTTGAATAGAATGGTTGTATTGGCAGTTGTGCTCAACATTGCTTTACTAGTTTTTAAATTGAACAACGCTGACAGTTTCAGACTGGCTTCATATTGGTTTTATTTATTTGAAAACAGGTTTCTGCCCTAAATAAATCTCTGGATGAATCATGGAGGAGAAAATACAGAAAACAGGTGTCTAATATAAGTAGAGCTGTTTATATGACCTACTACAACCATTATTATTTATATTGAATTAATAGTGTTTCCCACATAATTTGATTCCATTTGTAGTGGTAGTTGATGTATAAAATACCTTTGCAGACATAATTATTAAATATAACTGTATATAAGGTGCACCACTGCAAAAGTTATAATTTACAAATGCTTTGTTTCATATAAATAATCAAACAATACTTGTGCACAGCTCTATATCTGTTTATTGTCAGTCTCACCTGTTGCGTCTCCCCCACTGGCTCTCCCACAGCAGTATCTTGGCTGCTTTCCTCCTCCTCTCTTACATATCTCTATTCATCAGCTGCAGCTATCCCCCCCGACCCTCTCTTCGTTGTTGTATATGTTTGCCCCTCAATTTTCCTCATATCTAAAAACATAGCTGCGTGTTAAATAGGGAATTTATGGATGCTGCTCTTTGGTAAATGTAAAACTGAACTAACCGATTGTTGGTAAACATTTCCATTGTTATAGTAAGCTCCGATAATCATAGATGTCACTATTACACCTGAGGATTGTGGCTAGTGTTGTACTTGTCCATGACATTGCACATTTTTCTTAAAACACAGTTGATATCATACTGACTTGTGGCCTCTACAGGAACAAAAACAGTGTTTCACAACCTGGAAGCCATAATTCATCCTTGGTTGGTTACAATATTATTGCTGATAATCAAAATCTATAATCAGAAAATGTATGTGATTTTTTTTTCTTCCTCTTGAACCACAGTGTTGAGCTCTATTCTGATTGTCTTCTTCCTCCCTCTGCTTGTGCCCATCTTTTAATTGACAGTGCACACTAAGAGGAGAGGCTTTTCACAGATGAGTCTCTTGTTAGGGTGTGTGTCGGAGAGAGAGAGAAATAGAGTGTAGCAAAGAGGGACCGAGCAAATAAATAAGCTGTTTTCAGCTCTATAATGAAATTAGCTTTTACCCATCTGAAATAGTAATACAAAATTGAAAAATCAATACGTAAGTTTCTTGGAATAATATAGTGCCAATATAAATAAATCAGTGACTGGAAAACACTGCTGTATTTGTTGAAATTGCTAAATCCATATTTTTTATTTTTAGTGAAAAAACATTTGGAAGTAAAAATGTGTTTTGCCATGTGAACTACAGTAATGGTTTACACAGTCACTCTGCTCACAGAAGAGGATGAGAAATGTTTCTTCAGCTGCTCTAGTTTCACAAAACATGAACGTGTTTTTACGTAGAAATGTAGCTCATCTCTTTTCCTCTGGTACCATTAACATCCCCTTCTCGATGTGTCACCCATATTAGTAGAGAGTGTCAAGATGTCATCTAATGATGTGGAAAAATGTTAAGGGTGCAGGTGCATGGTCTTTCACATTTTCAATTCAACTTAATTTTGAAAGTGAGAGGTCATCATAACAGACAGAAAAACATATTTTCCCTAATAGGGTTAGAACAACCCAATTTTTCTTTAATGTAATGTTACTGCAATTAAATAATTTATTTATTACAGAGTCACTGCTGGCAAATACATTTAAATGAATTGAGAAAGTTCTTTGAATGAACTCTTCAGCTGTTAATTCACTTGGTGGAAGGACAGACGTACACGTTCAATACATCATTTTTTCATGTTACATCGGACAGTGGAAAGGAAAGGGCGTTAACACAGTCTTCTTTGTGTGTGTCTCTTCTGCCCAGTATGGATTATTTATGAGCAGGTGATGATCGCAGCGCTGGACTGCAGTCGGGATGACTTGGCTCTGGTAAGTTTTTACTGTACTTCCTCACACAACCAGAAGCTTCAAAAGCAAAATGTACGCTCTCTCACAGCTATTCCAATTTTGCAGCACCCGTTTTGCCAAATGTGAAAATCTGATTTTCATTTGGCTAAACGGTATTACTCTGTCTGTACTTTAGAAAAACAATTTGCTGAGAGTTGGAATTAGAGGGTCTAGCAAATGAGAGGAGAAGCATGCTTCAAGTGTTAGCTGAACTTGGCCATCATTTACTGCCATTTTCCCCCAGGATTTATTTGCTTTCCTAAAGCCTAATGTGATGTTTCTGAGTTCATGTTTTGAAATATTCATAGCTCTGAAAAAAAGTCAAATTTGCACAGGATAAAAAAAGACAAGAGGTCAGAGTAATTGAAATGGTTCATCTGTAATCAGTATGGAAGTGACAAATCCTTTGGCAAAAAGAATGACTCATTGAGAACGAAGAAGCCAGAACTCAGTCATTAGAAATAGTTGTCTGTTGGCTATCCTCTCAGCTCTGCTGCCAGACGTTTAAGAAAAGACTTGAGCTGATGGATAGGGCAAACGATACCCAGTTCACGCTGCAGACTTTTCCATCTCATTCAGGATAATGCTGAATGTGATTGCAACCATTCCTTACCTCTTACACTTCTCTCATCAAACAAAAAAAGGAAAGAAAGTATCCTCACTCTCCTTTTTTTAATAGCAGCCAAGGTAGCCCAAATGGGTAACATATAAACCGTGAAGTTTATTTTTGACAGCCTGCTTTCGTATCACTGTATTAGGTTTGTTTAGCTGGAACAAATCAAGGCAGGTGGTTCGGGTTGAGAAATCACGAGTATCTGTCGAAGTGAGCGTATGAGAGCATCAGTGTAACACAAAGTTTAGTTACAGCCAACTGTAATTGGTCTCTCCTCTGCCCACATCCTTACAGACCTGTCTGCAGGAACTGAGGAAGCAATTTCCAGATAGCCACAGAGTGAAGCGATTATCGGGCATGAGGCTGGAAGCTTTGGAAAGGTAAGCATCGGACCGAACAAAGGGCTGACAAAAAAGCACTACCTTGCTGTTATTTATGATACTTTGGGAGGATTGGGGGCAAGAAACAGTTACCGGGTCTTAAGTGGTACATGGGTCTGGGTGAGTGTGGTATGGTGTGTTTATGTTGGATAACCCAGCATTCCTTAGGGAAGGAGGGGAACATAGAGAGGAAAGGTTCAATGCTGGGTAGTCCTGTGGCCCTTTTGCCTGAGTTAGGGATTCCCGGGACGGAAGTGGTC
Organism: Pseudopleuronectes americanus; assembly: GCA_038501795.1. Classification (NCBI taxonomy): domain Eukaryota; kingdom Metazoa; phylum Chordata; class Actinopteri; order Pleuronectiformes; family Pleuronectidae; genus Pseudopleuronectes; species Pseudopleuronectes americanus. Next base: position 21,887,007 of record CM076722.1, read on the forward strand.
GGATCCCACTGTTATTGTGGGGGTCCCTCAATCTTCTTCGGTTTCTGTTCTTTATTTGTTTTCTTTATTTTGTCACTCTTCATCCTTTCCCCTACTTATTTTCATGCTTTTGTGCCATCCTGTTTTGGCGTCCCCTAAATATTGACATGTGCTACAATTTCAATTTTTGCCACAGGCTCTTTTCCTCTTCCCTCATGATGTTTTATTTTTGAATCTGCAGTTTGTAAAAAAAAGTAGGCAAAATGGAGCATGAGCAAGAAAGATAAACATGGGGGGTATTTTAGTCTGCTCTGACCTGAAGTAAGGGTAATTCAATCTGTTTACTTCCTCACTCACATTCCTCTCCCGGATCACCATTGCTGGTTTATCGGTTATGTCAGAGTTTATGTGATAATTGAGAGTGATTGCTTCGGCACTGTCAGATTAAATAAACGGCACACTGGGATCTAATTGGCAGCAGACAGAGCTACACTTGAATGACACAGCTTCAAACGGCAAGGCCCTTCCCCTTCACACACACTCACACACACACACACACACACACACACACACACACACACACACACACACACACACCACACACACACACACACACACACACACACACACACACACACACACACACACACACACACACACACACACACACACACACACACACACACACACACACTTGGTTCCTAAATGAATAAAGCAAATCAAAGTGGCTCGTGAGTGGTTGCCTGGTGCCATCTGAAATCTCCCAACGTGTGGCTGAGTAATAAAGTGAATGTGAGGGAAGCAGCAGTGCTGGAAGTGGGGCTGCTCAGCGTTAATGGAAACCAGAGTTGCTTCTGTCTATTGCTGGCTGTGGGCGGGGCAGTTTCTGATCACTGAACCCCGCCCTTGACTGCTAAAATGTTAGCATTGCAGATTTCCCCCAATAGAAACAAAAGTTGAAGAATCATCTGTCAGCGCTTGATTGGACACGACAAGTAAAGTTCACATGCCTCCGATTCCCAGATTTCTTTACCATATAATTTGATATTTACAGGTCATAAATTTTCCTCTTTAAACAGAATCATGTGAGTGCAGTCCAAGAGTGTAGGCTAGGCTGCGTATAGTGTACGATATTGTTGCTTATCAAGTTCATATGTGTGTATTGTCGTATAATGTTCGGGCCAAGAAACAGACAAATGGACCTGAGCAGTAGCTGTGGACCTGGAAAGACGTAAAAGCAGCAATTTGATTTTGTTTAAAGGTGAATCAAACTGGATCCAATCAAATGAAAATACAGACCTCAAAACAGTACACTCTGTGTGTATTGATTTCATGACTCATTGTGAAGTGATATAAGCTTCTCACAATGTTGGCTGCGTGACCAGCAACCTAAACTTAAATGAGTGTTTATTTCCTCCTTTAGATCACCACTGATTTCTGAACAGGGTCACTGTAATCACAGGAACCTGCCATGCTGTATACAGAAACTTGACTACCTTGAACTCTGTTGGATTTCCCCACCACCTAATTTTAGCCCACTGGGGACTAGGATCTGGGATTGGTTTAAAAAAAATTAAATAATAACCAACAACTTTGTCTTCTTTACCCTTTCTCTAAAGATACGACGAGGCCAACAAGCACTATGATTCCATTCTTCAAGATGACCCCACCAACACGGTAAGACAGAGGATTCGGGACAGATTGGGGGAAAATCTCTCTGCTTAGCATTCTACATTGCTTCACTCTGTGGTCTCAGCTTTTTTGGCGGGCTTTAAATCTGCCAAAGCACTTTGGTGTCAGTGGTGTGAGTTTGCTAAGTTAAACTCCCCTTGGCCTCACTGACCTCAACCGCAGTGCTGATCAGCCTATCACCCACACAACTGAAAAGTGTTTAAGGGGAGGTGGGGGTGATTCATGGTCTTAGTCAGTGGCAGACATGTTTGGTGGAAATAAAGTGTAAATAAGGCACTGGCCTTTGAAGACAGTGATTTACTGGACTTTTCAGACCCCCACGCTGGACCAACGACTGAGCTCCTGTCCCGGCTTCTCTTTTGTCGTCTACCAGCTTTGGGTGCAAAGTCCTGCTGATAGGTAGACGCAGACAAGCCCTGAATAACCCTAATTTCTCTGAAGCACTCTCTGTGCTTCCTTCTCTCCTCAATTTTCTATTCATCTTTGTGAAATGACTTGCAGGAGCATGTCTAGCCAATCCCACACCACCATCTCAAAACATAATGTACCTGCTGTAAATTGTTTCCATAAGGACATGTGGCCTCGCAAGAAAATAAATCTTTTAAAGGGTTTTCAAAAGAAACCATGACCTTATTTATTTTGGCTGTACCCCTCCCCCTCACCCCAAAGATGTTCAACGAGTTTCCTGTACCACGCTGACATATGGATCGCTTTAGATGTGTTAAACATTTTTCTAGCTAGAAACAACAGTATAGACGTCCTTGCTTTGGATGCCATGTGAAGATTCTTCATATCTTCAGCTGTCTAATCTAATCAAATAGAAGCCTTACTGAAAAAAATAATAATATCCACCTCTCTTTAATGTACCCCACCCTCCCTGCTTGCTTTCACTGTGGCATAGAGGAACAGCCTCCTCATCTGTATATTCCCGCCTCCCACCATGCTCTGCCACAGCTGCTGCCTCCCACCATAGTTACTCCCACCTTAACTTTGTCAAGACCATCTTTGTGTATTTAATAATTTTGTTGCTGTTGGAAGTTTGCAAGTCGGATTGGCACGTCAGACTTTAAAACGAGGGATAGGACTGTTTTCATGGGCTTGTTCCCTCAGTTAAAATTTTTAAAAGGGTGCTCAGGTCGCAGGAGTACTTCACAAATCAGTTTGAAGGGCTGGAGTAAAATTATAAAATGTTTTTATTTGTTATTTTGTCTATTGATGCTGATGTTGCCAAGAACAAAAGCCATACAAGAAACTGAAAGACTACCAACCAATACGGCTTCTCAGAATTTCTCAGTGTTGTGGTGTATCCATCTTTAGCGATGCTAAAAACAGCAACATCTTGCAAAACATTTGTGTTTAGTGATATTCTACTTTCCTGAATTATGCTGAAGGGTTGTTCCATGTCTGACAAGAAAATAACCTAAGGATAATTTGCAGTGAATTATCTGAAGATATTCTGTCCCGATTATTCTGTCCAAGACAAGATTGAAGTAAAAACCACAAATCGTGTTATATTCTGTTATTTTCATATACAAAATATGTGCTGCTCCAGCGTTTTTTTTTAAAGTCATTGTCGTAGTGTGCAACAATTTGCTTTAGCATCCATTCACTGTTTTTACAATGGGAGTTGTAATTTCAGTGAATCCCACGGCACCTCCCAGACACAGCACAGATCCTCAGGGGATTCCAGAGACATCCTCGGAAAGGGAACGGTCAGTTTCCTGGTCTCTGAATGCTGGATACTGCCACCCTGGCGAGTGTAGGATGTCAGTCAGACATGGGGCCGGGAATGGAACAAAACAGACAAATAGGTTCTCTGTCCATGGGATGTTAACCTTAAACCCTTTTTTCCCCCAAAATCCTTGTCCTAAATGACTTGGGTGTAGCAGTGGCAGGTGGAGCGACGACATGGTGACATCGTTCAGGTTTTGCTGCGAGGGCTATCTCCTCCCTGCATGTTCTCCAACATACTCTTAAGAATCAGGCGAGGGATGGGCCTGAGAAATGGCGGAAAATTGGCGACCACAAGGAAGACTTGCGAGGCATCCCAGAATGCGAAGCAGAGATTGGAAACTGAGCTGTTGTAATTACAGGCTGTGGAATAGATGTGGTACCCATTAACCAAAATTGTTGAATCAACAAAAATTGCTCAAGGTGCCATGGCGGTGTCCAAAAAATGTTTCAAACTCTTAGCCCTTCCATTGCTTGCTATGTTCCAATACCTACAGCAAAGATCTGGCAAAATTCTTGTCTGCGTGCGTAAATGCATTTTCTTTCCACCTTTTTAGTTCTTCTTGTGATTATTTTAGATCATGTAGTGCCCTCAACATTTGCATACACTGATGTGCCAATTGATCATTTGTTTACAAATGGATAGATTCATTCGTTGCATTCAAATTGAATCGCAATACTCTCATTTTACCACAATCATTCAATATAAACAGGTAGGATTTCTAAATAAGCCACTGAGGTCATATGGACGACTCTTGAGGTTGACCCACAATCACATAAAATTACAGATTTATCGTAGAACAAGATTTAATTTGTCAGGGTTATTTGAAATTGAAAGCCTCAGTCCTGAATTTTTTTTTACCAAAAATTTAAATTATTTCCAATAAGTAAGGGAAGAGCTTGATTCACATTTTTTAAATAAGTTTTTTTCATAGTGGAAAATAAACACCTTAATTGCTTTTGTATACAAGAAAAGTTTAAAGCATCCTAAAACATTTGTTTAGTCTGACACTTTTTTCCTCCACCCTTATTCACCTACGTAGGGTGTGCTAGGTGTGCCACCCTTGTTGTGATGTTTCTGATTATAAAGAGACGTTGCGGTAGGTCATAAAAAGCCATGGGTGATGTAAATAATCTACTCCTCACTCCTAAGGCCTCCTCAAAACGCTAATTAAAAAGGAATCACGACAACAGAGGGATCAGACCCACTGCCAGGTTTTTCTGGATCATTAGTTAGAGAAAGGAGGAGAGAGAGGTGGTTTGGAATTGCTTCTCGTTTAATAAAGTGCTGTGTGACTCTTAGGGCTACCAACTTCCATATGTTCCTTTGAGCCCCAAATGGTTCTTTATCTGGGAAAAAGAAAAAAGGAGAAAAAGTTGGGAAAGAGAGGTGGGTGTGGCGGTGGAGGGAGTGCACAAGTGCGGAACTCCACATTTAACATCAGTATAGAGTTTGTTGTACTTTTTCTGCTTCTCTTATTTGGTATTGGATGAGAAAATATCCCACATGCTTATACTTTGGTCTGAAGTGAGTTAGAATTCCTGAATATCACATGGCATCAAGTTCTTTGTTTTGTAGTCAGATGACACAAAGGGGGAAATAATGACCGTTCACTGTTTATTGTTGCTCAATAATGATCAGATTTTAATCATTAAAAACAAAAATAGGTGAGGTGAGGCTGCAGTTTTTCTTTAAGTCGTTGTCTCAGCTTGATGGATAAGTTGTTTTCTTATGATGCATGTGTCAGAAGAGGTCCAGCTTTACAGCCCGCAAGACATGACTCATACACAGTCATCAGTAGCTCTGGTTATGAGTATAGAAGAGGAAGCCCCATTCAATCAAGTGCCAGTCCATAAATAAAATAGGCTGTGGTAGGGTGGTGCACTCCTAATGGAGTGGCAGCCTCCTGTTAAGGGTTTCACTCACAACCAAAGGAGGGAGAAGGATTGGGGTAAGACATTTGGTAAAGTCAGACCAGCAGGAGTAATACTTTCTAATTCAAATTGATGAGAATCTAATCCACCTTGAGGTCACTTCAACATCGGAATGGAGCGGAAAGCAATTTTCAGCTGATGTAAGTTGGGCCGGTGCAGTGCTCGCTGCGTGCCGTGTCTGCAGGAAGACAGGCGTTGGGGTTTTGGGGAGTGTGCCATTTTCCCCACTTGGTTAGGGTATGACTCACCACTTTATCTCAGCCACTGAACTCAATCCAACTCCTACACTTTGACTCATACTGTGCGTGTCCATCTACTGTGGGCCACTATCTCCCCTTACATCTTGGTCGACTTAGATACATTTCACTTCCCTAGTTATAATATGTTTAAATAAGGTGTCACATGTATCTGCCACTGAAACTTAGAACACTTGCGCTCACTCCTTCTCTGACCTCCCCACCCTCCCCCCAGACAAACACTGGAGGTGCTGAGGTCCTAATCCTGTGTTTACTCTCTGCACTACAGGCAGCAAGGAAGCGCAAGATCTCCATATTGAAGGCCCAGGGGAAGAGCGCCGAAGCCATCCGGGAGCTCAACGAGTATCTGGAACAGTTAGTATTTCTTTAAGATGGGGAGAGGGTAAAAAAAAACTCCTCAACCTCCCCTGGCTTTTATTTTAATTAATAAACTACTCTGCTTTCAATTGAGCTGGCACAACTTGTGAATAAATACTAGAAATTAATTTTGTTAACCTAAAAAGTTGAATGACTATTGTACTTGTATTTTGATTTAACTGTGTTACAAATACATTCCCTGATTTGAATTCACTGTACTGGATGAATTTATAAGCAACAGAACTTATTGACATTTTGTGTTTACAGGTTTGTCGGGGACCAAGAAGCGTGGCATGAGTTATCAGAGCTCTACATTAATGAACATGAGTAAATACTTTTTTTTTATACAACATATTTTAAAATCAGTTTGAATGGACCCCATGAATGAATTGTGAAAAATAAAACTGGGAAAATTTGAATTTGGTAAGACAAGTTAAAAAGAGGTCAGAAAGTAAGATTTGTAAGTTTCATTAACTGTTGTTATCCAGCTTTACAACTTCAAAAAACATTTTTGTTTATATTTTCTGTAGTGTATAAGGGATCTAGGATTAAATCTGTTAATGATGTTAGCCACCTTTGTAATTACAGCCTATCTGTGTTTTTTGACTTTACTACATAACATAATCTACCTTTTATTGCAAGAATCACAGAATAAATCTTCAGAAAAACAAGGAAGAAATGGTAAATATCTCAGTGGGATAAAAAGCACTACAAAAAAATAATAATAGGGTCAGGACATGCAGGAAATGATCTTGAGCCTATGCAGTTGTCTGTTTAATCTCCACACACCCTTTATTTGAATAGTTAAGCCGAAGAAGAAACACAAGTGCTCCTTCTCATATCCGTTTAAACACACTGCCATGGTATCTCCATGGTGGACACACTAGAAACAATTGATTTGAATATGAATGTTTTCCTCATAGAGGTAAAGTTTACAACAAAAATGAATAAGGAACAGGTCCAACACCCTGCACAGCAAAATTCATACTGTATAGCTGATGTTTGTTTCTGTGATTCAAATAACTTTAATATGAACTATTCATTTATTGATATATTTTAGCGTATACAAACTTCCTTAGAAATTAGTTGTCTGTTTGCAGCCACCATATGTTTTGAATGAATGTCAGTTTAACACTTTAGACTGATGGCTTGATCTCCAGAGGGCCGTTGGATTGGCCACAATAGAAGGCGGTGAGATTCCTAACTCAGCCAGGGGTCTCAAAGGAGTCCTGTCCATGTTTGTCACATAAGAGTAGTTTAATAGGATTTCAGTCTTAAGTCGCCTCTCCTTAATGCGAGAGTAGAAAGACTCCCAGACCCCCAACTGATATCTCAGTTGCTAAGGAGAAGTGCCAGACGGACTGGAGCATTGCAAGAAAAATATATTGCCTCCTCCAAGGATGTTTTCGTCTGCGTTTGTTTGTCATTTGCAGAATTCAAAAACTACTCAACCAATTTCTTTTTTATGAACTCTGCTGAGTGCCATTCTGCCATTTAGTTCTTTGTCACATTTTATCTTAATAGACTGGGGCTCAGAAGTGGCTGAAGCTGCATATTTAGTTGAACTGTTAAACTATGGGTTGTTCTGGTGTGTCAAGCATGGTGATTCAAGAAATATTCTCCATCTTGTCCTACGTTCTAAAAAAGTGTGCGTGTGCACGTGTGCATGCACGCGCACTAACCCCGGTTGCACGGTTGCTCTGATACTATAGTAGTGGGAGCAGGAATGTGTTGCACGTTGAGAAGGCTACTTATTGGATATTTCATGCCTTTGTCTGAGAGTCTTTCTTGTTGTAGTAGTCAGAGGAAATCCAGGGGTGAGCGGATTATCTCCAAGCTTATCCCCACACTTCTAATATCACACCATTCACTCTCACAGCCCCTTATCTATAGGCGTGTCAATTTCGTTTCTTTGTTTTCTTTATTTTGGGTTACAAACTCCCATTTCCCCTCCTCCTCCTCTTCCGGATAGCCTGGCATTATCGCCTTTTTTCCAGAGGGATGGAGCGGGAGGCTGCGAGAAAGGAAGAGAGAGAGAGCACTTGCTGTGAAATTCCCAGGAGAAGGTGGTGGCACTTTTCTTTCCCCCTCAAGCCAGAGAAAACAGAGTCTGATGGAGAAGCGAGCAAGAGAAATAAACTCTCCTCCCTTCACTGCATAACACCCTGGGAGCTAAGAATAAACAAAGCAGTGTGTCTCTGCACTGCCATTGCAGGGTTGTTAGGGTTGCAGCAGACATCAGTGTTAACACATTCAAACTGTAATTAATATCCTCAGATTTGACACTTCTAAAACAATCCTCACGCCAAAGATATTTAGACGTGGGATTATTTTTGCATTGAGCCGCTGTTAGGATCTGCAATTGGCGCTCATTCTGACCCAGCCTGTGAGACTGTTCAGCAAAATTGGACTGGTCATCCAAAATTACAGGATAAATAGTAATAATTTTTTCAAACAAACTTTAGACAGTCTGAATCCATTTTTGTCTTAAATGAAGTCAGAATGTGGTATTAAAATGGGGGAAAGCCCACTGCTGATGGTTTTTACTAGCCTCCAAAAGAAACAAATACGATTCTTACAGTCTTGCACATGATGGTGGCTACAACCTTACTCAAGAGCTGTGGTAAAGAGGGAGCTTAGGAGCAGCCGTAGGGAGTAGCTTAGTGTCGGTGGGGTTTGATGGCTCGGAGGAAGAGCGCAAGAGGTGAGGGTCTGGCTCCGGTACAAGATTGTAGTTGATGGCTGATGGAGCAGGCTCTGTTGCAGGCCAGGGCCACTGCACGAGCACATCTGAAAGTTTTTATGGAGAGGAAGTGGTAATTGTAAGCAGCCCCCAACCATCCAAGCCCTCTGATCTCCCCCTCAACTCAACCCCTTCCCCCTGTTTATTTCTTTCTTTCTCTGTCCGCACCTTCCTTTCCCCTCCTATGCTGTTAATCTTTCAGCTAGTTACTTTGGCAGACTTTCAATAGCCTGATAAGTTCTTCATGTTGGAAAAACTTCCCATTTGCATCATATCTCACACATAGTGACAAAGAGGTCCCTATTTTGAGAAGCCTGGTGACACATGCAGACCTCTTTTGGTCTTTTAACGCTAATGTTTATTCAGAAACATATAAAATCTGCTCAGAAGTGAAACATTGGCTACACAAAAAATATTGTAACTTTGAATTAGTTTGAATGTGTTGACAGAAGGCCAGTGCAGCCCTATTTTACTGCTGGTAGGTCTGCTTCTGCATTGGTTTGTGTGTGTGTATGTGTGGGTGTGTGTTGCCTTCCATTTGTTAGGTGCGTAGACGTTTTATGGCTTTGTATTCCAGTGATATACTGTGTCTTAGCTCAACTTGGCCTGGTACCGTGAAGGGGAAACTGTGTATTAGAAATGGAGTGGCAGCAGATTAGTGTGAGGTCAACAGCTCAGCAGTCTGCTACTGAGAAGTGATCTCATCTGAGTATAGGCACAGTGTGCCAGCTCTTACTGTAGTGCTGACCTCAGGAAGGTAGTTAACTACACATTAAAGGCTGAGAAAACACACAGATGAAGAAGATTGATCCTCAGTGTCCCCAAAGGAGGAAGAATCACCATCCGAGATAGGCTTTTACCTTTCCAGCTGTCTGCACTGACTAACCTTTACTGTAAGCCTTTAAATAAACATAGTCATGTGGTGGATCTTTACGGATCTCTGCAACATCCAGTGGGCTATAAGTCTGTCGCACCCGTGCCCCATGTAGTTTTCAATTCAGATTTATACCTGTGAATTTATTGGCCATAAATGTTGTGCTTCACAGTCGAGCAAGCTAAAGGATGACGTATCCACAGCTGTATCAATCGGCTTACTGTTTCTCTTGTCATTTCCACAGCTATGGAAAAGCTGCATTTTGTCTGGAGGAGCTGATGATGAGCAATCCTCACAATCACTTGTACTGTGAGCAGTACGCTGAGGTAGGTACGCGCTTGGATGTCCATCATCAAGCATGGGGGCAAACCGTGGAATAAATGCTAGAGCTCTGTGAAGGGTGCCTTTCTTAGTAACAGAGACACTGACCGTCATACTTTAACGTCATTGGGAATATAAGCTCATGAAGGGAGATGTGTTTACATGGGGTTGTCATGTGTTGCTTATTCAGATGTTCTCCTGTCATTGCTTGAACTGCCCCTCAGCACAGCGTTAATCCCTTTTCACACAGGTGAAGTACACTCAGGGGGGACTGGAAAACCTGGACCTGTCCAGAAAGTATTTTGCCCAGGCGCTGAGGCTGAACAACCGAAACATGAGGGCATTGTTTGGTCTGTACATGGTGAGTACGGCTCTGCATGGAGAGAAAGTGAATAGAAAAAGCGAAGAAAAAAAACAACAGCAGAACCTTTTTTTGTTACCCTGTGGTTTGTCAAGGTTGAGGCTGGCCAGTGAGTTTGTCAAGTAACACTGTAGTGCGTATGTATGTGTGTGTAAATGTGTTTTGGGGGGGAGCGAAGAAGGGGCTGTCAGACAGGTCAGCTCATTGCTGACTCAGACGGTGAACTCCAGCATAGGAAAAGTCTGCCCCTCTGGAGCTCTTTACTTTATAATAATACCCCTTTAGTGAGACCTTCTTTATGTTTATGACTTAAATAAATAAAGTAGGCACAGACAGAGAGAGAGAGAGCGAGAGAGAGGACAACTGCTGTAAGCTATCCGACCTGGTGCCAGTTTGATTGTAGTCTTTGCCAAACTGCCTTTACTTGCATGTATTTGTTTAAATAGGATGTTGTCTGCTCGCACCAGTGTATCACATGTAACTGAGAGCTGACATAAAAACACAAACAAAGCAGTGCAGTGAACAAAGCATTGAGAGTGGAAGCAGGTCTAGCACAGAGAGGCCCAGTTTTTTCCTCCAAGCAGCAATGGGATTCTTCAGGTGGTCCGGACACCTCCCAGCAGCCCCGGACCCTGTGAAATAACTCCAGAGGTTTAGGCAGCGTACACGAGGAGCAGGGCAGGGTTCAAACCCAGACATTTGCTTCTGTTAACTCTCACGTTTGTCAGGAGATGGAGCAGCCCCTGCACGGCTTCTTGACAAGTCCTCTACTGACACTCTACTTTTTAATGGACACTTCAGGAAAAAGATCTGACAAGATCCTGCCCTGGATTGAAAAAGTTGTTTAATAAAATGGTCTGTCGCAGGGAGTGGCCTAAGTTTGAATTGATTCTTTGTTTTTGTTTAATCGCTTCGGTCCAATTTAGTTTTTTTCTCCTTAACTTCAGGTGGGGGCTTTTATCCATGATCAGTTACTGATCTGTCTGAAGAGCAAGTCTTGCGCATTGTCAGCTCTGATCGCAGGTCCGTCTCCTGACAGGTGCAAGAGGTTCAGTGAAAGGCCAGGAAACTTTCACCATCTCTCACCATCTGAGTCAAGACTTGCTAGCCCTGACCACAGTTGGGTTGTGGGTTAGTTACTCACAACACTTGCGTGGGGATTCCCCTCCATAATGGTGCACACTGTTCTGTGGGGATAGCCTGTCTGTGTTGACATCATCTAAATTGAGGTTTCTCTCGAGTCAAAAAAAAAGAAATAAAGAAAACGCTTACTAAAAAGAACAGAAGCCAAACCATTTTATAGAAAAAGCAGGGCCAGGTTGATTGCTGTGTAGTTAAAGTTTCAGCACGCTGGTAGGGAGGGCTTTGAAGCCCAGGCAGGGTAAGCCCTCTGGGGTTTGCTGTGTGGAGATGATGGCAGGAACATGGGAAAGACATGGGATTTGTGGTTCGGAGGGGAGCTGTCGGGGCAAGCAGAAACCGTGATTCACATGGCTCTCCTCTCGCTGCTCACCGGGTTTTCCTTCTTTCAAAGACTTACCAGGCCCTCTCATCACCAGGAATCGATGGTGTTGGAGAAATTAGGCCCCCGTTAAGTGACAATTTACGTATGAAGCATTAAAACGCTCACTTTTTCCCCCCATAAATGATTTCTCCTGTGTCATCAGGCCAAGGTCTGTTTTTTCTCTCCACTCTGCCACAATGACTAGTGGAGTGGTAGATGGTAAGAGTGGTTGCACATTCATCTCAATTACGCCTTTATTGCTGTTTCACCAAGTTTTGATATAAGAACACCCCTCTTCCCTCTTCTCTCCTTCTGCTTCTTCCTCCCGCTTTCTGTTTTCCTCTAGTCTGCAAGTCACATCGCTGCCAGTCCTAAAGTTAGTGCCAAGGTGAAGAAGGACAATATGAAGTACGCTGCCTGGGCTGGCACTCAAATAAATAGAGCCTATAAGGTGAGTCATCATAAGACTTGATATAGCAGCATCTAGATTCAAAATATTTGTTTTCTTGCCTCGATATCTTTAGTGTCTGTCTACGACTGAGAGTTTTCACTTTTTCCCACATCACAATTCATTTTACCAGACACTGAAAACCACCGACCATATTGTTTTTATGACTCTTCTGTTGTGTTTGAGCTTTCATGGGGTATTTGCACACAATGTCCAAACATCCAGAAATCCCCCTCATTTGCATAGTATGCAAAAAGTATTCACAACCACCAAGTGACCCGTGAATGCATAGCAATCCTGATGGATGCCTTTGACTTGCAGTGCTGAAATTACAACCCTGGTGTCTTTCAGTGTGTCTGGGTACATTTACTGTTGATGTGTTGACTTAAGGCCACAATGTCTGGTAAGACTTTATCCCACACCCTGGCTTCACAGATGAGCTTCTCACAGAGCCACAATCGGATTCTCCGAGGACGGCAGTCATGCTAGACTGTAGCAGGGAGTTGTCTAATTCATTGCTTCAGTGATCTTCAAGTTGAACTGAACCTTGAGGATCCGCAGCAAATTTACGAGCCTGAATTTAGACTTAAGTCGTGCATGGTTTTCCTAACACGGTTTAAAATGAAATCAACAATCTGAATTATTTTCCCAGAGAGGCGTTAATATAATAAATAAACAGATGTGTATCCATTTGAAAGTGTACACGTGTGCCCGCATATTAGTATCTGCAAAGTGTTGAGGGGAAAAAGTGAGGAGCTGCTTAGATTGTTTAACTAAAATGGTTTACGACGTTGTTATGGCACCCTGAGTATTAAAGCATATTTAAAAGAAATCTTATTTTGCCATACGAGCCCATATGTGTTGCTTATTTGGGCTCCGACAGTTAAACATGTAATAAGTGGTTCTTTGCTCAGCCTGTGTGGGTCCTGTTGAGAGAGAGAGGTTCCCTGCTGAGCCTCTAAAGACCGCGTCTCACCGCACTTGGCTCCCCTCGCCTCATAGACACATTTCATATGTCGAGCACTCAGACATGTGTGTGTGAGTAAAGTCACAGAGAGGGGCTGAAGCTCCTGTGAAAGAGAAGCTCCAGAATGTTCCTGTACGCTCAAGTAGAGGTGGAAATGAACCGTCATGACCAAGGAAGTGTAGCTTGTTTTGTTCAGGCTCTGACTTAAACACAGGGATCTGTTTAATAAAACGAAAAATGCAGAGGCGGTCTTGGTCAACAGAATTTGTCGACTAAATGTGACCGTTCCACAATTCCTCGCCACTTTGATCAGACCGCTCGCTGACCTTACCTCACAGTCTCGAGAAGTGTTTGATCCCAGCAGGGGACATGATGGATATCTCCAAGTGCAAATGTTTCATCTTGTCAGGGGCCTCAAAGAGGGAGAGGGACAAAGTGTTTGAAAATGAAAATCATATTTTGAGGAAACTTGGCATTGTCTAAACTTTTGAAGGACATCAGTGAAGCGTTGTAGGAATCAGGCTTTGAATGCACATCTGATGTCGAGTAGAAGGTAAAAGGGCTGCCGACCCTATTTCTTGTGGACATATCACACTAATCACACCAAATCTAATATTTGTGTTTCAAGCTGATTATGAATTAATTAATGCCAGTTGCTTGGAGATTAGATTAGATTCAACTTTATTGTCATTGCACAGTACAAGTACTTATACAACGAAATGCAGTTTAGCATCTAACCAGAAGTGCAAAAATAACTATTTTGCTAAATCTGGGGTGACGCTGAGCCTCGCGTTGTGCACGCACCGCCATCTTGGTTTGATGTAGGTTAAACAAGCTTGGAAACAGATCTGCAGCAGCATTGCAAATTCATCTGAAACTCATTACAGGTATTAGACAGTACCGTAACCAGTAGTGTAGCACGTGTTTTCCTTGCCTAAATATTTTCTTTATTGCCAGGGAGGCATGAGACAGGGTTTAACCACAGGCAGGGGACACACGTGTGAGATTGATGATGTTGGCTGTTGTGAATTATCTATTGCGTGTCTGCTACAGTCCATTACGTTTCATTTACCTGACGTTTTTATAGAAAGCGACTTAAAATACGTGCATTCAACTATGAGGGTACGAGCAAGAACAATTTGCTCCAAAAAAGCCAAACTACAAGTGAATATGACAGCTTTTTAGAAAAGTCCTAGCTGCTCATTCACACAATAAAATTATTCTAAAACTACGGTTGGCAATGCTGGACAAGCTCACAAGATCAGCCTATACCTTAACAAATTACCACAGATACATCTCACCCCCTCCCATTGGCTCTCATCAAAGCTATGCCCCAAAACTCATGAACGTTCGCTGCCTGACAGCTGTTAGAAGCTGACTTTTCAGTGACTGATTCACTAACTTCTGGCCATCGTCTTTTCTTTACCAGTTTATATCTGCTTTCGGACATGCAGGGAACTCCTGAGATTAACTGGATGTTTTCCGGAGGAGCTGTGTGTGTGTTAGCGCAAATGTCTGACTGAGAGCCTTCGGACTTTCTGTGGACTTTCTCATGAGTTTCCAATATGGGACAGGAGGGAAAAAACTAAAAGAAAACAAATACCTCAGAAAGAAAAACTGTGCTATACACCTAGAGGACACAGACGAAAATGTCAAAATAATTTTTGATGATAAGGGCTGAGGCTGGTGTTGATGTACTGTAAACAAACACATGATCCCCGCAGCTGAATTAATTTGTTACATCCTGCCTCTGTTTGCTGCACCTTAACGATCTAGAGATTTCTGTGCTGTTGTGAACGAGTATGAGCAGTTAATCAGTTGTGCATGTCTGAAAGCAAATTTTTGGAGCAAGTCTGGACCCAATTCTCAAGAGATCCTCCGGAGGTAATGTTTAAAAACTGCTTTTGTTATTCTAGTTGACAACTCCGGTCTAATGCTGTGTCTCATGCACCCTTGTTAGTGACAGATGGCTACACCAGTGAATTCAGGCTGAATGAAACGATTGACCATATTTATTGCATTCCTGCAAGGGTCACAGACACCGGCTTTTTTCAGACACTTTTTATTACTGAAGGCTTTGAGGACGTGAAGAGGATTTGTTCAAATAAGATTAAAAGTGTTTCAGAAACAGCCTACCAACTAGTTACTGAAGTTTCATTAAAGTCATTGCCAGAGAAGCTAACGTGTGCATCACCTTGATAGATAAACTATGTTCTAGTGGCCCTGAGGAAAATGTTTATGGCTGTGTTGTTATGATGTCAGACTGAATTACTTGTGCTACTCTTTGAGACCAGTCTACAAATTGTCATAAGTGTTAACTCTATGGTTTTGACCCCTTGCTGTTGATAATGAGACGCCTCAGACAGTCACGCCTTGGTGCTTCAGGGAACATGATGTGAGCTGCATCCCACCCTCTGCTCCTGCCCTGCTGTACAACCTCCTGTATTTGTTTAAGTTGCCTGGTAATAGGGGGTCGTACTGAGATTTCAACTTGACTCTGAGTGTGCATGAACAGTTTGTGTATGCAAGCTCGGCTCCAAGCACATGTCAACTTGTCGATGTTTGTTTTTAATGGCTGCTGTGTGAGAAGAGGTAAATGACAAGGTGTACTGTTGCCTCCTTAATGGTTTTGCTCCCTCGCCCCAGTTAACTGACTTCTGAGATCTTGAAAAGGAGCGGCAGTGTTGGCCTCAGTCATACTGCTGCAGGCTGCTGAGGGCTTGTGCTGGCTGATTGATAGCCCCTTTAAAGCTTTGCTCGTGTCAGTCGTCCACTTTTATTAGGCCCTTGTACCTGGTGATTGTCATACCTCAGTGTGAGAAAAAGGTGGGCAGGTGAGTGCAAGTGGGAGCAGACGTCAGCGAGAGGTCACAACTGACTGGGGCTCTTTAAACAAAAAAGAAAAGTAATTACCTTGGTTGGGTCGGCTGACATGTAAAAGACCTGTAGATGTGTGGGTTATAGGTGCAGGAGGCTTTAAAGCAGCGCGGCATTTCCTGCCCTGCTGCCCTAACTCTCCAAACAGATTCTCTGATTAGCTCTTCTGTCACGGACCACGGTCTCCCGCTGCGTCATGACTCTATTATCATATGCTCTAAATAGATGTGGAGCTGTCTGGTCTGCTCCTACTGTTTTAGAACGGGGCAGGAGTTAATGTGGTGGTCTCACCTCAGGCTGCGGAGATAATTGACTACCGGGCCCGGGGTAATGGTGCATTAGGCAGCAAGGCAATGAAATGCACTAATTATTATAGCTACCAGACACACACACACACACATGCGCACACGCGCGCCCTAAATCTAGAAGAATGAGTCACAGTTGGAAATTACGTAGCCAATTGCACACCTTAGCCAACTACCCTCTCTAAGTTGGAGTTTGGCAAAAGAAAAGGAAAAAAGTTTTGCCATGGAAATCGACTATAGGGTGAAGTTAGTTCTTGTTTGTTTAAAGCCTGTGCAGGACCAAAAGATGATCAAATTAAGGTGTCACAGCAATAATCTTTAGTGCTTCATGATGAATGTAGGATTAAGCTGTTTTGGTGTTTTATTCTTCAAATAGCATGTAGAGGAGGAGTCTAATCTGTTGATGTATTGGGGGGGGATTAAAAAGCCAATATGCCACCATTGGTGAAAGCACAGTACTCACATTTCTTCAATTGTTTTTTAAGTGTTGAACTAATTGTGTTGACAGTGTCAGTGTCATTGCTTCAGGCAGGAAACCATCTCTAGAGGCTCATCTCTCACCTTGAGGACATGTAGGATCTGCTCTGTTCAGGGACAGTATTGCCATGTGGTTGAAACAGTGTCTGATGTTTTACTCAGGGTAATGGTGTTTGCATATTAAGTTAACTTTAAGGAGACTTTTTTTTTGATTGATTATTTATTTAAGCCTCGGAAAACACATTGAGGAATAAGACCCTGATTTACAATGGTGCATATATACATACAGCAATACAAAGTAAAAGGTCACAAATCAACCCTGACGATTCAATAAATACTATAAAATACTATGGTTAAGCTTAACCCAACTAACAGTTACAATCACTGCAGGAGAGGCCAGCCGAGTGAGGCCAACTTTAACGATTTTTGGACCTCAGACTATTGAGACTACCGTTGTCTCCTGCTTGTTTATCACCAAGGCCAATACAGAGCTGCATATATTTGTTGAATTTATGTTCCTGGAATGTGGATGAGTCTGATTGATGCGAATAATCCCTTGTCTTCTTTAGATTCTACTAAAAAAGAAGAGTTCCTTTTCCATCACCAGTAGAAGAGTTTGCGTTTCTGTTTTCACCCAGTGAATGATGTTCGACCCCTCGAACGCCCTGGAAATTAAGGCATTCTATTACCATACTATCTTGCCAAATGTGAGTGTTCACCTTTGTGTCATGTTTCCATCACTTCTAATAGTGGAAAAGGCACTTTACACAGGTTTAAAATTGAACGAGCTCCATCAAAGCTGGCATATGATGGCGCTGCCGGACATATTGTGTTATAACACAACTAATGCAGCAGTTTGATTCCTGTTTGGAGACATTGCATAAAGATTTATGATGTGGACAAATGTGCCGAGATGAGGTTAATTGGACTCATCCTTCGTTATATTCCTGGTCCCCTGCCCAAGGTTAAGGAAGTTGTGTTTCTTTTTGCCGTGTTTTGAGGGGATGCCTCATCTGTTGGCAAGATTAATTGGAAAGAGAAAGTGTGCCTCTGTGCGCATGCATGAGTTATCTTGTACGTGCTTGTGGATTATAATTTGCGGCACTTCCTTTGAACCCCCGTGGACACGATGCTAAAATTAGAGGGCAGTGTTATGTATTCCTGAACTAGAGGCTATGGAAGTGGACAAATGTGGGCATTCTTATCTTAGCACACACAGACACTCCAACACACACACACTGAAAAATGTCATTTATGCAACAGTTTTTTTTTATTCTTTTCATTACTTTTTTTCCAATTCTATCTAATGACACTTGTTGACTCCAAGATCATTATTGCCTCTGGGACAGGGATGTTTTCTCATTAAGTGGAGCGTGGTGTACGGTGGATGAGTTTATCAATGCCTCCGTGAGGCTGTGTTCAAGTGTGTTTGGCTGTTCATTACTTTAGTTGACAGATGAGCTGATGTTCTCTTTTTCTCTCCCCTGCTATCTCTCTGTCTCTGCCTTTCACCCTCTATCTCTGAAATGCAGCTGGCCGGTCGCGGGACTAAGGAGAACAAATGCTCCATGAAGGCAGTGGAGGAGATGTTGGAGTCCATGCAGATCACCATGTCCTAGGAGCCAGGCGCCCATCTTTGTCGTTTCTGTTCAGTTGGAGCAACATGGCAGCTCAAATAGTCTTGCAATGTGACCAGAACCAGATATTTTACTGTTTCTTTCTATTTTGGATCTGTAATTGAGTAAACATGACATGCTCAATGGAAGATGTTCCTTTCCCACCCAGCTGGTACCTACAACTGCAACAAGTAGTAAATAGTATGAACCCTGTGATCTTCCTCAGACTGGACTAACCCATTCCCATTCCTTTCTGTCTTTTAGTTTCACCTTGAACTGATATCACTAATTAACACATCATAGCTATAGCCATGTGACCAGTAAAGATAACAAGCTGTACAGTAACTGCTATTTATAAAGACAGTATGGAGATCGCACCTGTTCACACTGAAGTGCTTTATCGTCTCTGCTGTGTCTGTAAATTACACATCTTAACTAAATAAACAATGTTTTTCCTTTTGTGAAATTTATCAAAATGTCTTTTTTTGAACTAATTGTGGTGTCCAAAATGAAAAAAACATGTAGTAGCAGATTTAATGTTTTGTTTTTTCGTTTTCCATGTGTCTCAACGTCACGTTGTTTCCAGCACACTGACACATTTGAACCTGCTGTAACTACACTGAAGGGATGAGAGGGACATTTGTCATTATGAAGGCAGCAACAGGGGCCTCTTCTTCCCCAGTGATTCCAGCTGGGAAATCCTGCCTTTCAATTACCCAAGCCAGCAGCTGAACCGACTTCAGCACGCTGAAGAACACCTCTGTCATTTCAGTTTAGAGAGCCTCGGAGACTGCTGCCAGTAATTAACACGCCACAAGTTGGAAAGAAAAAAATATCTATTCATGAATTTGGGAACATGCATGACAGGCAGGGAAGAAAGACATCTTAGTGCAGCGAGAGGCAGCCCTGGTTTCCTCTGCTGTTGGAGCAGAACACTCAGTTCACTTGGTTCTGTAAATGCTGAATTTGAATTGATCCAAATGATCATCTTAAGTTGCCGCTCACCCGTGCAGGGTCAGCTGTTACTTCCATCTCTCCTGTTTATAAAGTCATTGCAATTGTCTCATAACTTCACTCTTCGGCTGATGGAAAACTTGAGTGTTGAGTTTATGGTCTTTTTTTGGACAGCCTTTAAATTGAGAAGTCACCAGCTTACAGTCCCGAGTGTGAAAACCCATTTTCTCAAAATGTTAATGCTCTCTGGCCTTGGTCAGTGGATGAATGAGCCTGCATTTGATTTGCCTCACCAATCTGGCGGAACCAGTGAAAGCCAGGGGACGTTTTGAGCATAAACCAAGTTACTTTTTACAGGAAAAGGGCTGAGGCTACATGAAGAGGTACAGGGTGAAAGCTTTTTTACTTGGAGCTAAGTGATTCCTTTTTGTTGTAGCTCCAATGTAAATCTCGGTTCATGCTGCGGTAATTTATGAACTTAAAAGAAGAATAAATGTCAATCAGTTTGATGGCTAGTCATTATGAGGTATTGCTCTCCACTGCCAACCATACTGAGGCAACAGTGCCATCTGTAGTCTGGATGAAGTACTAGTGAGTTGGGTAAAACCTTTGGCTGTGCAGCAATGAGTGACTATGCACGTGGAAGTGGGCTACAATTGTCATGCACCGGACTTAACCTGTATGTAATGTTATTTCTCGCATGTCTGCAACTCTGATTTTTCTGAGCAAGGAAAAAATGTGGGTTACGCACCATTTATCAGTCAAGAATCTGATAAATAAAGATTTCCTTTGCCTCAAGCTTCCAAACATATCCTTGTAGAGTCAAGGGAAATATCATCTTGGCCCCTGTGTGCACTGCACAGTCAGAATAAACCGAAGCATCACTTCTCCTCACTGTTTACAACACCTCCAGCTCAAAAGACAGCAAGGCGAGGAGGGAACCTTCTAACCCCACTAAGCCGTTGGCTCAGCTTAATTTGTGAAGGGGAGTCGCTATTAGTGCTGCCCGTAATCCTGGATTCCCTGAGAGATTAGCCCCTGGAGAGGGTTTGCTTGTCTTCGGCTGCTCTTCAGTGCCCAGGTTAGCAGAACAGGATGAGCCCGGGATGATAAGCTTTCACCGGGATAGAGCTGTGCCTGATCAGCCTATTAATCAAAAGAAATGGGGATGACACGTAGTTACAACTGTCCAAGACTTGAGATACAAAATGTTTCTATTATTAAGATAATAAAATAGACTTTGTTTAACATCCACCCAACTACCCTAGTGAAAGCCACAGACACTGGCATGAAAGCTCACCGGAAGATAACTACCGCTTTTGCTAAACTCCAGATCTCTACTCAAGATCTACCGGCAGTTTTGGTTCTCTGTGTCAAGCAACTAGTGGGTGCACAAACATCTGACTTTGTACAGATACTTGTTGGGCCTAAGGGTCAACCTTAGAATATGATTATCCTCTGAATTGGCCTGTATCACAAGTAACATTCTCTCTTGTACTCATACTTATCCAGTGAAATATCTAAAACAAATCTACTGGTGGATACCATATACATTTCTGTACAGACATTCATGGTCTTCATAGGATGAATCCTGATGAACTTGGTGACCCCCCCCTGGCTTCTGCACAACGTCTGGTGTTTTTAGCAAATTGTGTGAACAGCTATCGAATGGATTGCCATAAAATTCACATTAACTTTCCATTCAGGATGATTTGCAAATGTTGGTATCCCTGACTTGTGTATGTTGCTGGCATTTAGCTAAAAAAACTGAGGTTTAAGTCAAGGAAATGCATTTTAATTTCACTTTAATCCAAAGCAGACTACATGTTAATTGTCTTGCATCAGAACACCTATGGACAGGAAGAGCTGGTCTCTAACCTTCTACCACCGGGCTACAGACCTTTTAGTAATGCTATAGCCTCAACTTAACATTTGAGGACCAGGCACTACATTGTGGAAAAGTCAGAGAAAAAGGCTACAGAGCTAGGAGAGATAGAGGAGAATGAAGTGAAGGTAGAATTAGAGACACGTCAGTGAGGGTGGGGGTCAAAGTAAATGAAGAGGAACGTAGTGGGCTGCAAGTGTACAAAGGAGTATTGGGCTGCTCCATGATGCTCGGGAGCAGGGTAGGTTTCCCAAAGTGAAGGAATGAGTGGAAAAGGATAGCAGGGCTCCAGCTAGCTCATCCATCTCTGTCTGTTTTAGAAGGAAATTCTGGGAGTGCTAAAGATGGATGAGGCATGCAGTCCTAATCCTGCCCTGTCCAGTCACACAAACGGCCTGGTGATGAAATAGTGTTTTGGCTACGAGCAGGGACTGCCTGACCCACTCCCTTTTTTCTGGGAATGGAGATGCAGGAAAAATCAGAGAGTTGGATCAGCGGGATGGATCAGTCAAACAACACCTGACATGTAGGGGAGAGTTGCAAGGAGATAACCCCTCCATTCGCCACGCACGTTGGCCATCCAGAACTCACTTAACTAATTCACAATAATCGACCACTCTAAATGCTTCAAAGTCTTTGATCGGTTTCAATTAGCTTTGAATATCAACACATGTTCACCCGTAATAAAAGCCCATTTGTTATTCTGGTGTATTTGCATTGATTTGCCTGGCTTGTCATGTCGAATTAACTCGGTTTTCACGATGGAATACATTTTGTGGAAAATAATGTTGGACACGGTTGCATTCATCAAAGACTGTCTTTTTTTGCTTTGGATACGGTGCTGATAGTTGACCAAATTCCATCCATCCATTCCCAGTCATACTGTGCTCTACTACATACCGATAAGGAGGTGTGGGAAGGGCAAGATTTGAATTGTGTAATGAAATGCAGGACCTGCATATGAACAGTGGGGGTCACCGGGCAAAGTGTTGCTTTTCTTTCTTGTCATTGCACAATGTCTCCTCGTTGATCCTGCCTTATTTGCTCCTACACAACCACACCAGCATGAACCTAATTTTCTTTCTCCTGGGGGATCGACGCTGGGAAATAATTTTCTCACAAGGCAAAAGAGCATCTCTGTGCACAGGCTGTGTGTGAGTGTGTGTGTGTGGTGTTTATATATGTGTGAGTGTGTGTGTGCATGAGAGAGAGAGAGATGAGAGGGTGGGAGGGGAGTAGAATTTGTGGTTATGAAAGTGTGATTATAACTGTGCAGACAATGTGCAGGCATGTCTTTGTGTCAGCTTGAGTTTGTAGGCGCATGTGAGTGTGTGTGTGTGTGTGTGTGAGAGACTATGTGGTAATTTCAGCAGTATGAAGAGCCTGTGGAATTAAAACTCTTGGCTTCGGGTGCTGCTTGTACCCCTAAGCCTCTTGACCAGGAGGCTCCAGACGGCTGCGATCTTTTTCCAGAGGATATCCTGCAGCCTCCACTGCCCCTTTCTGGTTGTTGCTCTGGTTTCTCAGCTCCAAGCTCCCTGTCAGAGGCCTCGACCCGTGCGCATGTCGAGGCTGCATCCTGTCTGTAAACTCAGTCACAGTGTAGCGCATGTGTCAAATCAGAGAGGGGCAAGTTACTGGCACCAATAGACAGTTGTGCTTTCCAGCCCTGGCTTCCCAAACCGCAAATCCCCTCTCAGAGCGTCTTCTCAGCCAGAATGCACGGGCTCGCCCCACACAAGGCCCGGGGCCTAATTACAAAAAGGAGGGAAAACCAGAATTGGCTACTGATTGAACTTCCTGGGTGAATGTTGATGTCAACCACAGAGGGATATTTTATACCCTGAGTGGGATGCAGCAGAGACTGGGAGTATGAGGAAGCAGGGGAGGCCTGGGGTTGTGCAGACAAGGTTTAATATGGGTTTATGAATACAAACAGGCTAAAACATGTTATTTTATTCCATAGGGAGTGAGAGACAGCTCATCTGTGTCTGCACTGACATGATACCATCCAGGAATGTTAAACACTGTTTTACTACAGTGCTGTCAGAGGAGTTCAATGGCATTAAGACAAACCTCATTCCAACTGGGAACAATAGGACACACATTCCTGTGCATTACAGCTTTGATAGTTTGAGAGCACTGCTTTTTTTTTAACTTTTACTACCCCCATGGTCACAATGATGAAATGTGGTACAGTCACTAAAGTACTTAACTTGATAATGTCCATTTTATGCTTTGACAAAACCAGACCAGCTGATTTCCTATATCCAGTGTATATGCGCTTAACTAAGTTCTAGCATTATTTTTAGTTTACAGATGTGACAGTGGCATCAATCTTCTCAGATTAGTTAGTTTGTCAGTGAGCTTCATAGGTGCTGCTAGGTGGATTTTCTTAGCTTAGGATAGAGCCGGCTCTTCTCCCTGTTTCCATGGCGTTGCACCAAGTTAAGCCAAGCTAACCTGGCCGGCCTCAGCTACATATTTATACACTGCAGTCATGTCGCTCTCATCTGACTCTCAAAATGAATGAGGGCACTTCCCAAATGGCCAACCTCGTTTAATCAACTAATTGCAGTCACGTGCCCATACGAGAAAAGGAATACATTTACAGACCCTTAATCAGAAATATGTCTTTAATGTTTCTAGAAGAGAGCTCGACAGATATGAGAGTGGTGTCAGTCTCATCTCAATCTGTCAAGAAAACAAACGGTATCTCCCAAAAAGTCTGTTCTGACTCCTTATGTCACACCTCCAGCTTCTCGGCTTGGGACCAGAGGACACCAGGAAAGAGGCTCTATGTCAATGAACGAAACCCCCGTACAGACCAGTACAGCCTCATAAGCTGTACCCTGATCCATCCACACAAGACCAACTCCTGCAGCCCACTCTCTGCATGTTCCTGCTCTACACAAATATAAACAGACAAACTCTCCCCTTCCTATTCAACTAGGTCCTGGTCACAGGTCACACACAAAGGTACCAGCCAGGCCAGTAACACTTAATACAACACTGCTTGCTGTTAGCTCCAGGCTCAGCATCCTACTACCTGTTACACTGGGATGTATATCGCCTCAGGTCCTGAGATTCAGTCCAAAGCATTTATCTCTGAGTCAAAGAGCATATTTTCCTTTTGAGTCACCTGCAAACATATCGTTACTAAACTGTAACAGCAAGTATATTAAATGGCAAACCTTTCGAATTTACGTATTAGGCAAATCACAATACGTTGACACTGTTAGTAAAATGCTCATAACATATCATTGTTTTCTACCAAAATATCTTGCATATCCGCCCTGTCATTTCAGCATTTTCACATTTATTCGTTGATTACAGCTTTTTGTATTGATACTCAGGATTGTTGTCAGGTTAAATACAAATAATAATTTACAGTCACATCAGGCATAATGTGTCAATATGGGTTCAAACCATCTCATGGCAGTGGTGAGCTTTGTACACCCACCGTTCAGCCCAACCACCTGCTGCTGCTACTTCAGCTGCAGCACTTCATTCCTTCAAAACCTGTGTTGCCTCTGAGCATTATCCAACCAGTGAACTCCCTCAGAATGAATTTGTTATCATAGTAAGTTTTACAGAAACGTTATTTCTACGAGATGGGATGGTGTTATTAATTACATCCATATGGACTCTTAAGAGCTGCTGCCATGCATGGCTTAATTTATCAGTTGGCTGGTTGCTCTGTCCTCATGGTTGCCATTTGTCTCCTCCACTGTCTCTGGGGTGGTTGGTCACTTTTCATTTCCCCAACTATATTAACTGGCAAACTCAAAGAGGTTTAAAAGAAACACAGGGATCACCAGTGAAAAAGGGTCGGATTCAGCCCGGTGCGTGTGATATGTGGAAATTATGGCCTCAGTGAGAGATTCAAGCCTCAATCTGCAGCACACACTGACATGCAATGTGGTCTGCTGACTGGCTTTGACGGTATTCACTTACCCACCGTTCACTTTTTGCCGCACAGTAAGGTTACCGTATTACATCCTTCCTCACATATATCCAGTCAAGACCCATCACTCTCTTTCGCCATGACACGATCTGTAATAGACACGGAAACACAGAGTGCACCCTCTGTTGTGGAAGATATGGGGGAATTTTAAAGTTGCCTTTCGCGATGGATGGGAATGAACTCTACCGTGTTATTGCCACGTACAATTTTATGTGTGGTCACGTACACACATATGCACCAACGGATACTTGTGAGACACACACACACACATTCTCATCAGTGTAAACTTGGCAGGCTAGCGGTGCTACCATCTGCTTGTGGGGAGAAGGATATGGCAGGCGGACGACCACAAACAGCCAAGGTAATGGTGATGGGTTCCACTCAGTCTCTATCTTCCAGACAGCAGTAGACTCCTCATTCCACAGCGTTTGGACTTCTTACAACATGGGCCACGGCACAACGACAAAGTGCTTCTCCAGTTCGCTGGCAGCTACTGGAACATTTCTCAGACATTTACGTCGTTTTTGTAAACCAAACAGAATCTATTATTCATACGGTTCTTACCCATGTAAATCCTGGAGCCAGTTTCCACTTATACGTCCAGGTAGGGATTTTTTTTAAGTTTTTTAAATGAATGCTAATTGGGGGAGATTTCTGCATGTGGAGGATTCTTTGCTCTTGGAGGCACTTAAAGTAAGGAACACAAACATGGAGAGAAGCTTGAAACTGTGAGGTGTAGCCAACAGACTAATAGAAAAACAAAATGAAAAGACCTCGATTTGGGAGCTGGATCCTCAACAAAATGGATAGTTAGAATCCCTGCCAAAAAATAAATAAACTTAGGCCACGAATCAATTACCTATCGCTGCATTTTAATGGACACGTTGTTCATCTGGACTGCAGACAGCAAGCATTTCTAGTTATGTATTTCTCCATTTCAGAAGCGCTAGATATGCATTGAGTTAATGTGACTTAAATATTTACTGTTGTAGGTGTTCAATCAACAACATAGGTGTAAACTCTTTCCTTTATTCAATGACTCAGTTGATCAGTTAAATCATGGCTGCCCTGTGTAACCTTCCCTCAGTATTAGTATTGGCTAAAGTTTGCCTTTGGTTTCTGAGAGAGCCAAACCGTAGAGTCTAGTTTCACCACACACTCGTTTTTAGGTCAAAGTGGGATCTCTCACTTTAAATCAGGGTATAGGTGCTTTAAGGTGAATTTCCAGAGGCCATCTTGCTGCATTTGATTGTAACACGTTTGACATTGCGAGATGTGTTTCACTTTGCAGAGAGCGCACAGCATTATAATCAGCAATGGCAGCTGTCCACTTTGTCCATCCTTAATTATTCATCTGTTATGAATCAAAGGAAACTCAGAGAAGGAATAACTATAGACAACGTGGAGGCAGACAACAAATATACTTCACATGGATGTTGGTTTAAGATCTAGAATGCTGCTGCAGGTTATGTGGTCATTTAAGGACTGTAATCAATGTCTTTCTAATAACAGTGTGTCATATCATAATGAAGAACCATCAGAGGAGTCGATAACAATGAGATATCACCCAAATCTGACGCTCTCCTGTAAAGGAGCTTTACAGTGAGTCTCAGTGGTTGGTTTCACTGTCTGGCCTGAAACTTAACAGCTTTACATAGGCGTCGTTAGGCCTCGCTACTCAGGCTACAGCCCCAAATGTTTTATGAATAGCCCCATAACTCAAAACATTATATATGTAATGTATATATATATACATATTGGATCAGTTCATGTCCTGTTTTCCCCATGGAAATAATACGATATTGTTGATATTGCTGTAACTGCTCCTGTGGTTCTACTCATGCCACTGAAAATAAATATAATAATGAAGGTAAGCGAGGAATCAGATTGCATTAATTTCATTTGTTTTGATTTCATTTTTTGAAAGCCTACATACCGTTCCAAGCCCCCCAATGTTTCAAGATATTAACAAAACCTCTGCTGCTTTGGCTCACTACCACAATTTTCACATTTCTTTTGTTGTGCAGAAAGCAGCTATAACACCAATGGTGGAAAACAACTGCAGTCACTCGTAGTGTAAGCAGGAGAAGTAGTGTTTTTCCAACATCAGGGGCCATAAAGGGGTCTCACTTTACCCAGAGGTGTCAATTATATGTAAGCTCTAGACTCTAGATACACACATCATTGAGTATATTTTGAAAAGTGTTCCTTATTCAAACACACTGTTTTCTTAAAAAAACTTAGAAAATAAAATTGTCATATTGTGTGTTAGTATCGTTGGTAAATGACAGTGGATCCTCCCCTGATTCACTGGACTAACCTAAACTAGCATAAAGTAAATGTTTCTGCAGAATTACGCTTTCTTTTTACTTTTGATAAGTCCAGTCAAATATCTTTACGTCATTGTATTGGAGCTTTTCTGTTGCTATGGATCCACCCTATATACAGTCAATATTAGGATTCATGGCAGTCTTTTCAACTAATATTATCACACAGGCTTTAGGTAGAATTACTTCAGTGACACCACTCCGGGTGTTGTGTCTATGTATCAGAGCATCCAGAGGACCGACACCACAGTGAACCGAAGGACGAGATCATGTTTTTCTTTAAGATATCAAATTCTGCAAGGTCTAATATAGTTTACCTTCTTTTTGGCGACTGAGACACTTTAGCAGAGCTCAGTAATCTCAAGCGTCCCTGCCTGCTCACATTCAGCACAGTGTGTCGTACAGCAATGCAACACTTATGAGGATCTGGACAAGTAATACATATCACATGCCGACTGATGCATACTCATCAGAAGGGTAGGGTTACCTTTGTAGTGACTGTTTGTCAATAATTACTCTGTTATTACCTCTGGAAACTTTCTGCAAGATTTTTTCTCCTTTCTTGGAAAATAATCATTGATGCAAATTTGTTTTGTTGTGAAGGGTATGATTCAGTCCAAGATGGAGACCGGTCCGGTTTCCCCTGCAGCCCAAATTGGCCTATTTTTCCTTCGAGAGATCTCAGCAAAGTGTTAAAAAGACCAAAATTAAAGTTCCTCGACTGAGAGCATAACTGTCCTGCCCTCGTGCGTCAACACTCTTATGGTTCTTATTTTCTTTTGATACATTGTTGGAGTATTATCAAGCCCTTAGCGGAGCCGAGTCTGCAAGTCTACCTGAATGCTTGGTGGGTAAAACTTGAAGGAAAATGCATTCTCCTGCTTCAAGTTTCAAAATTAGTACAGATGGAAGCACACACTTTAATTGTGGTGTGTTTTCATTTGCAAAGCTGAATTTGACTTGTAAATTGCTAAATCATATGGGGGGAAATGAATAAGCGATCAGATGATGCAGATCAGCTGATCTCATATACTATATAAATGGTAAGGGGACCCATGCTCCTTTAGTGAGGTCTATTCCCTGGAGCTTCATGAAACAGACTGAATCCAACAGACACTGTCCCACAGACACCAACATAATTCAAACTGACAGATCAAGGGTTGGCGCTTGGTGAGACATTCCATCTCATTACTTTTCCTCGCTGCTACTACATACGTCATTGCCGCACCCACCCTCTGTAAGGGTTGAACATTACCAAGACTAAATGGTTGGAACGAGTGTTTCTAGTCTGTTAACACTAAAACAAGAAAAGCAAGTGGTCCATCATCAGGAAGCTCTGAAAAGACATGACTTGTGTGTTCCTTTCCTGTGCGGCCCGCACCAAATCATCCAGAGCAGATGCCCTGATCCTGCTCACTGGCACCCTCAGCCCACCCTCCACTCTCCCTGCCGGACGGCTCTGGAGTCTGGGAATCAGGGATGCTGTCACTCATCATCAACCAGTCAAGTGGGAAGCCAGAGCTTTATATGGATGCGGGAAGGGAGAGGGTAAGACTGACAACAAGCCATTGGCTGTGAATCCCCAGCTGCTGGTACTGTTATTTTAAGTTGTTGCAAAAAGTGCACAGTAGTAGAGTCAGCAGCCGTAGCAGTGATGATGTCTTCTACTGATAGCAATGAATGACATGATGTTTTTTCTTTTTCGCTACTGTTACTTTTCTGAAAATCCACTTGTCTGCAATTTTCCTTACTTGAATTAATCTGTAATATTATATGTGTGACTGAGAATAAATCACCATCTCTTTATTTTCACACATTGAAATGTGATACAAGTGTCGGCCAACAGTGCGTGTGTGTGTCTGTGTGTGTGTGTGTGTGTGTGTGTGTGTGTGTGTGTGTGTGTGTGTAAACACTTGAATTATCCTCGATAAAAGGATGTCATCTGTTTTTGTTTTTACCTCTATAACCTTCAAGAAGTATCGTTTCCAAGATCGTCTTCTCCTCACTACTCTATTTTTGGTTCTTACTGCTCTTCATCTGATGACATCAAGCTCCAGCAGTAGGGATGGCATAGACAGCCTTGCTCTTGAGTGCAGCAAGCCACATTTGAAAATATCGGCAAGACGGCAGCACTCATCTGTCAACGAGTGTAACCTATGCATGTTTATTTTGGTCAAAACTGTACCAGCATGGTCAGCCACAGAGACCATCTCCACCTCCAACCACGGAGGGAGGAATAACATGGACGATAGTGGGCTGCACCGCAGCACATTCTTTGTCACAATATGTTAGTGATAACTGGATACCCTGCTTATTTCGAAAGTGGAAGTAGGTGTGTAGGTAAACTTACGTCCTTACACACAAATATATAACAAATGCTTTACATGTTTGGCTTTTTTAAACAGTAGTAGATAAAGAGAACAGAAGAGATAGAAAATATAATGTATTGATTTGAACTACACTGAATGATTGTCATGTATAATGTATATTCACCTATTTTTATGCTAATTCTAAGCAGTAATTTAACCCGCAAAGCCAATCAAAAATACATATCAGTTGTGGTTGTTATTGTAAGGCAAATCAAAGTTATAACGGAGTCGACATTAGAAACTGTAATTAATGATACAATATAGGGCTCAACAGTGTGGTTCCAGAAGTTAAAACCCCATTTTCTGAATAGAGATTTAGATTATCAGCCATAATATTGTAACCATCTGGGGTAGACGTAAGCTAGCTATATGCCACAAGCTTGAGATTGTGACACAATGTTATATGCCCCTGTAGAGTCTGTACGATATCAACTACATTTTAAGAATTTATTTGCGATGTTTAAGAAAAGTACTACACTACCCACAATCCACCATGGAAATGTGTACCACAACTGCAGAAGTCATGTCGGCTGGAATCTGGTTCAGCGTTACATCAGGTTAACCGTAGAGCAGCCATGATTTGTCTGCAGTTTTTTTTAGAGATGAGGAAAAAGAGTCCAAAGGGGTCAAAGTCACGACAAGTCATGAATTGAAGAGTACTGTCAGTGACCTGCTTGTGGGTTAACAATAGTTTATGAGATGTGTAATTCCCTCAGTCTTAAAATCCACCATTTGCCTATATGACTGCATACTATGTTTTGAGCACTTAATATGTTGCGTACTTATAGGTTCTGTCTACTTGAAACTGCATTTCAATTCCGACTCTGTCCTGTACATATGGCAGAATAAAAAAAATACAAATAATAATAACAACTCCATAAACTGCCTTTTACCTTTGCCTTTTTTCCAATACCCGTTTTATTCAG
Source organism: Pseudopleuronectes americanus (assembly GCA_038501795.1). Classification (NCBI taxonomy): domain Eukaryota; kingdom Metazoa; phylum Chordata; class Actinopteri; order Pleuronectiformes; family Pleuronectidae; genus Pseudopleuronectes; species Pseudopleuronectes americanus. The sequence goes on from CM076722.1 coordinate 21,917,879, forward strand.
AATCACATTTTCGATGGACACGATTCATCTTGTAGCTGGTCGAATCTTTTTTAATAAGGATTTCTGTTAAAGCCAATCGAGTAAGTTCATGAGGAAGTTTACTTTCAAATCAGTCGTTAATGGTCACTGTTATGGTTTACTTGAATTAATTTTCAATTAAAACATATAGGATAAACTAATACTTATTAAATCCTGAACAGATAATATGATATTGGGATTATGGCTCTCTTTGTGTATGTTGAAACTACTCACATTGTCAGTATATAGGCATGTTTGTTCTGCATTAGCAGGTTTCACAAAAGCAGAGTAAGTTCACAGCAATCTATTCAGTGTCTGTCTGGCTTTCAATAAACCTCAATACAGGAAGTGTCAAAGTGCTGTGTGAGGATCCAATGAGATTTTCCTGCTGACCTGTTGACATGATCTCTCATAACCCCAGTGGTCCAACCTGAGGACACTGGGCTTATTACATTCTCAGAAATGGGACATTTCTGAGAATATAATGAGCCCAGTGTTTTGAATCAACACTTGCAGTCTCTCTTTCCCAACACTTTTGCCACGCTTTCTTTACTGAGGCTCTGCAGTCGTTTCACACACACACACACACACATCACACACACACACACACACAGAGCCTGATCATGGTGGTCCTTCAAAATTAAACATCTAAGCTGGATCCAAGTGCCGTGAAAATTGTGGTTTTGCCTGTGGGTCAAGTTTTTAAGGATAACCAAATTCCAGAGTGTTGCACCATCTGTCTTCTATTGGCTGGTATTTGCTGTAGCGATTGTGGAAGTGTCGTTACCTGACAACACAGATCATCCAATCTGAAGTGAGATGTTCAACTGACACTACTTTGCTATGCAAGAATGTTTTTGTGACATATATGATTGATTTCACTTGCCTGACTGAGTCGACAGCCATGCCAGCGGCTGTGTGACTTTACTTAAGAATAAGTGCATTGCTCCAAATAGGAATATGGTCAAAGCAGCAGTATCAAATGTTGCAATTTAGCAGCAATTTACCTGCTAAATCACCATCTTAGTTAATTATATTAACACGCTAACATGACATCACTTGAATGGCACTCAATGAAACCTTATTTAAATCTGCAAAATCAGAATTATTTTGATCCACAGCAAATTGCATATACTCATAATTAACTTTCCCCTCAATATGTCAGATTTGATTCATCAGGATACATTAATTATAACCTGGAAAATTTATGAAATTGTAAAAGCAAACACTGGATCTGTCCCTGTGTCCAGATCTGCGCTTAAATTGAGTAAGTTCTTTCTTAATGTACTTACCATCCCTCTACCAAGTTTTGTTGAAATCTGTTCCATAGATTTTGAATTATCCTACTGTAAAACAAACAAACAATCCAACTAACAACAGTTAATATAGTAGATATAGGTCTCCATGTGAACAGACGGGACATGAACCAAACTAAAAAGACAAAATAAATGATCAATATTTTTCTCTCAAGTTTTAGGTCACTCTTAACACATTGTTGTATATTCAATTGTTAATTTTTCAGGTAAAAACATTCTGAAACTTTAAATGAACAGACAAAGTAATGACAGCTGAGACTGTTTTGTGATTGGTTGTGAGTGGATTGACGCAACCTCTGCCGTACCTCTCCCCAATTGCTGCTGATCAGACTCTGGCTCCAGATGAGTGAGACCACAACATTTATACCCAGGATATTTTGGGATAGTGACAGTGGAAGGAAGTGGAGACTCGTTGTCCATGTTAACATACCGTCAAGGTGAGGAGCACTGATGGGAGTTTCATAACTCCCAATTTTTGTAGGTATTAGAACATAATTTTTGAATTTAGAAGAACTCAATTCAAAAAGATGATCTAGGCATCTAGATCATTGGATTAATCTATCAGTTTTCAAGATCTTTTTCCACACATCAAAAATGTAGCTCAGAAATGTCTGGACAGATTTTCACGACAATCCATCCAAACATGTTGTGTTTGTGCGACACACTGTTCATTGAGAGGTGCGATTAGCTGTTATCAGAAGACTCTTTAGGTACACCAAGCTCATGGTGCTGGTCCAAGAGTGCCTTTAAGTCCATCACAATTACGTTGCAAAACTTTACCTAAACCACCATAAAATGACAACGGTGCAGAAAGACACCGGAGAGATTTGACCTGTTCTGAATCTGTGAGAAAGCTCTGAGTCTCCAGCTCAAATCTGACTCCTGGAGAGTGCTTGGCTCAACTGCAAAAGGCTCTGAGTTACTAAACAGAGCCATAAATGTTGGGTAGACGAGTGGTCTGGCCCGAGGGCCTTGTTGAACGGCGGGGGTGCTGTGGTAGGAAGTCGTGGTCAGTAGACAGCAGGCAAGGGGCTTGGGAAGCGTGAAGCCCAATACACATGGCCTGCTGGCTGCAGCGGAGCGCGAAAGAGATAGGGTGTCCGGGAAAATATGTGAATATTTAGAATTCATCACATTTCGAGACCACAGACGACACTGAATCTCACTATCTGTCTTCAACCAGAAGTCTCCTGACGAACAAAACTAGCGGATCGTTTTGTGTAGTATGAAAATGTTATTTCATCCACTCTGTTTCTCTTTCTCTGTCTTTCATTGAGGAGAGAGGAGAAGGGTGATTTAAAGTACCAAGGTAATCTAAGTAATGTATATGACCCAGAAGGACATGTGAGTATCATTGTGTCATTCTCTGAAAACATAAAGCGTTTGATCCTAATCAGTCTCGACACGGAACACAAGTCAGTACACCATCAGTTGCTCTGAATGTTGAAGCACATTGGCCTCCTCTGAAAGTAGCTTGGCGGCTGTTGAATGTCAGTAAAACAATTTATTTCATCATTGTTTTCAGTCATGGATTTTTTGAACTTGTGACCATTGACTTTGGCTGTACAACGGGAAAACGAGGCTAAGATAAAACGTTAGTGTATTATTCTTTTTCAGTGCCAAATCCAAGTGATTTCCAGTTGTTATCGTCTCGGTGCAAAAGCCTTAAACATTTGATGAGGACTCAGACAATTTGTTAAATTTCCATTATAGTTATGATCTTGAGCACAGTAAATAAAATCTAAATTTTTATTTAGTATACAGTTAAGTCATATTAAAGTTCTTATTGCCATAAATAAATATATATTCAGCAGAGAATAACCATTTGAAGATTGAACATTTTGTGAGACGCGAGTGCCAGCTGTAGCTGTAGACAAGACCAAAACCCATGAGTTTTTATCTCTGCAAGCTGTTATTAGTGGCACTGTAAGTCAGAAGCTTATTATAACATAACAGATCAGGTAATGGATCGCATTTCTCACAGTTAACTGATAAAAAATTACTGAATAAATTGTAAATTTAGAAAATGTAGTGTCGATGTTTGTTGTAGAGGCTTTAACATCTCGAAGCGGCTCTGAATAAAGGGGTTCATTAGTTACATGTTACAGTGGGTTTTAACCCTAAGTGATTTTTTTAACACTTTATTTAAAATAATCTGATCTCTCTTTCCTCCCATTAAGTCGACTTCACACTTCATAATATCAAGTATGAATCTTCCAGCTAACAATGTCTTTTGGAACTCACAGATAAAAGCCTGTTTATGACGAAAATCGATCAGCAGTTGTCAATCGTTAAGTGTGAACTTACGGACACTGGTTGGCAACAAACCTCAGGTCGGTAATTCTAGTTTCTTTATTTTATCATCTTCACACTAAACAATTATTCTCAAACAAAATCAGGGTAGGCTAATTGGAAAAAAATGCATGACGAAAAACTATTTGCATAACGACACAAGCAAGGACGTTAAAGAAAAGTATAGGCTTTGGTCATTTCTTTACTATTCTTCAGTTCATCACTCAATAGCATAGGTCAAAAATCGGCAGGCTGCTTTATTTAATTGAATACCCCTGATTTAAAGTGTCTGAATTAGATTTTGAATTGTTGTAAGTTTGGTTTCTTTTAAGTCCATTTTGAATTGGTGAAATGTTGTTAGGATTGTGGACTTTGACGTCAACTCCCTCAGCTGACTGCAGTACAGTGGGGAACAGTCTGAACACCACTACTTTTACCTCATGGTTCTCTCGCTTCAGCCAAACCTTGTTTTATTCCAGCTTGTGTTCTGACAGACTTGTTTTTGTGGCGGCCCGTCTCTATGCCTATCATGGTTGTTACTGTCTGCCAGGATCATGCGCTCTTCAGTTACCTGTCACAATAAGCAATAATACGCCGCCACACTCCTCTTTCTGTGGCAACACTCTGACCTGGAGTCTGGACTCTGGACTTCTCAGTAGGTCCATAGTTCTCTTTGTTCCAGGTCAGCCTCCCCATTTCTCTTTACAGCCCATTATCATCAATAAACACTCAAATTTATCCTGGGTTACTGTGATTGTGCACAGTGAATCCCACTATTTTTATAAAGTCCTAACTCATGCTGTATTTCCAATACAAACAAATCAGCATAGTCTTTTACAATCAATATAATTTTCATTGTAATAAAAACTGTCTTTGAAATGAATGGTTGAACCACTCAAAATGTCTCAGTGTTGTATTTTACATCTAACTAAAATAATTCAATACACATGAATCCATAAAATGGATGAGGGTCTCAGCTTCGTTACTTCAATACACACACTTTCCATCAATATCCTCTGTGAATCTTGAAAGCCTTAGGCTTACAGGATAAATCAAATGTTTAATTTTAAAATGAAATTCTCTGGTTTTGTCGGTAACGCAATATTTCTTATTAAATTCCAAACTGACTTCACTTAATATTTTCAAATGGAGTTCCACAGAGCTTGGCAGGACGAGTTGTAGACCCCTGGCAAAGATGACCATTAGTACATTTGGTCTTTGAAGCATATGCCACCAAACATACGAGGACATTAAAACTGCAACAAAATGCAGTATCCTTGCATTAATCCTTTAGGGAAGAAGGTACTGTGACAAAGAAGGTATTGGATTTTATGAGTAATTAACAATGTAAATGTGTTTGTGACGTGCTGACCAGCACCACAGGCAGGGTACTCAGATTCAGACCTCCAGTCAGGAGTCACTTTTCATGGCAGAATGACTCTCAATGGTTTACAGATGAACTGGCAACAGGAGGACCACAGGGATCATTACGACTAAAAACTGATGATGTTAGAAGAAGTTCTGAGGAGATGACGGGAAAAGTGGAGGCTGGAAGAACAGAGATCAGACTGTGACACTACAACAGACACATTTACATGGACAGCAACATTTCAATCTCAACCCATTTACGACAACTGAATAAGACACTGCCATGTAAACAGCATTTTCTTACTAGCTTAACCAGAATAATCTCATGCAAATAAGTAATAATCGAATGTCCAATGTCAGTGGCATTGTGTTGACATGTATATGTATGAATAAACAGGCTCAGAAACTGTTTCTATCCATGGGCCATCAGATCACTTCACCACAACATTGACAGTTAACATGCTTTTTATTCAAATGAGTCTTAAGTGCAATACCAGATAAATGCAATAACTATAAAACATCTCTATTATTCATATATAATTTTTTCTGTCTGTGTTAAAGTCGTTTTACCCTGGATTTTTGTCTTGCATTGATCAGAAGTAGCACTGAGAATTTGGTTGTATTATCTTGTACACTGACAATAAAAGCTTTCATTCATTCGCACACTGACGTCCAATCAAGTTTTCCCAGCAGTTTGTGACATCAACATACAGCAGTTACAAGATGGAACAAGGTGGATAAAACTAAAAGTTGAAACTTTTCATGATAGCAAAATGGGAGACAAAGACATTTTGGGCTCAGGGTTACCTTGGTAATTCAACACTTTCTGGCAGCCTCAACTGGTGTGCGGTATTTTTTTTTGACTCCTTCTACTTTTCCTTGCTGTCTATCCAGGATCAGGTTTGGATGTGCATGATTTCATTCACTCTCTGAGAGACTGAGTAGACACATATAAGGACGTTCCCCTTGAGTTGATGTAACTGTCAAATCACAGATATAAAGGTGTGAGTATCTCAGCTGCAAATCAAATGTGAGATCAATTGTTCAGACCCCGGGATTTAAAACTTGACTTCTTAAAGATTTTGACACCATGGAGTCTCTTTGAGTACAAGTGGGTCTTCACCTTCCTGTGTCCTGTCTGTAGGTCTGGACCAAATCTTCTTTGGAGACGTCCAGCAGTTTCTTTTTTTACCTGTGGTTGTTTGTCCTTCCAACTCTAATGAAAACCCACGAACCGCAAGTGCAACTTAAAACGCCAACAGCTAAATTTGTTTACTTTCAACAACTCGGCTACCTTCCATGTGGTCTGTCTGTGCTCTGGGAGCTTCTGGCACCTGCCGGGGGTTTTCTTTGAGATAACGGTCAGCCAGATGGTCCTCATCACCCCTGTGTGTATGTGTATGTGTGTGTGTGTGTGTGTGTGTGTAAAGTAAATGGTGTCATGTAACAAACCCTAATTGATTTTATCATTTTATGTATCCCGATTCTTTATTATCTCATGTTAAAAGAACAACCATTCTCTCTCTCTCTCTCTCTCTCTGTCTCTCGCTCTCTGTCTCTCGCTCTCTCTCACACTTTCAATAATTCAAAGTTGCTGAGAGGATAAGGCCGTGCTGAAGTGTATTTCTAGTGTAGACAAATTAGATCAGTGGCATTAGTTCAGGAACCAGTGTATAAAGTGAAACCCTCTGAGCCTTCCGGAGTTGACTGATTCTCCTTTTTTTCTGCTCCATCTTTGCTCTGCCCTCTCGCTGTTCCTAAGGGAGAGGAGGAACATCTGAAGACGATCAGAGAGTGTAGATGCTGCGACAGGACAGTGGAAAGGGGCGTCATATCTCTGGGGTCTTGGCAGGATGACTCATGCTGAGTTATATATTGGTCACAGCTGGGCTTCTGTTGCGGAGTTCGCCACACTTCTCAGAAGATCATCTTTCCTACCACCATAGGGCTAAATTCCACATGTGCGTGTTAACTTTTACCTGAAGCAGGGGGTCTAATGGAGATGGCCCAGCGGGTGTTATCTGTTACTTAAAAATGAAGACGACTCTACCCTCAAAATATGAGATAGATAAATGGTTCAGGACATAAATAATGTACTGACCAGGCCAGAATTTGTAAATGTAAACCTTTACATTTACACAAAATATCTGACTGACCCCATGTAGGGATGCAGCAGGAAAATACACAGCGAGAGAGAGGGCCAGTTGATCACGCTTTCTAACCCGTGACAGACTTAACTTGGAAAGAACACAAGATCTGAAAGCCTTGGCTCATTAAAGGGATAGTTCACTCAGAAATGTCACCCTTAAATCTCAAATCTCCATACTGTTTGTGTGGTGTCATCCAAGTGCCCGCAAGCCCTGACATTTATACTCAACTTGAAATGGTGTCATTTACACATTGTCTAGTTAAATTCTAGCTATTGTTTACAAACGGAGGTTAAATAATTATAGTGTGCATGTGACAGATGGAGATTTGAGGCTGTGGAATGCAGGTTGACTGACATTCTGTCATTTCCAGGAGTCACAGGACGTACCGTCAACCTTATAAAGATTTATATGTTTTATTATTGGTTCTATCAAGCTCACATAGCATTGGTGATGTACAGTCAGTGTTTTCAAAAGTCTCTCCTGATAACAACCTACAACACTCGGGCAGACATAGCGTGCTGTTGAGTTTGTATGCCACTATACATGTTTTGACGCCTGCTGAGTCATTGGCAGATCCTAGACCGGCTCACACACTGTGTTCCCCTCACATTATACAGAGGATGTGTCTAGCCAGCACTGGCTGCTTCTATTTCATCTTTGGTGACAGCAAATAACCAGATGGTCAATACTGACAGCAACAGGCGATCCTGTAACCACAGCTCTCTGCACGTTACTCTGTGATTCAGATCATGATATGGAGCAACACGGAGGGAAATCACAGATGGAACAACATGTCAGACCTGCAGCTGGCTACCTGTTATTAATAATGGATTTAAAAAAAAATCGCACCTTGGGAAAATAAGGATAGAATCAACATCAGGCAATATGTTGCAAAGAAAGGCCAAACCTGGCTACACCCAATTTAGTTGAAGAGAGGTGATCTTGGTGAGTTTCAATGCTTAGTTCAGCAGCTTTAACCAGAGCCGACCCCATTTGATCATAGTCCCTTTGGTTTGAAAAAAAATCTCAGGTTCATTCTTTCTTCAGCAGGAGTTAACAACGGGGTTGAGTGGTGTTCCAGGCAAAGAGGAGTCTGACACTCATCCACACTGCAATGTGGCTTCCTGTATCTTCTCTACATAATAATCCTTTACAACTCAGTGATCTTTACTGGCTTTTTATATTGCCTGTATCACACCAGTTGTTATGTTTAATTCTCCGACATGTGCTGGAGACTCTTCTGAATCTATTTACTTTGTCACTACTGTAGTTTTGACTTTAACGTTCTTTCCTTCAACGGTTACGGATTTATGGAGGAGCCACTGAAACATCCACGAGACATTTATGAACCCCAGTAAAATGTTATTTTGTTCTGTCTTCTCAATGGTCAGACCACAAACCATCCAATCGCAGCTGTAAGAGTCAGTATTGACCTGTTATTCTGCTGTGGCCTGCTCTTGTGGCATACTTTCAAGACTCTGAAGAAAGGCCGCCAGTCCGAACATTTGATTGGATGAAGGGATCAAGCGTTTCTTATTCAAAAATTACCCATCTTCCACTGTCTGTTAGTAGCTCAGGCCCTTTGCGCTTTTGGCTTGAACAGCAGCAAAGTCTTCTGGGAACCAACGATCAGACGAGGTCGGATATTTTAGAGCATTCCATGTGGTGTCGGCCATGTGTGTTTGTCTAAGATAGAATCTTAGTTCAATGCGTTTATGTTTATTCTGACTGAGGTGAAATCTGGAATTCAACAGTCATCCTGACCCTCTGACGTCCATGATTTTAACATTGAACAGAAGATTGAACTCTATAAAGTTCTCAGAATATTACATTTCAATAAGTAATACCTCCTGCTCTATCATTATTTAATTTAAACGCAATGTTCTGTCAGATTGAACAATCGAAAATATGTATTTAAGTTGTCAATTTGGATGAGTTTCATAGTTATTGACCGTTACTTTGCCGTTTATTATTGCCTTACTGCTACAGACTCTGTTTTTTGCTTTGAAACCACACCGAACCATATCTTTGCACAGCTCTGGCTCCAATTGAAACTGACATGACTGTAGAAAAATAGCACTGGGTCTCCATTCACATCCATTTCAATCACAAACAACAGCCTGTGCTCTAGATCCAGCTCCACAAAGTTAAAGAACTGCTTGGCACTATTCCTCTCCTTCGGATGATTGACAAGCAACGCATCTCAGAATACCTCAGCTTCAGCTTTACAGTTGTTTCTATCTTGGGGAAATCCCAGGCTATTCTTGTCCATTTTAAATGGTATCAAGGGCATGGAATGAACTGTTATCGTTTCCAATGAGCAATAAATCCTGTGAGTGTGGTGTCCTAAAATTTGGCAGAAAGGGTCCAACATCTTAAACTGTACAAGTGAGAAATACATTTCCCCACCACAAAAGGATTACATGACAAGAAACAGGCAGTGGTTTGACATAGAAATAGCACGGTGGAAAGTAAGGCTGTTGTGGTTGGGGTGGTGGAGGGCTATGTACTTTTGCCTTTAATAGCAGTGACCCAGGTTCAAGTCACATCTCGGTCATATCAGGAGGGCTTCACATAGAGAGAGAGAGAGATCACACCAGAGAGATAGTCTACTACTCATCACCTGTTGTTCTGTACGTTAAAGAGATCAGATGGGCTTTGGTATTGAACATGCATGAATGTGGGGGGTGGAGCTTCTGAAGGACCACCGAAGGGAGTGGTGTACTAGCGTGGGTCTTGAATTCAAATATGAACAGTTATTCCCCCAGAATTACTTACCCACCCTTTAAGTGTTGGACGATAGTTACCAACGATCAACTAATTGTGCAAGACGACAGGTTCAGGAATTGTCCAGTGTCATATGAATTTATTTCAATTAGGCATATCTCACAAACTGTTCATCTAACTTTTATTGTAAACCACACACATGAACACTAAAGAAGCAAATTTCAGTTCCTTTTTATGAAAAACAATGACTATAAAATCTTCTTTGCAGATGAACCAGGTAGGATGAACCCAAAGTTTTCTCACTCCACTCTGCACCAGAGTGTCTATACAAATCTCTGCATGCAACATCCATCATGAAAACAATTTAATAGTTACAATGCATTGGAGGACTCACTGATGATGAGGAATAATTATGAAGTAGCTTTAACAAGTTCTATAATAAGAAGCAAATTATTTTCACTTTTCACTCATTTTTGATCTTTTGGCCTTTATTGTGGCCCGTGTTATTGTGTCCATGGACCTTTTTTATTAATGATGCCAGTTATTAAACAGAGCAGGATGGTGAAAAGATGACAAGCACAATGAAAGACAAGTGGTTAGGTGCCTGGTCCGAGCCAATTGATCTCACTATAATTAGAAAGCTAAAAGATTTATTCACACAGCTGTCACATGTGACCATAAACTGCCCGACAGCCGGTTTATTAGAAAGTCCCCAGAAACATATTAAACACCTTCTTGCTCCGCTAAAATAAAATGTGTTTAAACTAAGTTGCATTTTAATAAAAAATGCGATCAAAACACAAAAGTCACAACATGAGGAGCAATATGCTGTGAGATCGAATGTATATATCTTACACCTCTCACCTTCCTCTTATCTTACAAGTTTCCAACCTAAGACACACATTTGGCACTCTATGAGTAAGGTTAGTCTTTGGAAACTGTGTTGCCATGGACACACACTGTGACAAGTACATTTCCATGTGTTCTCTCCTCAAGGCAGTGAATCAATCAAGCTTACATGCAATAAAAGCAAAAGGGGTGCGATTATTATTGCACTAAATAATATGTTGTCACAGTGCCATTTTTTTGCTCTGCTGCCTCTTTTACTGCTGGTCGCAGATGAGTGTTTTATGGCCCCCCTGGCCCCTAGCACATGATCCTTAAGCAGTAATGGGGCCCTCGCATTCCCGGTAGAATGCTTTTTAAACAGACTGACATTGTAATTATGCCTGACAAAGGGCTATGACGCAGCAACAAAGTGGTGTGGCTATCTCCTCCTGGAAGTCTGGGGCCACATAACTGGAAGAAAGACCTCTGCACCAGAGCTCACACGACTTTCACTGACGGCTCGGCCAGCGAAAACCATCCTGCATATGTTTTTTTTTAGGGTTTGAAATAACAATGAAGAACAATGGAGGCGCCAGGCCGCAACCCACGCTAATCTGGACACACTTAGTACAATGTCCAACTGACGCTCAGCACCCTACTGCAGCTATGTGGTGTTTGTATTCCAAAAGAGTGAGGAGGACGAATGAAAAGAGTGTTAGCGAGTTATGGGGTGGCTTATTGGACGCTGGCTGGAGACCTCGGCCTGAGCAAAAGTCGGAGCTGTGAGGTCATCCACACAGAGGGTTGGATTTTACATGCTAGGGGCTGCCGCTCTGTGGGTGGTGCACGGCGAGTACGGGGCCAGCATATTAGCTGTCATACTTGTAACCCCGTATTGGATTTCTGTGAAACAATATTTGGGTTTCCCGGTGACTCCTCCTGTCCAGCATTCGGTCCAGACTGTTTGCTTGGCCCCAAAACCCAAGAGAAGCATGTGAAAATATCAAAGATAGTTCCTCAAAACCAACTAGAATGTATAACAATACCCAGAGGCCAAACTTGTGTTTCCTTCCATTTCACCCGTTAAGTTTCTGTTGCAGCCGAACAGAGTTTGATTTAGAGCATTTGTAATTCATTCTGAAACGACACTCAGAAAATAAATTATTATGTTTTCTGAGTGAAATAAAGCATGTCAGCGGGATGTGGAAATTATAAAAGACTTTCGTAAGTAGTTACTCAGAAAAAATACATGTCTGTATATGATCCAAATATGGCAATGTTACATTTATTTTCTCCTCATAAACAAATAGGTATAGCGACAATAGAATGCCACAAGTCATGCACTAAATGTGATCTATGAGGAAACCTCATCTGAGGCAAAGGCAAAATGGTAGAGGTGCACTGCTCCAAGTCAAATTACAGATGTGATCAAGCAGCTTTGGGCAGTCTTGTCTCATCTAACAGCATCTTAACGCTTATTAGATGGAGAGAGGATACAGAACTTGGTGTGAGTGTGCCTCTCTACCTTTCTAACTCTCCAGAAACTGTTCAGCACACCCCAGGGTCACTCCTCAGTAACTTATAGTCACTTCAGCAGCTGAGAGCAGTTGGATTTCAGCTAAAACATATTTATGGCTTCCCATGATAAAATCTCAACAGAAATGTCAGGTTGTTGATGCTGCTGCAGTAATCTTCCCAAAAGAGAATGAGTATAGTAAATTTTCCAACAGGATGCCAGGGCTTTATTTGACCCAGAGGAGCCTGGCCGTCATCTTGCTGGTCTGAGGACTTTCCTTATTCTCCCTCTTGTCTATTTTCTCAGTTTTAATACAGAAGCATTTCGGATTTATACTCAGCCTCAATTTCCCATGTTATATCTCTGTTTTAGTGCAAGTTCAGTGGTTCTACAAATTGTACCATATTATCTGTTTTCACATTAGTTTACTTCTGTGCCTGCATTTTTTTTGCATAAAATAACCAATAGAATGCCATGAAATTTGTAAAATGCAATTTGAGCGTGAACACAGGGGTTTTAAATGAGAGCATTACAAAATCTAAAAGTGAAATTAATAAGTCCTGTTCTTAAACTGAAAGACCATGCCATGAAAAAAGAAAACCTATCTGTATATAGGGGAATAATGGCTCTGGAGTTAGAAAGGGTCATCCACAAACAATTAGTCTGTCTGCTGTCAAACGTGTCTTTGCTCAAGACACTAAACCCCAAATTGTCCCAGATGGCTGTTCAGACAATACAATGTTGTGTATAGATGCTGCATGAATGTTTTTGTGAATGGGTAACTTGTACTGCAAACTTTGAGCAGTCAAAAAGACTAAAAAAGTGCTATTTTAATACGTCCAGTTACCATTAACATTTATAATGTTCAGTTTGGAAAGTAAAATTACTATAAAGCTTTATGTCTCTGTACCCCTCAAAAGGTCTTAAGGGAAACCAACTAGCCACTGCTAGCATTTTGGTAACAGTGTAGAAATTTATTGTATATGTACTTTGACTTTTTAGCTTGGTCCATGTCCCATAAACTTAAAGGGCCCATATTGTGTAAAATAAATTTCCTGGGCTTTTACTATCCATAATTATTTGAAGGGGGTCGGTAGGAACCCTTAAACTATGAAAATAGTCAATCCGCGGACGTTTTCACTCTAAGGAATATGTTATCAAAATGTCTCGTTTCATACTTCCTCCCCCTTATGATGTCATTCGGGATGGCCCCACCCAGCCGGTTCCAGTCCGGCCTCCGAACCCACTTACCCCGCTCACCAACACCCTCCTAACCAAACTCGACACAAAGCAGACATGTTGCTGAGTGAAGGCCGAATTATAGTCGTGTTGCACGCACGCACGCATGCACGCAAGACACGCAACACGCCCCTTTCATGCCCTCTGGCATCTTGCGTGCGTCTGCCAATTTTTCTAACTATACGACAAAGCAACGCGAGCCTCACGCAGCCCGCAAGGCTTGTGATTGGTCTGCTTACTACATCCCGTCCGGAGGCTAGCTTCCGGTTTCATGCCCCATAATACGCGGAAATCACGGAAGATTTAGAAGAACGAATATGGAACAATTATAAAATAAATAGATGAGCACTTGGCAGAAGAGATCTGAAAGTATGACCACTTGTATAACCCGTCACTGACTGGCGGATTTGTCCACCAGAAATAGAATATGAGGAGCCGGAGTAGCGACGTAAATAAAGAGTCGACGAAGAAGAAGTCGTCTCTTCTTTGTGTGTTTTGTCTTCGACAAAAAACGTTACTCCGCCTAGTGTTCTGGCGGTGAATTGCGTTGCACCACGCGCAGCACGTTAGAGAAGCATAAACCAAAACATGTCCGTCGATGCAGCTGCGTGGCCTTCCGCGGTTGCAGTCGCAGGACTATAATTCGGCCTTTAGCAGCTTGTAAGCTCAGGCTAACCACAAAAAACAACACTGAAGAAACACTGCAGGGTGGAGGGATGCAATGAACAGAATGTATCCATGCACATTCCTTCTATGAACATTACTGTTCGAGACCAGGGGTTACATTTTATTTCTTCTGACGGGCCGTGTCGGTGTGCACAGTACGCTCTGTAACTTGGGTTGTTAGTCCTACATTTGCCGACTGTCCTGCTAAAACTTGAACAAAAATGAGGACGGTGTAACTAACTGTTCAAAAACATCCTGTTGTAACCAACTGTGAATCTGGGGGTTTCTGTAGATGTATCCAAACATAATGTGACTTTCAGCTGTGGTTACCAGAGAGATCATAAATGCGGTGATAGGCCTGGTCTCCTGTCTCTCAAAGTGCAGTCAGACAATCAGAGGAGGGGCTCAGGAGGCAGGCAGAAACAGCCTAATCTGTCTGCAGCTCCAGAGAGAGGCAGAAGAGAGGACATGGAAATACACATTGCAGCAGTTTTTATCATTTTAAACCACTGATATATCATCTTAGGGGTACCAATACCTCAAATTAAATCCCAGAAATGTGTAAAATATGGGCCTTTCAACGTAGACGAAACAGGATTTGTAACCTATACTGCAGCCAGCCAGCAGGGGGTGATCAAGACAATTTGGCTTCACTTTCATGTCGTCCATTCTTTATTTACAGTAAATAAACGGCAGTAACATCAAACCTTTTTGCTCTTTACGGTTGTCTCTTTTATAATGGTTTTCTGTGCCATATACAACTCTCTACATTAACTATTAGTGAATCTATTGTTGGTGACACCTGGGTTTCTCCTAACATGTAAAGTCAACATGTCTGCTGTGAAAATGGCCTGGAGATACAACTGGCCTGTCAGCAAGCTTGTCACCACAGCTGAGTTAGATGTCCAATCTGATTTCCGTTGCGCTGTGATTTCCGTTTTTGACAGAAATGACACCCATTAAGTTTAAGACTGTCAAGAAAATGATGAAACTACACAAATCATCCCAGTTGTCAAAAGCTTTTATATTAAAAACTACCGTAGAACTCCGCTTCTGTTCTGTGAGTTCCGAAAGTTCCCTCTGCTGTAGCCAAAGCCATTGTCCAGAATAATTTTCCATATTCTCTGTAACTGTTCTGTTAATGCTACTTAATTAGTGCTGGCTTATTCATTGAAAGAATGTTCTGGAAATGGTGTTGATTACACTCGTTTGAGAAAAAGACAACAATACAGTACACAGACCTTACCCTCCTCCCCCAACCAGTAATAATGTTAGAGAAGTACCTCAGTACTAACTGACTGACTGTAAGCAGTAATGGTCATGGTCAGCAGTCATAACAAAACCATAGCAAACCTCCAGTCATAATTCTGCCTCAGGGGGCAACAGAGGCAATAGAACGAAAGCAGCCACTGAAGATGATTAGAAACGGAACCCTGTCAAGGTCACGGTGCCACAGCACACTCAGCCCATTGCTTTGGGAAGTGGGAGATGTTGAAACAGATGTTTTTCATATTGGCTTTGTGGCGTTCAGTTGACGAGGGCTCTGTTACATTAGCGCAGCATGCTGTACTGCTGGAGGAATCGCATTCAATTTCATCTCTCCCTAATTACTCACAATAAGCTCTTACTCGCTCAGCGTCGATTTACACAGATCCCTCTGAGGACCTGCACAGCTATAAGAGACACCAGCCACCCCATACCCTGTTCCGACCGTATATTGGTTTGTATGAGTACCCTCTAAGGTCCATTAAAAAGCCCCTTCAACAACATCATTTAGACAATTTATATTTAAGAGAAAGCCACTTGTGTTTCCCTTTTTTTAGCATAAACCTTTCTCGTGAGAAAATAGAATTGGAAACCAAACATCGGAACTCTAAAATAAATAGCCTTTTATGATTAACTTTAATGACCTTAAGTGGAGTTAGCACTTTCCGACCTGGACATCGTCAAACCTGCTCGGTGCGTGATTGCCAGGATATTTTATATTTGTCCTGCTGTGCCCTCGGTACACCTGGCTGTATAAATAAGACAGGATTTGTACGTGGTTTGTTTAATGATGTTTTGAAGCTTTGTATGGTCATGAGAGCAGTAGTAAAGTAATTAATAATGAGCAGATCTCATCCAAAGAATGCACTCTCATGTGGATGAGTCTGACATTGTCCAGAGCTGTCAGTTAAATTTGTCTTTGTCCTATGACTCCTTTCACTTATACATAGTACATGCTCTCTCTCTGTCTCTCTTTCTGTCTCTCTCTATCACACACACACACACACACACACACACACACAAACACACACATAGACAGACAGAGAGTGCTGTCCAAGCCAGGAACAAATGAAAATGGACAAGCAGTTAACAATATTAAAAGGAGTCAAACACAGGCTGTCTCCATTGCCCTTATACCTCTGTCTCCCGCCGTCCTCTGTTTCAATGATAAAGTGTATTGTTCCCTAACGACACCATTGCTTTCAATGCACCGAGGTCAGAGCCTCATCCATGTTCATTTATTTTGAATCAGTGTCCAAGGCACATAAGACATGCAACACTTGGCAGGAGTAAATGGCTGTTTTGTTATTGTAATAAATGAGCGATTTAGCCACTCAACTTGGATCCTGATTGCTTTTTCCCCAGACAAATTATTTGGTGTAAAGAAAATTATGCATTTATAAACCATCATGAGTTGAATTTGATAGTAAAGCTTAATATTGTATTCAATCAGACATGACAGAATGTCTGTAGAAAAAGACACGATTGAGTTTGCATTGAAGCAGATGTAAATATAAGGTGATAGACAGCTTTTCTTTTATTCTGCTTGTGAGGCTTGAAGAAAAAGTATTTTTAAAAACAAACAGACAGACAGACATACAGATAGCAGTGCATTATTGATATCCAACTGGAAAAGTCTTTATAGTCGTGCAACAGCTTATTTGAATGATATAATTCAGCTTCAAGCTCTGACAATGCTCACATTATATTTTGTTAATTTAATTCACACAAAAGCAGGAGTGTATAAACAATTCAACAGTTTTCCTCTTTAACCCTAGGTTAAGCAAATTCGCTGCTAGCCTATGCACACCAGATGCATTTTCATAAATGATGCAAGTTATCATGTTATCAATATTTTTCAAACTTTTAGCCGTCATTGAAGATTTGGCATTTTTAAGACCAAGTTCAAGATTTTGATTCTGATACAAATCTAGCCAATCAGGGAGCGTGTTGCTGCCAATGTCACATTTTCAAGCAGTAGTAGCTCTGATACAGTTTAAGCTGTTTATCTATATTCAATACTCAAGTTTTTCATTTTTTCTTTAGTGGCACCAGATCAACACTCTGATCCATCCTTCTTTGCCCAAGGTGATAATTTGATCTCTATAATGTATTGCAATTTATTGCTGTTGATGTACAGATCAAGGCTTTAAGATCCATATAGATCCATATAGATCTAACAAATATAACTACTCATTAAACCCCGGGAAAGAAAATTTACGTGTGTTTCCCAAAAAGATAGTAATTTTCAATTCATTTCAATTTCATTCTGTGATTGACATTGAGTGAATGGGTGTATGGAGCGATCACGTCTTTAATTTCCCTCATGTCTGTGCTTGCTTCCACATTCATGCTTCAACATTCATTTGTGTCCAGGAAGAAATATTACCAGGTTCAACATAGTTAGATTGCCGGTGTGACCTTTATGTAAGAGTGATTATACAAGACTGACACAAACATGATGAATGTCCATCACATTAAGTGTCGTAGTGCATGTCTGAATGCAGCTTCTTGAAAATTAGCTTGGATGGGACATGAAGAAGGAGAAGTTGAGTCAAAAATGAAAATCAAGGAAAATAGTCCCGCTGACCACTCTATAAAGGCCCACGAAAACAAAGTAGACACACAGTGGAAATTGTGCCGTCATTTGGAATAATTCAGAGTCCTGTCTGTCTATGAGGCCAATAGGAACAAGTGCTACCAGGCTCCATGTGATCCCAAAAGTGTTGCACTTTTAAAAAAGAAAACCGGATGAAACTGCAACCAACTGCTCGGCCATCTTTATATAATGTAAAACTTTCCCTTTATCAGGTACACTTGTACTAAACATGAGTGACTCATCCTTTTTACAGAGAGCATTCCGAGCTCACGTCACAGCACTCCTCCCCTCAGCATCACCATTTCACCCCAGAGGAGGGTTTACATTTCAGTTCAGTGTGAAACGCCAGCAGCCCCTCAAGCCACACAAATGCTTCTTATTTTCCCTGCAATCTCTCTATGTCTTTTTTATGAGCCTTTTGCCAGAGTAGGACGGATCGTTGGGTTTCAGGAAAGAAAAAGCCCAGCAGCTGCCAAAAGCCATCGTTAGTTGAGAAACAATGGCACGCCCTGTTCGATTCTCACTGCTCCTCGAACCCCAGACGTCCTCCTTGCTTTAATCCTCTTCCTCTTACTTGTCAGATCACAGTTGCCTCCTCCAATTGGTTGTGTCAGCTTTGGCCCAGGAACACTGAAACAACCTGACCAACATGGTCGTGCCTATTGCCAGAAGGATGGAGAAGAAAGCAAGGGGGGAATGAGAGAAATGCTTTAATTGCTGCAAGAATCTGGACAGTTTTGGAAAAATTTGCTTGAGAAATGTGTGGGTAATAAGACAGAGGCGAGGTGAAAAGTGACAGTGTGTTCCATAGGACTCGCATTTGCTGCAGCTTCCACTTGCGACTTGTGTGGCAGATACTTTTCTGCTGGGCCCAGGCCACGCTAGGACAACGGTGGAGAATTGAGAGTAATTTTAAAAGTGTGGGTGCACATGTGTTTGTCGCAGAGATGGGGGTGGGGTGGTGGTGGTTATGTAGATGCAGGGGGAAAGACATTGGTAATTGATGTTGACAGTTGTGGAAGGGGACTACGTGTCCAAGATGCAAAGAGAAACAATTGAGTAAAGATGACTGAGCGGAACCACTTCCCATAGATATGAAGTCAGCACACCACAGCCTGCTAATGGTTTTCAAGGGTATGATTTATTATTTTCTTTTTATATAAGTAAGTACGGGCGATATAACTATTTTTAGGGTTGACGTAGCTAACTTGGAGTTTGGGATCATTCTGAAATATTTGGAAAATTCAAATCTTGGAGAAATCGATCTTGGAAGAATCATTCATACAGTAGCTAGGCTGTTAGTACTTTCTCCGAATGTAGTACATGCAGAAAGCTCCTTCAGCCCCAATGGTTTGGGTTTACGCTGAGAGCTGTGAAAGCGATTACCGCTGTGGTTTTTGTCCGCATTTCAAACATCTGCAGCCGTTTCATTCAATGTTCGATTCTGACAGCAAATATTTGAATAAAGCACAAAATTGTGTCAGCAAATACCTACACACTCATTCACATTGAAGAGGTTTTAAGCA
The DNA here is from genome assembly GCA_038501795.1 of Pseudopleuronectes americanus. Lineage (NCBI taxonomy): Eukaryota > Metazoa > Chordata > Actinopteri > Pleuronectiformes > Pleuronectidae > Pseudopleuronectes > Pseudopleuronectes americanus. The sequence goes on from CM076722.1 coordinate 21,937,390, forward strand.
AAGAGACATTTGCGCCCATTTCAGTGAGTTTATTGGATGGGACGCGTGGGGAGAGCAAGATTAATGGCTTTAACTTTATCTTGGCAAATCAAATTCCAATAAAGCTCAAAGAGAAATTAAAATCCGGCCAGTGCGTGCACTAAACTGTGACTTGATTGATGCGTGAGGGTAAAGTGTTTCCAAAAGCCTGCAGGTGATTCTTTTACAGCCCCGGTATCCAATTCAAACTGGAAGTTTTATTAGCGGCCAATTGCTACTACAGGGATGTTTGTTTCCTAAATAAAGCGCTGCTCAGCTGGACGTACGTGTCAGAGAGAAAGATTTATAATCTCCTGGTTCAACATTTCCGTGTATAAACTGCTGTTCATGTAATAAGAACTGCTTAGTCTTTGCTAAAACATAGGTAATTTGAAGAAACTGAGCCCAACAAGCAGGATCAGATTTTGAACCTCTCTTTTTTACTTGGCTGCAGCAATAATGAATTTAACAGATGCAATACTGTTACATCAGAGTCAGAGTCATTCATGCATACCAAGTACCAACAACTGACACGGACACTGGCTTTTGAGGAAAATGTAACAAATACTTATTTTAGATTCAAGGGTGGTTGGTTGCAAACATTTCTGAATAGCTATTGTTTTTGTTCAAAGTTCAAGCAGTTCAGTGTTTTGTTCTGGTTTTAATATGTAGCTCCATGAATCTTTGTCAGGGTAAATCTAAGGATGCCAGTGTGATTAGAACTGCCGATCAATCTGACCAAACAGGAATTTGAACAAATAGAAGCCAGTATTTGATAACTCAGACTTCTCCAGATAAAGAAACCAAGTCGTGTCATTGTGTATCTCTAGCTTTAAGGTCAAAAACTCCAGCAGAAGAGTTATGACCACTTCAGGATAAGTTCATCTCTTTATCTTTATTGTTGCAGTGACTCATTTTCTGCTCTTTCTTTCATTCCTGCTGTCCTCCTTGAATCAATGCTGTTTGACATTTAACATTTGCATGCTGGAGCCTTACAAAGTAGGTAGAGTCAGGTCTGTCTCTCCTCCACCTTCTTCCCTGCTTGATGCCCTGCTGGCTGTGGGGTTCATAATACGGGCAACTAAGTGATGGCTGCACACATAGAGGTGTTGATAAGCGAGGAGCAGACCAGAGGGTGGCCTGATAGATGGAAACCATCACAGGTGAATGACCCCATCTGGCTTGGGTCAAAGAAAGCCAACAGAAAAGCCAAATAGATAAATATGGATGACCTGAGAGGAAAAAATGATGTTACCTCTTTCACCCCACAGAGAACCTGGAGCATTTTGTAATTGGAGTACCCTTTTGGTGGAATACTAGTCAGTAATGATAGTGATACACCAACCAGCCACAGTATTAAATTAGGTATCTTGTTCTGGCTGCTCTTTGTAATTTTGAAGCCATGGAAAATAATAAAAATGAGAAAAATGTATTGTATTTCTTCATTCTAAGGTTTTGAGAGGAGAAGCTTCTGCTGTCTAATTATATATTGTACTATATGGTGTGGCAGTGATAAATGATGCTTGGTGTGACACTGGTGTGGTTTTGGGATGTGCTCCACTGGTGCTGGTTGCCTGGACGCTGGTTTTGCCTCTTCATATGCACAGTCATGGTGTTTTTATCAAGTGGTGGAACAGGTTGCTTGTGTTTACACCTGTTGCCATCTTGACACAGCATAAGAGAATGTTGATGCCAAAGGCCATTGGGACCTGGTTTGGATTTAGACATTTGAAAAATGATATTCGGATTCAGGTTGAACTCTATGACATTGGCTGGGCTATCAACTTCCTTTTCTACACCGCATGGGTTTATAACCAGGAAAAACAAGCAATAACCATTTCTGTCAGGGACATGCTAACACAAAATCTTGGCAGCTTATAACTGCATCAGGCCTGCTTCGAGTCTGAAAAACTCCCAAACAAATTCAATTTTAAATTTTAAGTATCAATACTTTATTTATCATTTGCAGAACAATAACACACAGCAGTTATTGGCAATGAAATGTTTGGGTAACAGGCTCCCAAACTGAAAAGCCCAACATTCGGGTTGTGCTTGACTAGTTTTCTCTTGGGCTTGCGACCCGAGCTGCATAACTCTTTTGCAGAATACTGTAGTTTTGTCCGTGTGAGATGATTTATAACCAAGTCAACACAGTTTCCTCTCGTGCTTTGGTGTCCCCATCTGGTTACGACATTCCACTCATCTCTTCAGGTTTGAATGGCTTCATTTGACGCGACCTCACCTCTATCTGATTGGTTTCTACCATGCACCTTACATGAGGGCGGCGACTGATAGGCTGATGTAGCGATAATGTTTGCTTTTTAACCCGCTACAAGATATACTGTGTATTATACTATAAAGCTTTCAGAGCACAACTAAGCTTTAAAAGAAAATAAGATGATTCTATTTTACAGTATATTGATTAATCACAGTGCTGAAGGTATTGAACAGCTGTACCACCCACCACTATTTTCAACACTGATCAACCACAACATTAAACCAATATCGTGTTACTTTATAGCTTTAAATACAACTGCTCAATGTAGGAAAACCGCAACACACACATTCTCAGTGATATTGGCATCAACAACAATTCCATTGATATACCAAACAAGTCCCATGGTCATTTTTAGCTTTATAGATTTGGTAGCATTTCAGCAAAATACCCATTAACCCCAGTAAGGGGGCATTGGCCCAGGGAGATGTGTGAAGATGGAGATGAAGTGGATACCCATGTGGTGGCCTGTGGTTGGGTGCCAGTCAGGCCATCAACAGGAGAAGGTTGTTCCCACGAGAGAAGATATCAGCATGGCCTGGTTGGCTGACAGCTCCATGCCCCTTATTGAAAAATCAATGTCCATTTGTGCGTCCAGCTCACCTGGCAGTCTGCCAGCTTGGCTGAAGTCACCTAATGAAGCCTGATCCCGTTACCTGATTCCTGATTCACTGAGTCAAAGTGACTTTGCAGATGAAGTCATCCACCCATCAGGGACCTCAGGGGTGAGTTCAACATGAACCATGCAGCATGTTGTTGTTGCTTCTGTTGTTTCACTTTGCATTCTCCTGCTCTTTTTATTGTCGAGCAACATCCTGACATGCACGTCTGCCTTTTGCATTGATCGCACACAGTCGGGGGGGAAGCTACTTGGCTTCATGTTTGTTAAAGCATCATGTAAATGATATGTCATTTTTCATTTGATTCAGATGTACTCAGTGTTCATGTCCAGATTTTTTGTAAATCTAAAGATAACTACTTTGGTGACACTTTATCCAACATCATCGTGCAAGTTGAAATATTAACAAGAAACTTTTTTCCTTTTGGTGAAAGCTTCAATATGTTTGATTTAATTACACAGGAGAAATATGGAGGCCTCCCATGAGCCAAAGTTGGTTCTTCAACAGTAATTCAATTAAATTGATTAAACTGTGTCATCCTAGAAATGCCTTTGAGTCGCCCAACAACGTGAATGTTCATTCAGGTTTTTTCCAATCATTGAAATCCATTCTATTTGGCATCAGTGCATCAGTTAAATGCTGTTGAATGGATTGCTATCTAGAATTCCTCTCATCCCGGCTCATTTACTGGACATGAAGCTACACTCACACTAAGCAGGCAGCCTTGCCAGTTAATGAACAGAAGGCCAGAGGGACTGCATTGTGGGAAAGCAGTGAATTCGCCAGTTGAGCATATTAGTGCCTTATTCTACATTTGATCTGGAGTTTTAGTGACAGAAGTTGAGTATAAAACTAGAATCTTTTTCCTTTTCTGTAATGTTGATAAGATGGGCTGAGGAATTACATTCTCTCAGTCACTGTGTTGCTCAAGCTTTGGAAAACTTGGGTAACCCCTCCGTCTAATAGCGTACCGTAAATGACTCATACCAAGATGGATTGCTAAAAGCAAAATGCTGCCTGTATCCTAGACTATACACTGTGCAGTATATCGTAACTGTGGTCATCATTCCAAGCTTTGTGGATAAACCACCGTAATATCACAGCTGAGTGTGAGGCTTTTCTTCCAGTCACTCCACTCACAGTTTACCATTAGATGGATAGCTGGACTACACTAAGGTATTGTGTATTGTGATTCATTTTTAGCCCATGCAAGGACTGTGGTCTAATTGTGTCCGGGAAACCTTTCCTGTGTCTAAACGCTCGGCCACTCTGACTGATCATTATGCTAAATGTCAGCTGGCTTTAAAGTTGTGGCTGAGGCAGCTGAGTGGCAAAGCCACCCTTCTTCAGTGGATTACTGCTCTCTGTGAAGATTCATCTGTCCACGGATGAGCGGCCGACAGCGGCAGCAGGCTGTAATCCTTCAGGCCACAACAGCAAGGCCTGATCCAAGGTGGAATGAAACATGCAACTGTAAAACCCCAATCAGAATTAAAATCCCAGTAACTCTACTGGACTGGGGCAGAAAGCTGATCCGGCGGCTGGTGATTAATACGGTACATGACGCAGATATACAATTTCTCTCCGTCCGGCTGGGTGCTGCGTTCTTCCTTTCAGCTTTGGAGAAGTAAAAGGGGTTTTGGTGATGGAGTGTTTAGCAGAGCATTCCCGATGTACCTTCACTAAAGGGTGAGTCATATCAATTGGGGGGAGAGGAAGAAGGAGGAGTGAGGTCAGCGAGGGTGAGGAGGAGGGAATGATGAGGAGGAAGTTGCTGGAGGAAGAAGAGGAGGAGGAGGAGGAGGAGGGGAGGAAGACTTTGCCGAGGGCATTGCTCATGATAGGAGACACCATCGTCCAGGCGGGAGAGTGCTCTGCCTTTTAAGTGTCCGATGCTCTCAAAATTGAGCTGGCATTCATTACCAGAATGACGTAGTCCGTCTGTACACCGTGTCTATCCCCAGTCTGACCCTGAATTCACACTGGCCCCTGCTTCCGCTCATTGAGGGGGAACTGTAAGAGGAGCAATTTTGAGTAGTAGTGTACATTCGGAATTCTTCAACATATATGCAACTCCAGGTTCCATCCAAAATTCCTATAGATACTGGGAATTAACCCACTCGTTGCTTCCAGTTCCCCCCGAACGCCATCCCTGCCGCTCCGCCTCTCTTGTCCCCCCTCCCTCTACACCGTGGAGCCTCATGGAGGAGGCAGTGTGTAATGCAATTTGGTTGATTAAAAGAAAACATTAAAGCACTACCTTATTGAATTTGACGGCACGTACGGATCCGGATCTCACCGGCCACTCTGCTTTATTGGCCAGGATAAAGGGGATCACGTCATTCCCCATCACCTCCCACCTCCACACCAGCCTCCACACCCGGCGGCCCCGCCTTCCTCCATCCCTCCCAGCCAAAGGCAAACCTTGGCAGGAGGACGTCCTGGCAGGACAGAGACTTATTTAGACCCCCCCACCCCCCCTTGTCCGACTCCCCGCCCTTTCTCATTGCGCCTCTCTAACCTTGGCCGCCACAACAGAGAGAGAGAGAGATAGAAAGAGAGCGAGGGTGACAGAGCAGAAGATATTACAGAGAGATGAAAAGAGAAAGTGAGAGAGACCCTTGGCATAAGTAAAGAGGAGTCACTTTGTTTGTGTAAATAAAAAGGCTGATAGGTCATTAATCTCTTGAGCTGATGGGTTAGAGGTAGTCACCTCGGTCCCTGTCTGCCCAAGATGACTCATCCCTTGTTCCTTACAGGTTCCAAGTCCCGTAGTCTATAATTTAGTCTTCGGTGTTCCTCTCGAGGGGTGGGGGCTGGGGGACGCAGAGATGGACTGGGAAGGGGTAGCCTTCAATGAATATCAAACACCTGCCAATCTCCTCAGCGGGGGCCAAGTATGCTCTCAGCTCGCCATACTCAGTCCATTTATTAGAGTTATGGTGATGGGGCTGGTCGGCCCGGTCATGTACGGGAGCAACAAAACAACTTCTGAATGGAAGTCCTGTGTTTAGATGACATCATCTGTGGCTGCTTCAATTACACTGCAAGAAATGAATAACAGCACACAAGGGGTGACGTAATGTATCGGCACTCGGTTGAGCCACTGAATTTAAACTTTTAATGCGAATTAGTCAGTCAGTGCATTGTTTACTCCAAAGAGTGCATTACATCATCCATAGCCCAAGAAAGATGAAAGAAAAAACTTTTGTCCGCAGAGGAGGCGACAGCAGGCTTACTTTGCAGAATTTGGAATTGAAGTTCACATTGAATGAAGGTCAATGTATTAATGATTGACTACTGTCGAACAGCATCTGTAAATATTATTGTTTTCTCCGGGAATAATATAGCAAAGTATGATTAAATGAATGAAATGCACTAATTACAACGATCTGCTGAGTCTTGTTTTCTGTTGCACCACGCCCTGTCAACAAAAGCTTACATCACACAACATTACTTTCAGCCTGATTTGAAATCCACTAACTGATGCCCCCCGATCAGGGCTCGATCGGCGGTCGCCTATCACTATGTGTGAACTCTTCCAAGATGTGGTTAGAGAGTCTCAGCGACGCATAACAGACTCTGCGAAGTCTCCAGCCAATCAGAGTGCAGACGGGTTGGAGGTGGTGAAGGTACATGTAGTCAGGGGGTGTCCCATGCGTGTGAGGGACAGGGTAACAGAGACTCAGTGCAGTTGTTAACAGCAACAGGTTCTGGTCGGGTTGGGGCTCCATCAGTTTTCCTATTTGCTCCTTTAGTCGGGTTCGGACAGAACAATATGTCCTGAGCCTGAGTTAGTTGTTCCGGTTGCTTGTTTAAGCAACGGCCTTCTCTCTATCTCTGGATGTGAAATACTGACGTGTGGGAGAAGCAGAGTTGTTGGAGGCCACATAGATGGAGCTGGATGGACTAACAGCACCAATAAGCAGAGTTTAAGATTACTTCTGTTGAGTAAGTAACGTTATACTTGTATGTAAGATGTATGCGTAATTGTTCAGAGCATTTCTCATATGGTCATCATGCTAATCAGGAAAATCTAATTTCGTTCCCGCTCCTACGTTGTTATTAAACTAAGACAGAATTGCATTTCGCCTTGTTGCTGGCCTCCTCATGCATCTACAATGAACTGGAACAACATGAGCCCTGGATGTTTGAAACTTTGGCACTGAGACATTAGCCTCTCCTAGAGGACTAACAGCTGCTCCTGACTAGACCCACATGTTCTGCATTGTCGAGGGGTAGGAGGGCACACAGCATCAATTAGCAGAGGAGGAAAGCTTTATTAAAGCAAAATTCCAAAATCCTTAGGAGACGGGAGACACCTGCGATTACACGCTTGACATGTCTGACAAGATTTATGGGCAACGTGGACGACTTTTCGGTCACGCAATTACACGCACATGCATAATTTCAATTCCTCGCTGTCACTTTGTTGATTTCCCTCCCTCCACATTGCTAAGGTGGAGGGTGAGTGTGGGGACGGGAAATTTGAGAGAGAGGGAGAGAAGAGTTGCAAAAAAGGTGGGGAGGGGGAAAGCAGATTTGAACGTTAGGATGATGAGGATGCACTGCCTTGCATCTGTGCGCTGTGCCACTGGGAAACTTGAGATGTGAGCAGATATGATTGTATGCTAGAGTTTCCCGCAAAGAGCCCCCCTCACGGCACAGCATCGAGTCGGGGGGGTAAGCAGGGTGGAGGTATTATTGCGTTAGGACATCAGATCCAGGGCATCATCATCTCTGAGGTATCAGTTGCATAACACTTTTGGTCACAAAGACAGAAAGAAAATGGACATGATAAATAAAGGAGATCATGCTTGGAAATGAACAGCAAGTGCCAGAGGTCAAAAGACAGGGAAGTCAAGAAGAAAGTGGTTGATGTTTTATAACCTCTCATCATCATAGCAGACTGCTGGTGCTGTGAGGGAGCACAGGCTTGAATGAATTATTCAGTTTCTGGCTGGTTGATCTCCTCCGGGACCACCACTCGCTCTACTCCAATGTTAGAGCACCACTTGACGGTAAATGCTCACTGGGACAAACAAGAGGTCCTTAAAAAAGACCTGTGCACTTAACTCTCTCACAGGCAAACACAAACACACACACACACACACACACACACGCACACAGTCCCCCCTTCTCTGCTCACCCCCTCATCTTGACCTCAGCAAAGATCAACAGAGTATTAGCCAGATGTTGCACAACACCACGCCGGGGAAGGAAGGCTTCTGAGAGAAAACCTGGATAGGAAGTTGTGTGCCTGCATTTATGAATGTACTCATGGGCATGCCAACAGATTGAGGGGGGGGAGGATCACTCTAAACTTTCAAGTCATTGTTTTTTTCTCTTTGCTGTGCACATTTTTAAAGACCTTCCGGAACCCACAGTGATTTACAGAGCTCAGCGCTGTAATCCAGGGATTTCACACAGCCTATTCTCACAGCATCTTCCTCCCAACGCTGACAGGGCAATAAGTGCAGCACTGGGTGCGTCGGATTGTGAGGTCCAATGCTGCCATCTTCAGGTTGGCTACAGCCAACAGGGTGGAGTGCCTCTCGTCTCCAGTGCATATTACTGAATATGTAACTGATCTCGCTTTCAGGACTCGTGCAGATAATGGTACAAATTGACTTATTAATAAACGTTCATGAAGATGAAATGTTCGTTCAGTTGCAGCTGGCTTTTGCCATATGTCATCATTATCTACAACAAGGGGATGAGGATAGTTGTTGCTGTTGTTTTTGTATGATTAGTGGAGTCATTTCTGGCTCTTGCAGGTTAAACAGAGTTGACATTACAGCACATACAGGAGGGCAGTGTCAGAGTTTCAACTGGTACATATGAAAGACCTCACATTACCCCTGTTTATATGTGTCTGTGTTAGTTTTGCAGTTCGTTTTTGCCCATAAATGTGTACATGACTATTCAGTTGCTGCACAGGTATGTCTGTGACCTTCTGCTGCTCACCGAACCATTAAATAAGATGTACAATACAACCTGTAGTTCTAGAACCAATCTGTGGAATACTATCTCTGAATCAGACCACAGCATTCAATGCTTTCAATTGACTGTTAAACTTGTTTAGTCCAAAGAATCTGTTATTACTCATATGTCTTATTTCTACATTACTTTTATTTTATGACTGTACATAATACTGTTTAATCTTTAAACATTATGATTGAGTTTGACACTGGTGGCCCTGGTTATGGTTAACTGTTTATTAAGTATATTTAAACCATCAGTTATTTTCTTTTTCATTTCTTTTTCCTCTTGTTTTGGGGGGCATACAAAGTTCTAAATACAGTAAGTAAACTGTTTTCATCGTTTTCTTCCCTTTCTCCCCCTAAATTTTGCACTTCATATAACAGTTGTTAAAAATAAGAATTTCCATTATTTTGATATTTAGGGTTAAAATATAACCAATGTTTTAAATCGCTTCTTAAAACTTATTTTAATAGACTTGCTTTAATGTGATGTCGTCTTTTTACGTTGTTGTATCTCTTGTTAAGGCACTTTGTAATCTCTATTTATATAGCACTTTTAAAAACATAAAAAGTTTTATTAATATTATTATTATTCAATAATGTAGTGATATAACACTCACCATTGATTCAACAGAATATCACTTATGGGTAAAGTTTTCAAAAAAATGCAAATGCAGACTCAAATGCAGAACTTAATGATTAATGGAGATTTCTCCATGGTAACACGCTTAGCTCATCAATAAAATGAATCTTGAGCACAGCAGATCCCAGCTGGATGTTTAGTGTAAAATGTCCTACATGCATGTACCTATATGTGCAAGTATCTGTGTGTCTACATTGTGTTAGTAGTTGTGAAAGTGTGGGAACGTGTGTCTTACACCCCTCAGCATCCTCCCTCTCGACATCCTGCTGGCTCTCTCCACCTCCACCTCCGCCTGTATCATCTCTCAGCAGCTCAGATCCTCGCTGGTAACCCAACACTGGAGGCAAACACAGCACAGACAATCGGCTCTGCAGCGCCTGCTTCTTGGTCTGTTGTCTGTCCAGAGCCTGTCCTCTATCTGCGACTTGCTTCTAGTCTAAACAGAACTGATTAGAACTTTCTGCTCTTCAAGCGGAGGTCTACAGCACAGTGTCTCCATGGGCTACCAGCAGGTACTGTAAACATCTAATAGATTGACAGGTATACGTGCAGACATTAACAGTTATAAACTGTAATTAAAGATGGATGATATGACAGCTTCCAAAACATATGGACCCCTGTTGGCTGGCTGCAGTAGAGGTCACGAACCCCACCCCCTGAATGTTAGTGGATGAGACGTGCGAAAAAACAAAAAGCCTAAGTTAAATAATTTTTTTCAAAAGATGCTTTCTGTAATTTTTGGTAGTTCTCATCTCACTGATGTTTTTTCAAGTGGTTATTTGAAGGGTCAGGTTATGATTGACAGCTGAAACTGACTCGCAATTAGTCAAGCACAATCATTAACAGGACCTAGAAACTACGGCTCCCCTCCATTACCACTGTGTAGATTCTTGACTACGACAGAAGTCGCCAGGGCAAGATGATGTCATTTTGGTTTAATTTTTATACATGGGAGGAGGGGGAGACACATCATCCCTCTGTAAGCTTAGCTGAAGAGCAACCTCACATAATTGCTATGGAGTCCACTGATGTGTAACTCCAACTATACGGTAGTTGTTACTGAAAAAAGTAAAACACACACAAAGTAGGCTACTTTATAATGGTTTTTTTTTCCTATCTTTATTCAAGAGCGTGCTCTCAGTTTAAGAGCAGTACTTATTGATTTCACAGACACAGTTTCATTTGTCAACACTGCTCCTGGTTTTCCATTTGTTTGGCAAATTTAACAGAGTAGTTGCATAAAGCCATCCAAGAGTAGAGGACATCATCCAAGAGTGTGATGAGAAGAGCTGAAGCTGGAGGTCAGAAAATCTGACAAAGGAACTAAATATCTGAGTGGAAGTGTTTGGTCTGAGCACACGCTGGGTGCGAACGCAGTTTTGAGTGGCAGTGTTACAAAATCTGAAGGTGGAACCAATAAGTTCTGCTCTCAACCTGAAAGACTATGCTCTTGAATAAAGATAGAACTCCCCGCCCCACTCATAATGTTTAGGATTGTGCAGCATGCTTTTCCACTGACTTCTGTTGTGCATTTGCAGATAAACAAGCTGTTTTCTTGTGTCACTGGCGTCTTTTCTAAAGGCCATGTCCACTTACAGAACATTTACTGCAGCAAAGTAGCATGCTGTCATTATTTATTGCAATTAGTGGTGGATGCATAAGCATAATGGGGGAAACATGCACGCACAGGAGGCCATACATGACGAATAACTGCATTAGCAGTTTGATACAAATTAAATCAATGGAGCCGAGCACAACTGATTTACAACAAGGGGGGTAAACAAGAGGTGAACTGAGCTTGTGTTGTGTTTCTGCAATATAACCACATCTGCTAAACTGGGGAGGCATTTAGCTGAAAATATAATGCTTACATTATTGTTATAGCAGCCACTGTCTGACCACATCAATGCCATTACAAAGAGCCCATTTAAAATTCCCTGTAGTGGATGATCAGAGAGGCCTCCCCTGAGCAGTGGAGTGGTTTTACTGTAAGACAGATTCTACCGATCAACTCAATTTCCTCTCTGATCTACCACGGCAGCCAAAGCGCTGATGGTTCACTTGTCTGAGAAAGTGATGTTAAGGTGCAAAGCGCAACACAGGAAGGTGCCTGTCAGACAGTCTTGTGTCGGGTTATGGCTGGCCTGACTGCTGTCTGCGGGATGAGGCGGCCAAAGAGGCATAAGTGGGGTTGACCAGTGAGTGAATGACAAAGCGTTTCTGAGGACTGTTTTAGAATCAGCCATGTCAAACACAGCTGACCAGACACATAAATTGATTTGACACAGAGCGCCAGTTGTGGTCTTTTCTTGTAAGAATAGGGTATTTGTTCAGTCTCACTACACGGCAGTGGAAACTGCTGAGCCGCTGAGGATTGCAAAATAGTATGACTGGAGAAAAAAGGATGAGACAAGAGAGGACTGATGAGGAGGGGGTATCTAATAATAAACTGACTTAAAGGGAACAAACACAAGCAATATAAACTTATTTCTCAGCTTTAATGCCATGTAAAAATGAAACCACCGGAAAGAGCTTGGATGGTGCTAAACAAGGATATCCTTGTGGGCTAAATGATAAACAGCCTAGCTAAGTGCATCCTGAGCAATGGTCTTTGCAAACTATATTTACAATACAATGAGCTCTCCAAAAATCCACATTGACTAAAAATATCCTGCCTGAGTAAGGCTATGGAGCAAGCAACCCAGAATGCAGTCATATCCCTGAGGAGTTTGGCCTTTGTCTTCCCCTCAAAATCAATTGGAGTGGAAACTTATTTTTTGTTGGCTTCACTATCCACTGATAGCTGGGGCCAAGCTCACCGCAGACAGGACTATATCTAATGTGTATGACAAAAGAGGGCCTGCCTTTTTAACTTGTAGCTTAAAAGGTGGATGCACACACCACACAAAGATGCACTGCACACATATACATAAGGAAGAGTTTTGACGTTTTTGATAAATATGCTCAGCCGATTAGCTTAGCTCAGCAAAACGAATAGAAACAGGAAAACAGCTGTGGCTCTGTCCAAAGGAAACTAAATCTGTTTACCAGTTTCTCCTCAGCTCATGAACAAGCAACCTTATTAATGTTATATTTTGATCAATTGTGGTTCTCCATGTGGACCTATCTCATGACCTTTGACCCCATGGAGTAATGTCATCCCCATTAGGTGTCCAGGCAACCAGCAGAGACTACAGGACCTCACTGCATCCAGTCCAGATATATAGCCCGATCATAACCCCACATAAAACTACAAGGTTACTCAATAGAGTTCATACCAGCACCCAGGCCCAACAGTATACTTATGAAATAACATTTCAATTCACTAGTCTAGATTTTTATTTGGATCTGCACCAAAGTTCAGAAAATATGATCGTTTTTTTTTACCATCATCACAGAAACTGGCTGAAATGAATTTTCAGGTCAGCAGGTCTTTAATCTAAGGTGATACACAACAGTTGTGCAAAGTTAGGAATATACACATGCTTGTGCACACACCCAGAGTATTAGCATTGACAAGGTGAGGGAGTGCAATAACGCCTTTGGGAAATTAGCTGATGGCAGCAGCTCAGCTGCTCCTCGGCCTTACCTGAAGGGATCGACTTACGTAGGAGCCAACCAAATATCAATAAGGGGTGATTTAGCTGTGCACTGCTAAAGGATAAAGAGCTTATGCATGAAACCTCAGGAAATATACTTGAGCTTGGCGTGTAAAATGCTGTCGCTTCAAGCAAATCCCTGATTAAATCCCCCCCAAACACATCTAGTTGGCTGCATGAGGGGAAGCCTGGAGTTGGCTGTGAGGCACGGTGCCAACAGTGGAGGAGGACAGAAAGAGGTAGGGGGGAGGATAAAGAAGGAATAGGAGAGATATTGGGGGTTGGAATATTATATGTCAGAAAACCTACAGAGCAGTTGTGCAGTTACATGCTGCGGATGAATCTGTTTAAAGTATGCAATGTAAATGCTTTCCCCTCAGGCATTTAAAATCCTCTGTGTATTAGATGAGTGACATTCTCACAGATGAGGCCACCTCTGGATATGACTTTGATACTGAAGGCAAAGCAGTGACATAGTGCAGGTGTAACAGAACCATTACATTGCTGGAGTTTAATTGAAGAATTTATCGCTTAATGTTTTCAGTCACATTTTATGGCACATTGTTGTTGGTTGTCTCTTTACGTGTTGAACGAGGTTCATTTCATACAAATTCATTGTTATGAGTAGAGGGAAGGAATGAGTGTCCAGCACTTTGGTGTCGCACCGTGTTTCCACAGCCAACGACACCAGGAAAGCTCACTAAACGAAACATGGCTTTAACATCTGTAATACGAGTCGGGGATTTACAGCCTCTGTGAAGAGAACGGGACAACATTGCCTCATTTGGATCATTAATTTTTTATTACCTTTCCTGGAAATCTCTTCATTTTGGCATTTTATTGCCATTCGTAAACGTAATGGGTCTTTTTCAGGGAGCACACACACTTGTCGCCTCTGTGGTGACAGACAGAGAAAATGAAAAGCTTGAGTAACACAGACGCGCATTAGCTCGTTGCTGCAACAAATCTTTTTTCAATGATAATGCTGAATACCTTCAGAATCAGTGATCCGTTTTTTTTTCACATCACAAAAATGAATGTTTTGAAAAAAAAATTCTGACTGCCATTTGTAACAGATGTAGTGACAGTGTACACAGAAGCAACACAGCTGTATGAGAGCACAGCAATGGCGGGGCCTGGAGCTGTTTACCAGAGTGATCAGCCCACGCATCTCATTAAGAGAGGCTGACTCACGTCGGTTTGAATGTAAGCCTCGGGGTCACGCGGCCTGGAAGACCAAGGTAACATAGTGTCACTGCTGAAAAATCATTAGTACATGTCTTTGCATAATGTAGCATTTGGCTGTTTATATGAATATATGCAAATATGAATAAATTCTAATGGTTCATGCATGATTTATGATCCTTACTGAGGGAGCCTACACAAAAAATGACTAACTTTTTGAAAAGAATTGCGTGCCATTCTTTTGCCTTCATTCTGCAGGCTTTTTTCTGACTGCATTTACATCCATTAGCTAGAAACATTCTCAGTTTAGGCAGAAACTCAAATCTTCTTCAACCAAGACCCTGATCACCAGGGCGTTAACATTTTTTCGCACATGATATACTTGATTCTTTAAGCTCTTTGTGCCACCTGCAATTTTGAGGATTTGGCAAATCATCATGATAACATCAGATATAACCTTTTAAAAAGAATGATCCCTCACTTTGGAGAGGTAATTTGCTCTTTGAAGTGGTGACGGCTTAAGGTTTTGGAATAAGGGCGACTCTTTGATGTGTGATTAGAGGTTCATGAGTTCCTCCTTACATAGAGAGAGATGGGGGAAATCAGACAGAATGGTAAAAAAAAAGGCCTTGAAATGTAAAGACCTCAGTTTAAGATTTAGTCAATAACTAATATTTACCTTTTGCTTTAGTTAAATTGTTAAAATAGATTATTACCATTAGGTCTAGAAAGACAACAAATGTAAATCTGCTGCAGTCTAGCTCCTGGAGTGAGGCATACAATAACCAGGAGAGCACTGTTGTCAGTGTGCTAATAATTGTGCTGCTGGTGCACAAAGTCATCAGGAAAATGATTTGAGCTCACAGGAAATGAAATGTGCAGCGTAGCCAATCAAGGAAGAACATCACCAACAACGAAAATAAAGGGATTGTAGTTTTTTTTTACTACTTTCTTCATCAATGAATCTGCAGGTCGAAATAGTCACTCTTTGTGTGTAATGAAATTGAGGCCATCTTTTCACTGTCTCATCTCATTCTGGGGTCACTGTACCCTCCAGTTTGTTGTTACCACACTGACAAGAGGGCTCTGCGTGCTCACTATTCCACAAACTCCAACTGTACAATAAGGTGATTTAATAAGATATAAACTACATGTCTGTGGTGTCCATCGAGTGTGCACACTGCTCCAAAAGCAGCAGAGAGTCAGCAGAGAGCCCAGGAGAGAGCACAGTGCATGTCAGCACTGTCGAATGTGGCCCATAGTCAAATTGCTCAGTACAATCAAACCGACGTGGAGCTTTGGCTCAGATGCACGACGCCAGGCTTACTGGCTTACCTCAGCACTGCACCAGAGAGGCACTGTCACTGGATATTACCGTGTGGACCGGTGAACTGATTCTCCCACATCACAGTGGACAGGGCCAGCTCAGACATGACCCCCCCCACACCCACTCTCCTGCCCTGGGGACACACTCTTCCCTGACTTCCTGAAATGTGTCTGTGCACAAATTTGCTGCTGGAAACCTTCGCATTAAATATGAATAGCCTTAATAATAAATGGAAGCTCTCAGGAGTTTGCATCCGTGGTACAGAAACACATGAACCAGGGTTTGTGACACAAAGCTCTTAACAATCACTTTTATGCTGTGGTGTGGTAAAATCAATTCAGAACAATTTGACACCACACTGTTTTTTCTACCTATTGCTCACTTTTCATTAAAGTGCTTTTCTGCTCTCCAGTGGATACATAATAGAACATGTGATATGTTTCTACAGGACAAACTGATGCAGACTTATTTTGAGTGTATGATACAGTAGTAGGATGTAGGATGTTAGAGAATGATAATGGCGTTAATTCCTCTGTTATACACAAAAGGTTTATATATGCAAAGCAGTCTGTTGGATGCAGAGCAGCATGTTAAGTCAAAGTTTCCTCCATGTCCTCTTCCAGGGACAAGTGCGCAGAGGAGTGGCTTGGACTGGACCTAGTTTTCAGGCTGATAGAGCCGTAATGTTTAGCGGAGCGCTTTGAGTAAGCGATGACCTTTCTCCTGTACATTTCCCCTTTCCACATAGAGATCATCAGCAGCGTGGAGAGCACCACGCCGCCCAGCGTTAGCAGGCACAGTCCCGCTATGACGCACCGGTCCAGGTGGGCACCTATCCGGGCGCTCTCCATCTCCAGCCTCTCCATCTCCCTCGCCGACACGCTGTCCCGGTCCACCACTACATCCCGAGGCACTGCGTAGGAGATGATCACCAGGGAGATCCCCGTCACCAAGAACGTGACTGCACTGATAAAGCCGTAGTCTATAGAACTTCCAGAGCCCTCCCCGAAGGAGAGATCGTCCTCAGACATGAAGGACAGCTCCGGGAACGTCTCGGAGCAAGGCTCGCCGTTGCGCACGGGTCTGTGCGCACTTCTACAGCTAGTGGCCGGGCTGGCCAGTCGCAGGTTGACATTCTCATCGATGTAGGTGAAAGAGGTCTCTAATTCCTCATCGCAGCAAACTCGCACTTTCTCCTCGCCGAGGTGACCGAGTTTGAGCTCCGCGCCGCCCTTGCGCGGCGCCGTCCTTGGTGCTGAAAGGCACCTGCCATGGCAGCTGCGTGCCGGGTTACAGCCAGCCTCCCCGGGGAGCGCTCCTCCTGTTGATCCGCCCGACTTGCGGACGTGCGGCGCACCGGAAACTCGGTCAAGGACGTCGGGAGGATCCGACCGCTTCCCTGCCTCATCTGCGGGAAGCGGCTCCGGAGAAGCCATTCGGTTATCGCCACCCGCTGGTTGTCTCTGAGCCTTCCTCCCACGATGTTGTCCCTCCACAGCATACCTAATAAGAGGGCACAGCTCCAAGTTAAATGTTGCATCTTAATTAGATCCCCCTCACATACAACGCGTGAAACCGCACATCCTCTAATGCGCAAAAAAACTTGTGCGTAACGGTGCGCGAAATGCACGTGTACCTAGTTGTACTAAAATCATCAGCAGCACCTAAAGTTGATTAGATCGTTAAAGATAAATCCGCGGACCCTTTTTGAAAGGCGCTTACAGCAGCTGTGATTAGCCAAATACCTCTGTATCCAATTAGGAAAACAATCCACGTATAAACCTAGATTAAGGCTATATAACCCATTCAAATTCTGTTTAAAGCGGACACTGCATGGAATAGATCGTGGAAATTGTGAAAGCTGAAACACATACATGTTTCCATAAACTGAGCATACCCAGAGTCAATCTGCTGTCGAGAATATAATCTTCTGCCGTGAATACAAGCAATACTCCCATTTACGTGTGGTAACGGTCTCTGCACACTTTATCAGTCCTGCAGGAGCCGTGAGATGCTGCATGAGGGTGGACCAGTCATGCACAATCCGGCTCTTATCTATTTCTATTTCTTCTGATCGCCAAACAGAAACCTCCCTGAGCCAGAGAGGGGTGAACTCACCGCGCTACTTCAGCATCCCCTTCGCCTTATCCTCCTCGTCGTCACTATAGATGGTGACAGCGCATAACGGAGGCGGATTTATCTCTAAAGAAGCCTTATCAATGAATACGCGTTGAATAGCCTATATTCTCTCCCCGCTCGATGCTGTGGAGCAGCAGCTCTTATAGTCCCTCCCACACACAGAGCCTCAGCAGCCCGCGCCGCGGCGCTGAAAGGAGCGCAGCTATCTGCCTGTGAGCCGATTGAGATCACTACAGTCCCAAAGAGCGGGGATAGGGATTTGAGGGGCTGAGAGAGATATAGAAATAAAAAGAGGAATACAGAAATATGTGAAATCCTTGTACAAGACCGCTACTGATGACAGTGTGATTTAATAGGCTCCCTTCAAACAAAACATGAAATTGTAGAATGATATATATTCTGTATTTGTTATAGTACCCTTGCACTCAAAGTGCTTTACAGCACAGTTTTGCCATTTACCCATTCACATAGACATTCATTTAATGCATCTATGTGCAGCGCTCTATCTTTCATGCATTATTACACTTGGACTGGGTTTGAACCGCCGACCTTCTGCTTAGCAGACAACACCTTCTAATCTATACCTTCAACACCTTCTATACCTTCCAAATTAATTTGGCCAGACATTACAAATTGGTTACTACTTCGTAATTTCGATCCAACCTTTCCTTTATTCATTCTTTCTTACTTTTTTAACATAAGGAAAATCTTTATGGTTGAATATCATATTTATGTTGTAAATATTCCTAGCAAATCTGTTGGAGGTCTGTTGTGTTTGTTGGGTGTATCTGTAAGTGTAACTTTTAAGTCTTTGCTGTTTCCCTTCGGTAGTGTATGTGTGTGTGTGTGTGTGTGTGTGTGTTTATGTTACATTAAATACAATATCAATAAATATGCACCATAAATCACACTACCCCATAGGCTCCCATAGACTATTTGATCAGAGCAAATAAACCTTTGTGTTGCCACACAGTTGAGGATCATGTACATGCACACAGTAATCTGCACTGATGTCAGTTAATTCCATCATCATATCAGAGAAAAAAAGTATCAAACTGTGCTACGCAAAGAGTATTGTTAATCTGCGTGTATCACGTACCATCTGTTCTGTCGTGCTCTCTCAGAAGATTACTGGTCAGTATGTCAAAGCCATCCTAATCCATGTTTAATCTAGACATCTAATAGGTCATCCTATCTGTGACCCCATGTGAGCTAAATCTTTTGGAGGTTCATCTTGCACGCCTTCAGAGCCTTAAGCGTTAATAGCATCTTCCAATAAAACACATAAACAATCAGCACAGTATTTATCTTTCCTGTAAAGTGTAAACTAGATGCTTAGTATGCCCATAAAGGCCACCGTCAGCCATTTCAGTTCTTAATCCCACTTTAAAGTGAATATTCATTTGCAGACTGTTCCACCTTCTTTAGCACAACCCGGCAGCAGCTATAAATATAGACGCCACTTTTCCTGTAGTCCTAGTGGCTGAGCGAATGGCTTTGGCTCATTTCCCAACAAGACTCCATTTAACAGATGAGTAAAGTGAGAGAAAGATAGGTGAGGGAGGGAAGGAGAGAAAGAGAGAAAAAAAGACTATATGTTTAGAAATTGAAGAAGCAGGTGAACTTCCAGGGTCCTTGACTGATTGATCAGAACGGTTTATGGTGCATTGGATAAGACTAACAGACTCAAGTCACTGTTGTGCAGAGAGAGGAAGCTGAAATCTGACTGTTCACGTGTGAGGGGTTAACAACAGCCGACTATCAGATGCTATCTGTCTGCAACAGTGCACCATTTTTCCTGTTGGCAAGGACACCAGGCTGGGGAGAGGAGGGGAGGCTGTAATTCTAAAGGCTATAAATCCACAGAGTGTGTGTGTGTGTGTGTGTGTGTGTGTGTGTGTGTGTCTGTGTGTGTGTGAGAGTGTGAATGTGTCTACTGCCACAGGCATGTATATATACACCAAATAAAGATGATGGATGTAGCAGATATGGTGAAGGGGGGGTTCCCTCTGAAAGCACATGGTAAAAAGAAGTAGTGTAAACTAGTATGAAGTGCATTAATGAATGAGTTCACCTCACCTCCAGCTGCTCCAGCTGCTCAGTGTCCGACAGTAGCAGACTGCGGAGCAAAATTGATGAATATGAATGAATAAAACTGTACTGTGTGTGAAACAGGCTGCCACTGGGGAAAAGCCCCCAGGTCCCCCGAACCAGCACTTTAAAACCTACACCTTCACGTGTCACTAGATGAAAAAACAGATGCATCGTCCTGTCATTAAACATTTAGGCCCATTGACTGTCCAGTGTAAAGTAATGTCATGTTCATGTCTTATTGGAATTATTACAAATACGCCATGTTCAAATCATATCATCCAGACTGTATATACTGTATGAGTGATCAGGCAAAAAAAACTAATCTCCACTTGAGTTAAAGGTTTTCAGAGTTAAAGGAATTTCAACCAGCTTCAGTGTAGCTACAATTTGTATCACTTTGAAAAGAGCAACAGAAGCATCTTCCACAGGCCTAAAGACTTCCCTTGGAGTTACATCTAAAGCATTAATTAGTACAGTGCCTCTTCTAAGCCTGCCTTTTATCTTGGTCTGTGTTGATGCTCTGGAGCCTCTTCAGAATTATTCCGTGTCATCAGTGAGTCCTCCTCAAACTGTTCTATAATACACTGTCAATTTTGATTGTTTGTGTAATGGACATTGTGTGCAGAGCTTTTCATAATCAGTCTACAGTGCAGAGTGAAGTTAGAAAACTTTGTGTTCATCCTACCTGGTTTATTAATAGTGAAGATTTTAAGGTCAATGTTTTTCATTAAGGCAACTGAATTTGCTGTATTAGTGTTTACATGTGTGGCTCAAATTTAAGTATTGAATGGTTGACTTAACTGTGCATTTGTTTTCTTTAACTGCTGTTACATTTTGACTATTTTAGAGATCTGTTAAGCAATCAACATAATCTTCAGACCAAAGCTCAGAACTTTTCAAAATAAAAACTCTCTGATTCAGCTTGATATAAAGCATTGCAGCAACACAATGAACATTGTGCTTTAACTTGAGGAATTGATTCTAGGAACGTAATGTAAGAATGTGGTTGCTATAACAGAGATCAGCACTGGTGACCGCCGTGAATGTCTGTGTCAGTCTGATACAGACTTATTATCAAAATTATCTGGATGCATATTATTGCTGACCAGGGCTGCTGTTTATCTGAGGACATAGAATAAGGATACATGCCTTTCAACAATGACTGCTAGCGCTGTTTGACGGTTAATACATTATATATTCATATTGATCTTATCTTGACACTGCTCTTCCCTAGGCCATGATTACTAAATACATGTGTCTAGTGTGAAATGAATAAGATGAACCGTTTGCGAGATATAGGTTCCACATACAGACAGACACCGTTTTGTAATGGATTTTTTTGCTTTTTTCGATCTGTCCAGGGTGTCATAGCTCAGTATTTTTTTACTGTCACACAAAACTGTTCTTTATGACATGAAGTCCAGCATAACTAAACCAACAGACAAAGTAAGTGTTAGCTTGCTAATGTACGACCTGCTGAGACTTCTAAGAGAAAAAAATGTGGTGTACATTTCTAGCTTGACCATTAAATAAAAAAGTATACACCGGAAAGATGATAATACATTGGTGAAAGTAACATTTTACAAAATTTCCTAAATATGTTATCTGGGTTAGTAAATTTTGGGTTAGACATCATTAGTTTGAAGACTAATGATGCTAAAACACATCTGTCCATTTCCATCTGTGCATTTAAAGACAAAAAAGACCTATATCTACATTAACAACAGAGGTGCACTTAAATAAAATATATAAATCCTGCAACTTAGTTTTGGTAGTTACAGAACAGTTTTTGATGTTACAGTCACTTGAATCTTCGTTTTAGATGGTTGGACAATTGGCTGCTACAAAATATCGATAATGTGGTGCAACGCAATCCCCCCAAAATATAAAAGATAAAAACAATCTTCAATTTAACAGTGACATCACATATCAACGTGCTGATGTCGTAGAGGTAAAATCGGTACAGTTTGTAACTGTACCACCGACAGGCAGAGAGTGTCCTGAGGTCTCCAACAGGGTAGTGTGTCACGCCAGCAGAGAACTGTGGATTATTAATAAGCATGTGTACACAGTCCCCTGGGTTTGTTTGGCGAGTGTAGGGTTGCAAAATTCCGGGAATATTCAAAGCTGGAAACTTTCCATGGGAATTATCGGGAATATACGGGAATATACGGGAATATACGGGAATTAACGGGAATAAACTGGAAATTATGTGGGTAATTTATACTAACTGTATTTACCTTGTCATATACAGACCCTGAGGAAGCTTTGGGCACTTGACTATATGCTTCTGGATCTTTGTGTCACACGTGGCATCTATTGCACTTCTGTCCGTCCTGGGAGAGGGATCCCTCACATGTGGCTCTCTCTGAGGTTTCTACTTATTTTTACCCTGTTAAAAGGGTTTTTAGTAGTTTTTCCTCACTCTTGCTGAGGGTTAAGGACAGAGGATGCCACACCCTGTTAAAGCCCTATGAGATGAATGTATTTTGTGAATATGGGCTATAGAAATAAAATTTGATTGATTGATTGATCGATCTTAACATAGGTCTTTGCACAGTATTTGCAAATGTACAAAGCCTTTCCTTCTACATTGGCTGGGGTGAAATGTCTCCACACATGAGATAGTGCACGTAGCATTGCTCTGTAGAATAAGATGAGAAAAAATCTTGTAAAAAAACACTAAAGCAATGCCAGAGATATAAATAGTTGGCCAATTGGAATCATCCTTAAAAATATTTTACAATTGATGGATACATGAATAGAAATAGGCTAGATGGACAGATGAACATCCTAATCAGCATGCTAACATATTTTCCCCAGTAATATCATCGAAACTTACCTGACTAGTCCTGCACACTACAGCAGGCCTCAATAGCCCTGCTGTAGTGTGCAGGATGCTGGCAATTATCTGTGCATGTGATGGAGAAATGCACAGTGCAGGGTTGAAATTCAACGTGCAGCTTGTGCTGCATTCCATACGTCTTTAAAATAGAGTTTTGAAGGATTTTTTTAGTGCTCAGCTTTTAATTTGTGTATATTTCTTTTTCAAAATTCCCGAGCTGAATATTCCCATGGAAACTTTCCGGAAATTTTCCGGAAATTTACCGGAAATTTTCCGCCCCTTTGCAACCCTAGGCGAGTGTAGCACGCAGTTCTGCAGCAGCTGTTAAAAAGTCTTCCACAGAGGAAAGTGCAGGCACACAGCTTCACGATAAGAGAATTCAGTGAGACGCAGACTGAGGTGGTTTTCTCTTTGGGCTGGCATACTGTATGTGTGGTGGTGGCACTTGTTATGAAATATTTAAAACTTTGACCTTCAAGGTAGTTTACAGTGACTGAAGGGATGTGGCTGGCTTCACCACAGACACCGAGGGAATAGCAGCAGGATAGTAATGGTTTTCCTTGTGCCGTGTGTGTGGGTGTGTTTGTGGGCACAATGATTTATTCATTTAAGGATTTAAAAAAGTGCCTTTTGTGATTAAGTAAGTCTACTTGGATAATCAATTCCGCCATTTCATCGACCCATCTTCTCTGTGTCATCTCTTTATCATAAATAATGTGATCTTATCCCACATGCCACATTAGACCGCCCTCAATAACTCTTGATGATAATTGTCCGTCCTGTCTCCTGATTCTCTATCTCAATCTGGAGCGCGGATTATTTCGTACAGCCACTCTGATGTTCCCAGTTATAATAGGTTCCTATATTATGAAAAGAACAAACGTTTAGTTGTGTAACAGTCATTGTGGATCCCACAAGCTGAGACACTCAGCTTCAGTCTAGCTTTATATACATTTCAGACAACGAAGGAAGACTTTCATTAATTAGGTAAGTGAGAAAGTCTGGAATTCAAGCCAAAGATGTCATTTATATTTGGTGAACACAGTGAGCCAAGCACTAAGTAATCTGCTGGCACAACTGTCATTGATAAAATGTTTGCTTCTGAATTTCAGCTGGGATATATTGAATTTTCCTTCCAGAACAAAATGACCTCCCTCTTAAAAGCTGCAGTAAATGAATAATGTATCATATTTACACAGAGGTCACTGCTGAGAATTTGTAAATGGTTCCTACTGTAGATATTCAGACATTTGAAGGCACTTGAATAGCATTTCTTTATTGTGTCTGGTAGAACTAGACAAGCAGTATTCCCTTTACAGCTTTAGACGAGTGGCTCGACATCGTGGTTTGTTGCATGTCCTCCAGTGATTGCTCAGCAACGGAACAAACCCCCTGGAGGTGAAATATCAGAGTCAAGTAAGTCTGAAGGAATGCATTTCATAAATATTAATGAACTAAGAGGCAAAGGGAAAGAAAACCTCTCCCAGCCCAAAAGAATATGCTAAAGAATTCAAATGTACAAATTAAATATTGTGAGGGTCCATTAATACTCATACATAAAAAGAGTTATATAAACCACACAGATTGATGCTCTCTTATATAAACCGTGTCATGATCTAAATATGTACAGTAACCCAGCTGCCCTGGTTTGATGTGTCAGTAGAAGCATTTAGCCATAAGGTGGCAGTAAAGACCCATTCTGGAACTTTAAGGGGGACAGTATCAACACCAGGGTCCAGGCAGAATAGTATGCACTGATCAAGTGGAGAGGACATCAAGTAGTTTTAAAAGAAACCCACACAGACACAGTTGGAACATGACAACTAAACACAGAAAGACCCCGCTGAGGGATTCAAACCAGGTACCTTCTGGTTGTGACCATGTTTATCACTGCACCTTTTGCGCTCTGTTAATATGATAAGAAAATAACAACCTGTAAATACTGTTAATTGTCCTTCTAGTTTCATTTCAATTAATGTATTTAAGTGTTTTGCTAATAAGGAGTTGATAACCACTACCAGTACTTGGTGTTTTTAATCCATAATTATATTTAAACAAATGAATAAAGGGTTGTTTTCAGGTTTTAAATCAATGTTCATGAATCAAAAACTAACCAGCACTCAGCACACATGGTTCACACATGTAACAAACGTGTGCAACACCCTGTAAAATATCCAGGGAATATTAAAGCTGAAATAACAATTCCCCTTAAGAAAATCAATACTGGCTCTGATTTGCTTTAGCCAGCCTGCTGTCTCTGACACCCCAGGTGGATGAATCCTGCAGGGAGTGACGGCAAAATGTCTCATCCACCTGTGAATTGTGTTATTTTTACCCCTTGACCCCCTGCAGGCAGCGAGGAGGACTGATGATCTGCCACCGGAACAGAACACTTCATTTAGCCCTCCGCTGATTTGATGTAAAAGACACAGAGAGGATCGATTTGAGGTGACAATGAATTAATACAAGACAATAAATTACGTTCACACTGACATGAAATCTTTAGTGGGATGCCGGGGTTAACATGGAGAATTGACTTGCTGGAGGACCGGAGACTAGGGAGCACTTAAAACACAATAATCCACTGCTGATAATGAAAAAACACCACAGCAGTCAGGCAATCTTAGTTTTTATCCACAGATCTGTCTCTTTACCTCAGACCTATAAACTGAGACTTGCTTCCTTCCAGGCTGGTTTTCATGCAGACTGCAGGAGCTCCCATTGCAAAGGAAGCCCCCTGGGATGGTTATCATAGACAGTAATATAAACAGCTGCATGGCCTGCTGGGCTGAAATCTGAGCCATTTCCATCCTTCCCATTTACACAGAGCCCATGCAGTTTCCCAGGGAATAACAATCACAGTTATTTGGACGCGTGTTGAGCGACTGGCTCTAACCGCAGCCAGTTCGTTCATCTTGTCAGGGTCTAAACCAGCAGAGGGAGGGAGAATACAAGTCACAAACAGTAAATCCTGAATATATTTGCCTCAGTTGGTTCCACAGCAGATATCCTGAACATGAGCACACACAGCAGAGAACGTCCCCTCCCAAAGAGTCTACCTCAGATCCTCTATCTATAATGTTACAGGTGTTTATCTCAAATGGACGAGAATTGTTACAACAGCAGCCGTGTTTGTGTGTGTGTTTGTGTGTTGTAACACTCCTGAGACCTCACACACCTGTTTCTACATTGCAGTGATGTAATCTAGCCTAGCAGATTGAACATTCGTTTATTTTCCTTGTCGATGAGGCATATAGGAAGTCAGTGGAGGCAGGCAGACAACAGAATGAGAGAGAGGTAGAGAGACCTAGAGAAACACATGAGCAACGGAACAGGTAGATTGGGAAGTTGATAAAGAAGCAAACAGACAGAGGCTACATCCATATTCTGTTTTTGTTTGTAAACACAACTCTTCATCTGCTACAGATATGGACTTCTCAAGCTGCTATTACAGAAAAGTTTGAAAACTCCTGCCTTTCAGTCTGGATGGGCAGAAACTGAGACGTTTGGAAACAATCACAACAGCTTGCTGATTGGCTCTTTGTGGTGACCACATAGCCATCGATAACTCATCAGAATCCTATCATATGACCCTGTTCCAGAGGAAAAACAACCAGCTTTACACTCAGCTACCAGTTTAGAACACAACCAGAATAATCAATAACAAACGTTGCAGACCCCCCTGTCTTTGCTAAAAGCTGTAGTGCAATTGTAATTGTACATTTCACAATAATACAACTGCTTACATGGGTATGAGACGAGCTATAATTAAAAAAAATGATTGTCAAAAGAAAACCTACTTCTATGAATGAAGCCAGACTTTGCCTTTGTGTTCTCAAGCAAATGAGCTTGCACTAAAAAAACATAATAATAAACAAAAGCAGTGCAAACAGGCTGCTGTTGTGCTTCTTGTCATGCTGTGAACATTTTGGTTCCACCACATGAGATGAAACATTAGAGCAAATTTGCACAACAAAACATTTGGGTGACAGTGTGCCTTATTGATGCCACAAGAAGCTTAGACTGAATTTATTGTGATTTATTTGATTATATTTTCTCTTACATTAATAACTTGTAGATAAATAAGCTACAGAAACATTTAAGTACCTGTCCCAGTAGGTTATTACACCTAGAACTTCAAAATCTTCAAAATTACACATTCACAAGTTTTGTCATGAAAAGTATCCCCTCATGGCCTTAGAATGATCAAGTGTATCTATGCCCCTTCCTTCCACATTTCCAGACTGGGACACATGACTGTGCTGAAGTGGCCCCGCCCCACGTCTCCCCACCCTCACAGCTCCCCTTCAGCTGAGGAACCTTTTTCCAGCCACTGAGCTCCATGCGCAAGTTGACAGGAATGCTGGCCCCATACAATCAATGCCAGTTTTCCAACTCACTGCCTTTCTTTAATGGGGTAGTTTATAGCTTCCATGTCTGACATCATAAAGTGGTTTGACACATCTAATATCAGGTTCTCCTCCATCTCGGCTCACTATAAAAACTTAAGGTCCAGTGTATACGATTTAGGTGAAAGGGATTGATTGGCACTAATTGCATATAAAATAATCCTAGTGCTGTTTTCACTAGTGTGAAATGATCTTAATTGTACCACTTGTTGTTTATTTCCCCTAAAATTAGCCCTTTATATTTAAATACTTTTTATTTACATTGGAAGCTGATCCTCTCTTTGGAGGCCACAGTGTTTTTTACAGTAGTCCTGAACAAGCTAAACACATTACATTACATTACATTTCATTTAGCTGACGCTTTTATCCAAAGCGACGTACAATAAATGCATAAAACCCCAAGGGTACAGACCCAGGACAACAATTTCTTCAAAACAAAGCAAAACTACAAAGTGCTATAAGTGCCATCAAAGGGCTACTAAAGTGTTAGTTAGTTTTTTTTTCTATTCAAGGTATAGTCGGAAGGGATGTGTTTTTAGTTTTCGGCGGAAGATGTGTAAACTTTCTGATGTACGGATGTCGATTTAGGAGCCAGGACAGAAAACAGTCGGGATTTTGATGAGTGTTTAGCTCGCAGTGAGGGAGCAACAAGCTGATTGGCCGAAGCAGAGCAGAGTGAACGTGCTGGGCTGTAACGTGTGACCATGTCCTGGATGTAGACTGGACCTGATCCGTTCACAGCGTGGTAAACAATTACTAATGTTTTGAACAAAACACCTTTTGAGTTTTTTAGGACAACTGGAGGTTGTTTGGAAGGAGAGGATGAGGTGAGGGGTATTCAGCTGCAACATGCAACTTCACAACTAGATATCACTAAATTGTACACACTCACCCTTTAGGTAAATTGCTGCCGAGTAAGGTCAACCACACAAAGTCTCTGCTATTTCACAAGGCTGTGATGTCTATGGTCAAACTTAAGGAGAGGAAGTAAATAGGAGTCGAAGGTTTGTTATTGCTACATTTGTGAATATGTGATTGTGCTCTTAAGGTGGAAATACTCAGCCATGGTGTGCTTGCTAAAAATATATGCACACACACACACTTTTATTTCAACATCCTTGTCCAATCATCCTGTATGATTCTCAACTCACAATATTTCCATATAGTGAAAGGTGTATATTGTGCACCAATTCTCTGAATCTTAATTTAATGTTTCATTATATTTATTGCCCAATATACATTTTCTCATCCACCTCATTCTGACCATCCCCTGGTGTCAAAGGTGACTTCTCCCCCATGTGTGATCTAAAAAAGTTCATCTTGTCTTGATGTCTAAATGGCAGGTGATAAAGTGAGACTTTCTGCAGTGAAACAGTCTAGTATCCTTGTGCAGTAAGATGCACCCGCCTGCATGGGGAGTCCCCACCGGAGGAGGTAAAAGAAGGGTTTCAGTGTGAGTGCACCGCGAGCTGCTGTGTGCACAGTGTCTGAGAGGCAGGGGCTGGGCAGGACGCGCTCAGTCATGACCGGCTGAGCAGGGAGACAGGAGCGCAGCGCAGAGCGGAGCTGCAACACATCCTCGCTCGGCAAACTTCTACCAACAGCTCTTTTTTTTGACGTGATGGAGAACTGTGCCGGAGTTTCATGATGCAGCATCACAGGCTGGATTTGGAGCAGACGCAGTGGGACTGGATTACATCTGAATGAAGGGAAGTTGTTTGCAGGATTTATAACCGGGCTCCTGTTAGCACTTTCTGACTCTTGGGGCCCTCGTGATTTGATGTATTGATCTTGAACGCCTGCTGTGGTTCTCGTTAAAGCGCAAAGAGTTCCTGCTGTAATGGCAAACCTCACCATGGATAACATGACAGTGCTGAATGACACGTCGGTGCAGGACAATCACACCTTAGGCCAATGGACAGACTACACTGTAGAGTACAAGGCGCTCAGTGTGTTCTTGGTGTGCCTCATCTGCGGGGTGGGGATCGTGGGGAACGTGATGGTCATCCTGGTGGTGCTGACCACCAAACACATGCGCACTCCCACCAACTGCTACCTGGTGAGCCTGGCCGTGGCCGACCTGATGGTGCTGACGGCCGCCGGGCTGCCCAACATCACCGACGCCCTGTACGGTCAGTGGGTGTACGGTTACGTGGGGTGCCTGGGGATCACCTACTTGCAGTACCTGGGGATAAACGCGTCCTCCTGCTCCATCACCGCCTTCACCGTGGAGCGCTACATCGCCATCTGCCACCCCATCAAGGCGCAGTTCCTGTGCACCTTGTCCCGGGCCAAGAGGATCATCCTGCTGGTGTGGGCGCTCACCTCCGTCTACTGCGTCATGTGGCTCTTCCTGTCGGACACCAAAGAGTTGGTGTACGACAACGCGGTGCTGCTCAGCTGCGCCTACAAAGTGTCCAGGAGCCACTACCTGCCCATTTACTTCACGGATTTCGCGGCGTTCTACGTGCTGCCCCTCATGCTGGCCACTGTCCTGTACGGGCTGATCGCCAGGATACTGTTCCTGAACCCGCTGCCGTCCGACACAAAGGACGGCAACTTCAAGAAGTGGAAGAGGGAGATGAGCCAGGGAGGGAGGATGATGAGCTCCGGCAGCTCCAGCAGCACCACGGCGGCCTCCCGCAGACAGGTGGGCCACTGTTTGTTCACCCGCTCCATCACTGTGTTTGAGCCTCCAATCAGAAACTATAGTGTGATCGATCTCATTCAGCTCCCCAGCTTGTCAAATGACAATGTGGACATGATCTCATTCATACATTGCCCACACGTAGTATAAAAAAAAGCCCTTCCTTCATCATTTCATGATTTGTCCTCTTATAAATCACTGACTGCTTGGTTATTCCACTCGAAACCAATTTAAACTCTAATATGTCCAACATGTCAAGTACAGTTTGGTTGAAAGACAGATTTTTGCTCCTGGGTGCAGGTTGTGGTTTCAAACTCTCCTCTATGAGCAGAGATTGACAAAAACTAATAAACAGCACAGCATTATATAAATCTGAGGTAGATTACTTGTTTGTTATAACTCCTCACTATGCACACAGCAATATATTGACATATTGAGGTTTTGACCTATTGCTATTGAAAGAAATTATACAGCGAGGTTCTTGGATATTGTGTGATTGCTTATATTTCTAGCGGTAACTGAAACAAAATCCCCTCCCGACCAAATTCTATCTGGATAGTTATCTGGATCCGCACCAAATGTCTCCTGTTCATACTACATGTGCCTGTTTCTTTTTCATAAAGATCCCTGCAATCTTCCTCAAATGTGCTCCAAAAGTCATTCAGTCAAACATCTCATTTACAGCTGCTTTGATTTACACAGGAGGCTGTTATATACATGACCATAAAGCATGTGTTATTTCATGTGTTTCATGTTGTATGTGTGTTTTACATGTAGTGCATATTAATATTACTATAAGTAAATTCAGACATTTACAGTGTTATTCTAATTAAAATAGATATCTTATTTGTGAGGGGTTGTGCGTCAACACCAACAAAAGATCAGTGTAAAAAAAATCTCTTGCATCTGCATCTGAGCTCTCTGAGGTTTATAGCAAATTTCTCATTCAATTAGGAAAAGGGACAGAGTTTAATGGTGGTGCTTGAGCTCTTCAGGAGCTGTTGCTATACCACAAAGACATTCAGCCATGTATTAAAAATGTGAAATAAATAAATAAAAACAAAGGAAATATCCAGACCGGTAAAAGCTGACCCTGAATTGACTCAATTTACATTTGCATAGAGTTAAGTGAAGTGCAAATTCACTTTCCACTTGCTCAAAAACATCTTCTGAAATCTCTGACACACATTTATAGTAGAGCTAACGGTAAATAACAGTCAAAGTATAAAAAGTGATAAAGGCAACAGGACCTATTTGGGTCAAATCTTGATCATAATGATGGAACTCAAAGATTAACAAACCTTCAAAAGACCTTTTTTACTTTTTGTGAATTGAGACTTTTTTTTAAAACACTGCATTATGACACATCTAAATTCAAACTATCCTTTATAAAACTGTTCCATCCTCCAGACGTAGTTGACAATAACAGTGGTTTGCTCTGAGGCACAGACTCTACTGTGGCAGACACTCAGGTAGATAGCAGAGGTCAACGTTTATTTATCAGATCACAAGGAGACGCTCTCCTGGAATGACAGGGGGTGTGGTGCCCTGAGGTAGCTCCATACTCCAAATCAGTTAACCCCAACCCAAATAGACTTTTGGCTTGTTTTTGTATCATGTTTAAACACACCCACCAGTGCATTAAGTGATCATTGTGCTCATATAAGGAACAATCCATACCATGAGCGTTAGTGAATTACCCAAAGGTGAAGAAATAATGAGGACTGGGTGTCTCGCTCACTGGAGCCCCTTTCCAGTCCAATTAAACTCACCTCAGTGCAGCTCAAACACCACAACATAGAAGCGGAGGATATTCTATTACAAACCTGAAGTTTCACATCAGGATTATCACCTGGTTAATAATATATAACAAACCAAGGCTTTGTTACATTTGCACATGTACCGATTTGAGCAGTCTTCCAATTTGGAAATCTATCTGAATAAATAAATAAAGACTCATGAAGTGGTTTTAAATTAGCAGAACAAAGTTTTCTCCAAGTAGCAGTTCTTCCCAACACCTTTGCTGCTGTCTTTTAAGAAATGTGATTAATTTATATAGGCTGCAAAACTGTTTTGAAGCACTCTTTTTTTACAGGTAAATATCTGCTCTATCAAGTTATAATTATTCTTCTATCTAGATTTACCCTATCGCTTATTGAAACTACAAGGGCACCCAGAGAGCACCTCCGCCAAAGCTGACAGGACACTTTATCATCGTATTGCATCTACATGTAGTGAGATTAGAAAAGTTCTGCATACTGCTCCCATTAAACATGGGAGAAATATCCATACTCCTATGAAGTTAAAAGGAATATTTGTCACTGTACAGAAACTGAAATATCACCCCCCTAGAAATACTGATTTTGATTCACAAAATCTGGATCCTTTTCTGGTTCCACACAATGGCATCTGTTTTTTTAAGATACCAGTGAAACGCCCGTTCTACACCTACCTGTTTGGAATTGGCTGTTTGTGTGGTCTTTGGTAATGCTGGATGCAGCTTATTTTTCCTGAAAATGTAAACATGACCTGCAGTAATTGAACCATGGCAAATAAAGACCTGCTGCAGGACTGGTGATAAGCTACACAAATGGCTTATCACCAGTTTATTCAAAGTTAAGTAACGCTCCACTCCGACCTTGAACTGAAGTGTTAGCTGCTGTTGTCGTTGTGTCACATGTGTTTATGAGTCGCAGCCTCTACCTCTACAGATCATTGGTCGCCTGTGTGACGGAAATTTGACCTGGTGAGAGTTCTGAAATAAAGAGATTAGCAAATAATAGTCTTTTAAGTATACTTTATTCTTTGTGAAAAAAGGTCAGACAAGCATACTGCATGTGAAGAGCATTCTGCAGAGGGAATGACAAAGCTACAGTTGCAGGCGTGTGCTTTTTAATGCAGATGCAGTGAAGAGATATGTTTTTGTGTGTGTGTGTGTGTGTGTGTGTGTGAACTATGTGTATGAACTGAGTGAATAGTAAAATACCAGGAGATAAGACCCAGACACAGGTTGAAGGCCTCTTTCGAGGTCGTGGTGGGGGCAGACGAGCACAGTCTCAGATTTGTGGCCCTGATGTCATCTTTCCAGTTACACAAGCAGAAATAGTATGGATAAGCAGAGATAATATATAGTATTGTATAATGGTCAAATTTTCCAATACACCTGTTTATTTCAAAATATTTATGTTGCAATGTATCACGTAACCTGAAACTCCACTTCGTTGCATGCGGAACAATACAAATTTTAAGTGTGAAAGTAATAAGTTGACCAGTACTTGTGATTTCTGAAATCATTTGACCAAAAACTCTGGGTTATTCCTAGAGAATTGTTTTTCAATCACCTCGCAGTGTTAAAACAAATGAAAAAAAAATCCTGGATCCCCCCTATATCTTAATTGAATCTGCGATGGAAAGTAATGTATTCTTCCTTGGCCCACAACCAATTTTTCTAAGCTCCAGGAAAATCGGTTCAGTAACTTTTGCATAATCTTTCTCACAGACGGACAGCAATGAAAACATAACCTCAGTGTTGAAGGTAATCGTGTAGATATTCAGATGGGAGGCAGTCACATGAAACAACTAATCAGAATTGTTGAGCAAAATGAAAAACTGTGCCTTGAACAGCCTTGTTTGATTGTTCAGTGGAGGACTGATTGATCAACATTAGATGTTTGACTCCACATTCAGATCCTTTGTATACTTGGATATTCTCAGATTTGCTTGTTTCCGGTTCTATGAAGCTCGTTCACTTCTTATCGGGTTAAATCACTTCACCAGTAAAGCTGGTGATAAGAGATCAACCTGTATAAAAGCTCTGCACACTGACCAATCAGTTCTTTTGAAACATGACATCAGCGTTCTTAGAGCATCCCTTGGAGCTGGGTGTGGATTCTTAGTATCTGAGGAGAACCAGGATCTTCAGAGACCCACACAATCCTTTGACCTACTGTGATGAGTATCTTAATGAAAGATATAGATCCTCATCGGAGACAATGATAAACCTTTATCAGCTGCTGAGGCCGAACCTAACCACCCTGACAGGTAGGAGCAATGTGCTCACAGTCACAGTACCACAGACTGACTGCATCGCTCCACGTTCCTTTACTGAAATTACTCATATTAATGTACTTGGTGTGTTAGCGGCGGGATTACCAGACATAGTTGATACTTTTATCCTTCTCTTTGAGTAGTTGAAATTAAATATGTATTTGGAATGGGGGATAGATAGTTTACAGATTTACTTTGTGAAAGCTCCCATCCCTCCCTCTTCTTCTCTCTCCCCTATCTCTCGCTCTCTCTCGCTGAGACTTGTGTAGTCAGCATTCACCAAAATGAACGCTGTGAGTTCTCTCCTAAAAGCGAAGGATAAGGGAAGTTTAAAACAATGTCTGCTTGTTAAGTCAATGCCTGCATCTATCACACCCAGTACAGCTCAATCTCTCCCTGTCACCTAGATGCAAAGTGCGCAAAGTCACGTTCATGGCGCACGGAATTAGGTCCATATTTTTTTATTGACTAATAATAGCAAATGTTTCCAAACCGGTGTGTCCTCTGAGTCAGTGCAGATGGTGTGTGTCAAACTCAAGCTCATTATATATGCTTGGTAAATACACATTTACACAATAAGAGATGTTTTACCTGCTGTCCCTCCTGCATTTAGCAGCTCTAACTGTGTTTTTTCTAGTCTGGATAATGGGTTTGCACTCATGTTTCTAGCATTATAGTTTTCTCCTTGTTGTGATATATGTGGTCAGTTCACTTGTCCATCTCTGTGATAGGTCTCATGCAGTAAACATGCTCCTCACATCTGCATGCGCTCAGATTTGATGAGGAAAACCTGGTTTGATTCATCGAGTTGATGAACAGCTATGTGTGACCTCTTAGCCTGATTGTGATCGTTAGGTTCAACCGGTGATCGGAAAGCTATCCAGGGTGTGATGAACTCGCTTGGTAGTAGAGACCCCTGGGTTGAGTCTACGTCATTGAGCCAGTCATATTCAGAGTACCCCTGGTGTCTCGACAGGAAATCTCTTTCTCTGTCATGTTTGTTTAGAGTAAAATCAATTAAAGGGACAAAGAAGGCAGCGAAATTATCAAAGTCTGGATCATTTCTGTGGCCGGCTCATTTGCATCAGGAGCTGTGGTGACATGTCAGAGGTTTTTCATCAGAGGAGCAGTGAGCTCTTTTTTTAAAGGACTCAACCTTCAATCAGTAATCAACAGGGAAAGAGATACACCTGTAAAGACGAGCAGCAGGACGCGTTCAAGTGTTCTCAGCTCAATCAAACCAAAGAGGGAGAGAAATGTGATGAAACAAAAAGATAAAGAATAGCTTTTAGTCTCCACAGTTTCTTGTGAGTGGTAATGACTTTTGCACCAAGTTTGTCCAAGCGGAACATTTCTCTCCAGACTCTGTCAGGCAAAAATAAGACGTTAAAGGACCAACAGACTAATGAGGGTGACTCATGGTCTTATTCTACATAAAGCCAGGCTGACGACGGCTCTGTGTATCTAGTTTTAAATTACCTCCGCCCAGGAGCTCATTCAATCCTGTCCCTTTGTTTGTGTGTTTGTATAAGCAAGACTTCACAACAGAACAGACTGAGAGTTCATAGAAGAATGTAGTATCGGTCAGAGAGGTACCCATTTAGTTTAGATGTAGATTCGGTTCATGGAGCAGATCCAGGACTTTTCTTCCTCTTTCTTCATATTGTGAGATAGGGTGTTTATTGACGTTTTC
Organism: Pseudopleuronectes americanus; assembly: GCA_038501795.1. NCBI lineage: Eukaryota > Metazoa > Chordata > Actinopteri > Pleuronectiformes > Pleuronectidae > Pseudopleuronectes > Pseudopleuronectes americanus. Next base: position 21,972,915 of record CM076722.1, read on the forward strand.
AATTTCTCATCATGAAACTTGATGAGAAAAATCGGACATATTTAGGGAACTGTTATCTATCTGTGAGAAATTAGGTGAAGCTTGATTGAATGTGAGATTGTTGGAATTATAATTATTTATTGACTTATATGTGTTAGGCTTTCTAGGCTGTGAGGGGTTAGATCCCTAACTTGACTGAAATAACCAGGTTTAGTTCCCAGGTTAGTTCAAAGTTTGAATCATTGCGTTTTAAGTATATCATATGTTAATGAGAATATGGGTTGTTTTTAAATATGTCCAGAAGTGCCACTACTATGGTTAAGATATCATTACATGTTAAGTTACTAATATTATCTTTAATCTAAATTTTGCATGTGATGATTTTAATTCTGCTTTATAAAGATTGAACTCAACCAGAAAGAGATAAGTTTGTCGCAACAACAACTTCTTTTCGACGTTAGCTGCAAAGTTCCCTAAAGATGGTGTTGTTGTGTCATGTTTTATCATATAAAGTGAGTGTATAGTCTCTCAAAATTGAATTCAGGAGATTTTTGTTGTCTTTCAAGTAGATGGAAACTTAGGCAAAATGTAATTTAAAGAAAATTATCTCCGATCATGAGAAGAAACTAGAAAACATATTCGTAAAGAATTTATTGAATGTCAATTTCTTATTTTAAGTAGATAATTTAGTTAAGCGTATAAATGAGCCACAGTTTTAGTGCTTGTCTACAAAGGTCATTCCAACACACAATTAGTGTAGTTATCTGTGTCAAAAATGCAGTAAAATAGATAAAACTATGCTTTGGGCTGTTTTCAACGGAGGTATCGCAAGCTGTTACATGCCCTGTGTAGAACGTTCAGCTAATTGAAACATACATTTGAAGACATGCATGAGACGGACGACTAAACAGCTTTAGTGTTAGGGTCTGTAACAGATTGAAAAACAGGCACAAATGCAGTTTCAAGATTGACTTGCAGTTTAACAGCTACATAGTTTTACTGAATGAGACTTCTTGGTATTATTTTCATGAAGATATCCATTAATGGTGGTATGCTTTTGGTCTTTCTTGGAATATTTAGCCGGTAACTTGAGAACTTGGTGGGTCTTTGCTGCCCTTGAATGCACCTTTGTGAGGATCAGGTGTAGCTGCATTCCCTGCTGATTGCTTATTGTGTGAGGTGCCCTTCAAAAGCAGAACTCACTGAAACTCTGATGAAGGTGTTTCATCACAATGCATCAGCAGCACCTTCTAAATAAAGGCATCAGAAAGACTTTGACAAATTAATCAAAATTGTTTTTTGTGCTGCCCTTCTGTTCCTAATTCTGAGCGTTTTCTTAAAAATAAAGAGAACCAAACTAAATAATAGGTACAAGATTTTTTTCTCTTATGATATCTTGGTTTGCTCCTGAGCAAAGTCGAGTCACCTCATCAATATTTAAGCAGCAGTGTGGCTGCACCATGTTAATCTGAATAGACTTAGTCAAGTTGACTCTAGTCAAGTTTTTGGGTGGAGCTGCAGCTGTGCTCACAGACCAGTCACTGTTATTTAGTGGATTGAAGCTCTGTGACAATAGCTTTTAATGCTGGGCATACTGATCCTTTGAGTACCTGGTTAATTTACTGACACCCATGGGTGCTCCAGGTAACAAGTTAAAATAATAAAGATCCTAGAGTTGTCACTTTTGTTGTCTTCAGATAGAATCCATGAGCTTGTGTTGATGAGAGTTTTGTGCATTCAAAAGAATGTAAAAAATGAGTTCCTAACGGGTGAAAACAATCTCAAATCAAACTCGAAACAAACTAGGAAGGTTTGTGATAAAAAAAATTTACAAAGTGCTGACAGCATCATTTAAACAAATGAAGATAATCATCTCTGAACAGTAGTTCAATCAAGAGAGACTTCGATTCAACGGTTTAACAACATTTGTTGACATGCGCACAGAGAAGTGAAGTGAATGTTATAGTCTGTTGGTGTTTTTAGACCCCTATGTGATGTCATCAGGATTAGAAGGGGGTGGAGCAGAACGTAGGATATCAATCCCCCATTGGTCTAGATGCTGGTAGTGGTTTAGGACCCAGATATGTTGATGAAGATTCTGCTGAAGACTGGGGACATTGGGATGGAAGTGGGTTACACGTGTAACTGAATGACAGCTGACTGCGGAAGAGAGGAGAAGGGGTTTGACAGCAGCAGCATGATTGGCTGAAAGAGAGCAGAATCATATTGACCATCATAAAAGCCCACAGTCAGCTGATTATTAAGCAAGGAGAGAGTGAGAGAATTGAGATTGATGGGTGGAAATATACCTGATTGAACTTACGTCGATCTTCGTTTGAGATGTCGGCTTTTCAATTAATAGACTTCTGTGAATTCAAGATGGTTTTACGATGAAGATGCGCATGTTTTAAATTAATTATATCACACCTGATCCTTTTCCTTTGCTCTTCTGCAAATTTTCGAAAGAGGTGTCAAGGTGCTCAAAACACATACTTATGAATTTACTTATTTAAATCACAGGAATCTCAGGAAACCTGAATGCACACTTAGTGTACACGGTACAGTTAGCAGCTGTAAGGTAATTTATACAGCAAATGCAAAGGTATGATGAAAGGGAGATTGCATATCTGCATTTTACTCAGAAGTTAGTAAATAAAATTATTTTAACTTTTAAATTCAACAAAAATGTACTCTCGTAGCCTCTGCCATTTCTGAAAATCGTATTGAACACATCACAACTCATGAACTCAGATCTGTCAGAAAAGGGATGAGAGGGTTGTTCATACGGACTCTTCTTGTGAGCACTGCAAACATGACTCCATCTGAGGACAGCAAACAAAACAGAGCAACATTTGTGTCAAGTTACAGTCCTGACAAACTCGGGTTTTGTTTCCCCCCCACACACATACAGCAATAAAGGGCACAGTGGAAGGTGGTGTCGTTGCTTACATTTCTGAGAAACTGATGGCGTGGAGCCTGCTGGCAGCAGCTGCTTCTCCCCTGCACGTATTTAAATTTGCATTTGTCTAAAAGCCAAACATGATGCCTTGTTTTTGTGTGGATTCATTTTTGATGAATGATCGTGGTCAGGGCAAACATCTGTAACCAATACATTGCCATATTTTTGTGATAGCTCGACAGTAAAAGCAGCAGGAAAAGTTCCGTTTGAGATTGTTGTGAATTCAATTTAAAAAAAACAGTAGTGCTGGATTACAAATGTGTATCGCTTTTGCATAGAAAGATCTCTTGAATACTAAAAATGTAATGGCTCATTCCTTGATATGATTTTTTCATAAATGGCTTTTTGACATGTGTAAGTAGGAAAACCACTAGTGTAAATAGTAAGAATACTGTTTGCTGCATTCCATTTAGCTGCTTCAGGGTCTTGCTATTGTGCACATCATGTCACACATCATGACTTGCTGTTCCACAATATTTTGGCATCTGTACCAGCGACAGCCAGTGGCCTGAGGCATCATGTTTTCTGGTCTGTCCCTTTCATGTGAACACGATATCTCAAGAATGCTTCCAGGGGATCCTTTCAAATTTGGTGGAAACATTCACTTGTATTCATGGATGAAGTAATTCCAACTTGGTCAAAGTTGCGTTGATGTTTTTAATCTTTGGAACACTCACAACCTCATATGAGCTTCATTAAAATAATATAAGTAGAAGCTTTGCTGGTTGGTGAAGGCTGCAACCACAGGACTGTTTTCTAGTCTGTGATATGATTTTTGTTGCCGCAATTACTAACTCTGGCTTAACTTTATTAGGTGACCAAGATGCTGGCTGTGGTGGTGATCCTCTTCGCCTTGCTGTGGATGCCCTACCGGACCTTGGTGGTGGTCAACTCTTTCCTGGACAAGGCCTACCTGGACACCTGGTTCCTGCTCTTCTGCCGTCTCTGCATCTACTTAAATAGTGCCATCAACCCGGTCATCTACAATGCCATGTCCCAGAAATTCCGTGCCGCTTTCAAGAAGCTGTGTCACTGCGGCACCCAGCGCATGGAGAAACCAGCCTCTTACAGTGTGGCACTCACCTACAGTGTCATCAAGGAGACGTCCAATGGTGAAAGTCCCGACTACTTCTCTACAGAAATGGACGCGTTCAATACACCAGCAGATCAGTACCGACCCACCAAGAGGATACCGTATGAGGAGCCTTCCCCTGGGGGTGATGTCAAAGTATGAATAAAACCAAACATGCTCCACCGATCAGCAGATATCAGAGACTGACAGCTGCAGTATGGATTAAGTCACCCAGTGGACGGTCCAGTCAGTTCTAATTTATCTGAGGAGATTTCTCTCTGAAATGTTTATTTTACTTGACAAGCCCATTTACCAGATGCCAGATAGGTTGGAGAAAACTGAGCTGCACAGGACTGAAGAGCTGAAAACCGTTTTTAAAGAAATGTGGCAAATGGGAAACATGTTGTCATTGGAGGGTGTGATGCACCAAACCCTAATAGTGTATGATATAATGCAGAAACATGTTTTGTATAAACATTAACCCAAACTGTCACAGAAAAAACTTGCATGAGCAGTTCATCCTCTCCTACAGTCGATTGATTTGGGTTTAGCAGATTTCCTCCACATTTACAGTAGCAGCCTCTGTTGAACCAGTGGATATTTTAGAGCTGGGTATGTCAATATTTATTAAAATATAAGTTTGGTTAATCATATTCTGTTCAGCTTAAAATTCAAATGTAGTATGGACATTTTTTTTCTAAATATCATATCTAATGGCGAGAGGTGTAGCCAAAGTATCTCCACACCACACGTATTTCTACCTCGTGAGCTCTTGTTTTCTGTGCAACACAGTTTCCTCAAAGGCATCTTTAACTCAACCAACCTATTTAGGGAAGGTTGGTAATGTTGGGCAGTAACACAAAACACTCTGCAGTAACTTGATGGATTTGTGAATTTACATCTAGGAATTATTTAAAATTCAAAGGGATTGCATTTGTCACACTTGTCTTAGTTGGGGAGGCATAAGCTATTAGGAAGATAATGCTCTTCCCACTGACTAACATTATTTTACATACATTCCTTGATTAGCAACTTTGCTAATGTCATCAACTGGGCAAGGGTACATTCAGGAATCAGTTATTATAGCTGCAGATTGTTGAAAAATAGACTATATATAAAGATGGACAATGGGCCACCATCAGAGTCTGCACAGTAGTGATCGGGGGAGGGAGCCGGGGCAGCGAGGTCCCACATGCATGTGACCGACAATTCTCAGTAAGTCTCAGCTGTCAATCCTGACGTTTCACTCATTTTATCGCATCGAATAACTAACTAAAACTAAACTTACCTACAAACATGGGTATGATAAGAGCTACCTGAAATTACCGAAACCATCTTTGAGAAAAATCTATGTGTACTTTGACTTTGCAGTTTGACCAACGTCCACTAACATGGAGGATACAGGATATATGACCTGTACTGCAGACAGCGACTAGGGGGTGATTGAGAAGTTTGGGCTTCTGTGAACCATGGAGCAGTCATGTTGTCCATCTTTGTAAACAGTCTATCTTTTGAGCCCGCAGCTCCCCTGTGAGGACAGGACTTTCACAAACTAATGATAGCAAATTTTAACTAGCTGTTGATTGTGATTAATTACAGGCTTTTTGGCAAAGCACAAAATCTTATTTTCTATAATTATTTGAGCTTTAATTTTTTTCTTTCTCTGCACCTGGTATATACATTAATGAATTATGTGTGTGCGTGATATAACTAATTAGATTATTTTGAGTAATTACTAAAGAAAGTATTTTTAATGTTTTGTGTAAATGTTTACGCAAACTGAATATGACAGCTTTGTCTTAATGTTGGGTTGTTGACAAGCAATGCAAGTTATTGCCAGTAAATCAGTGTCTAATGTTTTTAGTCATGGAAAATGTTCCTTTCTGATCAGTGTATATATTGTTTCCATCACCCAGCCGTAGGATATTTTTGTACCAACGGTACCAGTGCTTAACAGATTACTTGGAGCAAACAAACGTCCTCTTTGTTCATGTACCTCCCCAACAGTAGCCATGTAATCCAATTGAGTCGAAATGCTCAACACCGTGACATTTTAATCTAGCTACTAGAGAGAAAAGCACTGACATGGAATAACATGACCTTTTCAAAAAAGTCCAAGCAAAGAAAGGGAAGGACATCAAGGACACATGAACCTGCTTTGTTGCTCACTTAAAATCGTTTGATTTGAGAGAAAAAAAATTACATATGCTTGCTTTGGTCTCACTGAAGGCGACCACTGTGGACTCTCTGAGGAGCCAGTGAGGGGCCGTGACCAATTTATAATAATGATATTAATGAGGATGAAATGTGTAACCCCAATGTGCAGATGGGGAGGTTGGTTGTAAAAGGGTAAAATAACTCCTGTGGCATTAATTCAAGGATATTGGGTTAGAGCGCAGTACTTTTCTGTGATTTATCTGCTAGGCTAAACCACAGAGCAATGATGGAATGTTTAAAAAGATCTCAACAAAGTGCCATTCTTGAGGTGGTGCAATTCAGTTTCTAAAGTTAAGAGCTCACCCTGCCATTAAAAGAGAGAAAAGTCCTGCAGTTTCTTTAGCCTGGTACACGTGTAAATTGAAGAGCACTCAGAGGGTATGGAAACTGAGTGAACTTAATGAAAGGGAAATGTTCTCATACAGAACAGCAAGCTTTTTCCATCTATATTGTAGTTGTCTGAAATTGATTGTGAAATTAATTAAATATTGTGTTATGTGTTGTTTTTTTTAATGCCAGGGAGTGCATTTTTTAAATATCTAATATAATCCACCATTTCATCAGGTTTTCAATTATTTCAAACCAGTCAGTGGAAGCTAACAATCTCAAGAGTGGAAGACTGAGAAGATGTTGTTGTTGATAGTAGATTGTAGCATAAGGTACCACTACTTTTTGCCCTTTTTCCTCCCTTTTGTTGAGACGTAGTTCAGTTAATATTTTGGGGAGCTAGAAGCTGTGTTGGAGACATTTTCTCTTCTGCATTTCACACAGTCTCCAGCATGAACACAACATTTTATGATGTGAACACAAAGATGAGAAAAAGCTAAAGCCTGGTGTATATCCATCAAAGACCCTGCTTTGTGCACATTTCAGTCTAAATGTAGCTTTTTTTCTGCTTTTTGCTGTTTGATGGTTTGTTTTGTATTTTGTATTGTTCCTTGCCTACAATAAACCCACAATAATTGCAGGGCCTTTTGAGTGGTGTATTATTACGTCATCTGTGACTTCTTTTGTTCCTGACTCTCCGCCACCAGCAGCCATCAAGGAAACTGTCTCCTCCAAAACGCTGCAATGAATCAGGCAGATGGCTTCTGTATGAGCAGCAGCGGCACAGAGGGCATCAATCAGAGGGTCGATGGCTTCATTCTGAAGTTACTTAGCATGTGGTGGCTTGCTTCAACATAAATTCATCATTGGAGGCTAAATGCACTGTCAACAAACAATCTGACATACCCGTGAGATTTATGATCACTGCAGACCTCTGACTCATCAAACCTCACTCATCTTGAAGAAATGATAATGCCTACCCTGGTGTGTATATTACAGTAATTACCAATGCAAAAATTATGGATCTGAAAAGAGCTTAATGTACATGGAATAACTTATGAACATAAATTAGCAGCTGATGTAACATGCCATCAGCTTTGTGAACAGCCATACATGTTAATGCCTCACATTGTGTTTTAACCTACTACCTACACTACTACACTGATAGAGTGGTGTTCCTTCGGCAATCACACATTACATGTGTCGAAATGCCCCTGGGCAAAAGTATAACACTGGTTAAATGTGAATGAATTGACTTTTAGTTTGTATCTACGAGGACTAGACCTTCCAGATGAAACAGCAATATGATTTATTTTGCATGACACCGGTAGAGTTCATGCAAACCCTCAAATGTCACCAGATATTAGACTACACAAGGCTTTGGAAGAAAATAGATATTCAAAATCAGTTATACCTTTGTAATATCCAGATAAATAAACCTGTATGTCAGAACTTTTGTCCACGGCAGTGGCAAGACCCCTCATGTATTGTCAGTCAGTCAGTGGTTCTACCACTTGAGTCCTATATAAGCTGTGACTTAATTTCATCAGAGGATGAATCTTTCTGTCATTTAGCTGATCCCCTGACTCTTTATGGAACAGCATCTGTTTGTCAATTATCGGATGGATTTCAATTATTTGTGTCCCTTGTCCCCCTAATCATAAATTGTAATACTGTAGTGTTTTATTGCTGTTTAATCTTGTTCAAGAAAGCAGAAGTTGGTAATCCTTGAAAAGTTAGCAACAGCAGGCTCCAAAATAACAGAGATACATCCTACCCTTCCCATTGGCCCTCTCGTCAAAGTTACGCCCCCAAAATAGCTGAACAAGCACTGACTAAAACTGCTAGAGGCTTTTCTATGACATACTTCTGGAAATCATCTCTGCTTCAGGGTCCCCAGGTGAAGACTCCTTTCATTCACAGAGACACAAGCCTATCATTTAATTTGATTTAAATTACGTGATTTGCTGTTTTTGGTTGTTTGTATTTGGCAACAGACACCCACTTAAAATAATAAAATGTCAGATGTCATCAGAACGAGAAGTGGATTCTAACAAATATGATAAAGTGTTTCAGAAGCTGTGACAAAGTCGCATGATCCCGGGGTCTCCTAAACACAGCCAGAGACCAACATACTGCGTTTCAGCATAATTATTAATCACACATTGCAAATATGACTTCCCACAGACTCCACTCCAAAGTGTCCCTTGTGTCTCAGTCCTGAGTGTCCCAGTGAGGCAGCTCAGCCTTTTAAACCTGAGGATCAACAAGCTAACAGCTCTGACCTGCAATGATGGATCCTCTGGTACAGGTGAAGGTGCTCTCACAGCCACCTCACCTCCACAGAAGAAACTTAACAATTCCAAAAAGTATCATGTCACCAAGTTGACTTTTGCCCAGAGCTCAGAGCCCAGTTGGGCCTATAGGCTACCACTTCACAGGCCTGTTGGCATTATATAGACTCCTGTTGTTATGGCTGTATGACTCCTCCTCTTACTCCTCTCACATAGTTTGATTATTGTGAAAGTTCTATTTTATTTGGTAATCATGTGATCTTTGAGCATCACCTTTGGGTCGGCAGTCGACCCCGAAAGAGATTTATCAAAATTCTCATTTCTTTTCAGTTCAAACCTGATTGAAATCTCCACAATGAGGTTGATTTATGGTTAAATCAAAGATCTTCCATACGTGGTTTGAATTGCCCTGCACTGAAAAATGATTGATCCATTGGGGACACAGCTGAACTGAGACGTTGGAGCATTTTTGGCAGAATTGGAACTCTTTGTGTTTTCTAATTCAAGGTTAGTGAAATGCAGGCTTCAGCGAATGGATAAAGTAATATTGGTATAACAATTACAGTTTTCTTTACTAAACCATGTTTTTCCTCTCACTAGATTTGGAAAAATCTCAAGATAGTGATATCAAAAAGGTTTACTTGCCAGGAATAGCTGCTTTGATTTTGCTAAAGACTTGAAGATCTAAAGTGTATGAAAATGAGCCATTGACCAGAACTGGAGTAGTCGAGATGAGGCATGAGAATAAAAGCCTCAGCAGTGGACAGCTGCACCCGTTAAATGGCACTGGCTTTATAAACCTTATTTATTTGCCTGGCTCTGCCTACCAGCCCCATTTCATTTGAAGCACTGTACATTTTTATGTTCTTTTTGACGATGACAAACAAGAAGAGAAAATATGCTTTGCCAGCAGAATGCCAACAAATTTCACGAGCAAAGAACTCTGTGATAATTCAACATTTTCCTCTTGTGCAGGATTCCAGGCGTTGGCTCTGACATTTAATTATGACTTTATCCTTTCCTAACTCTTCATTTACATGATTGTCGATGTATTCAGAAGTTGTCTGTTGTTATTCTTGGACTGAGAAGATAAACCATTTGAATGAACTTTCCTTCTGCAGATCTATGTTTTACCATTAATGTGATAGAGAATGCTACACACAGATGTGTTGATTGAATTGTACGGAAATTTTTACAGCTAGTGTTTTTCCCTTTATACACTTTTATAAATCTTTCAACAAGGTAAAATCATGATGTACGTACCTTCAACTTTGGTGTGTAAAAATTAAATAGTTTGCTGCTCCGTGGGTTTATTGACACAATCCAAATCAATGCTGGTGGAAATGCTGCCTTAAAGTTGTTTTTAGTGTAGTTGTTGAGACTGTCAAGCTCTGCATTAAAAAACATCTTACCCTGTAGAGGAAAAGCCTTCACGCTTGACTTCCCCATGTCTATAGTAGCACACAATCATTACTTTTGGGTGAGCTATTGAGCCCCTGTGTTCAAGTGTAAAAGCAAAAGAAACAGCCAAAGTGTGATTGATCAATTTTCTGAACATTTTGCATGTTCATCATCTCAGCCTTCATCCTGTACTCTGTCCCTTCTGCTTTGTCCTTGAACTATGAAACCACTGAACTCAAACTCATTTGGTTTATTCTATACATTTTTTCGATGGAGCCTCAAACCAAAAACAGTTTAAACATAATCTTCTCATTAAATATGCTGATTTGTGCTAAACATTTGTACCTAGAGTTGAAAGCATTAAATCGAGGAAGGATCTAAGAAAGGGACATGTACCTCTTGACAACCTATCTCACCAGAAAAAGTGGAGAAAAAAAGCCTTGGTCTGCACATTTGATCGAATCCTCTCTTAGGTCACCCCTCTACTCCTTCACAATTTTTGGGAAAACGATATAGTTGTTTCTTTATATATACAATCCATTCAAACCCACAAATAGAAACACAGAGGATTTTAGTAGATTTTTATGATGATTTTCTCCTGTCAATCAGTAAACTGTTGCAGGTTTAATTTAACTTTCAATAGCCGAGGCAAACATTATGGGAGCCTGCTCACCAGCTGTCTTGTCTAAAAGGCAGTGACACCTTCTCCCAAAACACAGCTTTCATTTGTTGACATTAGTTTTCCACATCATCAAGTTTTGTGTAGATAAAATGGTTAAAGTAACCAATTTTCTACAAAGTCTTTAGACATTTTTTTTTACAGCAATATCACTGATGCTCAGTATTTGGTGATGTGAAACAATGTGGACTCAAACACTTCTCCCTCCATCGACACAGTAATCCTGAGTAGATGATCTTCAGTTTTGGGCGAACTATTCCTTTAAGATGCTTTTCATGTCCAAACTAAATCTTGTGCATTTGTCAGTTAAAAATAAGCTGTACAAATAGATGATTCATAATATATTATACATCTATTTATATAGCATTTTTCCAGTCTTATAGACCACTCAAAGCGCTTTTGAGTACAGCTCGCATTCAGCCATTCATGGAACCATTGAGTGCTTCTGTATGCACAACCCTCAACGGCACTTTGGGCTCAGTGTCTTGCCCAAGGACACTTTGGAATGCAAAGTGGAGGTGCTGGGTATACAACCACCGACCTTCTGATTAGTGGACCCTCCTGTGCCACATCTGCTCATGTACATGCATGTACACAGAGCTAGAAGATGACATTGGCTGAATCTACAACTCCTATACACAGCACTCAATCAAAGAAGGGTCATAAAGGTCAAGCTTACAAAAAATTGTTGGTGATGTCTGCCAAACCAATAAACTCAGTAGTGTCAGTTAATTTACTTGAATTTATTTAGATTGACTGAATGGAACAGACCTCTTGGGATTATGTGCTGATCCTTTGCCTGACTCCCTGCACTCATTTTCAGGGTTCATACACATTTTGACCAATGGATTTCCATGACTTTTCAATAACTTTAAACCAAATTTCCATGACCAAACATTGTGAAACTTCGATGTTTACATGAAAGTGACAATTTTGTATTTAAGCCAACAATGAATATTTCAAAGCATACAGTATACCTTAAATTACACAAATGGATGAGACAATAGTTTGATATGTCTTTGTCTGTTGTAACCCATGGCATGTACATTTCCATTTGTAGCAAAGTACGTGTAAATCTTAACTTCCCTGGTATAATGCATTATCCCGCCTGCTTCTCCACCAAACTTTTCAATTAATATGAGAGAGTATGCCTGCTTATATTTTTAAAAGCGTATGATTTCTTAGAACTCAGCGTAAATGAATATGAATATAACAAATTTCCCAAAATTGGTTAGTGATGTACAATACGTGGGGCACTTAACATTATAGCAAAAATGCCTAGAATTGTCCCGACCAATCAGATTCAGCCGGACACTTCTAGGCACTTATCATTGATGCAAAATACCTAGAAATCTCCCACGCTTTGTGTTAGGGAAGCTCAAGTCCTTGGGCTCAGCTGGGCAGTCTTTATGTCACTCAGTGCCTTTCTCAATTGCTCCAGACGCTGGAAAGTGTTGTTTTAATGTAGTGCAGTATATAATAAAGGCAAAACCAGAGTTTAAAGCAAAACCAGAACAGCAGGTCCGTCCGAGGCGCTGGGGCCAATAACGGCCGACAAAGGAGCAGGGGCTCTATGAAGGAAAATAAACAAATTTAGTAATAAATACACTGCTCAAAAAAATTAAAGGAACACTTTTTTATCAGGGTATGGCATGAATTCAATTGCACCTTTTTGATAATTATCTGGTCAGTTAAGTAGTAGAGGGGCTTGTTAATCAGTTTCAGCTGCATTGGTGTTGCTGGAATTAACAACAGGTGCACTAGAGGGGCAACAATGAGACGACCCCCAAAATAGGAGTGGTTTTGCATGTGGTGGCCATTTCAAGTTTCTCCATCTTGATCACGTCGACTGGTTTTCTATTAGTGTTGGCTTTAGGTAGAGTCATATCTCTACTGGGAGCATGAGGCGATTTCTTAACCCTACAGAAGTTGCACAGATTTTCCAACTCCTCCAGGATGGCACATCCATGCGTGCCGTTGCAGGGAGATTTGATGTGTCTCCCAGCATAATCTCCAGAACATGGAGGAGATTCCAGGAGACAGGCAGTTACTGTAGGAGAGATGGACAGGGCCGTAGAAGGTCCTCAACCCATCAGCAGGACCGATATCTGCTGCTTTGTGCAAGGAGGAACAGGTTGAGCACTGCCCGAGCCCTACAGAATGGCCTCCAGCAGGCCACTGGTGTGAATGTCTCTGCCCAAACAGTCAGAAACAGACTTCATGAGGGTGGCCTCAAGGCGCAACGTCCTGTAGTGTGCACTGTGCTCACTGCCCAGCACCGTGGAGCTCGATTGGCATTTGCTATAGAACACCAGAATTAGCATGTCCGCCACTGGCGCCCTGTTCTTTTCACAGATGAGAGCAGGTTCACCCTGAGCACCTGTGATAGACATGAAAGGGTCTGGAGAAGCCAAGGAGAACGCTATGCTGCCTGAAACAACGTTCAGCATGACCGGTTTGGTGGTGGGTCAGTGATGGTCTGGGGAGCCATATCCATGGAGGGACGCACAGACCTCTACAGGCTAGAGAACGGCAGTCTTACTGCCATTAGGTATCGGGATGAAAACCTTGAACCCATGTTCAGACCCTACGCTGGTGCAGTAGGTCCTGGGTTCCTCCTGATGCACGATAATGCCCGGCCTCATGTGGCAAGGGTATGCAGGCAGTACCTGGAGGATGAAGAAATTGATGCAATTGAATGGCCCTCACGATCACCTGACCTAAACCCGATAGAACACCTCTGGGACATTATGTTTCGGTCCATCAGATGCCGCCAGGTTGCTCCTCAGACTTTACAGGAGCTCACTTATGCCCTTAGACAGATCTGGGAGGACATCCCACAAGACACCATCCGTTGTCTCATTAGGAGCATGCCGCGACATTGTCAAGCATGCATACAAGCACGTGGGGGCCACACAAGATATTGAGAAGCATTTTGAGTTGCAGAAATAGAATTTTGGCAAAATGGACAAGCCTGCCACATCACTTTTTCACTATGATTTTCGGGGTGTCTATAATATTGAGCCCTCTGTAGGCTGAACACTTATTTCCATCAAAGATGTGGCATCCTTTTGTTCCTAAGACATTAAACTGTCCATATCAGTATAAATATCCAACATCCTTTTTTTCACAATGAGATCTGATGTGTTCCTTAAATTTTTTTGGAGCAGTGTATGACAATCAGATTTGAGAATTTAATGGGACAATAAGCACCACCCTATCAGGCCAAGGCATCGTAAAAGCAACCCAGAGGGAGAGAGTCTCCCGGGCCGTAGCTGTGTCCCAGCAGCTGTGAACGAGCAGATCTGCGCAGGGCCAGCTGACTGGGATTTAGCTGTTTGGCTGGGGACCATGACGGAGCTGGCAGTGAGGAACCTCCACAAGAAAGAGGTGTTGCCAGAATAGGCCTGGTCTCCAGTGGGATCATGACAGGAGGGCTTTCAAGACGCCTGGTACTTGGAACCTATACTATGGGTGATACATATGGACTACAGCTCTACCTAATTACCCGGGATTCCAGCACCTGATTATTATGAACCCTCACTTCTTCGTACTCTGAGGGAGGGATACGCCGGTACCTCTGCCGGACAGGGACCCCATCGAGCAGAGGTATGTCATGGGAGAGGAGGTTGGTGTTGTCAAAGTCACCTTCATGGGTTGAAGAGACATTGATATTTGCGTATTAGGGAGTTTACCCTGGCTTGCTCATGTACATTCAATTCCGACAGATTTAGTGACTAACAGGTCAGTCATCTGTGAAGACCATCATTTACCCCTTAGCCAGTGCGGAGAAATCCGCTTTCTGTGAACAGCCAGGCAGCTGCTTGCACAGAATTTGCACTTCCGCCTCAGGTTTGTTCCATGTGTTAAACTGTGGTAATACTCAAAGATGAGTCAAAAAAGGATTAAATTATCAGGTGCACAATTACACTTTCCTGTGAGCCTTTAGACTTCCCATCTGTGCTGTGGCTCTGCAGCTCAGTGGGCTTCAGTTTTCCAATTGGGACGGTACTGTGGTGCATGGGTTCGACCCAGCTACTGAATTAGCAAGGCATTGAAAGGCATCACTCTCACACTCCCGAGCAAAATGTCCAGAGTGCTGGCACCTTCTACAGAGGACCACCACGAAAAGTCTGACCTTGGGAGCGAGGGACCTGTAGAGAGTCTACGTTCTGGGTGAGTTGGTTAAGTTGCTCCTATTGACACTTTATAAGGTCCATCAACTCACTCAACCCTGGCGGTGAAGTAACATAAGGGGCGGGTTTAAAGCGACCCTGCACTCAACATTGAAGACCATAAGCTGATGGCAAGGAGGAGCTACGCCCTCTATCCCCCCCTTCCCTCTCCCACCTAATTGCCTCACCAAGAAGCTCCAACAAGGTGACAGTAGGCTGGCATCTGACTAGTTGCCTGAGTTCCTGGCAAAGGGAGCTATCAAGAACATGCTCCGCAAAGTGAAAATAAGGGAGACAGAAAATAAAGTATATAAAAAAACAACTTTACTTTAACAGTCCAGAGTTTAACAAGTTCATTCAGGGAAAAAGGCACAAAATCCAAAGTTGTTTATCCAGAGTCCAAAACCAGGTCGGCAAACACACAGAAGTAATCGCTGGAAAGCATGCACACATGAAGGAGACAATAACAATCTGGCAGAGGATGAGGAGAAACACAGGGTATAAATAGGGAATGCTTAATGACAAACAAGGTACAGGTGTGTGGGGAAACCAACAGGAAGTAGAGGTAGACACAAGTGCCCAGAAAAAAAAATAAAACAGGAAGTGAATACAAGCAGAAACAGATTGTTACACTTTCCTTCGAGTAAATCTCCTCCTTTGCCTCTCCCTCCAAATGGTCAAACATATAAAGGGGCTTGTCAACAGCAAAAAGATGGTGAGCTCCATGACTTCTCCAAAACTTTTAGAATTTAATTTTTTTCAAGCACTTTTCCAGGCCTGGAAATAAACATTTAACAATGCCATGACTTTGTCAGGTTTTTAAGTTTGCGAATGACACCACCCTCATTGGGCTTATCTCTGGTGGGGATGACTCCGCCTACAGGTGGGAGATTGACCATCTGGGGCCGAAAGTAATCTGATTGGATTACGGCTATCGGATTGGATCAAATCTTGCAAATGGGTATTTCAAAAGAAATAAAGGATTCAGAAATTGGATTGGATCACGTAATCTAATCTTGTTGTTGATCCGAATCAAACCTTGAGTTTGGGTTTTTTTAAACTTTTTGGTAGGACTGGGATCAGTTTGATCCCAAAAATCTGGATTAAACTGATCCGAGCAGGAGGGTGGATTCATGGTGGATATCAGTAATAAAACTAGATAACTAAAATTGGTTAGTTAAATAATACAACATTTATATCATGCATTTTACAGTATTTATATTTATTCATCAATTTCACTTGAATTGTTCAACAGGAAGTACATAAAGTAGGTAAGCTATGTAGGCTAGCAACCTTTCAGTACAGCAAATTATAAATTATAAATATTTCGGCCCCATAAAATAATCCCCCAAACAGCTGTCAATATTGAACTCAAATAATAAATTCTGTCTTTGTTCATTAAACATTAATCACACTGACACAATCATCAGTCATGGACTTATCAAAAATAGTATCTAACAATTGCATCTCTTATTGGTCGTCCAGTCGGGCCCTCATTCTGACAGAATGCCGGAGGTTGGTCAGTGTCTCCAATGGGCTCAGGTGCATCAGGGACGTCATCACAGAGAGGGACTTTGCACCTGGTCACGATGTTGTGTTTATATTGTTTGTTTGCTGTTCCGTTCAGTCCTATTTTCTGTTCAAATAAAGCATATTGGAGTGACCCCACACTATTCTACCTGTTGTTCTTTACATAGCTACATTGTGATAGTCCCATTTAGACCACAGGTAATCCAGATTTGGTCATCCTGAAAAGTTTGAATCCGGATCAGAGTAATCCAATCCGACATCGCTTTGAAAAACCAGCATAAAAATAAAATGGATTACGTGATCCTGGATAGCAGAAAAAGAGATTACCAAATCTGGATCAGTTTGATCCAGATTAAAACTTTTGAAAAACTGGCCCCTGGTGACCTGTTGTGATCTACACAACCTGGAGCTCAATGCTCTGAAAACATTGGAGATGGTTGTGGACTTTAGAAGAAACCCAGCCCCATCCACCCCTATCACCCTGAGAGACTCCCAAGTCGTCACTGTGGAGTCCTTCTGCTTACTGGGCACCATCATCTCCCAGGACATCAAGTGGGACCTGAACATCAGCTCCATCGCCAAAAGGGGTCAACAGAGGATGTACCTCCTGCGGCAGTTGAAGAAGTTCAACCTGCCAAAGACAATGATGGTGCACTTCTACACCTGCATCATCGAGTCCATCCTCACCTCCTCCATCTCCATCTGGTTCGCTGCTGCCACTGCCAACGACAAAGGCAGTCTGCAGCGTATCATCCGTTCTGCTGAGAAGGTGATCTGCCATCTCTACAGGACCTGTTTGCCTCTAGGACCCTGAGGCGTGCAAGCAAGATTGTGGCTGATCCTTCCCACCCGGGTCACAAACTCTTGGAGGTTATTCCCTCCGGCAGGAGGCTGCAGTCCATCAGGACCAAAACCTCCCGCCACAAGACCAGCTTCTTCCCGGCTGCAGTTGGCCTTATCAACAAGGCCCAGGACCCCCACCTGACTTGGACTATTATTCCCCCCTCTCACCTCAAGGATTATGTATTATATTGCATAACATTGCATATTGCAGTTGGACACTGTTCTTCTGTTTGCATTTTACTTTACTTTTTATATCTTATTTTTTGTATATTTTTATCTTATATATATAGTTTTTTATTGTTTTTCTTATGTGTCATATTTATTGTGTTTTTATGGTCATTGTATGCACCAATAACCAGAGCAAATTCCAGGTAGGTGTAAACCTGGGGCAGACAGACTTGGGGTGAGCGTCTTTGCAGATGCTGCAGATATGGAGAAAGTGGCAGTTCGAGAACGTACACACGCTCATGTTAAATCTCTGACAAATAGGTGGTTGGTTGAGTTGCTGCTCCTGGTAGCCTCAACTGTCATTGCGCCGAGAGGAGGAAGGAACGGAAATCTGATTTTGAAACCGCACCGAAGGACACAAGAGGTATGTGTGGCTATGTATTGCCGCAGGAATTGCAAGAAATTGCTTGAGGGCCTCCAGCGACCATTCTGAACATGTCTATCTAGTTCGGACCAGTTAACGTATTGTTCTGTGCTATGTACAGCGCGGCTATGCTTGAAAAGGCATTGTGGTAAAGATAAAATATGTTCCTTCCGTATCTCATATTTAAATCGCTGATTAGCAGCAGGTAAGCGTCTAATTCTAATCTCTTTTCGGGGCATACGGAGCAGATGGTATCACAATAAATGCTGAAGGCGATGAGAAATTGTCCGATTGTTAGGTCCCTGATTAAGCGTGGATCCGAGGTTTTAAATATGGCAGTGATGTTCTCTTCTGTAGCAATAGTTTTATCGCACTCAGGCGATGGCAGAATGAGGCTGACTAAGTTGATGTCTTTGCCTTGTAATATTTTTGCGCCGAGGCGTACGGAAATATTTGCTGACTGAGGGATGTATGGCCTACCTAGCCGCTGCCGAAAGGCTGAGGCCAAAGTGTGTTGACCGGTTTTGCTGGGCTGAGTGGATGAGCCGATCCGAGTTAAGAGCCTGAAACTCCTTGGGATATTAGTCGGAGTCCGGCATGAAGAAGATGTGATGATCTAAAGAGGAATAATCAAGAGCGTGCTCTCTGGGCTAGCGATCACTAGATGGCGGCTCATTGTTTCGTGAGTCACTGAATGATGGCTGACTGAGGAAGAGAGGAGAAGGGATTTTTAAAGTTTGACAGCTGCTGAATGACTGGCTGACAGAGACCACGCCCAACCTGATGTTTAGGAACGCCCACAATCAGCTGATCACTATGCAGGTTAGGTCCTTCATTGGGCGCTCCTATATTTAGGCACTCCCCCGATCAGTTGATCGTCTGCAGGTTAAGTCTACCTGACTGAACTTACGCTAGCTTTAGTACAACACTGTCAGGCCTGGACTGAAATGAGGACTCGGATGCAGAGGATAACACGTACCAGCACACTTTATTGAATTCCGATCCTCTATGAAGAGTGACAAACAATTGGGCTATGAAAAACTCACTTAATATATGTAAGACCTGAAAGAATAACTCGGGGATAGAAAAACTCCCTAATAAATTCAAAACGCTCACTAGAAAAAGAAAGAGGTATAATACATAAATCGCTCCCAAAGGATGACAAACAAAAGGCTAGAGCAAGAAATCAAAAGTGCTCCCGAAGGAGGAAAACCAAACTACTATGAAACGGGACAAAAGAAAAGGCTCACCTAAACAGGAGGCTCATCAACTAACTAAAACTCTCTAAACATAAATCGCTCCAAAAGGGAGGAAGAAGAACAGATTACAAACAACACAAAATGAAGCTAATCTAGAAAACTTTAACAAACGAAAAATCACTCTCAAGGAGGAAACAGAAAACAACCTTGCCGAGCACGAGTATTATACGAGTCAATATCTGTGCTCAGACTGAACGAAAATCCTCACACAGCGTCACAGCGCTCCTCTCCTTCACACACCGCTCTGCTCACTCACTCACAGAACAGCTCTCTGTCTCTCAGTCACTCAGGTTCGCGGGTCTTTTCCGTTAACGTTTAGGGTTTATTCAGCTTGAAGTTTGTTTTTATTTCAGTTTGTTCTCTCTCTCTCTCTCTCTCTCTCTCTCGAGTTTTTTTTATTTTTGTAAACCGTCAGTTGGCTCTAACCAGTTTTATTTTACTTCACGCACTGAGTGTCTGAAACTTTCTAGGTAGTAGTGGTATAAAAAATATTACAAATTAAGCTACACACACACACTCCCTCTCTTACTCACTCATACACGCACCTGGTGTGGAAATAAATAAAAAAATATAATTCATATGGTTAACAGATAATGCTGTACTCGCTCATCCCTACATCAGACCCTCGTTTTCTCTTAGGTTTAGAACAATGCCTGAAGCCTTTTGTATCCGGAAGCCTTTATGACTCTATTATCAGCACTTGTATAACAGTGTAAAAGAACAAGTTGAGATGTTTTACTGACAACAATTAATTCTTAATTCAATTAATTCTTAATTCAATTAATTAACCCTGTGGCGCACATCACCTTGCGGCGCATATCATCAAGGGGCGCACATTATCCTTCAGGTCACATCACATTCATCGCCCACATCATCACATCAATCTGCGGCGCACATCACGGTGTGGCGCACTTGACCCTGCGGCGCACATCACCGTGCGGCGCACTGCACCCTGTGGCGCACATCAGCCTGCGGCGCACATCACCGTGTGGCGCACTTCACCGTGTGGCGCACATCAGCCTGCGGCGCACATTTCCCTGCGGCCCACATCCCCGCGTGGCGCACATCACACTGCAACGCATATCACCCTGCGGAGCACATCACCCTATGGCGCACATCATCAAGTGGCGCACATCACTGTGCGGGGCACATCATCAAGGGGCGCACATTATCCTTCAGCGCACATCATCACATCACATTCATCGCCCACACCTGGTGTGGAAATAAATGTAAAAAAAATACAAATAAAAAAATCATAAAAAAATTTCAAAGTTATGTTGAGTATGAAAACATTTGTTATTACATTTCACTTCATAATTGCAACAGCATGTGTTGTATTCATTGTTGCAAAACTTGTTCTGTAAATAGTTTGTTTGCTATTGTGATCAAAATCATTGATCTGAAGCTCAATGCTGATGCTGTCCTGTAATAGTTTTCTAATCAGCAATAAATATAACAATTTCTGATCAACCCATATCAATTGCATGCTTAAAATAACATACTGGTTAAAGCCCCGCCCGTTTCAAGACAACCCGGCCCACTTCCGGGTTAAATCACACCCACGTCCGGGTTAGGCCCCGCCCACTCCGAGTACGGATACGGATACAGATAATTCATATGGTTAACAGATACAGATACAGATAATGCTGTACTCGCTCATCCCTAGTAGCAAACCTCTCAGTCAAAAAACGACAATGACTGTGGAAAAGGGCTTAGGTGCACGGACAAGGACGAGACACTTTGGCACAAGACAAAGGGGAGACGCAGACTATAAGCACATGAGGGTGAAGGGAACAGGTGGAAACAATCTGGGATCAGTGACACATGAGGAAGGGCAAGTGACCTGAAACGAGAGGAGAGTTAGGATTTCAAAATAAAACGAGAAGTTCCGAGACAAAAAACCCAAGACAAGACAACCTCACCGCGGTGTGACAAACACAAACCAAACCATACATGCAAACCAAACCAAATTAACCAAGCAGTACAAACCGACCAAACAATACCAACTGCCTAGGTTGAAATAACTCTCTCAGCAGTATTTTAAGACGTACTTACACAACCCTCCTGTTGGCCTGGTAGTGGGCACTTCAGCCGGCTACAGTCGCTGCACACTTGGCTCTCATCTACCTGTGCTGGCCACAGCTGGGAACGTAGGCAGGTATTTAGAAAACCTTATATGAACCATCTCCTTCCTCATCCCTGTTGGAGAGGCGTTGGTTTATTCAAAGTCTTATGCTTTCTAATTTCAGGTCTTGCTCCTTCAATATGTATTTCAGTTTACAGACCTCCAAGGTTTAATAACTTTCTGACCTTTTATTTATTGTTTTAGCCAAATATGACAGAGAGCTTATTCTGGGTGATTTTTATATTCACCTCAGTTCTGTTGTACCGACTCAAAACTTAGTTTTTTAAAAGGGATTATTACATGTCATTTAGCAGACCATTTTATCCAAATCGACTTCCAATAGGTTCATTCAACATCTATGAGGGGCCATTCAGCATCTTGCCCAAGGACACTTCGGCATGCAGATGGGGAAGACTGGAATCAAACCTGCTCTACCCTTAGCCACAGAAGAGAACAGCACTACAAGTACCACGTCCCTATCTCACAAATAGAAATGTCTCTGTTGTAGTAGAAAATGCCTGTTCCTCAGTAGCCCATTTTAAGTTTGGTGTCTCTTCTTGGGCCTTTGTTATTTTGAATATACTTGCTTCCTCTCAATCAGATCTTTAAAAACTACAGTGTCTCGCACCACTGTTATGCAGACGACTTAAGTCCCTCTTCAGTCGAGCAACTCTAGGCGTTTGGACAATCTCCCTGCCTGCCTCAAGGATGTCAAAGGCTGGATGTCGCAAAACTTTAGAAAAATTTAACGATTAACAAATCAGACATCATATCCATGGCCAAACAAACTCCACCAACCTCCCTCTTTAAAAATATGAAGCAGGCAGCTAGAAATCTTGGTGTAATATTCGATGCAGACCTCTGTTTTGATGCTATCCGATTTACATTAGGTCATACATGCTTTAATTATTTGTTGCCTGGAATACTGTTATGCACTCTATGCTGATATCAAGGTTTAAATGGCCTCGTTCAAAATTACTTAAAAGATTGATTGACTCCTTATGTCCTCAATCTCTCTCTGACCATCAGTGGTTGCAGCTCTATTTGTTGTTCCTAGATCCAGGCTCATGACTAAAGGTGACTGGTTCTTTTCTGTTCTAGCTCGGACGGGCTACATCGTTAGCACAATTTAAATCTCATCTTAAAACTTTCCTTTATCGCAAAGCATTTATGAATACTTAATACGTTGCTGGATTTTGTCTTCCAACTCTTGACATTTTACCAAATTAAGTTTATTTCACATCCTAAAGTTGTTGTTCTTCTCTGCAAATTACTTTGTAATCTTGTTAAGAAAATTGATATAATTTTAAACAAATGACTGTTGAGACCTTTTACAAATGCTCTCATAATCTTTTGGTTTTATATGCAATATTTTCAAAACAAAAATTCAACGTGAAACCCTCTAAGAAAAATGAAATGCTAATTCATTAATGTCGAATAAATTGAGTCAAATAACTATACAACTTAAGGCAATAAATAAAAAATCAACCCTGCAGAATTTGCTAATTAAATCATTTACAGTGTATGATAAGACTAAAATGATATGATTTTAATAAGATTTTGGTTATAACTGATGATTCTTATTCTAATTTAGTCCAAAGTCTGTTTCAATCTCAGCAGAACCTCTTATGATGACCAAGTCATTCAGGTTTAAGGTAAATTAACTATTTAGTTAAGAGCTGCTTCCAGGCTGCACTACTTTCCTCAAATAATGCTGCGAGTGTAGGAGGATGATTTACTTGGTGAACTACTAAATTGTTTGTTTCATTATGAGTAACCGAAAAGGAAAAAACATCTTTGTTAGTGTCTGACTCGTAATTTTTAGTCAGAAATGTTTCATGCAGACAATAATTCCCACTTAGAAAAGAGAACTAAAGGGCGTGTCAAACCGAATCGCTGCAAATGCACCAATAGATAACCCAATATTTACACAGGTGCAGTCAAATCAGATCATTTTAGATGAATTTTACTGTTTTCAACAATGTGTCACTGAAAATGTTTTGTGCTGATTGACTGTGGGTTTCCTTTTGCATCAGCACAGCCGGCCTGTGTGTTTCCTCAGCTGCTGTTCCAGATTCTGTTCGTCACATGTGAAAACTGTCATATGGCTGCCTATTGAGCCTTGGGTCATTTAGCTCCCATCTGCGAAGATGCTCTTGGGTTGTACAGTTCAAACAGCACATACCTGTTCCTTATGAACACAATTATTTGTGGGTATTTGCTTGACATTGTTGCTGGCAGTGGTATTAGCCTCGTGTTGACAGAGTCTGGGATTAGAATTGAAACATTTCCAGGTGTTAAATGATGGAAATTAAAGAATGATAATTTTTTCATCATCATTCAACAATATACTGCAGGGACTCTTATGAAAGAGAGTAGCATAATACCATGATGAGAATGAGAACGTCATTGAAACATTATCAGAATGTTCAAATATTTGAGGATAAATAAGTAGTACGTGTTGATATGAGACACTAATACAAAGCAGCTCTAACATAAGCGAGCTGTGTAAATTTCCCTTTTGACTTCATGGGATCAGCGTCAGGTGTGGGTGTGTGTTCAGTGCAGCAAATTTAATGTCTAGCTCACATTCCTACCATATTGTTGCAGCGGTGAGCCGCAAGGTGCCCAGTGACCTTGGCCCTGGCTGTCTGCTATTGACATGTGAATGAAATGTTGCTGAGCAACAACAGCAAGCTAACCCTTCCTGTCAAAGCCTTTAGCTTCCCACTAATCTTTTAGGAATATTAATGACCTGTTGTCAAAAGTTTTTAATTACATCCTTTATATATCCATGAGGACGGTATTTAAATTTGACAAATAACCTTTGATGGATCACATAGCTTGGTGACTATTTCATGCAAAATAATGAAGACTACATCCAGGATCATTTCTTCATGTACGTTCCAGTTATTCTAATGATTAATTGCTTTCCTTACCCTAGCAATTATCTGCATTCAATAGCGGAACAATACATGAAACATGACGGCCCCCCCAGGCAAGAAAAATTATTCATTTTATAATCAGTTGTGTACAAACAGCACAACGAGATAAGATTAGTTTCATGTGGGATGCTTGTGTTTTATAGCAGAATCGTTTTTTTTAACAGACTGCATAAAATATTAAATAAACCATGCTAAGGTTGAAAAGAGTAGTTTAAAGATGAGTCTCTCTATTGATGAAATTTATTACAAAAACAAGACTTAAGAATTCAGTGGCATATCTAGTATTTTTTTGTAAATCAGGGGTCATTAAAGGGCAACAATTTACACAAAGGGAAAAACTTTTTTATCCAACATCCATGCGCAATGCCTGACTCGCAGGGCATCCCTTGTTAAATATTTATAGATCTTTATATTTGAGCAATGCCACACATCATTGATCCTTTATTTAAAAGGGATGTTTAATTTAATTAAAATACATTAAAAAATGTCTATCAGTATAAACGGTTGGACCATCTTTTACTTACCCATTATCGTATTAGCCATGATAAAGTCAGGTCAAAACAAGATGCACTCATGACCCTTAAAATAGTGCAGGATTAATATGCTGCACTTCTGCACTTCCATCTGTCACACACACACAAACACTCAACAGCACTGAGATGGTGGAGATAGAAGGCAGGAGCAGGTGAGCATTGAAGAGCTTCTTTCATTTAGTCGACCACTAATCTTTTGATGAACACAGCCCTGGTCAGACCTCTTCAGTCTCTCCCTGTTAGATTCAAGGCCATGAGAAGTGCTTTTTATTTCACATTTATCTTCAGCGTGATGCTAAAACCATTTTAAATTAAAATATTCCCTCATTCGTCTATACTATATACTAAATGAAGACAAATTAAAATGGACTTTTAGAATTTTTCTGCCATATATTCCAAAAGCAAAAACTGAATATCCCACTGACGACAATATTCAAATCCTTTATTAAATACTAGGATCAACTTTGTTGTGTGATATAAACACGGGGACATCAGCATCACCTCCTATGCTGGGATCATGAGTATATTTTGTCTGTGGAACTGTAACTTGATATTTAGTTTCAAATGGTTTGTTTGTAGATCAGGCATGTGATTTATCACTGATGTACTGACAATGAGAACTCTGTAGATTAAGATTAAGATCCATTTATTTGTCCCAAACACATGCACAGACACACTCATGCAGTTTTAGGAAATTTAGCCTCTGCTTTTAACCCATCTGGTGCAGGACACACAGAGCAGTGAGCAGCCATGTACAGCGCCCGCGGGGCAGATGTTGAGTGAATAAGGTGCCAGAAAAAAGACAAATGCAACGTTATACAGAAAAGAAAGAATATATCAAATAAAATCTTCAAATGAAAAATAATCCCTTCCCAGTCCCTGCCAATACAGTACAATAATATGAGCACATTGTCACATCTAGAGCCTGCGCTAAAAATAAGCATAAGCAAAGAGTACGTAATGTTGTTAAGCTGCACCTAATGGCAACCACGCCTTCTGAAATCTCCCACTTGATTGCTTAAGCGAGTATCTAACCTTCTCCAATTTTAAGCAGGACATGATTTCTTCCAGCCATTGTGCGGGAGTGGGGGAGGAGGCATCCCTCCACCTGAGCAGGATCAGTCGCCTAGCTAGCAGGGAGACAAAGGATATAGTACGTCATTTTTATGACGTACTATATCCTTGGACAACTCGACCTTCGCCTCCATGAGCCCAAAAAGAGCAATCAACGGGCTTGGTTCCAATCTGATGCCTAACACCCGAGAGAGTGTATGGAAAATTTCTCTCCAGTAGTTGGTAAGGCTCCAACAGGACCAGTACATGTGGATGAGTGAAGCTTCAGCAAAACCACATTTGATACAATGTGGGCTAATATCAGGGTACATAGATGATAGTTTTGCTTTTGAGATATGAGCCCTGTGCACCACTTTGAAATTAAATTGTGACGTGCAAAGAGGGAGGTCGAGTTAACCAGTTTAAGTATGGAAGTCCAAGTGTCTTCTGATAGAGAGAGACCCAAGTCTTCCTCCCATGCTGTTCTAAGCCTATCTGTGGAGGCACGCCCAAGATCCAACACCATGTTATACAGAGCTGAAATTAACTTTTTAGATTGACAGAGAGGACTCAACAGTGGTCAAGTCTGTTGATATTAAAGAGCCAGGTAAATGAGAAACAATAAAAAGCCTTGCTTGAAGATATCTGAAAAAATTTGACTTAGGAAGACTGAATTTTTCACTTAGCTGCTCAAAAGATGCCAGGCTGTTGCCTATAAACAAGTCTTTAAAGCGCATGATACCCTTCCTGTGCCATTCACGAGCAGAATGGCACAGAATCCTGGCAGGACGGTTTAAAAAGATGGTTTGATGCGAATGGGCTCAGAAGAGAGAAGCTGTGAAATCCAAAATATTTCCTAAATTGTGCCCAAATTTTTAAAGAATGTTTAACCACCGGATTTTTAATGAATCTGAGTGAGGGAATTGGGAGTGGGGATCCGAGAAGTGCAAGAATTTACATATTATCATCCGACTGTAGCTCCATCTCTACCCAGTCAGGGCAGTCAGGTCGGCTGTAGTAAAAAGACCAAAACGCAAGACAGCGCAAGTTAGCAGATCAAGATGGCGCTACGAACGGCCGCCTCGGCGTATTGGTGCGCACTTCTGTGTTTGTTTTTAGTATTTAATTCTGTTAATTGCGACCCAACTCGGATTACTTTCACGATGGACGAGCTTCTTAACATCAGGGACACAACACCATCTGATTTATGTCCCAACTTTCTCGCCTCTTCCGTGGATTTAGTTGATTTACTGGTCAAAGGTGCGGTGTTCCTCGGACACGCAGTGAGACTGAGGCGGAGACGGAGAGGAAAGCGCGCTGGCGCTCTGGTGCGCTTCAGGGAGAGAGGATTACGCTCACCTCTTCCAAGCATCCTTCTCTCAAATGTTCGCTCGCTGTGCAATAAGATGGATGAACTGCGCCTTCTCATCCGGACAAATAGAGACTTTTCCCTCTCTTCTGTATTGTGTTTTACGGAATCGTGGCTGACCGAAGCCACACCGGACTCCGCTGCACAGCTGACCGGCTTTCAGCTGTTACGCGCGGACCGCGACCCGATCCTCTCACGCAAGGCAAAAGGCGGAGGGATTTGTTTCTATATAAACCAGGGCTGGTGTAGCGATGTGAAAGTAATTTTACAGTCCTGTTCTCCGGACCTGGAAACTTTTTTCATCACCTGCAGACCGTTCTACTCCCCCCGTGAATTCACCTCTTTCATCCTGGCTGGAGTCTACATCCCCCCGCAAGCTGACGTGCGCGAGGCTCAACGACAACTCGCTGAGCAGATACTGGGAGTGGAGAGAAGGAGAGAGAACACTTATTCCCCCGTTATTGTCCTTGGGGATTTTAATAAGGGGAATTTATCTCAGGAGGTCCCAAAATATAAACAATTAATTAAATGCCCGACCAGGGGGGAGAACACCCTGGACCACTGTTACAGCACCATCAGCAAGGCGTATCATGCAGTTTCCCGCGCTGCCCTGGGTCTATCTGACCACGCTCTCATTCACCTGATCCCGGCTTACAGACAGAAACTAAAACTTTCTAAACCTGCTGTGCTGAGATCCAAGAACTGGAGCAACAGAGAAGCTGTGGAGGAGCTGCGTGACTGCCTTGACAACACTGACTGGGAAATGTTTAAAACCGCTTCTAACAGCCTGGACGAGTATACAGATGCTGTGACGTCCTACATCAGCTTCTGTGAAGACAGATGTATTCTGACACGCACCAGGGTGAGTTATAACAACGACAAGCCCTGGTTCACAGCAAAACTCAAACAGCTTCGTTTGGAGAAGGAGGTGGCCTTCAAGAGTGGGGACATGGATGGTTTCAGACAGGCAAAATACTTGTTTGGCAAGGAGATTAAGGAGGCCAAACGACAGTATTCAAAGAAGCTGGAACAACAGTTTGCAGCCAACGACTCCTCGTCAGCCTGGAAAGGGCTTCGGGTGATCACCGGCTGCAAGACCAAAATCTCCAACTCGCAAACGACCTCAACGAGTTTTACTGTAGATTCGATAGACATTCTAGCCTAGACAAAGACACTAGCCCCCCCATCATAATGGCCCAAGACTGCCCCATCCCCTCCATCCCCCCCATCACACCACTTTCAATTCAGGAGAGAGATGTCAACAAACTACTGAAGAAACTGAACCCACGCAAGGCAGCTGGACCAGACGCTGTCTCCCCCTCCACACTGAGGCACTGTGCGCATCAGCTTTCTTCAGTGTTCACGGACATTTTCAACACCTCACTGGCTGAATGTGTTGTACCCGCCTGCCTGAAAACATCCACCATCATCCCCGTTCCCAAGAAGCAGAGGATCACAGGCCTTAATGACTACAGACCAGTCGCCCTGACCTCTGTGGTAATGAAGACCTTTGAGCGCCTCGTGCTGACCCACCTCAAGACCATAACCAACCACCTCCTCGACCCGCTGCAGTTTGCCTACAGAGCCAACAGGTCCGTAGACGACGCAGTCAACATGGGACTCCACTTCATCCTCCAGCACCTCGACTCCCCCGGCACCTACGCCAGAATCCTGTTTGTGGACTTCAGCTCCGCATTCAACACCATCTCCCCAGCTCTTCTCCGGGACAAGCTGACACAGCTGAGCGTGCCTGAGCCCACCTGCAGGTGGATCACTAACTTCCTGACTGACAGGAAGCAGCGCGTGAGGCTGGGGAAGCTTGTCTCTGAGACCCGGATCATCAGCACTGGAGCCCCTCAAGGTTGTGTGCTCTCTCCTCTCCTCTTCTCCCTCTACACCAACAACTGCACCTCCAGCCATCCCTCTGTCAAACTCCTGAAGTTCGCGGACGACACCACCCTTATTGGACTAATTTCAAATGGGGACGAGGCCGCCTACAGAGAGGAAGTTAACAGCCTGGCTTCCTGGTGCAGCCAGAACCACCTGGAGCTGAACGCTTTGAAAACTGTAGAGATGGTGGCAGATTTCAGGAGGAGCCCAGCCCAAGCAGCTCCCCTCACCATGTGCGACTCCCCAGTTAAAACAGTGGAGTCATTCAGATTCCTGGGGACGATCATAGCACAGGACCTGAGATGGGCGGAGAACATCACCTCCATCATCAAGAAGGCCCAGCAGAGGATGTTCTTCCTGCGGCAACTGAGGAAATTCAGCATGCCGCGGAAAGTGATGGTTGAGTTCTACACAGCCATCATTGAGTCCATCCTCACCTCATCCATCACCATCTGGTTCTCTGCCTCCACTGCCAAGGACAAGGGCAGACTGCAGCGTATTATTCGGTCAGCTGAGAAGGTCATCGGCTGTGACCTGCCGGCTCTCCTAGACCTGTTCCACTCCAGGACCAGTAAGAGAGCAGGCAAGATCATCGCTGATCCTTCCCATCCTGGTCACCACCTGTTCCAGAGACTCCCGTCTGGAAAAAGGTTCCGGGCCATCAGGACTAAAACCTCACGTCACCTGAACAGTTTTTTCCCCATGTCGGTGGGGCTCAAAAACAAGCCCCCTGCACCACACTGACTCTTCATCACACTGACTCTGCTGACCCCCCACAGCCCCAACCCACCCTCGCACATAATTTATAACTCTATATTACTGGCACTATAAACAATCTCTGCACCTTAAAACTGCACGTTACTCCTTTACTGTATATATTGTTGTTTTGTTTTTTATATTGTTGCTAATATTGTTCGATGTTGTTTATATTGTTCGATATTGTTGTATTTTATATTGTTGTTTATATCGTTCGATATTGTTGTCTTTTATGTTGTTGTTTTTATATTTTTATATTGTTGTTTGTAAAGTGCACCAACCACACCAAGTCAATTTCCTGTATGTGCAAATATACATGGCAATAAAAAGAATTCTGATTCTGATTCAGTAATAGAAACGAGATTTGGGAGAGCAAGACCACCAGCAGCCTTTGTTTTCTGCAGGTGGTTCTTGTTCAAACGTTGTTGTTTACCTTGCCATAAATATGAAGAAATAACTGAATCAAGAAGTTGAAAAAAGGATCCAGGGATAAAGAGAGGTAGGGCCTGGAACAGGTACCGACATTTTGGTAAAATGGTCATTTTGACAGAGTTAATACGTCCAACAAGAGATAATGACAAGGGTGACCACTGTGCTAACATTTGTTTAG
The DNA here is from genome assembly GCA_038501795.1 of Pseudopleuronectes americanus. Lineage (NCBI taxonomy): Eukaryota > Metazoa > Chordata > Actinopteri > Pleuronectiformes > Pleuronectidae > Pseudopleuronectes > Pseudopleuronectes americanus. Next base: position 22,003,523 of record CM076722.1, read on the forward strand.
TCTGATTCAATAACATGGTAAAGTTGTCTTGGAATAGATCTTTGTGCTTTCTTATAACTGAGATACCTAGATAGGAAAACTTCTTATTCTCAATTCTAAAAGGCAAAATTGGCAAGGTCTAAAGCTTGTGCATTGTTGTTAATAAGAAACAGCTCGCTTTTGTTAAGGTTTAACTTATAGCCTGAAAATTATCAAACTGACTGAGCAGCGAAAGAGCGGGAGGTAGTGAGACGGTCGGATAAGAAATAAAAAGCAAAAGATCGTCAGCATATAGTGAAACTCTATGCTCCATGCTACCTCTCCAGATGCCAGATATGTCCTTGCTAGTACGGAGTGCTGTAGCAAGTGGCTCAATGGCCATATCGAAAAGCATGGGACTTAGGGGGCATCCCTGGCGGATTCCGCGATGCAAATTGAACGGTCTTGACCGCAGTGAGTTTGTGTGAATTGTGGCTGTGGGGTGTGAATAAAGTAACTTAACCCATGAAGTAAATTTTGGGCCAAAGCAAAATTTGTCAAGCACAGCAAATACAAATTCTAATGTCCATCTTCTGAATTTTGTTTTCAATCCAGATTTTATAATTATTATAAAATACATTTTCAGTCAATCCCCATCAAGAACCTGACATGTGTACATGAAACCGGACATCTCTTCCAGCCTGCAAGATAGTTATTTCCTCATGAAAATACAAATCAAACAGGTCACAGAGGGGAAGCTGGATCAGGTCCAGACCTGCTGACTCCCTTCCAACACAAATTAAAGCTGACAGTATTCCTCTGGATACCTTCTAACCATACACAGAATTGACAGTAATTGCCTGGATGTGTGGGAGTCAGGAGGGTTCCACCTCATCCAGAGTTAAACTAATGGTATTGACAGATTTGTTTGTCTGGCTCACTGGAAATCAAACTATTGACTGTATTGCCTCAAGGAACCATCGTACACACAAGCCCACATTGTTACTGCTCCGGTTGAATTTGCTATTGGACATCAGACAGGGATGACTAAGTACATTTTCCAATAGCACCTTTGATTTGTTCATAATTTAATACACCATTTTTTTGGCTTCTTGCCATGAGCAAAATTGAATACCTTATAAAACACAAGACTAAACAGCTACACCGTAGGATGGTGAGGGATTCCCTTGCTCTCTGTCTTCTTTATGTTGCAATGAAAAAGGAAGTAAAATTAAGTTGTGCTTGATTTATGAGCCTTGTTACTGATAACCCACCTGAGTCAGCAAACAGCCCCTGAAATCACTGTGGAGAGAAATTACAGCTGAGTGCAGAGGGGGCTGGTCTGACTGGCTTGACTTGTATATCACAAAAGTCATGTTTGAATAATTGCATTGTTCCTGTTTCTTATCTGTGCAGTAAACCTCAACATTATGAGTTTGGCTGTTCCAACTCAAATAACCATTTCATTCTTAAAGCACTTAAATTATCTACAATAACATGTTAACAGCTCAGACCTAAATGTTTAAAGTGCACTTATTAATATGACTTATTAATATTTATTTATATACAGCCTTAAGAAGTATGCAATGTAGCAGGATGGGAGGAGTTCAAATTCAACACCCCCTGACCATCGCCTCTTGTTAAAGATTAAAGTCATCATGTTTGATCATCCTCCGGGAGCAGAACTGGCTCACAATGTATTTTAAGTTGGAATTGCTCACGTCCCTTCAGTAATCATGCCCATATGTTAATTTGGTAAATATTGTTTGAAATGACTTCGCTGAGTGTTGTAGGGGATGTGATCTTCACCATGAAAATTATACAATAGGAGGATTTGAACAAGGAATCTTGCCAAGGGCAGTTCGACCTTTTGGCAAGATAATGAGGTCTGTGTGATCGCTTTGTAAATAGCAGACATAACATCTAACAAAGTATTTTGTATTCAGTCTGATGAGCAATGCCTCACTGATCATTTGCTTAATGATGTCTTAACTATTATCAAATATTTTTCTTGATATTTTTGTAATTGCAGTCAATTCTTTGATGGCATTAATGCATTCAGGATAGGGTGAATGCAGCGTCATGATGTGATCGGTTATTCAAATGACTCCATGTGGCCCTGCCATTTCATTTAGTGTAAATTATCTTTTTGTAATTACACCAAAGTAACAATTACCCAAGGAGGAGCCTGCAAAAAGGTCTTTTGATTGTGAGGCTCCAGAGTCAGGGTCTCTAATCAAAATCCCTTTTTGTAAGTCAGCACAACTTTTGTGCTCACCTTAATATCATCATCATATTGCTATTTAAAAAGTAATTTATTTAATGATCCTCACCACTTAGGCAACGTCTGCAGACCGGAGACAGTTCACAACCACTGAGTATGTTCTGGTGGATAACAGGCAGGGCTGAGTTCTCAGCAGTGACTTAACCCGGGAAAGATTCTGAAACAGTATTCAGCAACTACGGACAGCACTGTGTAATTTAAGAATATTTAATAAACATTTTATAGAGTTTCTCTAATTGTAAATGTAGCATTACCTCCATCTCTGTATTTATTGAACCAAATACTCTACAGGCCTTATACTCAGCTCAGGTTGAAGGTGGACAGAGGAACACTAAGCGTCACTTCCGACAACTGGACTCCATGCACCAATAAGAATGATGAGATGTAATTGCTTGAACTCTGGTTGATTGGACAAAGCTAACAGCAGAGAGAGGAAGATACTGACACTCCCACACAATCTTCTAATCATCTCAAATAGTAGAAATCCCCAGTGTAGTCGCAGGGCATATCAATTTGAACTCCCTGATGTTGCACTGGCAGTTCAGCAGCACTTGGGGCTTATTAAAGTGTAATGCAGTTTTAGTGTTTGGATTTGATAATTCAAATTGTTATGTTTGTCTATTAGTGTTCTCAATTCTGTGAGGCTTGAAGTGTGTGTGTGTGTGGTGTGTGGCTAGTATGGCACTTAGTTTTTTCCACTACATATTGTTTCATCAATTTTCTTGTTTCCCTTTTTCCATCCTTGTGAGCAAGAATTCCTTCTTACTCTTTGAGGTGGAAAAGGGTTGACCATTATAACGTGTCACAGATCTCAATAAGTGAAATAGGCTTCCATGTATGCAAGACATTGACACTGTTGGGGGGGAAGTTCAATTTGATAATGAAGCATTCACAGCTTTTAGTTGAACTTTATTTAAAATGATTAGGACACCCTCTGACTAGCAAAACGCTCTCCTATCAATTTGAGGATTCAGCCGCTGGATCGCTGCTTCTCTCCATGTTCCATCTTCCCAGAGGAGTTTCCTGTCAGCCGCTTGGCTACAGTTCTTCTTCAGTATCAGGGGGGAGCTGTGTTCTGCAACACAAGCTAATTGGCCTTTATGACAAGAGAGTCACTCAATGCCACAGTTAGCAGGGATTTTAGAAGAATTGTGAAAACCCCATAGTCCCCACAAGTTGAAGCTGCGTCTTTGTCTTTATCATTAACTTGACAGAGGAATCGCTACTCCTCCTCCACTGATTTCTTTGACAGGGGTTTCTCCAATCCCATTTCAAGTCTACTTGTACGTTTCTATCAAATGAAAAAACATGAGACATTTTAGATGGGATATTTAGACGACAACAATTCTGCATGTGATATCACATAAAAATATTGAAATATCGGAGAAGTAATGATAGCAGAGGTGGGACCAAGTCATTTTTATGCAAGTCCCAAGTAAGTCTCAAGTCTTTGCCCTCAAGTCCCAAGTCAAGTCCCAAGTCAAGACAGGCGAGTCCCGAGTCAAGTCCAAAGTCAAGACAGACAAGTCTCAAGTCAAGTCCAAGTCCTGCAGTTTGTGATCAAAAGGACTTCGAAAGGACTCGAAACTCAGAGTAAAAATTGTGCTGACATTGCACTTCCTTATAGCACTTTTTAACATTTAACTCATATTTTGCAAGAATATTCTTCATTTTAAACCACTCCTTTACCGAATGAACACATTTGAAAAAACAAGTGCAACTGTAATTATTTGTACAAAAGTGCTAACATTGTATTTTGCATTTTAACTAGTTCCACAGCAGTTTCTGTCCTGTCCTGTATCTATCTCATCTCATTTATCTCACCTCATGAGATGAGATAGATGAGATAGATACAGAACAAGTTTGTTTCTGCCAGTTTAACATTTTATTAAAGCGCAAAAGGAAAATCTAATTTGTAAACACAGTACACAGAACAGCCAAAACATACATACACACAAGTATTGGGATGTGCAAAATCTTCGTAGAAATTAAATAGTCATCCATAAATACAAACTTAAAAGCGGAAGTATACAAGTTAGCAATCTTCTTCAATAAAGCAAAGATTTAGAAACAGAAAATTCACACAATTTTACTTTCCTTTGTAATTACACTATGTAGAACAGCTAAAACACACACATTCAAGAATTGAGAAAATCTTCACAGCTTTGCTGACTTTGTAAACATATTATGTATAATAGCAAAACACACACGATACATTTGAAAGTGCAAACTTTTCTTCAGTAAACAGAATCGTATCAAAATAAACCAGACATGTTTTTCCAAAAACTCAATGTTACTTTGAATACATTACATTAAATAATCATCAATAAGTACAAACAAGAATAGTCAATCTTCTTAAATAAACTTTTTTTGAGCAATTTAATATATCTCTTGTTCTGCCTTTTTTGTGATATACATTCCTAAAAGGTTCCTAATATTTTTATACTGAAATAATATCGGCATTATAATTGTAAGCTAATTTATTTATTGACGTTATTGTTGGGGTTGATTTGTATTTCCGGTTTTAAGTGGGTTGTTGGTAGTGACTCTTATTTTGAAACGGGGTTTCAAAGGAAGTGGGTTCTGTGATGCGTGAAGTTGTTAAATGAACGGAGAATAAACGGGGGGGGCTGTTCCGAGCGCATGACCTGCTCTCGTGTCCTTTGTCTTCTGAAGCCGGACCTATGACACAACCAAACGTTCGGCTACATAATTATTATAACTACGATGTGCCATCTCAGGACTTGGTGCCCGACGCACAGCGCATAGTGCGCGTTTTGGGAGCGGCGGCGCTGCGCACACACACACAGACGCACACGTACACAATGAAAGATACAGAGCGTTCCTTAATAAAATACTTTTTAATCTCTGGGTTTTGGGGAAAGGAGCAAGTCTTATCAAGTCAAAAGGCTCAAGTCCAAGTGAAGTCACGAGTCATTGATGTTTAAGTCCAAGTCTGACTCGAGTCCAAGTCATGTGACTCGAGTCCACACCTCTGAATGATAGTAATAGTAAATTGTTCACACGTTAAAACCATGAACCTGTGCCTACTGTTAATGTCTGTCTGAATAATTATCAACAGCTGTAACTTAAATAATTAAGAATTTGATTGATCAAATATTAAAACTAAAAACAGCTAACACTAACGAAAAATGGCAGGTAATCTTAACACTACTTATGTACTTGTTTTTTCATGCAGTTTCTACTAAAACATATTGTACTCCAATCAAACATGTTATGATTTTTTATAAACAGTGTTGGAGTTTATCAATAAGAGTGTAAGACACACACATAACATATTGCAAATCAAATTTGTGCCATCCCTGATTACAGACAGTGTGTGTTTAGTCCCTGTACTATTTATTCAGAGCAACACTCAAGTAATCTGTTCCTTTATCTAAAATCAGGTGATGCTCCACAATTGCATTAAGAAATACATATTCAACATTGAATTGTTGTAATTGTTTTGTTTTTTTTATTGCACAAATTTTTTTTTAAATAAATGAAATCCAGAGAGCAGATCCCATTCCTTATAATCTACTTAATGGGTAACTTGGATAAATTGTGTGGTCACATATATATTTTAACAAAATGAGATGCAGCCTGAAACAACATCTCACTCAATTTTAATCATAGCAGATCAATTCAGTGATGATTTCAGTGACTTGAATATATACAGATGGATGAAGAATTCAGGGAAAACCCAACATTAAGTGTATTGGTAATTTGGCCACCACATACAGACAGAACATCTGCTATGCACCTTGGCATTGATTCTTCATTTCTGTGGCACACCTCTGGGTTGATGAACACGATTTTTCTGAAATATATGCCCTCATTTGATGTTGTCAATGGAGAGCTGTGTCTAACACATCGATCAAAACTCTTTTGCTTTTAAAGGTCACAGCATTTGAATCACATCATTTTCATACTCATCAAACCATTCCGTGAACCCTCATGTGCTAAGGATGGAGGAGTCTTTGTGACTGACACACATGCCATATTGTATCTCTGCACCAATAATTAATCCTTTTTTAAAGTACCTGTCATGTCGATACAAAATCTAAATCGCCTGGATCTTCTCTGCACTTTTATATTGCTGTGCTGCCACCCAGCATGACTGGATAAAGTTATAGTTATATAATCATTAGTTTTACCATGCAGTGCTTTTATATACAGTACTCTCTTGAATCTTGATCTTTCTTTTTCAGCAAATGTAGGAGATTGAATTGCTTATAGTCAGTGCAGGTAGAGCCCCTGAAAGCAGATGACTGAAGTTACATCTGCCATATTGTTTTGTTTTTAGAGTGTATATAAAGTGGATGTATACAAACATAGTTTGCACATTTGAAGCTAGTCTGCACTGTAGCAGTGGGAAGATGGAGCGGTGGTACCCAAATACCGCTGATAGGCTACACAGTGTGTAGCCTATGAGACTGACCCTTGACCAATCGTGGGTCAGTCTCAGTTGTCAATCATGACACTTGCTCAGTTTTTTAGGCATCAAATAACTGAAATGATCACTATTGAACAAACATCAGTGTGATAAGAACTACATATAATGGCAGGCTTTGACAACTAAGCAAGAAAAATAAATAAAATTGATTGAAGGGGTTAGGTGGATAAATTATTTCTGACTTTAAATTGTTGAGTTGCAGGTAGTTTTTTGCCATCCATATAACACAGCAACTAGGCTTTCAGGGTCATCAGATCTCAGCGGAAGATATACCTGCGTGTGATCTGCATAGAAGTGAAAGGAGGCGTTGCAGCAGTGGAATATTTGGCTCAAAGGAAGCATTTAAATAGCAAATCTGATTGGGCCTAAAATTGAACCTTGTGGTACCTCACAGGTAATGTGTGTTTTAGAGGATTTGTAATTGCCTATGACTGAGCAGGTTACTTCTAAAAGGTAAGAATCAAACCAACTAAATGCAGTGAGGCCTAGGTGGTAGAGTGGGTGTTCTCCAACACGAAGGTTGCCGATTCAAACCCCACTCTTCCCCATCTGCATGCCGAAGTGTCCTTGGCAAGATACTGAACGCTAAATGGCCCCTCATAAATGCTGAGTGTACTAAAAATGTAAGTCGCTTTGGACAAAAGCGTCAGCTAAAATGACATGTAACATGTAACAGCATCCTTGAGGTCAACCCAGGTTCTCAGACAGTCGATTGAAATGGCCTGATCTACAGTATCAAATGTTGCACTTAGGTCTAGAAGGAATAAAATTGTGCTCTCTCCTCTGTCTGCTGCTCAATGAAGGTCATTGGTTACTCGGAGGAGGGCAGTTTCTATACTCTGTAATTTTCGAAAACCTGATTGAATTTTTTCAAAGATGTTTTTATGACAAATAAAAGATACAAGTTGGGTTGAAACCACTTTTCTAAAACTTTTGATAAAAATGGAAGTTTAGAGATCTGCCTATAATTAAGAACACAGGGTTCAAGGTTAGTTTTCTTTAGAGAAGTTGGACCACGGCATGTTTAAAACTGCAAAGAAAAATTCTCTCTGTTGGGGTAGATCACTAAAAATCATTAAAATACTTGGAATCAAAAACCTCTTTAAGGAATTTGGTGGGAATGATATCAGGGCTTCATGTAGTTGGTTTCATGTGGGCTATGATTTCAGGTAAAAAGGACAGGGACAAGGATTCAATTTGCAGAAATAAGTATGAATGTTCCTCTTGGCATTTTAAAATGCGTCAGGAGGAATTATTTATTGCCTTATGTCATTCTGTCTGTTTGTAAAAGCATTTTAAAAGCTCTCACACATCTCTTGTGAGGCGTCTACAAAATGAGAGTCGGGGGGTGATGATAGAATTTATTACTTGAGCTAAAATTCTGGGATTAGAGTAATTTATCAAAATCTAATTAGGAAAGAAGGATGCCTTTGCGTCTTTTACTGTCGGGTAGAAGACGCATACGGGTAGGTTATCATTGCAGCTTTCCAGATATCTTGGAATAAATGTAAGCTTGTTTTTTTTTCATTTCCTTTCCTTTCTCCTACACTAATATTGGGGGGTTTCATTTAGCCAGGGATCTTGGATAATTTGTCAATGTAGGGGGCTACAGAGTCCAGGACTGTCTGGCAGGGGTGATAACAAAGGGAGACCAGCTCCTCTGTGTTAGAATTTGGATTAAAAGCAGAGACAGAGGCAGAAGTAAAAAGCTCAGAAAACTTGCTAACAGACGTAGGATTAAAAACCAATACACAGATATCCTTTGTTTTAGTGTTGTTAAGGCTGAGACCATTAAAAAGGACAAATTTAATAGTGTGAACCCATGAGTGAGTTGGTACATGTATTGCCTGAGTGAGGATAACATGATTCCAGTGTCTCTATAAAATCTGTAATAAAACTCTGAATAGGGAAGCAGACATGTATGTTAAAGAGGAAAGGTGAAAATAATTAAATAAAAGGGTTTGTACCGTCATGGTTGAATGCACTTATTGTAGGTCCCTTTAGATTAAAGAGTCAGCTAAATGATATGTAATCCAATTTAAAAGTTGAGTATTTTATAAAAATGTTGTACAAAATGTGATGAAAGCTCAGCAAACTCCTCAATAGAAAAACTGTTAGGCTCGCTCTATAGATTATTAAACAATTTGCTGGGTTTTTGTAGTTAATTATGAAACCAAGGTGTTCGAATGAAATATATTACCAAAATTACATTTCAGTCGGACAACTCGCGTTTGAATGTTTATTCAACAGTAGAACAGGTTTAGTGTTTGCCGTCTAGGCTCCAACTTAATCACTCCCCCATATGATTAAACAGGAATTATGGGAGTGATGAGATAATACTGTAACCCCCCTGTCGGAGCCTACAGGTGAATGCTGGGGTGGTGGAGGGACTGAGACAATTGTCTGTAGTAATGCATAGCAGTTAGGAAGCAGAGAGAGTGATGGGAATTCCCTCTGCTTAAATAGACCGCCTAAGTAGATGAGTACTGTGGATGGTTGTCCCGCGGCAGCGAGGAGACAGGTTCGTCCTGCGGCAGCCGCGCCCGCTCATGTGGGGCCCGACGGGAGGAAGGAGTAGAAGTGTGAGGAGAAGGGAAGAAGGACCCGCACCAGAAGATGGTCTCACAAGGCGTCTGCACTTGGGCGAATGAAGACGCGCCGAAGCATGCCTGCGACTACCCCTGACGCAGAGACGCGATGGTCTCCAAGATCTGGCATGCAACAATGGAATTAGGCAGGGCAGATTACATATTAAATAGGGCTGTGAAATGATTAAAAATTTTAATCAAATTAATTACAGGTTTCTATGGATTAATCAGGATTAATCACATTACCAATTTTCTTGGTATATTTTGTGAGAACAAAAAAGATTTATGACAACAGACAGATATATACATTTAACATGTTTTCTTTTTTTATTCATAAATAAACAAAACAATGGTGCTGTAACTCAGCAGTTATTTTGCAGTTCTCTTTGCTATTCCATATGGAACATTCATTCTAAACAGAATTCGGGCTTCTTAGCCATTGTATGGGTTAATAAAACTTTTTTCTTTTCTTTTTAAATCAAACAGAAATTATTTGGGCCTCTTAGCCATTGTTTTTATAGTATGATTGAGCATTTTTAAATTTTTTGTCAAACAACCAATCACCACACCATGGCACAATGTAATGCCTCTAAAGGCCCTCTTAGCTAGTCTCTCTTCAGCCAGTTGGTGAGGCAAACTAACTTCTTCACATTCTCTGACAGTAAAGCTGACCGCTTCTTTTGCACAATGTGTCCTGTGAGTGAAGCTGGTTTGGCGGATTCCACTTGAACGCCCCTCGCGACCAACTCATGCTCCGTGTTGAGGTGGGACTTTAAGCGGCTTTGCTCCGGTGAAACAATAACGTCTTCCCGCAGAGTGTGTATATCACCTTGGTTTTATTGAATGTTCCATCTTTGTTTTTTTGGAGCATGATCTTCCCAGAAGGTGATGTTTGTTTGTTTGAACAGCAGCTGCCGTCTGACTGCATTAGAGCGGACACTAGTGCAGAGTTGGCGGAAATGTGGGTAAATTGGAAGATCCTTCTGCGCATGCGTTAAATACGTTAAAAAAATTAACAAATTAATCCTGTAATTTAATCATAAAGCGTAAACGCGTTATTTTTCACAGCTCTAATATTAAAAGATCAAGGGTGCAGATGATGTTTGAGAATCAATATTCCTTCTTGTGGTGTCCAGCATAGCATGAGTAGCCTGGATGATGGAGGGCTGCACACGTAGCTGGGCCCCATCTTAGGGAGTCAGGGGAATAGCATTTAGGTGTTAGGCCTCAGCTCTGGCAGGGATGGCGAAGCTTTGAGGAGCGGTGTTGCCATTCCCCGTAGGCGCATGCCCAGCAGGAGAATATGCTACCTAGTGGGACTGTATCTGATTACAGGGGAATGTACTACCTACATAATGTGCATCCTCGGAAGCATGTAACAATGAAATAGCAGATCGAATGCTCTAAACCCAGCAACCAGCAGATTGCTGGGTTAGAGCTTTCGATCTGCTAATTCACTGTTGCGATGAATAGTATTTTACATTTGAACAGATATACATGTTATTCAATCTCATGAAGTATAGTTGAAAACCAGGACCTCGTCATGGGTTTGCGTCCGTCAATGGTGAAGAGAGGTGTCAATCAATGGGTTTGTAAGCGGTGATGCAGAAATTGTCATGGAAGAGAAGGGGTAGAAAGAATATTTTTTTGCAATGTAAATTAGAATGCCTAGTGACTAAATCTATCAGTTTTGGAGTGTTTTAAATATAATGATTACATTTGCTCTTCTAGTGTTACATCCTAGAGAGTGAGGTCATGCTTGGATAAAGGCAAGAGACCTTAGACACCTTAGAAACCCAAAGACATTCATCAACAGGACAGCTTCCAGCATCGTATCGATGTATGGTGAAAAATAACCCTGCCTTTACCTTAATACCAATTTGTGCACCAGTGAAATAGTGAGAGGAAGTCTTTGGTCATTGCCTGGAGGACGGGCCTTTTTAAGGCCATTGAGGATCAGCTGGATGGAGGGATTCATGAGAAGACTTTTGGAGGATTGATCTTGACATCTCATTTGAAACTGAACGTCTGCTAGCATAGCTTTAATACTTTGTGCTTTAAGATTACGGGATTCTAATGTATTCACGATGAAAGCACAAACTACCGGAATTTTAGTTGGTAAAGGACTGATGAGGAGTCTGGTACAAAAGGAAGAGTAGAAAAACCAAGCTGAGTCATATGCTTTAGTAGTTCCTTTCGCTAAACCAAGTCTCATGTAATTCGAGGCAGAGTGCAACAGATCCTGCAAGGGGCTTGGACGTGTTCAAATGATGATCATCTGATTGAATGAAGGGCATGGAATGCTGGAGGGCTTGGCCTGGGGACACATAGCTTTGAACTCTCTTCTGAAAGAGGAACACCTAACTCGCTGAAGAGGTTCCTAATTGCAGAGACGTTGCGAGCTGGTGGTGATGAGGGAAAGTCTATGACTAGGAAATCGTCCAAAAGATGTAGGACAAACAGGAGTTTGTACGAGTTGTAAAGAATCCAGCATAGTGGTTCTGAGGGAGCGTTAAAAATGGAGGGGCTACTGCGGCAACCGAATGTCAATTTAACAGAATAATACAACTTTGAATTCCATTTAATACAAAAAAGGTGCTATTGAGAGGGTTGAAGTGGAAGGACTTTGAAGGCATCGGTAGTGTCGGCCTTTCCTAGCCATGCACTGACACCTGCTAACTTAATCATCTGTATTGCATTGTCGACGGAAGCGTAGAATAAAGAAAAGGGTTCTTCGGGAAATAGGCTGTTTATGCCAGGAATTGTAGAATTGTGAGGAGCTGAGAGGTCGATGACGAGACGTTTTTTATTTGAATATTTCTTGGTGGCGATCCCGCTGGGGCTTACTCTGAAGATGGGAAAGGGGAGATTTGACAGTGGACCTATCATATATCCTTTTTTAACTTCTTTGATAGGAGTTCATCGACCACTTCTTGCTCTTTGCATGCAGACTGCAAGTTTTTACAGACATATGTCACTATAAGGAGCCAGCATAAACAGGCTAAAAAACCTTAGACCAAGCCGGTGATTGGGTAATAAACCTCTACTCTGGTGTTTTGACAGAGCCATAGAGAGAGCAGGGACATTCACAGGAGCTGATGGATGCTTCATGTTTATTTCCCGGATTTTGCAGGACGGAGCCTCCATTCGCTGTAAAGGATGGATTAAAGAAGTGGACCCTGGATGTTTGGCCTGAGGCTGATATCTTGAGAAAGACAATTCTAGTATTGCAGTTCTTGGACAGAGTGAGCTGGTTGGGAGGAAGGACCGTAGATGGAGCAGGCTAGGATTTTCTGGCCAGTAAAATGCAGCTGATTAGGGCAAGATCGACTACAGACCAATTTAATCGCTGATTAAATTTCTGAATGTACATGGCAGCTTTTGCGAAGAAAGATTTATGGTATTCATAGAAGAGTGATGCAACGTATGAGAGTGCGAGGTCTGAAATAATGGCTGAATAGGTGTCAAGTTCCTCTCTATGTAGTGGAGTAAAACTCACATATCGTGTCTCTGAAGACACCAAAGGCGACGTTGAATTCTGCCAAGGTTAGTGTTTTTGACAGTCGTGGGTCGCTATCTTTCATAACAACTGAAAAGTCCCTGCAATCCACATATCTTTTATCCGCAGTTTCCGAACCAGACAATATAATTGTTAGAATGTGGTTCCTAAGGGAATCAGGAATAGCTGCTGCTGGAGGGGAGAACCTGGTGCCCACGGCTGGGGCTGGAACTGCAGCTCCCAGAGTCCTTTGAGATGTGACGTCCGCTGGAGGTACTCACACTTGCGCCGGCCAGGAAGTAGCAGAGGATGGTCCGGGATTATTTGCATTGCACTTGGGGAAGGTGACGTTTAATTCTAAAGTTTGAATTCTTGTATTTATAACATTTAGAGACAATTTCATTTCTTGTAGAGTAGACAAAATTGGTGCTTCGGTGGATAGACCGTGCACTGGTGTCTTCTGCTTTTTTTGATGGTATATTGTCTGCGGTTCTAAGACAGGCTGGTGGAGCACAGTGCTTCTTTGCTGGAGCTTTGCCTTTACCTTTTGGAGGAGCGCTGACTGGATTATCGGCGCGTGAGCTGCGGTGTGTGTCATAATTCGGGCTATCTTGACTCAAGGGGAAATCAAAGAGTTCCTCGTGGTTTAGGCCAGCTGGGACTGATATCTTACGAGCATACAATTCTTCCAAGATGGGGTGAATGGGCCACCCGGCGAAACGTTTGTGGTTGACGCGGGAGCTTCGCCGCTGACGTTGGGTTTCAAAATCCTTCTCGGATTGAACTTCAACAGAGTGAACCTGGGTTTCGGGGATGAATCCGACTTCTTCCACTGAGGACTGAGCCTCATTCTCAAAATCTGAGATGCCAAGAGACATGGCAATTGACAGAAACATGAGGAAGCATAACAAATCTCATTAGTAGGTATACTGTAATGCTGATGCACATATCTGCAGTACTTGTAGCAGTTAGGAAGCAGAGAGAGTGATGGGAATTCCCTCTGCTTAAATAGACACCTTTTTGAAGTGGAGTACTGTGGACGGTTGTGGCAAGTGAAGTATGTCACATGATTGAAGCAGCGCAGCTCGAGTTGCCTGCCAGAACTAGCTCGCCGGTGTTGCTCCAAAAATGACAGCAACTCCCCCTCCCCTGCCAGACAGCTGGGGTGGATAAAGGCTTGTAAAATAGTGGGGGGTGCTTCAATAAGAGGACTATAGTGTCCTTGGGGAAGCCAAGTTTCTGTGATGACAATAAAGTCCAAATTATTAAAATATATAAAATCATGGCATAGACCATTTGAAAGACCACATTTCATGGGCGTGGAACTAAAAGAGGTGGGTAAAAGAATAGTTGTAGTCGTGCTCGAATTTAAGTGTTATGAATTTCTGCAGAGGGTCTGTGAGGGATATATAATAAAATCATAAAACATGACTTTTTAGTTTGCTCCATGTCCCATACAAATACATTGAGGAGGAAGGATTTATGATCTGTACTGCAGCGATTCACCAGGTGTTGATCAAGATGCTTTGGATGCCAAACTCGGCAAAAGAAAGATCGTTGATCCTTACACGTGGGATAGATTGAAGATCCAGATATATATTTTAGTTTTCATAGTTGTGAGCTGATACAAACGTGCTGTAGCTGCATAGATGTATATATATTCCAATTTTAGGCTTGTACGTTCGCTATTGTCACACAATGCATCAGCATGAGAGCTGGAAAAATGTATTTTGGAAAACCACTCATTAACAGACACATGCGGCTCAACACAGAAACCTCAATTTATTATTTCCTGTTTTTGAGTGGAGTAACCCTTGTCTCCTGTGAGCTGTGAATACAAAAAAAGCAAGCATTAAATGTAGCTCTGTGGGTTAGATTGTGAGTAGGTAGCATCACTGACAAGATTTATCAGTATTTACGAGGCTCTCTCGTGACCTGGCATCTCGTTTTCTGTGATGAACAGTAGAGAAAGCTACCTCAGGGGTTGATGCCACTTTCTGTTAATTTGGAGACAAACATGTAAAGGTGCGATGTGTCTTGACAGCTAGTATAGAGCGGAAAAAGAAACTCCAGTCTGTGATTTCCTCTCTCATGCTCCACCTGAGTCTCCATGCCCAGAGTGGTTCACCTCAGGATGATGTGAGGTGAGTTATTTTTGGTTCAGAGAAAGGCTGTGGGTCTGTGCGCACTGATTCTTTCTAACCTCAGGAGGATGCTTAACCTTTTCCATCCTTGATCAAATTGTCAGCTCATACATCTGACCTCATCATTACTTTGATTACATGTGACAGGTTTATGTAACAGACGATCCATATATGTGTCGCTTGTGATGAGCAAATGGGACAAGCCCAAGGTTAAGATCATACCTTTCCTGTCCAGTACCCGCAACAGGAGCCCTCAGAGGAGAGTTTGTGTTCTCAGATCTGACGCACATGGACAGCAAAGCTCTGTGTCGAAACACCTGTCCTTTAAGGCTCATTAAACCCTGCTGGTGCATGGCCACCTTCAGGCAGGCCAGCAGGTAGCCACGCAGGGAAGGTAGCAGCTAGAAAGATGAGTAAGCACACAAGCAAGCATGAGCGCAGTGTGGCAGGCTCCTGACAGAGAACATAGCCTTGTTCTTCATGCTGCCCGCATGCCTGATTAATGAGGACAAGGCCACTGGATGCAGGCTGAGTGAGCTGGTGAGCACAAAGGGAGCATAAGTAGACAAAGAGAGTGTGAATAAAAGAGACATATTAGTGATGGAGGCAGAGAGAGAGGCAGAGATAAGACTTTGGAGAACAGCGGACAGGAAATCAATTACCAGGCTCAGAAACAGTGATCCGACTTTCAATGCTCATTCATTTCAGAGGCTTGAATGAGTTCAGCTCTATGCTAGACAAGATTTCTGTTTCGTAATATCATTATACATTCAGAAGTGGGGGACAAAGTCTTTATTTTCTATAATCCAGCTCTCTCTCTGATGGTACAATAGAACTTCTCTGCCTACTCCCAGTTATTATGAGTCCACATAATTGCAAGTTACCTCATTACATTATTTAAGTTTTCACCAAAAATATATTCATTAAATTACTGAATTACATGTATTAGGGTTAAAAAGAAATCCTGAGTAGATTAGTTAATTTACGTTATAATGATACGCTGTCTGAGGAGAGGTGAGAGACTGTCAGTGGTGCAGACATGCATTACAACTGCTCACATTCATTATTCACAACAACCTCCATTCTCCAGACCCAGTCAGAAGAAGCTGGTGTCATAGTGGCAGGGCTAGCTGGTGAGCTGCAGAAGCTGACAAGCTATAATCACCTACCAACATTTTTATTTTCAGAGTAATGTACCATTGCACCCCCCCTCACATGCACACACTCTCAACCCTTCTGTGCCTATTGTGACCAGGGAGTGGGAAGAAACTCTCCTTGCGTGTGGAGTTTTGTCTGCCTAGATTTTCTGTGGGTATTCGTTCTTTAACACTCCAAAGACATACAGATTAATTTAAGGTTAATTATATATCATAGGGATGAATGGGAATGGGAATGGTTGTTGTAATAATGACCAAATTGCAGCCCAGAGCTGAGCACTACGTTTTAAACAAAGCCAGAACACAATCAGTGGGAACAATGTTTACAGCCAGAAGCACTTCTTCAGTCCTCACATAAAAATGTGATACAGTGCAGAGTGAGGCTCTCCAGCCGTGGGCTATGGCACTTAGTTTCAGCATGGGGTTGTTGCAGGGTAGCTCAGCCTCAGTTTTGCCAAACTTGGTAGCGTGACAGGAGAAATGTCAGCCACCAGTGAACCCCGGTGAGCCTGACGTCGTGCTGGCTATGACAGAAAAATAAGCTGCTTTCAGACATGCCCCCAACTCTGCAGTTCCCCCTGTTTTCTCTGGACGAGGTGCATGTGTGAACGCAAATGTCAGAATGAGATGCTCCACAGTCTCTGCAGACTTTTCTCCACCTGACCTCTTAAAATCGTGAATCACCGCGAGTGACTGAGACAGACGCAATAATGACAAAAACGTAAAAAACAAATACATGTATCTCCCAGTGAAAAAAAAAGTGGCAGTCAAGACAATTTGTGGTGATAAGCGTCTGTGGGTTGTCGTGAAATTCCCGTGATCTGCCCAGGAGAGTTAATACGTCGCTTCCTGTTTGCCTGCTGCTCCACCTCCTGCCTGAATAATGTGGAGGATTTGTTGCTGTTGTGAACCCGTCTGTGCAGAGAACCTCCGGCTGTGTTGTGCATGTGTGAAAGGCAAACTGAAGGTAAACTCCATAGCCAGTGCTCTGTATCCGTAAACTATAGATATCTACATGGAAAACAAGCAGTGGTCAAGTTATCACACCCTCAAAGCTTTGAACAAATGTAGACCATGATCAATATCTTTCCATCCATAGAGAATAGGTTTTTTGTCTCTATAGCACAAAGCAGTAGCCTCTGTGAGTGATACTTTTTCAAAAACCTTTTCACTGCCATTACTGTATGAGGCGTACATTACCTGTCCGCCTCATCAGTACAAGTTTCAAAAGAAATCTGACGTTTACATTTCACGTTTCGAATAGTACACCTGTTTGCTCTTTCCCTTCCTCTAATGTGAACACATTAACAGGCGTTTGCCATTTTTGCTGTGAATGAGCTGTCAGCCTCTTTCACCCGGGCTTGAGAAGATGTGGGCTTATCACAATAGTGCATGACAGAATAAAATGTTAATGGAGGGCAGGCCACGCACTGTGAGGCTGCTGGAGCTCTGATCATCCTCTTTGCGCTCCCTCATCAGCCCGAGCTGTCACAGAAGGCGACAGTGTTGACGGAAAATGCGGTGGCCGACCTTATCGCTTTTCTGATGGTTTTCTTAAGGACTACGACACAAAGGTGTTACAGTAATAGCAACTATGTCTTTTGTTTATGCACTGATGGGTAAACTATAGAGATGTCAGGGCAAAACAATGGTTGGATTCCCACAATTTATAATGTTCATCATAGGTTTTTGTTATTAATCAGGTAATTTCTTGGATATTGTAATCTATAATTGCAAAAAGGGCTCATGTAAGTAAGAATTGGACATTTGGAGAAATATATTGATATCTTGCTTAGAGCAGAAGTTCCAAAATTGGAACCAAAACAAAACCAAGTCACTACTTCATACACCATTTTATGAAAGTCTCCGCTCATACCAAATGCGTATTAATGCACATTTCACAATTCATAAGAATAATTGTAATATTTATTTTAGCCACCTAACAATAAAGAAGTGGAATTAATGTTAAATATGTTCCATGCATTAATTGAATCGATATTAGTGAAATAATAAAGGCCAACAGAAGAACTATCTGAAAAGAGTAATGAAAATTAGACAAAAAGTAAAACAGGTTGAGTAAGGTCATGTGACTTTAAAACTAAATTGGAAAATAATACTTTCCTTTTTGTCTAAAAATTAGCAACCACCCAACTTCAATGATAATGGGTTAGGGTTTGTTTTTTTTTGTAAATTTTTTTCATAACCACACCCAGCGGTGATGTCACAGGGTCGTGAAATACACCTGTACATCCCTGCAAACACGTTATTTCCAGCACGCCTCAAGTTGCTCTTCAACCTAAATTCATCTTTTGTTTTTATTTATTCAGTTAATTATGTTAAATGATTAAAAGAGCCTGGCCAGCAGTTTCCCCATATCCAGTCTTCATGTTGAGGTAAGGTCGGCAAGGTGGTAAACGGTTAGCAGTGGCACCTCACAGCAAAAAGGTTCCCACTCCCTCGGTTTTGGCGGGGGTCTTTCTGTGAGGAGTTTGTACTTTTTCCCTGTGTCTGCTTGGGTTTTCCTGATAAAGATAAACGATAAAAGCTCAATTCAGAGGCTGTATCTAACCGTCTGAGCTTTGGTTTCTCAGGGATGTAATGATACATTTGTCGACCTTGTTTGAAGGAGCCCAAATGGGAAAGTGTAATCGCAGAGACCAGAGTCAATTTCTGAGACCCAATCAGTTTTAAATGTAATCTGTGAATCGAGACACAACTGGAGGGATGGAAGGATGGATGCTAAAGAGTGACAACAGTCTTCTCATGTAAAAAAGGATAAATTCCTGTCAAATGTTTTTTTTTGACACACAATGTGACTCGGAATCTACAAGTAAAATGGAATTTGTTGCTTGAAAATGCATTTGGATTTAAGTGTAGCATCACAGAAGATTGGGGCATTGAAAAGAGTAAACACAGACGCGTCAAGGACTAATCCCAGCGGCACACTGCTCGTTGAATTTGATACAAGCTGTCCACTGCACTCCTAGATGGAAAGCCTAGCAGTGTGATTGCACTGGCACAAGTCGAGAGCAGTTCAACAATGTGAAGAGACACCTGCTTAAAGGCACTCACACATACACAAGCTCATTCAACATCAGTGAGAGTGAGGCTACGCTCTGTGACAATGGATTATATTTCTAAAAATCAAGGCTGGAAATGGCTGTGAATGCCTTCAAACAAATGAAGGCATTATGGACGGACGAATGGAAGATGAAGCCTTTAAAATCCATGAGGAGCATCATACGCTTACGTTCTTAAACACAAACCTTTGATTCCCTGCAGCTAGAAACTATGATATTTCATTTCATTTCTCTACTGGAGTAACAGTGATAAATATGAGAAAGGCGCATCACAGTGAGGGAAAATATATTTTCCATCTTTAATGTCTGTGTTTCTTTTCATCAAGATATAACTTTAATGTTATATTTCTGAGGATTTTAACTTATTTTGTACAGCCGAAAACGAGGTTCTATGTTGAGTAGAGTAATGGCATCGTGAGCACAGAAACTGTGTGTGGGTGTTGTTATCTGAGCTTCTGTCTTTCATTTTGTTGCTGGTCTGAGTGTGTGGTGGTGCATGTGCAATCTTTATTTACAGTCTATGGTCTCACATGGAGGCTCAGACTCTGACAGGAACACCAACCTGTGGATGAAACAATACAGATCCGTTTGATCCAATCCCTTGGATTTCAGAAACACCCTGTTGAGAAGACAAGCATTTGTTTTGGTCCATGAGATCAGTCCTAGAGAGTGTGATCATTGCTTCGGAGCCATAGATGTATTCCATAAACAGTGAGCCGCATTATCATCTCCTCATGTATTATTCATCAGTTAATCAACTCCATAATATCCCATGATGTGCTGTGAGGATCCCATGAATGAAATGTCGCCATCAATATGCCTACACACTAACATAAATGGCACTATCAGGTAAGGGAATCATGTTTGGAATGTGTAGGTAGCAGCCAGCTCAGGTTCCGATAGAATCATAAATTGAGCTTTGCAAGAATATGCAAGCGGCAGAGATGAATATAACACGCTGAGTTGTGTGCAGCCAATTTGAGCCCTTAGGGGAAGCGTAGAGGGATTCTTTATATCATAATGGGGAATGGAAATTATATTTTGCAGAAGCAACTATGATTGTTTCATGCATGCACACAACACACATGCACTCACACACACAATCTAATATCCCATCTTTGAGAGGCTCGGATTAACTTGATCCTCAGTAGTTTCAGATCACATCTTTCTGAAGCAGCATCCATCTTAAACTCATACAGGCCTCTGGCCTCGTCACAGACTGCTCTCTTAAATAATTTACCTGATTTACAGCCCCTTATACCAGCTGCAATTCAGTCTGAATAAACAAGGAGCAGATGGCCACTTGGATGCACAAGTGTCAATCAGCTAGGATAGAGGCGACAAGAGATTCTTGAGAGCCCCTAGGCGCCCTTTCTGAGAAAATGCAAATGTTTGCATACACATTAACGTACACACAAACGTATTCCAAAACATATTCATTCACAGAGCGGTCAGATCAAGTGATGAAGATTCCTTCCTGTCTGTTTTAAAGGAACCACCCACACAGTGGAACATACACTGAAGTCAACACATTTTCTGTGTCCAGTACCAAAACTTGTGTTGAATGCATTTCACTCCTCCCTTCAGTTTTTGATCAGCCCAAAATCAAAGTATTTTCATTTATATTTGCTTACTTGCAGTCTTCATCCTGACTGTCCACGTTGACTGCTACATCGCTGCTGATTATTGATCAGAAGATTACCATTGCAAACTTCACTAGATACGTTCTATGGGATGATAATCCAGGATTTTTGTTTCCCTGGATCTATGACCCTGTGACAATGTTATTTTGTTTTCAAGGATGAACCAGACTCCAGTATGCCATAAACTGCATTTTAATGTACTGTAAATTAGTAACTGTTAATATAATGGTTTAATTGCAGGTACCCCTTAATCTCAAAGTGAGTTCATGTCTTTATATACTATGTAAATGTATGCTTCTATGCATGTAAGTAAAATAAAAAAGCTGTGAGGTTTCATTGATGTGATATTATGCAGCTTAATTCCTCTGCACTGCCAAGGATGGATTAATAGAAACTGGACCTCTGGGCACAGAGAAGGGAATCGCTATTGAAATATACAGAACCTCCAGACTGCTCTGATGGTCTTCAGCTGGGGAGACACACACCACGGAATCACAGATGATGGTGGGAAGTTAGCGAGCCAGTCACAGAAAAGTTGTCTGCTAGAAATTGTCTGTCAGTGCAAATTCATATGTTTTTGAGGCGTAGCTTTGACAAGACAGAGCTAATGGGAGGAGGTGGGATGTATCAGTTGCATATTCTCAAAGTACAGCCTGCTCACGCTCTCATTTCCTACTGGTGATAGTTACAGGGGCTGAAAAAATGTGGTTCCATTCACTCCAATTAAATCATATTTCAATCTAAATCCAAATTGGGCACACTGTGTCTTTGTCCATATCCATAACTACTGAGTACTGGGATTTGTGTTTTCCCATTGAAGTTTTTGATTACTAACAGGATAGGCAAGCTTTTTTTTTCTCATTCATAGAAACATTTTCACATGGAAGCCAATTTATGTAGAGTGCCTTCCTCCTGTCAGGGTAACCTCCAGATAACTACCGCACTGTAGCTTGCTATAGTACATGCATTGTTCAAACAGGATTGAGGTGAATATCTGTATTTATTGCTATGGCAGTATGTCTTTCTGTTCTTTGTCCCTGTTCTCTTGTCTCTCCTCCAGCTACCTGATTAAACCAGTCAGTCCTCAATGAGGTGCACCTGGCCAGGGAAACGAGGGCTTCCACTGTGGGGACTGCTGGTTTTGCTGGGCCTCAGCCTGGTATTTTAATGTTAATTTTGTCATTTGATGTTAATAAATCCCATGGTGTGGGTTGATTTAAAGATGTTCTGTTATGTGTCAGTGGTGGTAAATGATTGTATGCACCATTGTGCCACTCAATGCAAATGTCCTCATTTTGTAATTAAGGATTATCCAATCTTATGGGGGGGGTGTAAAAATATTGATTAAACAGTATTTATACTAATGAGAAATATACACAGTTTTAAGCAACACAGACTAGAACAAAGTGGATCAAAATTGTTGTTTCTATCTTCTATGCTCCTGTTGTCTCTGTCATTTTCTTCTGTAAAATCTTCAGTCACACACCAGGAGAGACAGAGTAGGTCAGTGGGGGGCTGGACTGGGTACTGAGGGGTCAGGTGGCAGATCTTCTCATGGGAAATTGTGCATTAATTATGAGCCAAATTCCAACCCCATTACTTTCTGGACTGTGAACCACAAAGGGTTATACTTATTAATCTGCATGTTAATTTCCCCCGTTTTATATCCATAATGCCCATTAATATTAATGTCTTACATTAGCTCTTATATTAGCCCATGATTTGTGAGTATAATTCAACACAGGTTTTTTTTGTGGACAATTCCCCCCAGCCAAGCGTTATACAGTGTTATATGATCCACATTTAAATAGTTAAAATGTAATTTTACGGTTGGCAGTACAATGATGGTTGCATTGTTTCTGTCAACTTTTAAAAAGTATAACCACGCTTGAGAAGGCTTTCGGCTCGCCATTGCCTCCAATTACCGACACCATTGCCTGATGGACACCTTTCCATAAATGTGTTACTGCCTTTGCAGATGAACTAGTGCGAAAGTATAGATGTGGAAGCCACTTGCATAGGCTCTCCATTGGATCTACTTGGTCTCTCACCTGATTTCACTTGCTCTCTTACCAATTTAATAAATTACTTTAAATACTGGATATTCAGTTCATGGCCACAACACGCCTCCGCGCTGGTGACAGCTGGTGGCCAGAGATTAACCGATTAGATTTCAGTGGTCGAAGATCACCTCATATGAATCTAGGAAACAAATTCATGATGGAAACTACACTGGGCGTTGGAGGTTGACAACGATGGTGAATTAAATCTAGTTTTTTTATATAAAGGAAGTAAATTCCTAAAGAAAACAATTCCTACAATATTAGATACTTACGCTCGAATGAGAACATCACTAGGACAAATTTTTTTATAAAATGTTCTAACACCTTAATCTTACCCACTGAACCTTTCAATACAAACAGCGGCTGACAGTATGTTGTGTGTTGTCAAGCGGTGATTACTTTTTTGCATCATCATTTATTGCATGCTTTTATAATAAAAAAGAAAACCCACACATTCAGCTGCAGAGTGAGTATAGGACTCATACGTGTAATAGAGTATTTTCAAACTATGGAATCGCTACTTAAAGGGACTCTTACCTTTGTTGCATTTTTACACTTTTTGTGGATAAGGTTAAATTGGTATTAATAAGGTAATGACACTCTAAAATGCAAGACAGACCCACCAGGAGTTAAAACAAATTATTTCACTCTCGTAATATTTAGTGAAAACTTCAACCAATAAAATTCTTCGGACCGAAGGACCTTATTGGCCGACAGACCTGTCTGTTTGCTGCATGGACGTGCAGGTTTTTTTTCGTCTGCTTCTTGTGGCGCATTCGGGCCCGCGTCATCAAGGCGGTGACGGTACCGGTGCTTCTGAATCCGAATCCATTGCTTTGGTAAACAAAAACTCACGTGCGTGCGCGGAGGCAGTAGGTTGTAAATCTGCTTGTAAATAAAGTTTCTTCAAAAAAACACCGCGGATGGGAACGAGGGGGTGGGGCATTGGAGGAAGGCGGGATGATTCGAATGTGCTGTAATTCTCAAATGCAACAAAGGTAAGAGTCCCTTTAAAGTGAGGCAAAGTAATCCATGTGAATACTTCTTCCTACATTCATGGGTAGAAAAAGACTGGGAGCAAAACCACTCTTAGTTGCACAAAGTGTGAGTGACTATACTCACAAAATCAGCTCACCTTACCACAGGAGGGAAAGGTTGCTCTGACTGATGCCCAGGACTACAGGACCTCATCACCCTTCAGCTGCTAAAAAACAAACCTGATGAAGAGCCAGGGTCCAGGTCAGCAGAGTGACAAAAACTGCTTGGAGAAAAAGCTGTGGAATAAATTGGTGCATTCCCTGTTGTTTCCACACATGCAGTAGCTAAGAGCAGGATATTTAATTTCTGTGGAACTAATGACTGTCTACCATTAAAATCACTGTAAGCTTGTGTCTAACAGAGAAGGCTGGGTTACCAGCCAGGCACAGCAGTGAAGTGGCACCTGTCGTCGAAGAATACAAGAAAGAAAAAAGCTTTATTATTAATTATCATACACACGACAACAGATAGTGCAGCTGTATTAGTAATTATAGTATTATAGCATATTACCAAATTGGACTTATTTCAGCCAACCAACATTGTTGACTTGTATTATCTCAGTGTTTGGTTATGTTAACATAAAACTAAGGTACCACACAGTGCATTGTGAATATGTATCGCTTTAACAAGGACTGTTGTTGCTGCTTTTCATCCGATGTACTCAGCACTCTCCATTTCCATAACCATCGCACAAACCGGTATCATGGTTCATAGTGCTCGTGCACTACATGTAACAAGCATGAGACATAGCCTGATACAATCTAATGAAAAGTAGGTCAATAATGAGATTGGTGAAAGCTCCAGCAGCCTCTGAATGAAAGGTCACATACACTGAGTGTTTTTATAACAAAGGAGACAGGATCAGGTGCAATTATTGAACCGGGACTGAGATGTGCAGCTGTACAAACTGAATGTCTGATCGTTGAACTATTTACCCAGGAGCGACCAGCGATCTTCCAAGATTTTGACATGACTTACCAGACTCACCACAGGACATTCACGTCCTAGTTTGATAACAGGCTGTGGTCTTTCATTTAAAAAATGTTCAATATCTAAACATACAGAGTGTTAGGGTTAGAGTGTTTTATTAGTTTGTGGGGTGAAGTGGACCTGAACTCTGCAGAGTTGTTTGACCTTACGAAGAGCAGCAGCCACATCGATCAGCTGCTGTGTTCTGTAAAAAATGATGAGGCAGCCGTAATGTGGCATTGAAAGGGACAGAGAGCAGACAGACTGGAGAGCAAAGAGGGCTGCTGACCAGTCAGTGGGGCTCTAAAATTAAGAAAAATAGGTACAGTTGTTGGTTCCATTTTTTATTGAGTTGCTTCAAGACAATATGTCTTGTTTCTGCCTCTGAGCTGGAACAGTAAAATGTAATATATGACGTCAGGAATGTGAAGCTTCTCTTATAAGTTTAAAATGTTTTTCCTGGATCTCAGTTCTCCTGCAGATTTCACTGAGTTGCCTATAAGGTAGGGTACAACCACACCTCTACGTCTTCTTTTAAAAATAGCATTGTCAAACTAAAACGACCTCTGTCCACATGAGTGTTTTAGTTCTGCATCAGTTTTAATCATGTCCATACTAAAAAGTCGAAAATGCATGTCATGTTGCCTTCACTTACACTGAAGCGTGCACGTTCACACACGGATTGCTCCAAAAATAGCTCCACTATGAATGTTAGCATTTGTGTCATTGCAAAATGCAGAGTTTACCTGCACAACGGCTGTCATCAAAATACCTGATAACAAAGCAGATGTGAGTGTCTACGTGATTCTTTTCAAACATCCATGTTTCTGCTCATCCAAGATTAAATGCAGTGCCTTAGTATTTGAACTAAAACGGGGTCAGCAGCATTTTCGAACTTCTCTATTCTAGCAACTCGAAAACTCTTGTGTTGTGCATGGCAGGCGTATCAGTAGCACGGTTGATTAGTAGTATGGATGTAGCCTTAGGAGAAGGCACTGTTAATCCAATTCTACAACTTTCAGAATAGACAGCCTCTAGGAAGTGCAGTAAGAAGTAGTGCTTCGATTAATTCCAAAAGACTTTTGCTCTAGGAAAATGGAATCACTGAAGTAATGACTCCATCATGCAGCATTCTTTACTGCTTCTAACTCTGCATTAGCTGTTCAGTTTGTAGCTTTTTTACATCAGTTTAAAAGCTGCTCTATAAGGGTAGAAGAACAAGGCTTGAGATATGTTCTGTCTTCTTGAACTGAGGTAGCTTTTGTGCCTAAACTATGTCTACAGACTGGCTCTGTTTTTTTGTTTTAATTAAATACAGCTCAGTCAATAAGTTAAAAGTATATTGAGCTTCCTGTACATAAACAGAATAATGAGAGAAAAGCAACTAAGCCTATTTCATTAAGATTATTGAAAAATCTGGGCAGTGGTAGAAAAAATGAAATGAGCTGTTTTCAACTCTCATGTTCGTTTGTGACATTAAGACCTCTCTTCAAATCTTGTGGCTTAATAGACACTAAATTAATATTTAAAAAAAAACATGTTTTATAAAGGAGAACCAGGGTCAGGAGAATTATTAAAGAAATGCATTCACCTTTTTCCGGGAAGCTGAGTAATGGCTGATACTCAATGACCCCCTTTTCAGGTGCAATGTGTTGTACTGTACTACATACGGCCGTGCGGCAATTGCTGTAATGCGGTCCACTCTTTAGTTGCCACAGTAACTAAGTGACGGAGTGAGGAGTTTTAAAACATGAGCTGGTCGTGTAAGGGTCTAGGCAGGATCATAGAGAGAAATGATCATATCAGGCGGTTGGTGCACGAGGAACTCTGATAATAGGCTCAGAGGAAACTGCCCTAGTGATAAAGGAAGCCCTGCATTAAATGTAACATGTCATGTAGTTAAAAAGCAATTAGCTCTAACCTACTTCCCACTAATATAAGAAGGGCAGAGGACATATCTTGAGCGATCGGTGGATGGAGAAGTGGTTGCGAGGTTCCACCGTTACATGCCTTCAACCAATCTAGTTAGTTAGCTAACTAACCAGTCTGAGCTGTCATGATGTTCTATCCTGTTTTTACCACCTCAACTAACAAATTAAAAATCTTCACTAACACGTAGGAGCTTGGGTTTAAGACCTATGCTGTAGCCAGCCACCAGGTGGCGATCAAAACATTTTGGATTCACATTAGGGGAGTGGTTAATTCATCCATCTATATGTACAATAGTTACAATAGACAATAGTTCCACCTTAAAAAAATACTCCAAGAAGACACTCAGTGCATTTGGAAAATGCGTTACCCAGATAATTTACTGATATTTTGAGTAAATACATTTCGGGGGGACATAACATTTTCTTAAAAATTATAATTGTTTTTGAATATTAGTGTTGTTTATATACAGGAGATAAAAGCAGGAAGGATGGTCTCTGGTCTCTAAAACTAAAATTCAGACACTTCTATATGTTGGAACTCTGCCTTTTCAATTACAGAGAGGAGACCAGTGAACCTGTAACTCAGCTACAGATCGAACGTAGGCCAGGATTTCATGGACAAATGATTCTGAGCCCAACTCTTTAACTCATTCATGTAGAAACCTGTGCCAAGAAAAGGGTAATCCGTTGAGCCCAAATTTGTTCTTTAAAAAAAAATCTAGATTGATGCAGCTGTTTTATATGAGGCTTAATTATGGTTATGTTGTAGGTTTTAATTAAAAACACAATTATCCTTCATAAAAAGTAAGAGACATCTAATGGGCTGTCTCGTGCTCTCATGTACAGTAATTAGTCACACAACCACCACGTTTAGAAGCTTAAACAGCCGGCAGTGATTGCTACATCAACCGTGAGAAATCCAGTTTAGAAAGCAAAGCATGGGGCCTATGGGTAAATATGATAACTGATGCTGTGGTAAGAAAAACCCCCAAAAATAAAAAGGGGGGACGATTAGGGGTGAGATCGCCCAAAGACATTAAGCATGTTTCTGGCATTTGTGTTTGCGAGACAGATATCCTCTCTCTCCTTTGTCTCCTCTCATAGAAGTCCTCGATCAATGTCAAGGCATCCCAGACTCCAGTGATAAACAGTTTAAAAAATAGACTTTCCAATCATCCCATTTATCCGTCTTCTGGGTGACGGACAGAATCCTACAAACTCATAATCAGCTGCTGGACAAAGACTTCCGGAGACAGTGATACAGTGGACAAACGCAATGGACTGTTTGAGCTGTGTGCTTTTATATGATACATTACCGGTCCGAGCCCCATTTTTCACAGCGGAGCGACACAGATAGGACGAGGGCTTCCTGGTTAGCACGGGCACATTTGGATGAGGAAAAAAAGTGCTGTCTCACTCTGAGGTGAGGAAAAGCAATGTAATTGATCCTTATTTTTCATTGCCGCGCACATTAGCGGCGGTGAGTCATTAGGACGGCGAAGCTCATCAGCGTGATGATGGATGCAGAGTTGTGACAGCGAATCCAGCCAGAAAGCCAAACACTTGAGCTGAGGCCCTTCATCACCGTGGACAGAATGATCAGTAGTTCTGTCTCCCTGAAACAGTGATCACAACAAAACTGCTCTGACAAAGCACTGGCTTTATTTATTTATTTGTTTACTGGAAGGTTTTTTCCATTTCTGTTAAGCTTTACATGTGAATATGGTCGAGATCTGGAGTTTTTCGTGACAACGCGATTGATTGGGGGGGACAAGTGTCTCTCGTCAAGTGGTCTGTTCATCAAGGCCGGCTACCTGTCCGGCTAATGAAGTCAGGGAGCCTCGGAGCACACAGAGGTCTCCTCTCCCACCAACATGGTCAAACAGCAATGCATGAGGGATCACACCAATCTCACTACTGTACCCACCCAACCCCCTCCCTCCCCCATCCACTCCGGAGCTGAAAAAGACTCTTCAGCACGAATGGATTCGAAAAGAAGAAGCAGCTGCAGCACCAACTTGTAATTCAGAGGCATTCACCCACGTCTAGTTCTTTTTTTAAATCCAGTAATGATGGTGGGGGGGATAAAATGGAAACATCTTTGCTGACGTCCACAGAGGAGAGCTTTCGAGAAGTTTTGTACTGAAGAGCAGAGCCCAACATTTGCGAATCCAGAAAGTCCCTCTCCAGCCCACTCATGAAGAAAAGATCTGCCACTGAGGAAGGAGAGGTCAGAAAAAGAAGCTGCTTTAAGGATGACAACCAAACTCTCAATATTAATTCATAACCTAAGAAACCCTGGTTGGTTTTTTTTTAAGTGAGGGGGAAACCCTGTTAGAAAAGGCAAATAACTCCTTTCATAAGTTCCTGAGTTTTTTACCACTGGTGTGTCATTATCGACAACCCGAACACACTGAAAAATGAGGTGCTCAGTCTCATCTCTGGTTACACAATTCCATCACCGTCAATCTGAGCCAATAAAAACCTGTGTCGAGTCTTTTGACCCCAGAATGAATGCTGATTGAATCTATTCCCATTGCAAACAATAGCCAGATGTTTGTAGATGTTTTTTAGACAGTGGAAAAAGGGGACTTTAAAGTAAAGGTTTGGGAGTCATGATTCAAAATAATAACCTGTGTAGGTAATTTATATGTCACAACTTTTGAGTAACAAGTGGAATATTTGTTACTACATTACTTTGAATGGTTTTCAGTTGTCTTAACAAATGATGAGACAGTCGATGTTTAGCTTGGCACAGGTCAAGAAAGGAATATTCTCTTTGACCATTGCATTTGGCCTGGAACATTGTCTTCCAGAGTTAAATGTGCACGGATGTGATTTGCAGAGGTGTTCTAGGTGTGGCAGTTTGAGATTTAGTTGAATGAATTTTGGGTAAAGTGTAAAAGTGATATGTCTTCTCAATTGCAAACACACCGACTGTCATTTTGTAATATATGAACCAGTGATTGTTCCTCTGATTGTTCCTGTCTGGAAGTTCAGCATAATTCTTACTGTCTTCACCTTAAAAGTTCTACACATCATCTGTTGGAGCTGAAATGTTGACGTCAAAACTAGATCAATTAGAAAACTTGTAGCATGCTAATCACTGCATTCATCAGGTCTGTATCACAGACTCTATATAAAGATGGCCATATTGCACATGTAGAGCCAAAATCTGCACTGTAGCAATTGGTCTTGTCAATTCAGGTGCTGGACCAATCACGAGTCTTTCTCAGCTGGGAGAACCTCCTGTGGAGACCAGGACAAGGAGAGTTGTTGTTTTCTAAATAATCTGAAACTCACTGATATAATAAAACTAATGCAGTTGATATGTTGTGGATGTCAGACTGAAACGACATGTGACATCTGGGAGGTGGTGTTGTAACAGATATTTAACAGACATAGAAATTGAAGAGACGCCTTTTGACAAAATTGTCCTTTTACTTAGCGGCAGAGTTTGTCTCACTCTTAATGTCTCACTCTTCAGACACATTTGATCATGTTCACAGAACACACAAACAAACACAATTCAACACTTTACACCATTCATCACTGTCTCTGTCATAAATGCATGCTCAAAGATACCACACAGTATCTCCAGGAGAGCACAACAGCCCGAACCAGTACACTTTGAACATTTTATACACACAATGCAAAAACGCTAAACTAATCAATCAATCAATCAATCAAATTTTATTTGTATAGTGCATATTCACCAATCACAATTTGTCTCATAGGGCTTTAACATGGTGTGACATCCTCAGTCTTTAACCTTCAACAAGAGCAAGGAAAAACTACTAAAAAGCCTTTTAACAGGTAAAAATAACATTGAAACCTCAGAGAGAGCCACATGTGAGGGATCCCTCTCCCAGGACGGACAGAAGTGCAATAGATGTAAAATGTACTATATATTAAGCAGTCCTGCTGCAATCATAGCCTATGGTCAGCAGTCGCAGCCAGCAAGATCAGGATCCACTATCAAGATCGGATGCCACTGCCACTGGTTAGTTATAGCAGCATAACTAAGATCAGGTCTAAGACAAGTCTGGATCAGCTCTACCTATAAGCTTTCCCAAAAAGGAAGGTTTTATTCAACATGAACAAAAACACACAAAACCCGCCTTTTCATATCGAGCTAACAAAGTAGCCATCCCTTGGGCCAGCCATGGTCTCACACTGCCCCTTACTGACCGGGAGCTGCCGCAATGGCACACACTTAGAAATTATTATTAACAGTAAACTTAAACAAAATATAACATTAATGTGATAGTACTTTAGTAGGCATCACACGTGCACCCATGTGACAGAGAGGACGAAATATGAAAAACACTGATTAAGATCGATATTTCTATTTGGCAGGATGTTCAATTTACTTGAAATGGCATGCCACTAGTGGTGTTGTGACGACTGCCGTATGCTCAGCACCTGCGGGGGAGTGGAAGACACAGAGAGCTGTAAACTGCCATCCTCTGGGAGCTGCTGCTTTTTGTAGTTTTGGCAAAGCTGAATGAGCATCTGGTAATTGGAAACGATCACCATAACAGTAAACTTGGCTGATAACGGAGGCGACGCAGCCAAGACACAGAATCAATGTGTTTGGCATCATGACGACTATTAAAAGGTATTTTAGTGAAAATGGCTCCACGCTTATTTTTCTGTTGTAATTAGACTTGTAATTACGCCATTTTAGGCCTAAAATTTAATATTCCTGTTGTTGAACTATTTAATTGACGGATAAAGTGTTTTATTTTTTGTTTTGATAAAAAGTATGGCTCGCTGCGTCTTATTAGACTGTAACTCTTTTAAAATGAGAACATATTTCTAGTAATGTCTAATTTGATATAAAGTTTGGCTTTTTACATCTTATAAGTACACTGTAAAAAAATAAATCTCAACTATGGCATCATGGACAAAAAGAGGGCCGATCTTCTGTCCCTATAATT
Source organism: Pseudopleuronectes americanus (assembly GCA_038501795.1). Taxonomy (NCBI): domain Eukaryota; kingdom Metazoa; phylum Chordata; class Actinopteri; order Pleuronectiformes; family Pleuronectidae; genus Pseudopleuronectes; species Pseudopleuronectes americanus. The sequence goes on from CM076722.1 coordinate 22,035,276, forward strand.
GTTTTCTTCCCATAATGCAGAGTTCAGTTTATTTGTGCTCTGCTGCTAATTATGACTCTGTAGTCAGATTTAGATGAAAATGCTAATTTACAAACTGGTTATTAATGGTGAAGGCAGGTGGTTCCCACCCCTACATTTCCTGTTGCCTCTTGTAAGTATTTTCCCTGCTAACCATGTCAAGTGCGAAACACTATATATCTATTATTAGCCCATCAGGGGCTGAATTGTCTTCCTTGGGTGGGCATGCTGTCAACTAGGAGGCCACGCCATATGTCTCTGGGGCTTCTGGCCACAGGCAGAGCTCGCTGAAGTTTCATCTGCTATTTAATCGCAGGATTATCCTCCTTTCTCTTTATGCTTTCTTTATGTCTCTTGGCAGCGTGTTCCTCTCTCCAACTTCTTGCAGGGGGAAGAGAATTACAGCTTCACATGCAGCAAAGTGGAGGACCTCATGCTGTGTCTATGACAAACACCACCACTGGGCCATATCTTGCGGTTTACGGTTACCCAATTGTAAAAAATCGCTTAGATGAGCATCCCTCTGTGAGTTGCTGCTTTGCTGAGAGTGCAGCACGTCTCTAACTACCCTGACTGCCCAGCTGCCTCAGGGCTGCTCCAGCCAAGATAACTGGTAATAAGCTGAGTCTATGTCGACTGTAGAGGGATAGGGAGAGCAGATAAGAGCGTCTCAGAAGCTCTGAGCGGAGAGAAATTCTTCAAACACCTTGTTGCACAACAGCCTCCTCTTTCTTCCTGGGGGAACATATGCTTGAGCATGTCCATTAAAATAAAGAGAGGCACAAACACCTCAGATTGTGTCTGAGCTGTAAAAATGCAGCAATAAAAACCACACTCTGCCGCCTCCACTTCTCCACACTGTACCCAACAACTGACAGCGGAGAGGCAGGTTATTAAGCGAGTTTGCCGACACACAGATGGACAGGTTTTCTCTGTGTCATGTCTCAGGGAAGGCCATTACTGATCTCAGAGCAGGTAGAGCATCAATCAGTCTGTCATGAGGTGAAGCCAGGGGGAGGTATTTCCCTGTTGAAAATGAGAGGAAGCCCCTGCTAAATTTCGCCCTTACACAGACACGTAGTCTCTTAATAAAAAGCTTTTCTGATTCTTTTTTTCTCTTTATGAACTTATATGAAAGCTACCAAAAGTCAGTAAATTGGTTAATTAAATGGAGAAACTGAGCAGAACAGGAGTTGTGTGTTTACAGGGTCTCTCATAATAAGGCAAAAAAAAGTTGTTCAGACTCAGTAAAGTTCTGACTTATTAATTGTGTAGGACAGAATCTCTCGAGATTTGCGCAGTGGACTGAAACACCGGAGGATGACATTCAGTTCAAAACACAATGTTTTGTCTTTCTTTTCTCCTCTAATTTAAAAGCAGTACTTATACACATTCCATGGATGAAACAAATTTAAATATTAAACCACCTCCCCTTTCATTTAAGTAACTTAAAACAAATATAGATGGTCATCATTGTTTTTGAGTTACAAATTGCCTATCCTGGAATTTGTGCCGTAATATTTTGATAACTTTAAGAAGCATAAGGATTCAAGAGGACTTGACAGGCAGAGGGTTGCCTAGTTTGTGGATATAGAGCATCTTAGAAAAAGGGAAAGAATAATTGCAAATGATGACGAAAGTTAAATTGAATGAGTCTGGTTGAGGATATGCCCTGTTGGATGGTGTTAGAGAAAAACAAGGAATGGACATTTGTTTTAATTGTTCCCTTAAAAAGCTTCCTTGACATAATCACTTCATTACTAAATGAAAGACAATTTGTCAAAGGCTAATAATTACAAGCGAGCAACAGCAGCAACAGTGTTCAGTTCCAAAAAATGGTTAAATTATATTATGTCATTTCAAGAGAAAATTATTGTGTCATCCTTCTTAATTATTTTTCCTAACTTTACACAAGAGCTTGGTGTTTCAGTATCAGAGCAGGAATTTGAGTGAAAGAGTAATAAATTCTGGATTGGATCAATAAGTCCTGCTCTCAAACTGAAAGTCCAAGTCCTCACAGTCTTCATCACTCACCAAATATCCCTACTGCAAATTGGAATTTTGACAACAACTCATACATCAAAAGTAATCTTGAGCACAGAATCCTACAAGCTAAGTGTAATTAGAGAATTATCAGTGTCAAAGATCAAATCTGTGTCTTTACCTCAGTGCTCCTTCACTGTTGACCTCCTGGATCTCCTCTTCAAGCTGAGGCTCATTGGAACATCATAAGGCCTTTGAACCAGTCGATGGCCCAAGTGGAAAAGTCAGGAGGTTGAATTTCTCTCCTTCATCACCCTCTGGGGAAATACCAACCAACATTGACACTGCAAAATCATCACATCAAAGATTTGTTGAGACGTTTCAAATGAGAAATAGAATTTTAACTATGTGGTGGCACGAGAGGAAAGGTCAGAGTTCCAACAACATATAGGCTTCTCCCCCTTGGGACTCTGAATGTATTTATGTATTTTCCAGGATCTTAACTTTGTAATGTTGATTATTCCTGTGCAGCTATAGGTTTGCTTAAACAAATTCTAGCATTCAAGTCACTTCTAGACTCCAGCAGGTTTTTAATGTATCCGTTTTCCATCAAAAGCTGCTCCAGGATCTGCTGAAAAGACGTTTCCATGCATGACGTCAAAACGCTCAGCACAGTCTTTCACAAAAATAACATGAAACTGCGTAACCTCAAGTGCTTTAGTTGATCCAGCACAATTTCTGAATGTAACATCAAGCATTGTGCGTGGCAAATTATGAAAGACAATTATTAACACCACACAGTCAGTACAGCAGGAACGCAGAACAAGGATGTTGGACTGCTGTGTATCACAAAGGACTGTGGATGCTGTTTGATCTGGAGAAGCAGGAATTTCACCATATGCCTTGTCTCCCTGAAAAAATCCGGCACCTCACACACAAAGCCCTTAATGGCCAATCCCCATCGTATATTGAGAAACTCGTAGGACAATTATTTCCCTAGCAGATCGCTGTGCTCCATATATGTAGACTCCCTCTGTAAAGTTGCTTTCAGACCTGCACTGAACTCCTGACATCCTCCAGACTGTTCCCGTGAGGGTCTCTGAGTGTGAATGCAATTCTCCAACTGAGAGCCTCTAGAATTTCTGCAGACTTTCTCCAGCCAATCCCAAACACACTGACATACACACACACATATACTGTACAACCTAACAACAAGTTACATTAGACAACGTATGGTCCTTATCCCTCTCCTTTTTTTCTTTTATATTTGTCTTCCTTGTGTATTTTCCATGTAATTCCCAATGTTATAGTTTTGTTTCTTTGTACCGTGCCACTAATGTTGAATGTTTTGTCCTACAATAAACAAACAACAAAAATAAGTAAAAGTAAACCTAAGAGGTGACAGGCACCAAGCACATAATTCATATTTTAGGCCAACTCAGACACCCTCATAAATGACTGGGGTCCTGGAAGGTCATCGGCAGGTTTACGACAGCGAGCGGATGCTCCAGAGCGGCAGAGGCTGACATCCGTGTTATTCTTTCTGAGGTCTCCTACTTGAGCATGTTCACCAGCCGCACTGAGAGCCTCTCACACGAATGGTACATGTGGTACTTGTGTGTGAGGCCTGGTACCACACTGCATTTAGAAACAAAGTAAACAGCACTTCATTCTACCCGACTTCAAACCAACACATGAAGAAGCCAGTGTAAAAGCAACTGCTAACACTGTGACCTATATTGAAAATAACATTCACCGCTAAAACGTTTTTTTTCTACTGAAGCAACCACACATTGAGCCAGGAATGATTTTATTTGTGTGTATTCTTGTGAAATAAATAGACAAAACTCCAGCTACCTGATGAACCCATGACTACAGTAATGTTTAATGTAGCTCTCTTCAGAACAACACATACGCAGGGCGCTCTTGTCTCTCTCGTGACTCTGTGCCATGATGCCATGACACCAAACTCCAAACACTAGATGCCAAACGCGGTGAGAACTATTTGAATAAACACAGTACAAAACACTCAATAAATATTAAGTGCCGACATTAAATTATATATGTGTATATATATAATTGTTTTAGCACCACACACATGGGATATGGACTGGTATGTCTTTATTAAGCTTGAGTCCTCTAGCAGAGGCCTGGGAGTTTGAGGCATCTGCCCAGTACTCTAGCTGGTTCTAGAACTGTGGAATTCTGAAAAAAGACTTCGGATGTTGCACCTGTATCTGCTGGAGCCCCCCTCCCAGCTTGGTGGTTACTTCCCCATAATGCTCCTACTATCACAGGGATCACATTGCATTTCACCTTCCTCATCTGTTCTAGCTGTTATTTCAGCCCTTGGTACTTCATAATCTTATCATACTCCCTTTTCTTGATGTTGCCACATCTGTCACTAAAGCCATCTTCTGTTCTCCGTCCACCACCATGTCCTGTTGGTTAACCAGCAGCCGTTTGTCAGTCAGGATTCCGAAGACCCACAGGATCTCAGCTCTGTTTTCTCAACCACCTGTGGTGTTATGTCCCATCGGGACTTGGGTTCCCTCTAATCCACACATGGCACAGATGTTCCTGTACACTACCAGCCACTTGGTTATGCCTCTCAGTGTACGCTATCCCCGCCTGCATCTTACACCCTCTTACTATGTGCTGGACTGTCTCAAGGGCATCTTTTCACAGCCTGCACCACCTTGTCTTGTCTGCTCTGGATAAACCCATGGCTTTTATGGATATTGTGCTTATGGGGCATGTTCTTGTGCTGCCATGATTAGTGCCTCTGTCAGACTAGCCTTTTCCAGCCACTGGTAGGATTTCTTGATGTGCAGGGGCTTGGTCTTCCACGATGGTTCCTATTCCTCCTCCTCCTCCTCCTCCTCCTCCTCCTCCTCATCATCATAATTTGGTTTCTGCTGTCTGAGGTATTCACTTAGCAGCTCATCACATGGGGCCATCTTGATAATGTAGCCCTAGATTGTCATGGCCTCATCCTGGATAGTGGTTTTGACACTCACTAGTTCTCGACCTCGCTCCTTTCCCTCAGTGTACAGCCTCAGAGTGCTGGACTTGCATAGTGGGAGCTTCCTTGTCTTGATATCAGTAGCCTCTATCTCCTCCTTTGGCCGGGTTATTACATCCGCTGGGTATCTGATGAAAGGCAGGGCATATGTGTTGATGGCTGGGACCTTATTCTTTCCATTCAGCAGACTGGCCTTACTCTGTGTAGGTATTTGGCTGTGGCTGATTTCCTTGCGGCTTCCTCATGGGAGGGTCCCAAGGTATTTGTAGCTGTCCTGTTGCCTTCGGGTAGGTTATCATCTCATCTCTCTTTTTATACCACATATATCATTTTAACTCAAGAGACAGGCTGAACTTCTGATATGACAGAGAGCCTAAAATTAAGACTTTATTCTCGTAATATTTTGACTTTATTATTATAAAATAGACCTTCATTCTTTGAAATTTTAATATTATATCTTGTAATATCACAACTTGTATATATGTAGTTTTATAATAATGTAGTACAATATAAAAATGTGTACTAATGCTTATAACATTTTCGTAATCGATGACACCTTTTTCCTGTTACACATCAGATTTTAATCGTTTTAACCTTACATCAACAAGTTGTGATGTACTTCATGATGATTTTTTTTTAACCTTTTAATCATTTCGGTAAAAACCTACTTATTTATTGAATAAAAAGGCACTTAATATAAATGCAGGATAGCAATAATGTGATCATGAGACATTGGGGTTTTCAAATAGTTTTGCAGGACTGACTGATCAGGCTCCATTTATTCATCAACACTGCCGCTGTGTGGCTAACCAGAGTATTGCATTCAAGACAACTTTAGGAACGATTGTACACAGCAGTGTTTCCCCCCGGAACTTAATCTGTGATGGTGAACTCAGTCAGATCAGCAGCTCTGCTGTCGGTGACGAAACATCGAGGTCAGTTAATTCAGAAACTTTACCTGCTACGTCAGTAAGTCGTGTGTAGTGACGTCATGCGTTGCTTTGTCGTCATCGGCTCTTGACGTCAACTTCCGGTGAAGTTGTGTTTCGTGTACGACGTAGTGAGTGTGTGACGTGTGGTGCAACGCTGAGAGTTGTACGTTCATACTGAGACTAGCTTAGCGTGTTAGCACGGAGAACGCTGCTGCTCAACGAGTTAAAGACGGTTTTAACTAGTGATGGCGAGATGACGCTTCATGATGCATTGAAGCTTTCCATTGCCTTTCGCTGCCCCTTATATTTCCAATCGCACGCCAAACCCGCGAAGCATTCCTTATTCAGTCACGTGGTACAGCCGGCTTGCGAGGCTTAGAACGTCACCACATACGTCATCAACACAAACTTCGATACGCGCTTGACAAAAATCTGCCTGGATAACTCTACACACGGTTCGAAAACTCCACTCGGCAGGACACGTCACTAGTTTTAATGTGGCGTAAACATTCGGTGTCGTTTATGGTGTTTGTGCGTGCAGGTGACAGACGATGAGCAAAGAGTCCAGGATGAGAGCATCAGTGAACCAGAAGCTGACAGAGATGGGCGAACGAGAGAGGTGAGGCATACAATGACAAAGAGCTGTTCAACAAGTGAGCTGCTGGAAGTCTTAAATAGAGTCAACACTTGGACTAGTTTCTGTTATTTCACCTGTGTTTAATGACATCAGGGTCCCTCAAAGGGAAATCAAATCTGAGGTCTAGAGATTTATATAAGGAGGGAAAAGTCATAGCCAGAAAAGAGGTTGTGATCTTAGAAGAGAAAACAAATCTATTTTTCAAAGAATAAAGTCTTGCTTTTGCAATAATAAAGTCGCAACATAAAGTCATAATTATGGACTCCATGTCATTCCTGAGGGGTATCAGAAGTTCAGCCTGTCACATGAATGAGAAATGTGGAGCACTTGAAAAATAAAATCATCCATGTCGTTTAAAGCCCATTTAACGCTCTTATTTTAATGTTGCTCTCTCTTTCTGACCTACAACAGTAAATGAGACAATTAGGAAGAAACTTGACACTTTTTATAAACTATTCTCAATGTTTCTATTCGGGACCGATTAGTCGCAGGTCAGAGTAATGTTTTACAGCAGTCAGGCTGGAAAAGCCTGTGGTCAGGTGGAGGGAGAGGAAACGGAAGGTGGGGAAGTGAGCAGGGTTCCTCGCTAGGCTAAAGGCTAACCTGTACAGACCACTGCTCTGGAGTCACTTCTACACCAGCTCCACGTCTCTTACAAACAAGAAGAATGACATCAGAATGACTTCTACAACCGCTATGCATCCCGCAAACAGCTGTGTGTAATGGTGTGGTTTGATATTCCAGACAACTTTAAGCCCCTATACATTGAGTGACTTACTTGGTATTGTCTCGGGTGGGATGTTCCATTTGTCCACAATAAGAGGGGTGGGAGGGTATGGATATATTTAATCCACCTTGTCCCCTGGTGACTTAGCACGTGTGCCCAGGAATCTCAGTCGGCATTTGGCTCTGAGGGAGGCAATGGTCTGAGAAGAGGATGTAAACTGATTACAGTAAAACTCGTTACAGTAAAAACAATCTAAAGAGAGCGGCGGTGTCCTGAACTTTCTACATGTGACTTTTACATGTTACAGTGGAAACACTACCACATGTGTCCACAGATACGCCAAAATCAATGAAAATTTTAATTTCCTGTAGGAGCTTTAATTTAAACAAAGTTGAACAGCTATTTGTGAAAGCAATTCTCTCAGGCAGTCTCAAATGAAATAGTCAACTGTTTATAATATGAAGATACAATTTTAGTAAAAAACTAGTCTCATTGAATGACCCGGAACACAGATTAGGAGTCATGTTTTTTGACAAATATGTATTAACATGAGCTGCCATCCTTAACTTATCATGTAAAAAATTTGGATTTTATGATAAACTCCAGACAAAATGTATCAGTGCGGAAAAACTTCGTCTGAAACCCCTGATGTATGTACAGATATTGTAATCATACCGGGGAGATGCGATTTTGTGTTTTTATTGATAGTTGATATGGCAGAGGGCAGAGATGTGCCTTTGCTGCCATGTTCTCATTTGTCCCTGCATCTTCTCGACAGATTGAAGGAGTTACTGAGAGCTAAGCTCACTGAGTGTGGGTGGAAGGACCAAATGAAGGCTCACTGCAAAGGTAAACCATCACTACTGTTGTTAAAACACAAGGTGTATGTTCTTCCTGAGTTTTCACAGTTCTTTAAACTTATCTAAAAGGACTTATTCATCTATATATTCACATTTTAACACATACCTTTTTGGTTTTTCTCCCTTGTGCTGTTGACCCAGTGTTTTCATACTGATTTTAAACATAGTTAAATTCTCTTCTTCATATATTTTGCAGAAGTGATCAAAGAGAAGGGCTTGGAGCATGTCACTGTGGAGGACCTGATGGTAGAGATCACTCCTAAAGGAAGAGGTAACCGCAGCTTGTATTAATATAAAGATTAAAAGCTACAATGGCTCCCCAAAAAGTGAATCCAAATCAGATCAAATAATGCTTTGTAAACAAGAAAACCTGCAGCTAAACAAGATCAGCATCATGTCTCTAGGCCAGGTTAGACCACAGAACTTCATCACAGGCAATCCTCTCCCTAGCTAAGAAACAGGTGAATCCTTTGCTTGGCAGAATCCAGTTGAATAGATTCAAGACGCTGCATTGACTGGAGCAGACTGTCCTGCGTATCAGGGTTTCAGTCATACTCTCTCCACTTTCATGCTCAGAAAGGTTTAGGAAGGGAGAGTACGGTGGAAGGCAACAATAAAGAAAATGCAGGTTATTAATCAACCAATCAAGTATTTTTTGAGACAACGTCCAAAAAGAAAAAATAAACAAGATGCTGTTTCTGCTCATGTCTGAGCAAAGCATCATGTAGACCAGTGGTCTCCAACCTTTTCTACCCCAAGATCACTCTTTCATTCCAAACGTAAGCCCACCCTCATATCTTCAAATAAAAACACTCAGGTCATATTCATTTTTTGCTATTTCTGTTAAAGGTTCAATGTACGAGCAAACATATAAACAAAGAAAGGCAGTAATGCAACTTTATCTATTTAATGCATAATATTCACATTAATATCAATTCATATTTAGAGCATCTGTTCATTGCACACTGTAGCTTCTCAATTCAGTAAAATGTTCTGCAGAAGAGCTGCTACTGCAGAACAATGTTTTTACATACAGGCTTTGCCTTGAATATGGTCATAAATATGATTATTTCCTTGTACACAAGTAGTCCTGTGTACTTAAATAAATACCAGTACTAAAGTAGGAAGCCGTGCATCTTCCGCTCCTGAAAATATTTCATAATAATGCTGGAGTGCTTTTATTTAGAAAAGGCCTGCAGAAAGCATTGCAACCGTAAATATTTGTGACATAAATTCAACTAATAACATTAAAACTCAGATGAAGGCTCCTTTTTCTCTGTTTATTCTGCTGTGAACCACTGTTTATCTTTCTATGTCACAAACGTATTTACAACCCCTCCCAAACCCATTTCAAAGTAAAGGCACTCAAGCGTTTCACTTTCTGAATCCATTAATTTGATCAAACGGGGCTTTGATTGTTATCGGAAGTACGTAAGGTGAACGTCTTCATACAGTAGAACACTGTGTGTAGTGAATGAGAATGTGTTTATAGAGTTTTGCAAAATGTGTTTAACCAGGTGAGCAGTGTTAAAAAAAATTCCAACCGCTGACATTTTTTTTTAGAAAATGTGATTTAGTGTTTTTGAAATTCACAAAAAACTGAAATGCTATGAAACGTCATGATTGACAGCTGAGACTGATTCGTGATTGGTAGAGTGCCTGTATTAGTGGGACAGTGATAATGCAGCTCCTCACCACGATCACTACTGCACTGACTCTAAATCAAGCGCAAGGTTGCAGATTCGTTTCCTGGACATTTAAGCTCCATTTCTGCACCACAGTAGAAAGTGGAGATGTGTCGTCCATCTTTATAAACAGTCAATGGCTTAGACACAGAAGCTTTGCAGTCCCACATTTTGTTTGTTTGTATTTGTGCCAAAGAATTGATGTCAATTTCACTGATTTCTTTTTTTCTTGCAGCCTTGGTGCCAGACAGCGTCAAGAAGGAGCTTCTCCACAGAATAAGAGCCTTTTTAGCTCACCACGCCACATAAATCAGATTTTTACCATTTACATTTTAATCAGACCACTTGTCTTTACTTTTAATAAATACATTTACTTGCACTTTCAGCGACTTCACAATACTGACACACATTTGGCTCTTTTGGCGTTTGTGTGTTTTTTCTCTGGCTACAGTTATCATATGTTTGTAACTGCACTTACCTTGCACATTCAGATGACCTCTGTATGTGATAAATAAAGTTTTTGATTTGTTGGATTTGAGAGGACAAAGTGATTTATTTCCTAACAAGGGTGTCAGGATAAGATGAGATGATAAAAGAGACATGAGGTGAAGTATTTGAACATGTCTTGTATAGAAACATTTGAAACAGTTGCAGCTGTGCAAATGTACAATAATGTATTTGAAGGGTTAGCTTGTCTGGATTCTGGATTCCTTGTCCCCGTTAGTGGTTTTTATATTTAATATGCATTTTTATTGAAAGGGCATTTTTATTGAATTGAGTCTATGCAGTGAACACTTACTGACCTTAAAACGTTTAAGTGTTTAACGTGATACCTACAGTATGTCCAGCAACATCTTGTTTCCAGCAGTGCAATATGTACTCTGATCCTTCACTTAGGTTAAAGTAGCAATACCACACTGGGCCCGAAATAGCCCCATGTGTGCTGTGTCATTCTATTACATTATACTGGTTTTTGTGTGTGTGTGGGACTTGAGTGCTTGGTCTTGGTATTACTCATGTTCTGGGGACCAGAGTGTGTTCACATAAGCTTATGATGGTGACTTATCTTCATTTTAGGGACAGAAAGCAAGTCACCATAATGTAAACAATTAAAGTTTATGGTGGAGATATGTTTTATATGTTTGTATACGTTTTATAATTCTGTAAGGTATTAACCTTTAACATATTAAGTGCCTTGAGATAATTAAGGAACATTAATATACGGAACAGCCTTCTTACAAGACAATTCCTAAAAATGAAAAAAGCAACTCAGAAATACAAACATATACCTCATGACAGCAATTCATTTTCCTTGGATAAAATAACATTAAAAAAGAGACATGTGCATCAGGGTGGTCCCTTCAGGCTGTTAGCTGTCTGGTCAAAGTCAGAGGGAAGAAAACACATGTAGCTGTTGTGTGTCATTGATGACAAGCATCATGGCGGCTGTGAGAAGAAAATAGATACCGATTTTTGTGCTTTCCTTAAAAAGAGGTAGACATACCAGTAGGCCTAGTTTTCAGGAATGTGGTTGCAATGAGAAAGAATAATCTCAAGCAGTACTACATGCAGCTAAACAAATCCTCTTTCCTGGAGTTAAGTTTGTCAAAAAGCAACTTTCACAAGATACATTCTGGCAGCAACGATGTTCTGCGGGTAAGTTTTGTGTTGAGTCAGCTGATATCTAAGACGAGAGATCGTATTCAGAGAGAGGATCTGTGAAGGGCTGTGTTGCTGCTGCTGCGGAGCTGTGCAACTATAGTGAAATAGTTTTAAAGTCTCTTGGAACGGTCACGGAAGGGATTACTGATATTGCACAAGATAATGCAACAAAGTATTTCTCTCTTTTCTGTGCTGAAACTGACAGTCGAGCAATTTGTCATATAATTACTGCCAAGTTTGATACAAGGGAGGGATTACTGCTGGTGCAAACAATGCATGGTACCACCAAAGGTGAGAAAAGTGTGTGTGTGTGTGTTTTTGAGTAATCTTTGCAGATCCGAAGATATATAAAAAATGTATCCTAGTAAGTAGTAGTAGTATGTAGTGAATCAGAGGTAAACTTGTACTACAGTAGCTAAATATTTAATTGATAAGTATTATTTTCACATTCACAAAGCATGAAATGACTCATAGACATAGTTTTTGTTCCTTTTGATAATTGTAATTGGGAATGATAGTTCACATGGTGAAGTGGAGGCACCAGATGCACCAGAGGACTGGCGGTTGGGTGGTTTCAAGACCTTTGGTGTGTGGTGTGTGTCGTGTATGAAATGAACAAGTGCACGCAAGTGTTCCAGTGAAAGTCAGTAATTTGACAAGTCCCAAAAACCTAAGCTACATTGACCATAACAAGCCTAATAAAGTAAATTCAAATTTCTCCTAATTTTTACGTCATGCAACTTCAGCTCAGGTAAATTAATGCGGGACTATATTACGGGGATCTTTGATCTTTAAGGAAACTTTGTTTCACTTTATTCCGTCCACATGCTAAACCACATCATTTAGTTTTGTTGATAGATCACTATAGTTACTCACACACAATGCCCAACAGGTTATGGATTACATTTGCAGGGGCCACGAACCCAAGGCAGCATGCCCCCTTCGGCACGAGCAGCACATTAGTGGGTAGTGAGTGAGTTGGTGCTGGTCATCTGCCCAAGACAGAGTGTGTGCTTTCTTAGCCGGAGGACCTGCTGTGACATCAGCCCAGGTGACAACATGCTGATATACAGTGCTGCTGCGGAGGCCAGATGTAACGCACCCCTCCAGCCCTGCACACACGCTCCCTTAATGGCCTACATCAATCCCCATGTTATCAGCAGATCTCTCCGGGCCCCCGCATATAAAGGAGGTTCTGCACTGCAGCTCACCGCAAACCAGCACGGGATAGAATTACCAATGATGCAATTTATTATCCTACAGATTTTTATTTACTTTCTCACTCTCTGTTCTCAGCTTTTCTCCATCACTCAGGACCTGTGCAGCTTCGCCGATCAGCTTTACAGTAACCAGATGACTCTGCACATGGTTGTATTAATATAATCTGGTGTAGTGGATAATTCAGGAGTGGTTCATATGGAGCACAGCAGAGTCTGTGTGATTCTGTTGTTATCGTATTCCACCACAGAAGCAATAAATGCTTTTTATCTCCACCCTGGTGTATTAAAGTCACTAGGGTTAATAACTATTTGCCCTTTTTACTTTCACCCAATCCACAACACTTCTGACCTCACTGTAATTCAACCGACCAAAGTTTACCAACACTGATAACTACATCTGCCTTAGCTCCTCTTTATATTTGTTGAGCCTCTCTTGTTCCTTGGTCTTGATGTTGCTGTCGCTGTGGATGACTACACCTATCACAGATGCCTCCTTCTGCTGTTTGTTGTAAAGTTGATTCATCCTCAATTTTTCCACATTTCAGTTTAATTCAGAACTTCTGTATTAAACTCCATTTGTTTTAGCTAGGTCTGCTTAAAATTGAGTGTATATGAACGGTGTCATATTCTTAGTGAACGCTGAAGTGAACAAATCGGTTTGCAAAAGATGAACATGAGCGACGCTAACTCCAGACTTTTTAAGTCATCATCGTATAGGCCATCATGTGAAATACCAGGAGCGAGGAAAAATGTGTGTGTGTGCGCTCCCAGACTCCTCACACTGGTAAGTTACTTTGTTGAAGAACAGTGGCAGCCATCTTTTTTCCACTACGGTTCACAGCCGCAATGATCAGAGGGTCGGTTTGTATCATGCTGGAGTTTCCTGTGTCCTCCCTCCGCTCTCCTGCTGACCTGCACTCACTTTAACTAATAAACACTCATCACAAGTTATTAGGATCTGATCAGTTCATGACGTTTACTTAGTGTTTGTCTGATTCGCCCCAGAGTTTATGAGGCTGCATTTAAACATAAAAACATAAAAAATGACTCTTTAACATTTTGTGCTCAGTACAACAGGAGACGTGATGCTCACAGTCAGGACTCAGTGTTAATGTGACTGGAGGAACCGGATTCATGATCCCACACCATCCATAAATAACTAAATACATGGTCGTAAGTTTGTCAACTAAATCAGAACCATCTCAATGGTATATATATCTGGTAGTATATATACAAACATCTTAAAATCTTTATTTTGCTGCATGTAACAGGATGTGTATGTTTTTACATAGTTCTCTTCTTACTTTTTATAACTAATGTTTAATAAAAGCAACTTACGTTATTTTATGAAATTGACATTAAATTTAGAAAAAAATCTAAGACAACCCTGTAAAATAGTCCAGTAAACTTCTTTGAAATGTGTTTACATGCAGTTCTGTGTCATATTTTGAGGGTCTGGCAATGGTCACTCAGAGTATTGCTTGGCTTTCTATCTCCCGTACTGGTGACATGTGGGGTAAAATTAAGGGTTGTGCAAATAAAAGTAAAATGTTATTCCAAAAAATCCAATTGTCCTGCTCTTTTTGTTCATGGTTGTTCAAGCCTGTACATCTTGGGGGTGGCAGGGGGAAACTGAAATGAACCTAAATGACCTTTGCTTTGTTGATCACAGCAGCAGCAGATAGCGAGGAAGCACTCGCTGTAGCGTCCTGTGAGGCAGCCCCTGAGTGAACCACCAAGACCCGCAACAACAAAGTGTGAAAGCACCATAATTCCACCAAAAGTAAATATTAAGCTGTGTCTGAGCAGCACTTAATGACACTGAAAAGGAAAAGACAAGCATGTTGTGCGTCTTCATTCGCTTCATGTCCGTGCGTGTGTGTAAGTGTGCGCAGATAGTTCCAACACCCCTGGAATCAGATCATTGCGGCGTGATAGCAGCTGTGTCAATATGCGAAAGGAGCCAAAAGTGTGGTCCTGTATTCTGAGTCCCATCGGCGCTCCACAGGCCTCTCTCCAGTGAAATTGGCAACATCCAAAGACCATAAACGCCTCCCTTACTGTACAAACAAGTGAAGAAAAGGCGGCACCGGGTGGAAACACATGGCAGGGACATGTTCATATAATAAACAAATGTTGAGTAATGATGATGTTATAGCACATTGCCTTATTCGGGATCACAGTGCACCTGCTTCGAGTGCTTCAGAAGTGTCTATGAAATACTGATCTAAAGTCATAGGACATGCATAGATAAACATCTCTGTGTTTAAAATTGTGTATCTGACATTTGTTATTTATAGGACACAGCTATAGGCTTTTAAGTTCCATATATCTTTACCTCTCTATTCTGATGATGGAAAGGGCAATGGCATTGCGTAAGCAGACAAAGGTCAAAGAGGGGGTTTCAAAGCAAAAAAATGGGGGCCATGTGCTCCCTACAAATTCCCAAGACCCGGTGTGCAGTTTGCCCTCTTTACTGTCAACATGTGTGAATGCCATGCTCGATAAATTTCTCTTTGAATTCCCTCACCAGAATTTATGAGACGTGCAACATGGGGTTGCGACTCTTTTGAAGCGAACACACTTGCAGCGCTCGATGCCGTTTACGTTCTCATTTCGAGAAGGGAGGAGAGAAGAAAAGAGCAGAAAAGAGGGAGAAGTTGGCACGTAGCATCCTGCAGCGTAAAGAGTTTTAAATGTATTTACGCTCTGTTGTGTCTCCCGGGAACTGTTTTCTACACACTAATGAGGCCGAGGAGCAAGTTTCATTCTGTTATTCCTGGCATGGGCGCACCGGTCGTAGGCATACCACTCACACTTGTTTTTTTTCTTTTCCTCGCAGTAGCCCAGTGCAAATAATAAATAAGAGGAAATACATCATCCCTTTTTCAATCCGAGAGCCAAGAGCGGGTCTGCCAAAGTTAACACAAAGTAATCTTAGGTAATGATCAGCAAATGTGTATAAAGTTTCATAGAGCATGACTTCACATAATTCTTGTTTAGATCATGTTCGCTGGCTCGGTCTCAACTGTGATGCTGCTGCAGTATAGAAAGCAGGCCACGCACACACAAACACACTCATACACACACACACACACATGGCTTTCTCTCCTGATGCTTGTTTGTAT
The DNA here is from genome assembly GCA_038501795.1 of Pseudopleuronectes americanus. NCBI lineage: Eukaryota > Metazoa > Chordata > Actinopteri > Pleuronectiformes > Pleuronectidae > Pseudopleuronectes > Pseudopleuronectes americanus. Next base: position 22,051,153 of record CM076722.1, read on the forward strand.
CATGCTTAAAAGCAACACAGTTGTTTTTTAAGTTGCTGTAATTAATTTGATGCAGTGAAACGTTGTGGCAAGGACTAGCTACCAGTCATAAATGTGGAATTCGAACAGAGGCTTTATGACACGCTCAATCCATCCATTCATCAAATTTGTGTCAGACTTTCCAGATATTTACACACATCGGAGGCTCAGATACAAAACATTTCATCATGGCTCGATTGAAATGATTTGCTCAATGTAAAAAAATAAATAAAGAAAAAAAATCGAACTTGCTGTGTTAGTGCTCTACCTACAGCACAGCCAGTGTGCAGATGGAGAGCAGGGGGGTCTCTATGCAACAACACAGAGGAAAGAAGCGAAACACAATCCAGACATTGTTTACCCTGTTCCTGATGTAAAGGCCACTTACTGTCGTGTCCAATCCCTAACCCTTAATTTGCTGCCCGAGCCTTTGAAGTGTGTGCACATTTCTGTTTCCTGACACTACCTTTCCTCTACCCCTCTCCCTCTCCCTCTTTCTCTCCTCCGCCGAGCCCTCGCAGTTGATATTGCAACTGGATAGGCCATGTTTCCATGTAGGGGCTCTTATAGGCCTGCTACGATGATAGAAAACACAAGTGGGGAAGGGGAAAAGGAGTGCTGGGGCACGCAGATCCACAGAGAGGCCCCAGCCCCGGCCCAGACAACGCTGCAGGGGATTAGAGCACACCCTGGCAGCAGAATGGTTTCACTTAAGAATTTCAGTAATCACTTTTAGGAGTGTAATATATAGCTGACCTTCGGCAGCGCCACACGACCCCCCGCTCCCCCAGCCATTTGATCAAAGGAAGCGGCAGTGGCTGTGCAAACAGGCGCTATCAGTGGACTCCAGTGGATTTACTGCCTGCTTCTTCTCCCTTGTCTCCCCTGAGTCGTGTGCTGATACACACAGAAACCGAGTTTCATCTTGCAGAACCTACTTTTTTCCGAGTACTAATTTACGGGCCAGATCACGACTTTAGGGAATCCAAAAGGAGGAGGAGGGGGGCTCGGGAGGCCTCTGGGAAGGGGAGCGAGTGGAGGTGGGAGTTGCTAAGGGCCTCATCCACTGCCTGCTGACTGGGCCGAGCGGAGCGGTTCTCATCGTCATGGGAAAAGCCCAGTAGGTGCTCTCTCCTCAGCTGGAGCAGCCAAACACTGTGGCCTGTGCTCCAGGAACAATAACAGCAGCCAGAGAAGGACAGAGGGCCGGCCCAGTAGGGTTTATATACTGCCCTAAATCACAGTAGGCTCTGACAAAGGAGTGGGAAGAGAGGATGTGGGTACCATGGCAACTATTAATAACCCAATACATTGTGTGAAAACATGTCAAGGTGTGTCCAAGTCTCTCTCTCTAACTCTATGGTTTTATGTTTCCCCATTTTTAATTACACTCATGTTAATGTTTGCTCTAAATATTGCTTTGAGACATAAAATACCATTTGCATCAGTTATGAACAACTTATAACTGTAAACATTCCTCACTGAGAAACAGAGTAAATTAACACAATAGCCTTAATGTGTTTATAGGCTAAATATTTTTGCAGGTTAAATCCCCAGCAGTTTGTATTTGTTACTTACATTACCAGCTACCATTCATGCTCTTAATAGATTATGCATAGCTTCTTGCAGTGTGTTCAAAACAAGTCTTTTTTTTATAATAAAGGATCTGATCCATGTACAATGTTGTGGTACCACTTGTAGCCAGCGGAGGGCGTCACAGAACAGATGACGAAAGATAATCTACACTGTGTATGTGCAGATACAGTAGGTCAGTAGACAGTACAGGTACAGTAGGTCACCTGCTTCAACATCATTTAGCAAATTCCCTATATGAAAGTAGTAAAATGGGAAATTTTATTTGAATCTTTCCTGTCCTATGAACAATCCATAAAAAAACTAGACTCTCTTTTTTCATTGTTAACTGAACGCTAACCATAAAACAGACATATGTTATTTGTCTAGTATGTCAGGGAGTGTTTAGGTGACTCAGTTGATGACAATCCTTGGCATGTTCTTAATTGACCGTAGGAAGTCCTGCACTTTAACAAGCTTCTAAGACAAGGTTAGAGTGGGTAGAAAACAAAAAATACTGAAAAAAATGCTTCCACAATCAAGCATTGGAGAGCAACTACCATCTGTCCCAGAAACAAGGAGGGATGGACCCAAACAAAACCTGTCATGCACAACAGGGGCCCTTAAACATGGACTTTACTCTGCCTCACCTCAAAGGGCCACTGCAGTTCAGCAAAGATTTCTTTGAGGCTACGAGTCTCATTAAGAAGAGCAGTATCTGATTTTGTACTCACCTGCAGAGTATGGTTCCTATTTAACCCTTGGATTGACAGGAAGTGATGTGGAAGTGCGGGGCAGTCCTTCTGATATATTCCCGCATTCCCTGTATCAGCTGATAAGGCTCCTTGTCTGGAGAGCAAACAGAAGGAAAAAAGTACCCGCCATAAATTCTCTGTGGCCCTCGGCCATGTGCGTAAGTTATGGTGTGACACAGCTGTGGGCAGACTGATAAGTCTGATACCTGCGTGCCTGCAGTGTCATTACCATCAGACAGATGGTTAAATGTGCAGGTAATTGGTGTCAGTTACAGTAAGTTATGAGAACTGCTCGCTTAGCTGGGAACCACTCAGCTCAGACTGTGATGATGCAATTGTCTTGTTAGACTTATACTGAGAGCCAGCTACATTAACATGTAGTCAACAGTTGCTTTTGGGAAAGAAAAGAGAGAACTCCGCTGACCCTCACGCTTATTGCTAATTTAGCACCTCTATCATTTCATTTGGCTCTGTTTGTGATCGTTCAGCATCTCTTCCACACACACATCCTGTATTGGCCTTCGGATCGTACAGCAGATCCATGGAGGCGAGCAGGTTGGCCCGTGTGTGTGTGTGCGTGGCATTGGTTGTGTGAATCAGCTGAGGCTCATGTGGCTGGCCTGGCCTTGCTCCCTGCGACCCAGCGGGGCTCAGCCACCAGCTGCCTAGCACCCACTACACATTCCTGCTTTATTCCCAAGCTCGCCTCCCTCCGCTACACTGGTCGGGACAAAATGTATACCAGCTGCAACATCATTAAGTAAATGGGATCCTTGCACAAAGTCAAGGCATCACATTGAAAAGTTAGCAGTTGTGAGACGAGCATGTGTATATGCAGAGAGGACCCCAAATGTGCAGGTAGAGTTTTGCCATTCACACATTCACACACACACATTCATACAGTGCATATGTGCACCACTTTCGCTATCACAAATCACTGATGCACTGCCGGCACGACTGTCAGGGGGCATTTCAAAGTTCAGTATGTTGCCCAAGGACACTTAGGCAGAAATTGGAAAGACTGGGATAAAACCGCCAACCTCCTGGATAGCAGACGACCCACACTCCCTCCTGAACCACAACCGCGGCTTTTAAAGCACAATGAGCTGCATTAAAGAGCCACAGGGTGCAGCATAAATCACAATTATTATTTTTTATTAGCTTTACACACATGTATTTACCCTGAAGGCTGAGCCCCTGGAGTCTCACACACACACACACACCACACCACACCCAACACACACACACACACACACACACACACACACACACACACACACACACACACACACACATCAATATTTGCATACCAAGACTGTGCACACAAAACTGTCCACATCCACTTCAAACTATCAGAAAGCACACTGCCAGACACACACACCCTTCCCTCCAGACTGCCGTCACAGCACTCCAAGCACAGCTGTCAAAACTCAGGGACGTCCAACACAACAATAGTGGGATGATGTGGGGGGGGCCAGAGAAAGACAGTGGATGTCTAGCTGACACGTCTGAGCGACTCCGACTCACACAGGTTGGATCCACATTCCTCGAATCCCTTATCCTTTTTTCCCCCTTTCACTCTTTCCTGTCACTGATGTTATTTAGTCTAATAGTCCCTGTCTTTCCAGCCCTCTCTCCACCTCCGTCTCTTCTTTTGCTCCAGGCACTGTCCACTGTGTTGTCTCTCATCAGCTCTCATAACAGACCTCCCTCAAGCTCACGCCTCGCATGTGAGTCCACACGACCAAGAGGAGCAATAACACTGGAATCCTCCAAATCAGGTCATGTCAAATTAAGGGAGGTGTTTCAGGAGCCCAACCAAGTCCCTGAAAGCTGCTTGAGGCCAAATTTGCATGTCAAAATACACTTGATGATTCACACTGCATCACAACGTTGGACTGAAACTCGTCCGTACTCTCTCCATCGCTCTGAGATTCTGTAGATTTGGCCTGTTTGTGTAAAGTCAGGTGTGGACACGGGTGAGAGCTCCTGTTGGCACGCAGAAATTGGCAAATCAAAACTCTCGACTTAATTGCAACAAGCAAGTGCTCCTCGGTTGAACTGACTGTAATAATATTTGTTCACCCTTTCCCTTCCAAACCCCTGCTAAGAGGAAGAACTGCGGCTAAAGGCTGCTTTTATTTCTTGTTGACGATTGAAATACAAGAATGTCTAAAGATGTGATGGATTGCAGTTGCACACCTGAAGCTGCTGTAGCTGTAATGCAGGTACCGGCTGTTAATCGTAACTTCAGCAGAAGTCCTGGCTCTATTACTGGAAATGCAGACTATAAGAATCCATCTAAGAGGCTAAGGAGATGACTTTTATCACAGGTTTATCTCTGATAATGCAGAGATGTGTTGGACACTGATAAGGTTTGGACCTTGCTTGGACCTAACAATCATTTGGCAACTCAAAGAGCATTCCAGAGGAGTTCACACCACCCAGTGATTTATGGCCAGGATATGGCTGTATAGCGAGAGTGTGTAGGCTCCAGGTTGAAGTAGCCGGTGGCACGGCAGGTCAGTGAGATAGCTGAGCCGCACAGCAGTCTGGGATCCTTTAGGAAAGCTCCCAAGGGAGCCATTGACTGCAAGGAGGCGATAAATAGCCATTTTAAAGACTATTTTCTGCTGATGTTGGGTAACATCTTTACAGGAAATTGGAGCTAATCTAAGATAACACAATGTGTTACTGGGAGAGTGGATGGTTGCAATTACTTTGAATCATGGACACCAACTAGATGCATTCTATGTAAAAAAAAGATATAAATGTATATATAACTAAAATGCTAAATTGGACAACAACAGAGATGTCAGTTTTTACAATATTACAAATTATTGTCACCAAATCCCAAAGTCTAGTATATCTTTTACATCTATGCCAAAAATGGTTAAAAAGCATTAAAACACAACAGTGAACCAAACTCATTAAAAATTAAGAACAAGGGCACAGTAGTTTATTTAGAGTCAACACATAAACATTGAGCCCTGCCAGAAATGTGAATTAGTCAGCAGTATAGTTCCTGCCAATTGCAATATTTACTCCTGTTTAATTAAGAACCATATGCAAAAAACCTCCAAGTATGACAGTTCCACATCCGATACATTTACTTCAATTTTATCTCTGTTTTGGTCTTCACCAACCCCTGAGGATCTTTTCCTTTACAGGCTAAATGGATGATGCTAACTTATTTTATCTATTATCTTCAGTTTAACGTCGAAATGTTTTGGAAAAACAAACAAATACCAAAAATAAGAATACATGTCTAATTGGCATTTTGGGAAATAATTTGCTTTGTATTTAGCTTCATTAACATTTTGATATCAATAAACCTCAGATTCCTGTCTTACAGAGAAGGTTTTGGGGTCAGTCATGTCTGTGTAGACTCATCCAATCAGTAGTCAAAATATAACACATCTTATGCTGTAGCCTAAATTGAAAATTAATTAATTGACAAAAAGTTCACTTCAATCACCTTAACAGTCAAACTTGTGCCCATTACAACATGATCTCACAGTACAACACATACATATGAAGAACTGACTTTCAATACCACTTCAACAGACCATGCACAACCCATAATATGTTGAAACTACAGGCTCTGTCCTGTTCATCCAGAGGAACCTGGAGTCTGCCTTTAAAAGGTTTAAAGTTTAATAACTGTTAAAAGTAAATAAAATGTTGTACAGCTGAATCAAAATTTTAGCCTTATAGGATCATCCTGAGTTCATGTTAAAAACACTTTGCTGAGTAAGAAACAAACTCTTTTTGAGATGGACATTAACAAATGTGCCATCAACTGCCAGGCAGTGATCCTTTGGGTTAATCACAAGCAACCCCATTACACAGAGTCATTGATAATATAAAAATATTGACTCATCCAGCTTTAAATTATGCTAAAGTGACAAATCCACATATATAAAGAAATAGAATGGAAACGAAAACCTGTATTTTTTTTTGCAATATACAACATCATGAGCGCCTAATAGTGAAAATTTAATAAATAAAATAAATGAAGCAACACCAGATATTACAGTGTCAGACTCCCACAGTCTTTAGGCTGCGGTCAACATGAGCAACCAAAACAATTGAAAGCTCTTTTATTCAGGACCTCCACTTGCTGCTGTTGATACGTGGATGGAAATGTGTTAAGAATCCAGCTGCATCAACCTCCTTGTCCTCCTCTCTCCCTCCACATGTTCGCTGTGGCAAAGTAAAAACAAACACACCCTAAAACTCATCTGCATGCTCTATCTGACCTGATGTATACAGCTCCTCAGCAGCCGAATGAGATGCCAAGCACTGCTCAAGTGCAAGGAAATGGTGCGGTTTCACAATTCCTAGATTAGGACTGAAATCTGCAGTTCCCTCCCACCACTTTAAGTGGCTGTGGTGCACACACAAACCCACTGAGACCATAGAAACATACACAGTGGTTTAGTGTTGGGCTCGGGCCAAGATAAATGACTGCTTCAGGTGAAAACAAACCGTGGCCCCAGCAGAGTTTTTCCCCCGCATCTGCAAGTTTTAGGGGCAACTTCTCTTTGTGTGTCAACTGTTCATATACACATATGCTCTGCTATGACTCCAACACTCTCTGGGCTTGTGAATTATTCAGAATGAGGAATTAAATGGAAATGGTGATCTGCAGACGGACGTGCTTCACATGCACTGAGGACTAAAGGTGGAACGACCCCTGTCTAATCCATTAAAGAAGGTATTTGTGACATCGAGCTTAGGGAAATAAAGAAAAGTTGGAGGATGTGTTATCCATGATGCATGATCTTTAAGGAAGGGGACAGACCCTGACACACACATGTACACACAACACCCAGAGGTTTATTCATTCACTCTAACGTTGACCACAGTAAAAGGCCCCACTATACCCAGAGCTGCAGTAAATCCTGTATAGGCATTTCTTTTTTTTACCTCTGCTGTGTCATCCAGTGATTTACCTGTGTGCAGTTTCACAATCATATGTTAGCATTTATGAGCCGTGCAGCAACACATATTATGAGCTATTATAACTGTGGAGCACAAGACATGGGCTCGTATATAATAAATTCTTGGCATGTACTCTGCCACAAAAGCAGAACAGGAGAATGTTTGAGACAGCACAAAGAAATTTACCATTTTTGTAATACTTGATCTTATTCACTTTTGGTTTAGATCTGTAGATAACAGCACAATCAAGACTAACAACATGAAAACATCCTTCCCTTTCAGCGTCTTTGTATGGTCACATGAGTCATACCTGAAAGTTTGGAATGATCACCTGGTTTCCACCTGAGGGAAGTGGGAGAAGCCTGTCGAGGCGACTGAATGGCTTCAATTAAGAGAACAATTGCTTTAGTCACACAATTATGAGCTCAGGGTAACTAAATGCAAAAGGCCCTGGAGGAGCGCAGCTAAAGATCTCTGGCATCCCATTCAATGTGGTCCACCCACCCCCCGCTGCTCATTACTGGGACCACCAACTGGGAGCAACATTACGGAAATGAGCAACAACAGAACAGTACTGCAGCAGCGGTGAGTGATTCAGCTTTGACAACCAAATGGAGCTGAGTGTTACGGAAAAGAGCAACAAAGGTCCCATTGCAACAATAGCTTGATTTATCTGGGTTTTTAAAGTCATCATTAAACAGCGGAGTTAAGACACAAGTTCAGATGGTTTTAAACTCCCACAATGTTTGATGGAGGAAGTAGTTTATGTCTGTCGTACATAGGTCAAAATATCAATATAAAGTCCTATATTCAGAGTCCTAATTGAGGGAGGATTGTCATTAAAATGTTCAACAAACTAGTACCTGTCAGTGTTATATTGTTGAATTGTAACATTTGATGATCATTACCGATGTATTAACATGTAAGCTTTATTTTAATGCAGTTAGTTAAAGTAGGAATTAATCACAACTTTATAGGCATTTGCATCTTATCTAACAATATATCTCATATTTCATTAAATAGCTTTGCTTAGACTTGATCTCCAAAGTAACACGTTAGAGTAGTTACCGTAGTAATAGTGACTGTAGATGTAAATATGAGTCAAAATGCACAACATTTGCGTTTGGGCAGTAGTGATTTAGTTAAGTTCACAAACTTTATTTCAGTGTTGGCATGTAAGCATTCTCTATTTAACTGTCAACAAAGTATATCTGTGAATTATTACAATCTCTATATTGTTTGAAACTACAAAAATACTGGACTTATGATAGCACACATCAAAAAGTTCAGAGCATCATCACACTGATCAATTCTCATCCTGAGGAAGCCATGACAATGTTCTTCTTTTTTTTTATGGCCAACCAAAGCCTTTGGTGCATTCTGACCAAACACTAAATGAGATTACATACAAAACCAATGCAAAAAATTGGAGAGCTAATGCAAAATTCACATCTATTTGCATGATTCGCTTCACCCCCACGGATTGAAATATTTGAATTTGAGATTAAGATATTGCCATCCTGACATTATATTAAAAATGGAGGAGTAAATTATTGTTGCTGTCTGTGGGCAGCCCGAGCTGTATGGTACAACCTGCTATTTATAACAAGGCCTGGAAAAGAAGGGGAGGGCTTGAAAAAAAGTGAGAGAGTTTAGAAAGTACATATGCTACTTGATTCAAGCCAGAAAACCACAAAACATCGACAAACGAAGGTGCTCAGGAATTCCACAACAGATGCAACACAGCAACTGTAGTCACTTCACCCACGTTTGACAACGAACTGAATGGCAAAAAGAAATAACGGAAGACACCAAGCAAATATTTGCGAGTTTGTTAACACACACAACACACTGTGATGATTTGCCACATGATTGGTCCGACCGCACCTATAGTCAACAAATAACCCTTGAAGTCGCAACTATGAAACAAACAGCAGCACTGGAAAAAAGTCTCGGGATAAACTGGCTCATTTGAATTCATTCTCCAGGTAACCTGTATATCTTCACCAAATGTCACATCTATCAAATGATTGTTGCTATTTCAGTTTAGGCTAAAAAGTGTGGAAGGAAGGACCAAAGCTATCTTTAGAGCACATACAACTGTCTATTACAATAAAGAACTCAAACTTCACAGTAGCTAAAAGATGATTCTCTCAGAGAAGCCTAAAACACACATACATATCTGCTGTACATATCTACTGCTCCACTTTTTTAATCAAAGGTCCGGGTGATCACAAATAAACTATCCCTAAAGCCATCAGAAGAATGACTTTGGAGGAATCTGACGTGAAGTTATTCAATGGGATACTGAGCTAATGGAAAAGCCCTAGATGAATGGTCGAATAATCTTTTAAGATATTGGTATGTATACAGTTAGTGGAGAGATTAGCTGTTGAATTAATCATTCGATGTACTCATGTTTGTGAAATCCTTTTCACATGCCGGAGGGTTCCAGGACCGAGGCTACTCGCTCTGACATTCCATAGGCCTCTCCTCCTCCTCCTCCTCCTCCTCCACCTTGTCCTCTTCGCCTGTTTGCTGAGTTCAATGCTCCCCACTGTAAATATAGGTTATGCCCTCACAAGTCAACAGGATCTAAATGGGTTGATAAAATCGACACCCATCTTAGGTACACTGTTTAAATTTGTAACTCAGCAGAGCTGCGCACTTCCACTCACTTCAGGCTTTGCTTTGGCAACAGGATTTCTCCTTGGAGAGGAATGAATGTGCAAATGTGTTACAGGTGGGATTCATTAAACTGAGACCTGGCACATTGGTACTCGCTCTGCACAATTACCATGTTACAAGCCAGGGTGCAGTGAAATGCTAACATACAGCTACTCTGTACGTGAGCACACACTCAATGCACAAAGAAGATGACAGTACATTTAAACAAACACATTCACGCACATTCTGCTTCCACAGATTTAAGAGGCCGATTTCATTACTCTCCGATGAGCTCTTCAAAACAAAGAAACGTTTTATTGGAGCGGTTTGTGAATATGTGTTTTCACAGAGGATGAAGAGAGAAAAGTCAATCTTTTTATCCCTATTCAGTCTCCACTTCCTTCACCCCACAGCTGAATAACACGTGTTCCTGACTGCAGGTTGTGATGAGAAGTTGATAAATCCTCCAGCTTATTCTCATCATCTAAACGGTCTTGTTAATGTTGATGAATGAAAGTGTTGCTTTGGTTCAGTGGGCCGTGGTCACATCACAGAGCATCTTCCAGATCAAAATGCCCCCCCTCCTGCATGTTGCACTGAGACCATTACAGACCTATAGGTATTTGCTGTGGAGGGATACTGAATGTATAAGAGCTGAGTGGAAACTGAAGGTGTTCAACAGATCCTTATTATCATCACTGACTCCTTCAGTGCATGGAATTAATTTGCAGTGTTGGGAGCAATAAAGTCCTGGGTCTTACAGCACTGATGGGAACTGGCTCGCATATTGTGTGCTTTTTCATTTGATTTGAAGCATATTTGAATATTTCTCCTCAAGACTTGGACTGGCAGCTGTTTTCTGTCCCCTCACATTCTCTGTGTGCAAATGTCAGTGCACCCAGAAACACTGGGATGCACATTTGGCTGAATGCTCAACTACTGAAACTTAGTCAATATAACCAGTAGCCTGTTGTAGAAAATGTTAGCTATTGTTGCCAAGCTCCTAAATCAGGTTATATGGGAATATGGCAACATCACCATTCAATTTCACTTTTACTGCTGTTGCCATGTAACATAACTGAAAAGGTCTAGCAGGCCAATAAACACAAGCTCGTACAGGTTTTATACAAACTCAAATGCTTGCTAAAATTAAGGCAAGCTGTGAAATTATTGTATCAATTTAGACTCAGATTTTCTGGTTTATTTAGATTAAATAGTTGTAGTCCAGTGCAATTAGAGAGGCGAAGCATAATATTGCTGGTGCTCTCTGTTATTTTTTACCGAAAACCATGTAAATTGGTTTGGATGATTTGATTAAAGTCATGGATTTTGTATGACCTCTCTGATATTCTGCATTAGGGTGCACCAGCTCTATATGAATACATTAAATTAATGTGTGTTGAGCTCTTTCTAGGTTGCAGTTTCAAACACGTGATTTATTGATGTAAAAGGTCTAATCAAACTTCTGTTTGTGGCCGTGGTCCAGGATGTCAACAGTTACTATTATAACCAATCATAAGACCAAAGTTGTATTTCAGTGAATCACTATCAATAGGGTATTCATGAGGTATCAGTATTGTGTGATTGTATGTTCCTGCAGTCGACTTACAATGCATCAAAAGAGACATACATTTGCAATCACCCACACACAATCTAAGTCTAACACAATATTTCAAGGAGGAATGCAGGTCTCTCTCCCATTGGACAGCTGTGCGTCAGTCAAAGCCATCCACCCTTCACACCTGGTGATCAAGGCAGGGTGCGTTCAACTGACCTGCTTCCCAGAGTCCACAGCCAGATAATTATTTCCAGTTGCAATTAGAATAACCGCAAGATTTTTTCTCTGTGTGCAGAGGGGATCTGCAAATATCCTTTCCCCTCGTTCTTGCCTCTCTGACATGCTTGTATAAATACCCTCCACCTGGTCATGGGAGTGCCTTTAGGGGAGCTATCAAAGCATTCATAAAAATCAAGATGTATGTGACATCCAGTGGATTTCCCCCCGTGCTGCACACGGCCGGCCAACTCAGGAGGGCCAGGGCCGGGGTAAGGTTTCCCCTCTGTTCCTCCCTGACTAGCGGCTGACGCCTGATAGACTGTGATGGGCTTTTTTACGCCCTGCACGTGTTGTTCGGCCTCCCAGTGCTCACTTCATCGCCTGTCTTCTCAGCATGGTGTTTTTCTCTGGCCTCTGCTGCTGCTGGTGGACTTCTGCTTCTAATGTGAATTTGTCAGTCCAAGAACCTGACCCGAAAACATTCGCCTGCTCATGTACTTCACGCTTTGTTCTTAAATAACTCTCTCACCGCAGCCTTCCCTTACTCCCATGCTTCGTTTACAGATTAGGGCCTACGTTGGCGTATGTAAAAACACAAGAACAGGCAATCGGATATTAGGAACATGAATTTGAATGAATACATGTGCGTGTGTGGATCCATCAGCATCGCTGAGTGGCTTGGCTTGCGTGTAAAACGTTTATAAAGTTGGGACCGATGACACGCACACTCATATCTGGTGATCAGAAACTCTGGGAAGGAGGCCATGATGGAGGGCTGCCTGACTCCTGTGTGTTCGACCCTGTGAAGACTGATTGTTCGGTCTGAAAACACTTAAAGCAAACTGAGAACGCTGTATGTAAAGGAAACAGATTTGTAAAGGAAGGGACACAGATCTGTTTGCCTAGTTTAGAAGGGAACTGTAATAGCTCTGCTGTTATGTTAGATATATGATTAATCAAGTGGTCTTATGAGGAAATGCATGAGCCTTGCTAGTGTGTAGCTTGGTGTGACATTAGCGAAATCTGTATCTTTGTCAAAAGTAGTCATCCATTCTAATTACTTATCCTGTTTGTGTTGCAGAGACACCCACAGTCCTGTAGGGGGCAGTGTTTGTTTTACTCAATAGGGTCTAACTCTGGCCATAACTGGGCATATATGGTGCAGGTGAGAGCAAAGAGTGCTTCGGCCAGCCTGCGGTGATGGCTACATACTTTCCATTCTTTAATGAAGCCCTTCAATGACTCCTACACAACGGCACTTAATACACACTCACACAAGCGAACAAAGACTTTCCACTGGTGCACAGCCCCCTGATAATAGAATCTACATAGGAGGCCTGTGAAGTATTTCAAAATGCCAAACGGCTGCAAGGGTGTAGACATTTGAAGGACACTAATGTAGGAGCTGAGGCCTAATATAAACAGCATTATTCACATGAAAGCCAGGCCCCAGCCATTAGGGTTTTCCAGAGAGGTGGCACTTCTCCGCCGGCACCCTAATGGCACTTGTCGCTTATACATGCAGATCTGTGTATTTGCCGATTCTGTTGTAAACAGTCTCCCCTGAAACAATCAGCTACAAAATGATTTGTCACTTTTTATTTTATGTGAACATTTACCAATCTCTGGGATCTCATCAAATCAAACACAAGTCTTCATCCAAACCATCAGGGGCTTTTTTCTTGTTCAAAGCACGTGCTCTCTGTACGCCCGTTATCCCATAATAACAATCAATATTCTGCTGAAAAGCAACTTTAGCAGCTGTTCAAATACGCTCTCCTTTCCATTGTGAAACCCAGAATTGCCCTTCTTTCACCTTAAGGCTTGTAACTTAGAGCCGCCTGGAGAATAAAGCTGGCCAGTGGATCGGTCTCTAACAAAATTATTAATCCTAAAGAAACGTCGGCCCACCATCTATTGCTATAAATCTTTTTATCCAATTGATGTTTTATTGTCATTTTACATTTTCAACTGTTTTATCATTGTTTTATATCTTTCTTGGCAGACTGTTATCACTTGTGTGATTTTTCATTATTTTACTGCTCCTACTGTTGTATATCATTCTGTGTCTGTTTTTAATTGTTTTCTGTTTTATTTTCATGTATCCCTCTCCCTGTGCGAATTTCATTTATAGGCATTGTGTAAAAGAGGTTAATGCTCAGTCATTTCCCCTGAATAAAAAATGGTATATATATCTAACTGGGAGAAGATGTTGACCTTCAACATCTTGTGCGGCAAAAAATACAAGACCAGACCACTGTCAGCAGCAGTATAACATGACCATTCCACCAGCAACAGATTGTAACGTGAAGCAGAACAAAACACCCTCGTAATCTTTGAGGAAGATCCAATTGGAAGAAGTGAGGGGGGAACATACAGTAAAGGGGAGGTGGTGAGGATGAATAACACATTTCTTTCTTGGCTGTGGCTATAATAGCCCACTCAAAAGGAAATTAAACAAATGAAAGTGTTTTCAATGTCAGAGAAAACAAAGATTAATTACATTTGAATTGTTCTATGCAGCCAGAAGAGGTAAGCCATGTTGCCGCTTAATGGTATGGTTTAGATCAGAGAGAGGTGGGACAGCCAAGTTGGTTGGTTCTCGGCTGTTTTTGGCCTCTCCGCTCCACATCCATCTTGTCAACACGTTGATCAACTTCATCTTTCACTGATAAGTGTTTAAACTGCTGCCATCATTTTAGAAAGAGGGACAGAAGAAGCAGAAAATCATTATAATTTTCATAACCCTGCTATGGATTTGTTGTTTGAGGAATAGCACAGCAAATGAAGAAACGGGTAGAAAGGTACGTCCAGTGCTTAGTCATATCCGAAATAATGCAACCCTCAAAAAGTTACCCGTATTAGGAATTCAAACCTTAAGTTGCAGAGAAAGCATGTGCCATTACTTAGATAATAAGGAGTTTTTGTTAATTTAACTAATTTATATCATCAATGTTTAAATCCCAGTCAACTCTGCCAATTGTTTGAGTTTAAAGTCCCTTCAACTCGCCATCCTCCAATCAAAAGGAGCTTAAAAAACAGGGGGAACTCCCAGTAGGCATTTGAGAGTGAGAGACTCATGTACTTATGGGATTTACAGGAACCATTGAGTCGTTTTCAGTTTAATCCCACAGTACCACTCTGTGACCCTTCCACTGGCCAGGACCATCAGAGATTAAAGGTGAACACAGGAGCAAATCGGTTATCAAGTCAGAAACACTCATCGTCAACTTCCCACTGTGCCATTAATGCACAGGCAGGCAGGCACACACACACACACACACACACACACACACACACACACACACACACACACACACACACGTCAGCCCTCATCCTTCCTGCAATGGAGGTCATAACCCCATGTACCACTACCACGAAAGGAATGAGGCTGAGGATGCCTGACCCTTTAAAGTCATAGTTCGTCTCTTACATTCAGCACATAAAGGTTTATGGCTAGTTTTGATGTATGGGAGAGTTCATGGACATGTATGAAACAGGAATGCCAGAAAATTAATGAAACACGTAGTATAAGATGAACACTTCCTGCTAGTTTTTACATTTTAGGATACCATTATCATGAATCATAACCTATACATATGCATAAATAAAGTCAGAAAACTCCCTTCTCTTTTAAAATAATGTGTTATTAATTCGGGATCTATAACCAATGGCTCATCATGGCTAATATTTGCTAATGTTTGCAAACTTCAATAATACAGCTATAACGAACATTTGCTGATTTTGCAACTGTAACACTGAGTAGTATGTCTTAATATTAGCAATATCTCACAGGTAGTCGGTATTGCTAGTTAGCCTATTGTAGCATAAAGGCTAGACACAGGGCTTAAGAACCATCCTTTCCAAAGGTGAGTCAGTGGGATTGGCCTAGGTAGAAACTTTCTCTTTGGACAGAGCAAGTCTAGTTTCCCTGCTCTTGATCTTTATGTTATGCTAAGCTAATTAAGCTAATGGGTGCTGGCTACCCGCTTCATATTCATCATCCAGCTACAACAGGGACATTAATCTTTTCATTTAACTCTCTTCAAAAAAGCAAATAAACCATTTTCCTATAAAAGCACAAACTGTGCCCTTTTAGAATCAGCTCATAATCACCTTTGTAGCTAAAGGTGACAACATCTCAAAACACAGTAAATTTATTTCACTCTGACTGTTAGAGGGGAAAAACATCTGACTTGCACATATTGTGTTTTGAAAAGGTTTTTGGCTTCGTTGAAGTTGGGTCTGTGTCTTTCAGCACTCCAAACACAGTGAGATCTGGAGCAATGAGGCCCACTGAAACTGTAGGAGCCTAAACATAGATGGTTCATATAATGGGGCACTGACGAGTGACTGTATGTATGAGTTTGAATGAGTCAGAGAGGGACAGAACGAAACACAGAAATGGAAAAGAAAGTCAGTCTATGAGGTATTTGGTTGGGACAGAAAAAAGGGTTAGCATTTTGCATTTGGTTTAGGTCTCAAAATCTAATTTTAAACTTTAATGTAACTGAGAAAGTGATGTGAAAGTTTTGTCCTCGTTGAAGGTGTTAGGTCTGAAAGGCCATTTACTGTATATTCCATCTGATGGACTGTAGGTTACAATTCTCCCGATGCTAGTTTTCACAGCAGTCGAAATGAAAGATTGCTTTTCCATTTCACAGGTCATTTGAAATTGACTGTGAAGGCATCTGGCACACGAGCTGAATATTTGTTTTTCTGGATTCCAGATAAGGTACAGTAAGTCATGTCATACTATTGCATTATTTGAGTTTGAAAATTGTTCAGACATGCAGAGTTCTTCAAACAGCATCCTGAATTTTTACGTAATATGTGAGATTTAATTGTGAATAACATTTTCCAGGATTCTATTGCATATTAGTACTGCACAAACCTGGTTACAAGCATTTTGAACACATTGGATGTATCAGCCCTATTTCCTACCTGTCACCATTACTTAGTTCATTTATATTTGACAATCATGAAATCACATTTAGTTTATGAGAATGTTACTGTTAAAACTGATATCCAAATCGATGGATTCTTAAATGACATTAAAATACATACATTTTAAATATTAGGCTAAATGTGTTTTGAGTTTCGAAGCTTGACACTTTTTTATAGTTAGATTATTTGTGAACATCCCATTTGGCGCTGTCACAACCATAAACCACCTGCATCAGTTCACCAATTTCTCAGTAAAAATAAATGTAATGGCTCAGACTTAGTGGATTGTAGCAGTGAGTAAGTGGCTCCTCAACTGGAAAAACATTGGCTTATGGTTGTAAAGACCTAATGAAGCATTAGCTCACACCGCCTCTACCCCCAGTGCGCTTCCGTAGCCTCTCCCAGATGGATGGACTTCAAGGTGGGAGAGAGTTGCACTGATAGTCTGGGGCTCCATTATCTCTCCAGCAACCTGTTGCTGCTCAGCAACTCGGCTGTCCTGGGCAGTGGTTTCTCCTAAGCAATGCTGACAGCTATCTCCCAGAGCAATTGTTGGTAAACATGATTTAACTGCTTACACCAACAACAGGTTTCCTCTAACCCCCTAATCCATGCCGCACAGGAGACCCCCTTTTTACCCTTTTGACCCTTCCATCGGTCTAAACCCCCCCTTCAGTCCTCCACCTCCTTCTCTTAGGTGGTGGTGGCGGTCGAATTGCCAGTGAGATAAGCCTGGCTGGAATTCCCGTCTGGGTGTTCTTGGGAGTGACCTGGGTGGCAGAGGAGCGTCAATGAAAATCACTCAGCACTCCTCTCAATAAGGAACCAGTCTGAGCCATGGCTGCATTTCACGTCACTCTTACGTCTGTCCCTATTTTGCCTGGCTCTTTCTTCTCATTTTTGGTTTAAGGTGTAGTAATGAAAAATAGTGAAGCAGCACTCACTTTGTGGCGAGCCTGTGT
Organism: Pseudopleuronectes americanus; assembly: GCA_038501795.1. Classification (NCBI taxonomy): domain Eukaryota; kingdom Metazoa; phylum Chordata; class Actinopteri; order Pleuronectiformes; family Pleuronectidae; genus Pseudopleuronectes; species Pseudopleuronectes americanus. The sequence goes on from CM076722.1 coordinate 22,068,798, forward strand.
GAACTCTTGACAACCTCTAACCCAGGGTAAGACAGCCTTAAAAAGTCTTGTTGTGCAGGAATCGAGGAATGAGCTTAAAGACTCTAGGCACCAAGAATGTGATCTAATGCAAATCCGATTTGCTAGAATTATGAAAAAGAATCATATTTGGATCAGATTTACTGTATTGCAAGACAAAGTGCTATTTTGTTACACAAGAACGCGTACATACAATAACCCACATTTTTTGGCTAGACCCTTTCATTCCTTTCACTGTCCTGCGTGCACTGTGTACTCCTCCAAGAAAACAAACCTCCTAGAAGAGATGTGCAACTAGTCAGCCATATTTAACCATGCGTCTAGCACTTCCTTTGAGACCACCGGTCCACAGTGGAGAGGCCAGTTGTCTGGGAAAAATTGCTAGGGGTCTAGTGTGGCCTGGGTTAGGCAACGGCCTGGCCATTGTGCCCCAGGAGAAGGTAATTAGGAAGTGAAACCTTGACCAGTTGACAGCAGGCTTTGTTCAGGGGCGAGTGGGCCAAGAGAAATGCTTTTGAAAGCTTTTTCACTTTCTTTGCTGAGGCGACCTCAACCCCTTCCTCCAGGAACATGCTGGGGGAGATCATATAAGTTTCTGAAGAAAAATGCACAGGAGGGGGGTTAAGTGGTATTTATTGAAAGAGAAGAAATCTACAGGCAGTGCGTTGTTTGACAAGAGTACCAAAGCAAATATACAGCATACAGTATCTGTTTACCAAAAATGTCATTTCTAATCCACGTTAAACTATAGTTGTAGTGAAACGTATTTATATCCTTACATACCGTAATATATGTTAGGTTCTACAATTTCTAGTAATTATGCTAATAATACCCACATCCTGGGCAGAAATCCACTGTTCGGTTCACAGTCCACCACAGCCACCTCTTCTTTCGTGCTGCAGCTGCAACTGGAGCTGCCAGCCAGCCCATAATCAACTCTGCCATGTATTTTTCCTGACCTGTACATTTGCTCTCCAGCATGAAAGTCATGGCCAAGTGACCAGCATCACTGCCATAAGGGCATCCAGCACAGAGGGCCCACGCCTGTCCCTGTCGAACTCGGCGCTCTGCTCTCAGTTCATGTGGCAGGAAAAGTGTGAACACGGCTTTGGCAGGACTGGAGATCATTCCACCATCATCACCACAGGCCAGTAAAACTCCTCAAACAGCTGGTCTGTACACGCCTACGAAGGAAGAACTCCTTGTACTTCTGTTTCCAACCTAACGTTAAGCAATGTTATACATTTTACCTTTGTTGTGTTTTAATATAATAAAACTTACAGTGTCTTTATCTATATTACCTTCAGGAGCTGTATAACAAAATTATCAAAAATCTAAAGCCTAGAAAGTGGGTCCCTAATCTTATTTTTTAAATCGTTTATCAGGTTTTTAGCTACAATTGCAGGACTAAGTCTTCTTTAATAGTTGTTGACGTGTACATCTTGCTTTGTGTGTTTTTGTATATTAATTGGTCATCTCACCAGCAAATAATAAAATGGGATATCTCAGAAACTACGACTAGAAGCCATGAGATTTGGCACAAATTCATTGAGGCTTTCATCTAAATGTTTCTGAACTCCTGAAATAATCATAAATGTTGTATGTTGAATATTTTTGTTTCTGACCAAATACCTTACAGCTAATGATATTGCATCAGACCTAGCGTTGGGTTCACTGCAGACAAGCAAACCTAATTAATTGTATTTTACATTGACATGAACCAATGATCAGTATCTCCAACACACAATTAATTGTGCACAAGCACCAGATGCATGTTCAATGTCAGTACAACACCTGTCCACAGGGGGCTTATTAAAAGTTCAAATAAAAATGAAAATCTAATCAAATACCAATTCAACTATAATATTGGTACAGTACAATGTAAATATAGCTGTGTCTTTACAGGGGTAGGGCCACTGTGACACAGATCTGCCAGCATGGCTCTACTAAAGATAAAGTCTCAAGGCAAAAAGTAACCTTGCATTCTGTCTACAAAAAATATATCACATCTTAAGTGGAAATTGTGAGAGTATCGCAATAGGATCCATGTGTTACCTGTTCTCTGCAGAGTATAAGTGCTATAGCAAAGAGGAACAATCTCACCAGATTAACAATGCTGTTGTGATTGTGAGACATTAGAAACATGTTATCATACAGCTCTAAAAGTACTACAGAGACAAAAACAACAACGTGAAAAAATGTACAAAAATAAAACAGAAGCATACTGGGGGGAAAAAACTCACAAGAAACAATGTGGAACAATCATGTCTTTGACCTGAAATGCCCTTGACCACAACAAACAGATTCCTCTGTGTTTGGGCCTTGCAGCTAGTCTATAAAACACCAGAAAAAAGATGAGAGGAATCTACATGTCCTTTGTGATCCTGTTTGATCTCCAGCCTTATAATGGGAAGCTGTTTAGCAGCGACCCGAGGTAGACAGCGGCTTCATCCAACTCAGTCTCAAGGACTAGTTTCACTGGTGAATCACGAGTAAATGTTTTCTGTGAGTGAGTAAACCCACATTACTTTGACAGAAGGCAATCAAACCGATCTGAAAACACAGTTTACACATTAGAACGCCTCCAAACAACCAGTGATTATAAAATAATAATAAAGGAACAATTACTCAAAGAATTAAAGGATAAACTGTACACCAGCATGAATCTTCAAACACATCTCACCATCCTGTTACGGAAAAAAATACATCACCCACTTAAGGCTGTTATTCTTAACATCGCTTAGGTTTTATGAACTTGTTTGGGAAAAGCTGCGGCTTTATGGGTGGTGGTGCGCTGCTTTCGAACATTTGAAGTGCTTACGTCTCTCGGTGCAGGTGTCACTAACAGGCTTTTCCAAGTAAATGAAGTCAACTGATTGCTCTTGACTTTATCCCGGAGACCGCGGAGCTGGGACATGGATCAGTCCTCAGTGACTATGGTGATTAAAGTTTTTATGTAGTTGACAGAGAAGTTAGAAAATGCCAAGGGACATTTAGATTAATGATGGCCAGTGTCGGGGCCAGTATTATGTCACTCTGAATGAGTGCTGAAGAGACAGAGGGATGACATTTTTACAGGCCTGGTGCTTATAAACACATTTGTGTGTATTTGCAAGGCAAGATGTGCCAAACACATATAAACGCCAAGCAGCACGGCACACACAAGCACATGCATACACTTCTAAAGCCCTTCACAATAACACTGTGGCTGCTGTTGTGTCCTGTAAGTGTGTGTATATGTGTATGGTGAGTGCCATAGTTGGCTGGTGGGCCAGTGTTTGATGATGAAGTCATCAGTTTAAGTAAACTCCAGATGGCCAAGCAGAAAGTAAAACAAGTGCCATCTGCTTAGATTCAACTGCTGCTCAACTTCTCCCCTCTCTGTTTCCCCTCCTCGCTCAGTTGGCACAGCTAAGGACCAGAGTGCTCAGAACATTAATGCCATTAGTGAAATGTTTCAGAAGAGGCAGCCAAGCACAATGCATTACACTAGCACTACATTACCACCAAGGGCTCTGCTTGTTTCTGGACTTATTCAGTCACAAGGTAATACACAACCTGAGGGTCAACCGTGGAACTGACTGTGTGATAGAAAACACGGTCATAATTAATACATCACCAATGTTGTAGATATGGTGTAGATATATTAAACATGTAGATAAACATTTACCAAAAGACACTTGTGATTTTAGGTGAAACATTAGAGAGCTTGTATTATTTTGTCTGTTAGAGAACAACACATTGTTACTGGCAGTGACAAGAGTCAGAACAAAACAAGGCTTCAAGGTAAATGATCAAATCAAAAAACAAAATAGAATATAAAAAAAAATGTTTTGCCAAGAAGATGATTCCAGATAAAAGACCCTGGAGTCAATGGCACTGAAAATGTTCAGCTTCATGGGAACGTGAATGTGCTGTGAAACAGTTGCTCTGCTTTTTTCCTGAAACTTGGGTAAAGCAGTGAAGTGACGCTTTTGTCTTGTGTAAAAGGATCGATAGAGGGTGACCAAAGACATAAGGAACAATCCTCTGTGGACCATGAATACCCAAAATTGTGACAAATCGGTTAGTTTTTAGGAGGAAAACAGCATATGACTAAAATTGGGAACAGCATACGACACTTTTGTCCCAATGAATGGACTTTAGGAGATGTCAGCCAAGCCACTAAAATCATTAGATGTCTTATTGTGGGTTGCTTGATTAGCCAATACACAATGCACGGTAATCTGGCCATATAACTTGCTCTATAATGATCAGATTGACTTGAATGACTTTGGCATCTCTTACACTGAAAACCTCTTAAGGGCCTCCAGTGTAGACTGAGCACATCTAGGCTAAGACCCCGCCTTCTGTTTACTTCTAACACCAATATTTGTTGTGAGAGTAGATCCAGAAGACATTTTTCACTAACTCTACTTATAGGAATCATGCATATGAATGCCAATAAATTAAAAAGCAGATATATTTCAGTCATTGAGTTCCGCCTCTTTTTCTCTCCACACGGACTATTTACCTGAACCAAAGCCTGCTTAAAGTGATGGTCAAACTAGAAACAGGAACCAGAAGGCCTCTGGGCCCAACATCTTGTCAACATCTTGCTACTGCTGATCCTCTTTCTCCTTTAACACACACAAGTACAGCTGCTTCTTTTGTATGGCATATATATTATTTAATGACATAGTTTCAAGTGTATAAATGATTTATAAAAAACTTTATTATGTTTATACAGTAAGTGTTAAGACATATTTCCCTGTCCTTCAGCGTGAAGTGAGCTCACTGGCCAACAGATTTTAATACCAAACCTTTAACCAAACCTTTTAAAGCTATATTCAAACAGTCTTGTATGTGTACTCTTATTTCCTGAGTGATTTTTCTTTATGAGATGTAAGTCAGCATGAAAAGACTATTATACAAAGAGGTGGGGAAATGATGTTGCTGTATGTTATTGCTGCGTGTGACGAACTAGTTGAGGCAGGGTTTGTTTCCCTCTTTCCACTGATGCAGAACTTTCTGTGATGCCCTTCATCTGGCTTAAAAACATTGAACTCTACACATTGGTTAAGCCGTGTGTCCCAGAAGAAAAACAGGACCAATCTCCCTCACCACTGTGTGTTGTAATTAAGCCCACAGCTGGCAGTTCCCATTACGCCATCAGGGCGAGCAGGCGGACCTGGTCTGTGGCACTACAGGCCCGCCGCCTCACCTCACCGCCCCGCAACCCTTTTTCCTCTCCTCAGCACCTGTACATTGTAAAGAAGCAGTGTGTCGGCCCTAACAGCCCTGCAGCTAGCAGCCTGATTTGCTTTGAGAGTGTTTGTTGTGAAACACTTTGGTGTAACACATCATCTCTCCGCCTCAGTGTACATTTTCACAATCTGCCTCACCGACCTTTTTTTTTACGCTGGGCCAGGTGGGGGAAAATGTCCACACGTGGTTTTGGGTTCAGTAAAATTCACACCAGCCTTTTATATCTGACAGGAAACTACATGGAAATATGGCATAATGGAGAACAGGCAAGTGGTGCGACAATTGCTTTGGGGGCGACAACAGAGAGGGGCTATGGAGCAACGAGCGAGGGTTTCATCACATCTGCCCCCACCGGCCCCTCTTCCTCTCTCACTCACTCATTGTCCTCCTTCTCACTTCACAGGACAAAAACATTATGTCCAAGCAAGAATTTTAATGTTGTGCCGCTCTGAGTTGGCCCACACCACACCAAACGCAGGCCTGTCCCTGTAGGCATAGCTCTCTCCTGGCCAAGATCAGCTGTCTGACCGCAGAGCGGTCCGCTGTAAACACTAGCCAGATTACCACACAGACAACACACACACACACACACTCACAGACACACACATCGCTGCAGGAATGATCACGCTGACAAACATACATGCACTCATTGTCAACAAAACAATTTGCTTCCAGCTGCATACCATATTGATTTAGATTGAGGCAGTTAGACAGATTACAACTGGATCAAATAAAAAGAGAACATTACCATCCAAATCCATTTCAGCCTATGAGATGTCTTATGTAACATTTGGGAGAAAAAGAAAAAACGCAACTCCGGTAATGATGTGCACATGATTGGCAATAGCTGGCTATTAAATTTCCCTTCCCCACTTCTCCGCCAAAACCAGTGCAGGTGCTGCAAACGCATGATTAGAGGTAAAACTGAAAACTATGACCAACCAAAACATACCGGAGCAGGGTCACCGCTGTTATTGTTTCATGTGGCGCTGTCAAATATAAAAATGACCATGCATTTTGTTGGTCTGTCTCTCTTTGTTGATGTATGTTTATGTAAGGGGTTTCTGTCAAAACATGGGAAAAAAAGATAAATGTGGCTAATTAAAAGAACATTTCTTTGGTAGTTGCTGTAATAGATACCTCATTGTGGGGTCCAGGGGCCACGCTCCCCTTTAACCAATCACAACCACTGCTTGTATTGAATTTGACTCACGAAAAGCAGTTGATTTTTGAAATTCCTGCATCTTGCTCCCCAATGCCACCACACACAGAAACGTATGCGAATCACATGTGCGCACGACCCACATTAACAAATGATTGGTGTCAAATCAGATTTGTGCAAAGGTGAGACTGGGGTTCACACTGGGGAGTGAAAAGCTGAACCGATGGAAAGACTGAGTCCCGGTGAGTCATGGCTCTGGGACGAAGTGGACCGCGGCGATGCAGCATGAGCACACCTGCTGCACCTTCATGCTGCCCGCAGAATGTCCTCTGCATGTGTGTGTGAGAGACTCCTGCTCTGCCGTGTCAAAATGCAACATGTTCCAGCTGACCGCAATTAAACAGTAAACTGGAAATACTTACCATTGATTTAGTTGTACATAAATTGGTCGAAATGTGTTCCAGGGAGGAGCGGCTTACCTCACCCTTCACCACCCAGAGCGGACCCTCATTTATCCAACTGTAAACCAATTAAGCCCTCCCTCCATTTCACCTCCCCCTCCCCTCCTCGCCAATCCTCACCTGTGTTTTGTGTTTTAAGGCAACACTGCAAGATCATCTGGAAAAACAGCTCACACAAATCGCAGGCTTCGCAATCAATCAGGGAGCAGGGCTGCGAGGCGCAGGGCTGAAATGAACACAGCCGAGCAAAGAGAGATTCAGAAAAGAAAGCACAATTTCATGAGTTTGTTTTTTTCCCTTCTTCCTTCTTCCTTCTTTATTATTTGTTAAAAATCATAAATCCTCTGGATGGGAGATAGACTGAGCCTCGGTGAGAGATTTATATCCCTTGCCTTTTTCTAATCCAATATCCCCTCCTCTCCAGCCATTCCCAAAATGGTTTGGCTGTGAGGACTCGGTGGAGGCTCTGCTGAGGGGAATCATGCACATACACACACACACACACACACACACACACACATGTTCACACACCCTGAGTGACCAGAGCAACAAGAGGAATGTAGCGAGTTGCGCCACATCCCAGCTGGACTGACAGTGAGCGCTAGCGGTGTCCTCCTTTCCACCGAGGAGGATGAAAGGACATCAACTCATCTAAGACGTTGAAGGAACGCCTGGAATTAACAAAAGGGGAAGCTCTCCAACAGGGGCTTGCCTGGGAGACGACCTCGGCTCACTGCTAATGCAAAGAAGAAGAATACGGAAGGAGAGCGAGAGAAGAGAGAACTTCAAATACACTCGCCACGCTGCACCTGGGATCAATTACGATCAGCTAAATTAGAGAGTTACTAACAAAACCCTGGCCTGTAATAATTCATAATTATCAAACGAGCGGCGAGGAGGGAGCTCGTGGGGTTCACGCAGATTTTGAGAGGAGGGAGGAGAGGTGTACAAGTACATGCAGTGTCCTCAGGGCGGTGTCCCACCTTAGGCTGAGGCCTTGCTTAGCTAAAAGGGTCAAACGAATGTAATTGTGATTTAATCATACACTCATGTCTATTGTCAGTGAAACTATTTGCCTTGAGTAACAGCTGTGTGATGAGAAGCACATTATTGCCGAGCACTGACGTTTAAGCCTCCTCCTCTGAAGCCCCTTTCAGGCGTCCAACTTTTAATATAAAACTGAGTTGTGAAATAAACAACGCAGCAGTCAACACAGACTCCACCACTGTCTTTTCCCATGAAGTTTGTGTAGTTTGTAGGTTAATGACTTCCATTACCAAGTGATTTGAAACAAATGAAGCCACTATAATTTTGTCCAAGAACATATGTCCCTGCATGAACCAGGGAAATGTTTCCTTGGACAACTCTTTAGCAGCACAAAAAACAGGATTACCCAATGAGGTGAGAATTTTGTCTTAGTAATCACTATAAAATGTGATGTTTTATCTTTATCACCGGCCTTTATGGTTGTGGAAACAGCTCTTATCTTAACAAGGGATTTAGAGTGATAAATGCGCTCAACTCTCCTGGTAGTTTTTATCCCAATCTTAAAGACAAAATCGTTGCAAATTCTGAATCTAATTGCTGCCATACAAATACTAGAGAGCAGTAAGGCTAGGCGAGATACTATCAGTGTGAACTATGATGCTCAGATGATAAATCTCCTGCTTATCACCACCGCCTGTTAGAGAATCACACTAGTTATAATCGGACATGGTCTCTCACCAATGGACACTTCTCGCACAGTGAGAAGAAGAAGGAAGAAGAGGAGGAGGAGGAGGAGGAGGAGGAGAAGGAGAAGGGGGGGGGATTTGTACAAAATGAAACTAAACAATCCCTGTGCCAGAGAATATCCCAGAGAATACACTCTCCCTGAAAGAAAATAAATGGAATCTCCTGTTTGGGTTAGATCGCAGAGGAAAAATAAAGACAATTTGCAGAAACTGCTCAACATGCATTGGGTTAACACCACGGTTAATTGGAGGAAAAATGTGAAATGTGAGCCAAAATGGACAAGGGTAATTGCTGTTCACTATTAGCTGGTATTTCACAGAGTTTTACTCAAATAAGATCTTCTGAATGCAACAAAAGACCACTGTTTTTAGATCCAATTTCTTATCAGCACAATCAAGGTAAAAGAGTCATATATAGAGTCCCAAAGCACAATGTGTTCTGTTATATATATATATATATATATATATAAATAAATAATGTCAGGCATTCAAACTTAGGAACAATGCAATAAAGCAGTCCTTGTCAAACTTCTGTGAATCAGAGGTATGAGATTATTACATTCTCTCAGCTGCAGGTACAGTTTCTGCAGTTGTCTCTAATGTTGCTGTGACAAGAAACTTTTTAATACATCCAATGTTTGATTTTCAGTATTGTAGAACTAAACGGCTGAAATGTTTTGGGTTAGGGTCATCTTCTGTGATGATGTGAAAGTTGCCAAATATCATTTATGTAGCCAAGTTTGCATGAAGATATAATTAAAACCAAACCTGCTGGAGTTTTCTCCATATCTGACCTCAACTGCACAGTGCAGGTTTAAGAACATAGAGTTGATATTTTTCCAGTAGGGTATTTTTTATTGACTGTGATTTATAGTACAAATATATCTTCTGTAACTGGCTAAAAACTAAGTAATCATAGCTTCACAGCTATGTTTTTTTTCTTAGCCTTGAATGAATCAATATCAGCATGTCCTGCTAATTGGCTAACATGAAGTACATCAGTTTCTGGGATAAGTTCTTGTTTGCATGCATCATTCATTTAGCTTACACCATAATTATGAGCCGCTAACTTGGCAAAAAATTTCACATTAGTCTCAGATTTGTGACTGAGGCTTTTTTGACACCAGCAGTATCTCCCACTTAGTGAAAAGAACTGCACATAACAACAAACTTGGCAGAGTGGATACCAATGTGCAACCGCTTACAGGTATATAAGATAAAAGCCAATTTCAACATTCATTCCATCTATTCAGCTCATTTTATAGATTGAAGATACTCTCATATATACAATGTTTGACTGTATACATTATTTACTTGATAACAAACTACTCTAAATATGTAACAAGGCAAATTAGCACATATAGGCTATTTACATGTTGTGATTACTAGGGTTAGCACCAGGCTAACCATCTTGGAATTATGCGGGAACACTCCAAAGTGAGCCCAAGGGTTTTTCTTTCTTTCCGACTATATTGTTTGAACAGTCTTTTAGCCCAATATGTATTAATGTATGTATAGTCATCATATGCAAAAAATAATTCTCCATTGAAGTCAACTGGAATTTTTTTTAGACAAAACAGCTCATACAACTAAAGTTAGCAAGAGTATCTGATCAATTAAAATAAGTTATCATTTCAGCCAATAGCGTCAATGGCTCTTGGTTGAAATGAGAAGCTTGCTTTTGTAAAGTTGCGTCTGAAGTTAAGGCCCCAACGTCTCTAAATTTACAATAAAACCCCTTCACAAATTCTATCACCATTAAGGATTGACACACACCATTCACTCAGGGCCCTTTACTGGAGTCACATCAGCCCCCCCACTGGGGCGCCACAGACTCCAACTTAAGAGTCATTGCTGTCAAATACACTACACGCCATTTTCTAATGTACTGATTAGGTTCAATCAGCCTTATTATTACACATTCCTTCATTGAACCCTGCACGGTGAGCATGTGGTCAGCCCTGTGAAGGATAGCTTCTAACTGAGAGTTAAATTATGCAAAGAGGGTCAGGTTGCTCAAACAGCTCGCCTGCAGGGCTGCCAGGGTGAGGTCCGACCGCGGTGGACCCGGTTAGCAGGAGGCCCAATCTGTCTCCTGAAAACCTCCAGTGCTAGTATGCATCTCATTAAGTGAACAGCTTGCCGTCAGCACGGAGACAGGAAGTCAGACTGTTGTGTCATGATGAATGCTCTCGTAAGCACCACATGTCATGGATGGAGGTTAAACTGAGGTATTCAGGGGAGGGGCTGCATTGTGCTGTTGGAATATCCCAAATTTAAATTCTCTTGTTTTTCACACAACTTACCCATTTATTCCCAATGACTTAATGTCACTAGTTTTATAATAGTGTCGAAAAAAGTCTTGAATTATGTCAGGTTTATTCTATTTCTTATAGTTTTTCATTTCCTGTTCATTTTGGAACTCAAACATATCACATTCCTCGATTACCAATGCTGTAATATTGGGATTTGTAATTTACTTGTGGTTTTGTATAATGAATCCGAGCAGACACTTTTCAAAACTGAAACTATATGATGTGCAACCTATATACCCAGATTATTGTCACTTATCACAGTGTCAAATCTGTCCACATGCTTTGAACCGTTCTTGTGACTACATTACCTTAGCTTTGAAATGTGCTTATTTAAAGTTAAAATAGTTTTACCTGTACTGTAGAGTCACAGAGTACAGAATACTCAGGGTATACAATGATCAGCTGATTGGTGTTAAGGAGAGACTTCCATTATCATTTCAAAGCCAAAAAAGCTGATTTGTTATCGGCTTACCCCAAACTAACTAGCTATAAAAAATCTTTTCTCTGGGGTTTTATTCGGGGTTGAGGCCCAAAACACTTTCCTGTCACACTGATACATTTCCTATTGCATTAATTTGCAAACAATACCCAGAGCCATTTCATATATAACCATTTTCTGCGGTAATTTGATTGTTCAGATGCTTGCCTGGGTCCACCATGTCAAAGGTTTTTGCCCAAGAGTGCAATACACACTATGTCAGCAAAGAAAATAAACCTCATAAAAGCTGGGGCCTGTGCCAACAAGTACCCAGATGGTTCATTTAAGAACCATGAAAACTGCATTATATGTTCCTTATTGTACATGTTTCATATAACTGCTGGGGTTACCCCTGTTATTCTCTGCATACATGTGCACACAGTCAAATACACCACTCACGCAACCGCAACACTCCTCCCAATACACACACACACACTCTCACAAGTATTTTTCAACTTCATCTAAGAACTTTGCCTGCGTTTGCACATACATTAGAATAGTATGATGTTTTTTCACATTAAAATTCATAGCCAGGTACCTTCCATATGGTCTGCTCCTAGAATTAAAAAGGAGGAAAATACCAAAAAGAACAGATGTGAATTAAATAAAACAACACCATTGTTATTCAGGTTATTTCAGTGAGTGTAAAGTGAGTCTACTCTAATCTGTAGATTAATGTATAATGAATTGGGTTAGGTGTTTTTATTTCCTAATCTCTCCTAAGACTTTGTTTCTGATTCCCATATATTTGATATCAAATCATTTTCTTTTACTTCTACATTTTGTCTGTTGCAGACTGAGTACATTTTTTGTCACATATTATGTGTAGCATGTGTTTTAATAAGTCTGTCACGCAAAAAAAAGCAAGCATATTGAACTTTTTTCGAATACATGTTTGCATTAACAAGACACAGTTAGCCATCAAACTGAAATTAATTGAAAGGGAAAAATGTTAATATTGCATTATCAAAATCACCTAATGCTGATCAAAGAGATATTTTAGGAAAATGTCTCTTTTTAAATATGAAAACTTGATTTTTAGCCTGTCAGCCTCGCACAAATACAGGTGCTCCTTTCAGTAGTAAGTTTGAACCCAGTTGCCTGTCACCTCGAACTTTCAGATATTTTCTTTCCCCTATGCTTGAATTTCTACTGGAAAAAATAGCTAGTTGAGGCTTATTTAACACAGTGAATGTGGAACGAGGGGAAGCAGACATCCCAGTAAATTCCACGATGACAGGGCACTCCCAAAGTGACAGCCCCTCCCTCTTTCACCATCCCAAAACCAACCCCCAGCTTCGCTCCTCCGGCATCATTCCCGACCCCTGCCAGTCTCTGGGAAACTCCCAGCGTGCTCTCTGTTCCACCAGGAACCGCAGGAAATGAGTCTTGGAGAGCGCTGAAGTTTAATAAAAAATAAATGAATGGGGTGTCCCAGGGACAGAGTGAATGAAGAGTGGGAAAGGGAGAGAGAGGCCGTTGCCCTGACATGGGGGACGGGCACGAGAGGAGACAAGGAGGAAAAACAAGGTATATAAAATTTGTACCCATTACTGCTTGTGTTTCTGCGCAGCGATGAATCAGGGAAACCAAAACCAGCTGCGACGAGGGGCTCTGGTGCAAAAAGAATGGCAACCTGGATCAGCTAGCGGATCATTTAAAACTATCTAACCCTCACTTTACCCTAGCTTCAAACGACCAGTGGGCACGGAGCCTACAAACACAGTACAAACACACACCCAGACACAATTTGCTCACGCATGTGTGTGTGTGTCTGTCTGTGTGTGCGCGTGTGTATGTGTGTCTGTGTGTGTGTGTGTGTGTGTGTGTGTGTGTGTGTGTGTGTGCAAAGATAGCCACATAGATCCCTTTCTTCCCTATCCTGACACAATTACTCTCATGCACTGAATGGAGGGACAAACATTCCAGACATGCCACATGTCGGGGCTGCTGGCCAATCATTAAACTGTGGAAGAGAAACTGCAGGATACCCTCTTTTTCTCCCATGTCTTCTCTAATTACCCTTATACCTTTAATTGATGTTAAACATGAAACAGGTATTAACTTAAAGGGAAGGAGGAAAATGGAAATCTGCTGGGCTTGTGGAAGTAAGTGGATTCACTTTATGCTTTGACTGGGATAGTGATAACTCTATAAATTAGAGGAGGGTAATATCTCCCCTTGGCAGCTGACTGCTCCCTGGATTACAGCTCACCCCTGAACCTCCAAACCAAAAAGGAAAAAAAATACCAAGAAGAGCAAATAAAGAGGAGAAGAAAAAAACAGCACCAAGAAAAGAAAAGTTCATTTAACAAATCCAAGTCTGGAGCTAGCGGGTTGATTCACAAAATGCCGGTTTGTTGTGGATATCTACTCACAGCTTGCATGCCCTCAGGGCCCCGGCACCCCTTTGAAAGCGTGGCCGTCTAAGTGCCTGAAGTGTAACACCAAGCAGTCTATTGAGCGGCAGGTGATGTGCAGAACAAAGAGAGGATTCAGCACCTCAGTGACACAGTGGGAAAGAGATGAGTGATTATTAGCCCCACCGAGGGCCTCGACAGACCATTTAAAGGCAGCTTCCTTTGATTGTGACAGTGTAATTGTTTCACAGATACAATCACGTTGAGCGCTTACCTGGGGCAGGGGGGGAAACTGGACTTTCATTAAAGTGCGGGATTGTCTCCAGGCTGCTCTGTAATTGTGCCCCTTGTCTTGTTTTGTGAAGTTGTCGGGCTCTGTCCTCCTCCTGCTCTGAGGTAATCCGGAGGTGTATGTGTGTGAGTGTGTGTGAGTGTGTGGGGGGACTCGACTGGAGGCCATTTAGAATCTAATACAGCCTCAGATTCCACAAATTAAGTGTTTAGGATATAATAAAATAACTTTGGTATCACACTACATATTTCACAGATTTTTAGTAACTGAGGAAAAACATCTCTCATTTATGTGGTAACCTTAACTTGTTTGGCACAGTGACAGGACGTGAGAATAAATCAAACTCAAGTAGGGTAAACGAAGCTAAATAAACGGTGCAGCAGGGTGGGAAGTCTTCTCACCTAATCCGTCTTCTCAAAAAAAAAGCGATGTAGCCCCTGTGTTTGTTTTTGATTCAGCAGGCTGAGATGACACAGTCTGTTGGGTGCTCTATTGGCCATGTGGTCTGGGTCCATTGAGCGTGGCTGTGTGTCCAAGGGTCGAGCTGATTAGATAATAAACCACAGAGGACTAAGATAGAGGACAGGACTGTCTTGAAGGCCTTGCAGCCAGAGAGGCCTGTTTTTGGGGCTTTTCCTGCTGCATCATCGCTCAGGATGTAGAAAGCCAGCACTAGACTAACATGTTTTAAATATCTGCTAAAGTGTTGACATCCAGTGTGTGTTGACTACTCAGCAATATTTGAATACGTTTTATCAAGACTGGAATGAACCACTCTAAGGTATTTATCTGCTTCGTAAACACAGGATGTTTACCCGTTAGTTTAAAACATTACACGAGTTAAGAACTGGCCACAGATTGCAGATTTTGCAATTTGATAAGTAAAACAATCAAATCACTAGTGCTTTGATATTTTTGTGGATGTTTGATTTGAGACGATTAGTTCTGGGGTAATAACAGAACCGCATGCGTGCTGCCAACCATAATTTGTCAAGAAGGAATAAACAAATACACAGCTGAGAGCCAAACACAAGAGCTCTCCCATGGCTGTTTATTCCCCAATGTCGAAATGTGGTGTGAAGTATTTTTCATTAAAGAAAAATAAATTAACTTTATTATTGTTTAAATCAGTCACGCTTCCCCCAGCGCATGTAACATAATCCTGTTCCCCTTCCCCTTGGTTTTGTGTTCGGGGGTTTAATTTAAGCGATGTGTTTTTGTTGTCAGATGACAAATGTACGCTAACTAGGAGCTTGAATGTCTGTGTGTGTGTGTGTGTGTGTGTGTGTGTGTGTGTGTGTGTGTGTGTGTGTGTGTGTGTGTGTGTGTGTGTGTGTGTGTGTGTGTGTGTGTGTGTGTGTGTGCATATTGCACAACTGCAACTGACCCCTGTCCACAATGTTCATGCTCAGTATACCCACAGCTAATTTGAAACCTGTTGAAAGGTATGGTGCAGATCAAGTGCAAATGGGGGCACAGGACAAAAAGTAAATGAGGAGGAAAAAAGACATAGATTCGGTCTGGGTGGCAGGAAATCAAACATCAAACTTGCCAAGTTAGATGAAAAGATGAATACCATTAATGTGGGTTCTTTCTGCATTTTCACCTATAAAAAGATTGATACAACCACTGTAGGCAAACGTCAGACCAAAAAATACCAGAGGGGAGGAGTTTCCATACACTGAGGATCATGGAGAATTCACTTGTTTATGGCACAAAGTTAAATTAGAGCTTACTAACTTGTTACTAACAAATTCTAATCTAATTTACCTAAACCATGCAGACACCAAAGAGTAATAATAACACGTTCTCCTGCAGAGCAAATCTGGCATATAGCCTCCTGTAAATCCACAACTTCTCATCAGACCATGGATGCATGAAGAAGAGAGGACCCTGCATTCCAAGATGGCGCCCCATTCTTTCTAATCAAAGTACGTCTCAAATACAACAAAATTGTTCTTTAAGCTTCCTCAGCAGCTGAATTTTTGTTCCAGTGAGCCTGTGCATTCGAGTTCTTTTCTGGCTGTGAGAGAAGACTTTCTGATGATCTATCTATCTCTATAATTATCCTCTTGAAATTGTGTCTTCTTTAAAGCTTGTTCATAAGAATCTATTGGAGCCATTGAGAATGAGTGCCCAATTATGACCAATAATATGTTGACTTGTTGTCTTTATGTCAGTAACAATAGGAGGGAAATATTTTGCATCATTCAAAAATGTTACATTGTAAGAGCTTGCTGTTGTTAATAGTACCCACCAACAATATTTATGGAAATCACATCTGTTGCTTTCTTTTTGGGCACTTTTTGTAGAATAATCCCATTTAAGTTTGTTGTTGTTGTTGCATTTTTAGGCAGCGATGCTTTGTGGTGTGGTTCATGATGCAGTGAATGCATTGACTCTTAAGACGCCTTTATGCAAAGTGAGAGCAGACTTTACATTGTTAATTAAGATGTTGCTGTACCATACATATCACACATACCAGTGAAAATGACCTTTGCCCACAGTTGGCCAGCATTGATACAATACTGCTCTTGAGGGCGTCAATCGTGGCCCAGAAGTTATTGTCATTCTCAGACATTATAAAGCGATGCTGCTTCAGGGGTATTTTCTCCCACGTCTGTGTGCTAACTTTCTTTTCTTACTGCTTATTATTGTTACCGCAACAACTTTCATACACTCCATTAGCATCCTTTCAAACCCCAATTCCACCCACAACAAGCTAGCCAAGATCCAGATGCTCCCACAGAGAAACATTTAATGTGAAAAAAGTTGCATATTGTAGCTGTTATGCTGGTGTAATAGGACGTAGACTGACAGTTGACGCCAATACCGCATCCCTTAGTGGTTTGGCGTGTGTCCATGAGTCCCTGTGCTTTGTGTTCCACACAGGAGGCTCGCTCTCCAAGCCAAATGTCATTCCAAAAAGGCTTGGGGGAGTGGCCTTAATGGGGCCCCCAGGAGCAGAACCATAATGGGGGATCCTGATGGGCCCCGATCTCTGTGGAAAGATCAGTTCCTCTGCTTAATGAGGCTCCAGGCCCCTCCACACTGCTGGCCTACCTCTCATCACCGTTTCTCACGTCCGCCGGATCAGATTCACTTCCTTCTCACCGTAAATCTGGGGAGCAGCGGCCCTGATCGACGTTAATTACCTGCACTCCTCGAGGAAGTTCACTCCCTCAGATGACTGGAGGGGCCGTTATTGTGAGCCAAGCTTGTGCGTGTGCATGCGTGTGTGAAACGGGAAATTGAGTTACGATAACAGGAGATGAGCAAATTGAATTCTCACACCATACATCCATGCAGTGGGACAGCCCACCCCTCCCTCCCTCCTCCTCACCACCTGCCCCCCCGCTACCCCCCTCCCTCCTGCTGCTCCAGAGTCCCCTGCTCTCTGTTTATAAGTGCCTGAGCCCCCAGAATTTAAAATAATAAGATCAGGTTTCCAGGCAGGTAAGTGCATCCAGACTTGTTATCTGTGATATCACCGGTGCTTTAGCCTTCATCCTCTTGCTCCCTCCTTCTCGCAGTGATCCCCTCTCTTTCTCCCTCTCCCTCTATCCATCCCTCGCTCTTTCTAGAGTATCTCCTGCTCTTCTAAAACTGTACAGTGAAACACAATACTTTGCATTATATACTTTGTGAAAAGCGGTTTCTGCAGCATCTTGTCATCGTTTGGGTGACCGGCTGCTGTTTGAAGTGCTCTCGGGTTCAGGGCCCGGCGTATAACAGTGACGGCTCCTCTGCAGAACAGCGTATTATTTACCCAGATGGGGTTAATTGCTGGATAAAAGAATGGTTCTTTTCAGTTGACCATTGTAAAGCTTTGCCCACCCCTCCACCAAGCCTTCCTCCACACGCACACGCACACGCACATACACACACACACACACACACACACACACATTGCCAGACTGCAGAAATTCAGAAAGCACACACACAGGAATCTACGTGGCCTCAGACACTCACATACGTACAAAGACAACACACACACTTAACCCTACATCGATTTGCACAGACAAACACACACCCATATTTTTTAATGCATTTAAACAAACACACAAACATAACTGACTTGTTCCTTAATCTTCAGTTGCAGCTTTAGCTTAACACAAAAACATGGACTTCTAGTGTGTGTGTGTGTGTGTGTGTGTGTGTGTGTGTGTGTGTGTGTGTGTGTGTGTGTGTGTGTGTGTGTGTGTGTGTGTGTGTGTGTGTGTGTGTGTGTGTGTGTGTGTGTGTGTGTGTGTGTGTGTGTGTGTGTGTGTGTGTGTGTGTGTGTGTGTGTGTGTGTGTGTGTGTGTGTGTGTGTGTGTGTGTGTGTGTGTGTGTGTGTGTGTGTGTGTGTGTGTGTGTGTGTGTTTGTGCGTGCATGTGTGCCTGATGCGTGCGTCTGTGGTTGTAGTATAAGCAATGAGATCGTTGTGGGGGAGGCTTTCTCCATCAGATCAGTACCGTAGGAGGTGGCATCATTCCACAAAAATGCAAGCCTCTGATCATACTGTAATGTTCCCTTCGTAATCAGATGACATATGATGGCATACCATAAGTATGAGAAGGGAAAAATGTGTAAAGTGTGTAAGAAGAAACAGTTAATGCAGGGGGGTGGGGGGCAAGTGAGAGAATGTGAGAGAGAAAGAGGAGGAGAGGTTAAATAGCTCCCACACTTCAGGGCAGGATGGCAGGTTGGACAGGGCTTGACAAGTTCCAGAACAGTAGCCTCTCCTGATCCCCATTAGCAGCAGCCTGACAGTATTTCTCCTTTGAAGAACAGAAAGTCAACACTCCATTTGTGGAGATAAGGTGCAGGTGAAAGAGTGAGCATGGGGCCAGAAAAAACGCTTTGGCTAAGAAAAAAAGGAAAAGTTAAATCATTTGAGCTGCTGTGCAGCTTCATTGAAACAATGTGTATGTTACCTCCACCTTTCTTCTCAAACTCCTTATCTCCTTGGTCTTTAATGCTTCACGTTCCACATAGGTTAGTTAGGGCTGACCCATTGTTGCAAACATCACTTGGAGGGGAACAGATGCGGTGACATCACACACTTGAACAAAGTTTGGCGGTGAAGGCCATCAGAGTTCCCACTGACCTGCATGCCTCTTAAAAAGCTCACACTCTCTAACCAAGACCCCCTCTCCTTATGGAAACCCTGATGTCTCATCTTAGCCCTGCTCTTCAAACAGTCCTGCATTGATTAACTCAGGGGGCTTTCTCTACCATCCACCTATTAATTATATGGCCTTCATTAACACTAGGCTGATGAATGGTCTCTGCTGGAAAGGAGAGTTAAGAGGAGGTGTTAACACAGCACCTGCCTGCACTCATGTGGCCACTTATTAACCAACAATGACCTTCCACATCATAAACCCACTGGCCGGCTATTTGCTATCTAATAAACGGAGCCCCTCTACCTCAATCCCGCCTTCCCCACTCGGTCCCCTTTACTTTAGCCCTTCAGAGTTTATTGTTCTGGACGGAAAAAAAATAGATGCCTATAAACTTCGGACACCTGGAATCAACTAAAATACAGATCCGTGGGACCAAAAAGGTGTTAAGTAGTGTAGGTGGTTAATGGATTGATGAAGAGCCTCTCCACAAGCCCTCTGAAGAGAAGATAGAAGCAGCTATATGTAAGTGTCAAAGCTTTTCTCTCTTCACAGTGATACTAATGGTAGCAGCTAGGCTGCACTTTGATGCTAATCATTATAGCAGGTCAATATACAACCTGGGTACAGGGTCGACATAAAAACAATTCTTAGATTTGGAATACATCATAGCAAATAATTTTAAGACATTCTATGTAAATGAGTAATTATTGGTTTAAAAGATCTTAAAAAACAGATGTTTAAAGCAAAAGCAGGGACAACATTTTGTCCTAGTGAACGCGGCTACCTGGTAAGATAAGCTAAAGCTACTTTACCCACCTTTTGACCAAAAGTTCCGTTTTTTTTTAACTGGCTGATTAGTTGACCTGAATGAGGTAGTTGGCAAAGACAAACAAACATGCTATATTGGATTTATGATTAATATTCATCCTAAAAAGCTCTAGGGCTACGTTGTAGCACTAACGGGCCCGAGCACAGGCAATTTCAAGCCTGTTGCGGTCGGTTGAGAAAGCGATCGATGACCAAGCGCACGTCTGTGCGTTGCATGCTTTTTGCGCACTGCGGCAAGAATAAACGCTCACTTCCTACATCCGTAACGTGATATCAATCCTTGCCTGCTAATTGCTCATTACGGTCCATGCTATAAAATAGCACATCACACTGTGAAGGTTTTATGTAAATCGAATGGTAGTTGTAAAAGAAAGCTTACTTCCGGTTGCCAGTAGGTGGCGCCTTCACTATTATTACGTACAGACTAATATATCTGTTCAAGTAGGTGCTCTGAAATAGCGTGAACAATTTGGTGTCAATTGGACAATGTTACCCCAACTTAATTATCAAACTGATAAGTAGGTGGCGCAATGACTCTGAACTAATATTAATATATGGAGCTGTTCAGGTCACGATTGTGATTGTAATGGTTGGATAATGCAGAGTGAATTAACAAAGTACCTTGTGTTTCATGGCGAATCAGTAGGTGGAGCTATGACACTGAGGAAATATTGTGAAGGGTGCTGTGGCTGCCCTTTAGGGGGCGATAGTCCGTTATTTTGCCTTGCCATTCCTTAAAACCATATGAATGTCTGCGGGGCGGCTGTTGATACTCAAATGTAGTTTGAGGGAGATAGACACATGAACACGGAAGTTACAGCAATTTCGTGTTTCACGGTGAGTTGATGTTGTGATGACAGTCATCTCAATTTCAAGTTGATCTGATGAAAGCCCTGGGACAAATACGTCAAATACAAAATTTGGAATATTGCAAAAATGGCGGGCTTCCTGTCATGTGGCATCTGGTCATGATACACCAGTGTCCTCATTTTCGTTAGGATCGGTGAAAGCTAACTGAGGGGTTTTGTGTAGGTGGCGCTGTTGAGCCATTTTGCCACGCCCATTTCAAAATACTCCAGAATGCAATTACTTTTTGGAGATTCTTACTTCCTGCAAACTTTGGTCGGAATTTGAGCATCTAGGCCCTGAATAAGCCCAAAATGGCAAATAATAATGATAATAGGAAAAATCCTTACAATTTTAATTGGGCCCCCCACCACAGGTGCTCGGGCTCTAATGAGCAAGGCGTGAGAAGAAAAGGACTCACGAAGCTTGGCACAAGACCTTTCTGCGGTACTGAGGTAATTAGCCTCTATCAATGTCTTCTTATTTACATTTTACCCCTTCATTAATGCTTAGCATTAGATCTAAAGGAGCAGTACCACCAGAGATCGTGGGGGGTAGTGTAGCTAATAGTTCAATGGAGACAACCGCAGGACGCAAGGAATACGTTCCAACAATGAAAGAAGTTTTTGAAGGGGAACTTTGCGAGTTGGGAATTTGGACCAATTACCAGTGAGGCTGCTTCTGCCTCTTTTTTAAGCGGTATATGATCTCAACCTCCTCCATGAATAACCAATAGGTGACTCTTCAGCTGGCTCACTAACTTCAGCTGCATTCAGGGACCAACTAAATTTCAGAGTTGGCATCAGGTTTACTACTTCTGAAGTGCTATGTGTAGTCATGGACTAACAGTTGATGATGAAAAACTCTAAAATGTAGACCGGTTGCTTGTTAAACTATAAGGTTTTCTATTTCTAAAACTATAAATGACCATGTAATAAGTCGGAGGAATTCACTGAATAAATTATAAATTATCATCCACCAAATTTTTCCTGCACTAATCTCACAAGTGACAGAGTTTCTAAGTTTCTTTCAAAATGGTTTTAATTTCTTGAGATGATAGAAACAACAGCATCCGTCCGTGCAAGTGTTGAGGAAGAGATGCTAGGTTTGACTGCAAGATTGTGGCATTGATTTTGACATAACAATGCTTTGGGTGCTCATTCCGACAATGGACAACCGTCACATTTATGTAACAGATTGAAGCTGGTACAAAATCATAGCAAATATATATGAGTTTAGGGAATGAATTAAGACATTTGTTGGGATTAAACTGAGGCATGTGATGCCAAGAGAAAGAGAAAAGGGATATATTTCTGTCAGTGTCAGAGTGAGTGCTTTCAGCTATTTGCCCATAGTTAGAGTGCTCTACAGTGGCCGTGTGGATGGAGACCTCTCAACAGAGGGCTATAGTTTGGTAGATCTCAGACAGAAATAATGGTCCGGGGCCGAGCCACCGCTCAGTCCCTCCGCTCACCAGCGGGAGAAATGGGAGAGCACAGCCTGGTAATGGGCCCTAATGTGAGGACGTATTTATTTCATCCACTGGCCCAAGTAATTGGCTGTCTTTCAGTGTGGCCGGGGTTAAAACGCAGAGTGATGGATGGCAATTTTGACAGAGGTTAGCTGGCTTCCGCTTTCACTGCTATTCTTCTCTCTGAGAGATGGATCCTGTCACTGGATTTGGAGGAGTGATCCACTTCGAACCCCTTCATCCTGGACCAGAAATCTCAAGGCCAATTCTAGCAAAATCACTAACTGAACATTAAATAGAATAGGTATTAAGGAAAACAAAAGAGCTATTAGCTTTGAACAGAGCTAGCCCACATAGTTGCCCTGAACTTGGACATAAGTCTCTCAGTTTGGGTTATAATGTCACATTGAAATGCGTTTACGCAGAAGCAAAGTCACTTTGGGAGTATGAGAAAAATGGGCATGTCAAATCTTTTAGTGGCTAATCCTAATGAATACAATGATGAGAGTTGAATTTAGAGGAAAAGCACAAACTGAACCAATTATAAAAGCCGCTGCTATGCTGGCATGAGAATATTTTCCTGTCTATTAGTAGGAATGTATTGTACAATAAACTCAACTAATTCCCCAGTCTATAAGGAAAAACTTTGTGGTCTCTGCATACGGTTCTGCTCAAGTTTCAGTTGTTTATAACTACTACAGTTGAGACCTCTTGTCTTTATTTAAGTTTAAAATTAGACCAGCGCTGACTGAAGAGCGGATTCTTTTGGATTTGGTTGAGAGACCATTCGACGAAATGCTTTTAATTGAACATTCCATCCATTCCAAGTAATGTGTGGATGTAATTCTACAAACAGAGTCAAAAGTGTAACATTTAAGATCAGTTTCCTTTGGCTTGAGGACAACTCTGCAAGTGAGTCTCAGAGCCACAACAACCTTCTTAGGAGGATCGTGAAAAGAAAGAAAGGGTACAGTGTAATGCCTAGAAAACAAATGAATGGGAGATGAGTAGGTACAGTATGTCCACAGCCCAGCCCCAACATCTACCTATTCATAGGTCTTGGCAGCTCTCTGACCTGGCAGGTGGATCCGGCCATGATCACAGGAGGGGTGGGGCCGGCACGTCAAATTACAACCGGGAGACGGGTTCTTTTGCAGCTGCCAGGCCCTGTAACTCTTCCAGCTAAATAAAAGCAGTTTAATGCATTCCATAAATTGAATCAAACAAGCTCTCTCTCATTGCTCCATCAGATTCATCACGCATCATCATGCCATGTACAACGTGTCATGCCAAGACAGCTGGAAAATCAGGAACTGAAACTTTTTTAGGGATCCAGACATAGACAAGCGTGCATGTTTTGTTTTGAGCTCTGAGGAGACTCGGAGAATTATGTTCTCTGTTATCCTTCAGTTGATCCCTTGATTATAGTCATACAGGTTATGCTGAAATTCTTAAGCAAGCTGGGAAAGGGGCTTTGAGCATGCAAACATACTGCTTTATGGGAATGAATCAACCATGTGACAGCTTTTAAATTCCTTAGAGTCTCCCAAACAAATGTTACTCCTGATGGTCGGGAAGGAAGTCCTTGCCGCATCCAAAAGTAAATCAAATGCATATTTATGACTCTATTATGTGTCTTGCACTCTTTTTTTCCCCCTTCTCCCTCCCCTTCCTTCTGTGAAGCAGAGATCTTTCCCTGCTTCAGCGGACTAGACCGTGGGGATATTAGTCGAGACAGGCAATAGTGTTGATTACTCATTGGCCATTAGATTGCTTTCACTGCAGTGGCTAAGCCTCCTGCATCATGAGATCGCTTGGCTGAGTGCAAGATTAGAGAGCGTGCTTTGCTCAAATCCCCCTGCTCACCCCCACCCACTGACCCGCCAGCCCCTCACCCCTCCAAGCCACCCTTCCCTCTCCCCACCCTGAAAAAAAGAGTTCATCTGGCTCCCCTCAGGTCAGCGAGGCACTGCAGCAGCAAGACAGGTTGACTAGCTGTGCAGTCCTTATTACCTCATTTCCTGTGACCACAGTTTTACCCCCTTTTCTTTTCCTAGTGCAGCAACATGTTTTATGATGGTTATACATAGTAAATGGTCCCTATGACTTAATTGTTTTTAGGGTCAATTTGGAGTGCCAAATTCAAGTGAACCCAATTGTTTTGTTGGCCTGCTGGAACATGTTTGGCAAGTGAGGAGGGAGCAGGTTCTGTTTATGATTTTAGTGAGTTCTGTCATACAGGCCATTACACACATACAAAACACAGGGAAAACTCCCTATATGCATAAAACACATGGATAAACATACTGCCACACATACTTGTGCTTATGACACCCATGTGAACAGAATGAGGGATGGTCAGAACTCAATATTAAATAAAAGTAATGTGACCTGTTTCAACCTGTGTTTTATCCCTCTTTTTTTAATGTTGGCTTCTTCAGCTGAGATGAGATTCAGAAAAATCACATGCAGCACATAGGTTCTCTCAGAGTCACTTGGCAAAATAAACCCAGAACTTACGATGAGGGTTTATGGGTCTGAGCCTCCTCTTCAAAATGAGCTTGGACTTGAAAGGTGGCAAAGCAAAGGAAGGGAGAGGCATAGCAGTGCAGCTTAAAGCTCATTACCCTCTCTCCCCGGCACCTTGCTGAGTTGAAAAGGCTTGGCTGCCTCTCGTAGACACATCCACCGGCTGCTAATCAGGTCAACAGCGGAATTAACCAATCTTTTAGATTTGGTCACTGATGCTTGCAGGTTGTAAAAATACTTGCTTTTGAGTGTCATTGTGGTTTACTGTGATATAGTTCTTGTCTGTCATTTAGAACAAAGAGGAATACTTTTAGAGAGTTGAAAGACAAGGCTGAACTTCTGGGCAGACCAGAGCACATGAAAGCTCAAATTATGAATCTGATGGTGAGCTTGGTCGTGGTGGAAAGTGAATGAATGGCTTTAATCATGTACAGCGGCAACAGTGTTTTCATTTGAAACCATTTCGATTGAACTCCGTACTTTTATACACTACATGTGTTTGACTGCACAGGTTATTATTTAACATGGGAACATGACATTTTTGAACAATGTAATGTTTTTATAAGAATACTTATTTATAACATGAGTTAGAAATTGATCAATCTCAATCAGCTCCAACATTAACTGTTGATTAAATGCAACTGCATCAGTAATAGGCCTAAAATATAATACATTATAATGTACCAGTGTCAAGTGAGCCATTCTGCACAGTGCGTAATTGTCAAAAGCAACATTCGCTCCAAATACTGTATTTAAAGCTGCTCTACTATGCAGTTTGATATCAACAATTATTAACTTTAATGTGGTCATAATAGGTAACAAATACACAGAGATCTGTGATCCATCTCTGTAGTTTCTGAGCTCTACTGAGTAGTTTAGCATGGTTCAGCTCATTGATTTAATTATATGGCACAACTGCAGTGTTTTGGTTCTGCTGCAAAAACGTTGCCTATTTAAGCAGTCTGACAACAGGCCAACATGTTCACACACAACTATCTTAGGTGATTACATGTTTGGTACATTTTTGCACTGGTATTTCCTATTTCTACCTCAGTGAATGTTGAGTATGAGTAATGAGTACTTACAAAATGCCATTGTGCATTTCCCATTGGCCTCTATAGTTCGCATTTCACTGTGTGGTGGACAGACACACGCACATTGGGGCAGCTGGTGTGCACAAGCAACCCTTCCTGACACAGACAGCCAAACGGCACATTGTCCTTGCTGAGAGGTACATCAATCTCTCTCATGCAGCACAGCACTAAAGCCAGGCAATAAAACTGCTAAAACACAGAGTGACATGTGTGTGTTTTCCCCAGAGGAATTTTTACTGAGCTCTCCTTCTAAAACACCAGATCCCTGCCTTCAGCCTCTTTTCCTCGCCACCTCCTTAACACACACTTTTCCCCCCTCGGCACACTTGACACACACACCTACGGACACACGTCACCTGTCAGAAGGTAATGTGAAGCGTTCCATTGGCTGTTTTATCTGCTCGGTCTGCATTATGACAAAGTGGCACCAGAAAATATTGAAGTTGAAATATGAGGTCACAGAGCGCTCAGAGTTTCCACATAAAAAGGTTATTGATCTCTCTTAAGGGACAGATGTAAATCTGAATGCGGTGAACCTCTGCAGCCCTCCTCCGCCCCACCCCAACACAGCCACTGTGCTGTTTCACCCCTGGGGGGACAGATCATGGAGAAGCATGGGAGGGAGAGGGGTGGGACGAGGGGTGTTGCACCAGTGGCAGAGACCTGGGGTGAGCGCCGCTGAACTGTGGGAATCTGGGATATGCCCCCTGACATCTCTGTGTGGATTACACATCACGAGCCATCACTCCCAGCTGGCCTGTCTCTACATCACCATCCACCTGGACCTATTAGGGACTGGCCTGGCTTAGCCTGGTCTGGTCTGGGACCTTCACCACCAGAGGAGGGGGTTGGCTGAGTGAATATGAAGTTACAAGAAAATGTTAACATGAGCCTCCAGAAAGATGAGGTGATAGAGAATGTATTGGACCAGTGAGTGAAGAGGCTACGCAGTAGAGGTGAGAGGGGTCGCAGGGGAAAACAGGATAATCTCTCTAAAGCTGTTTTCACATATGTACTCCGGATTATGTCATTGACATTGTCATGAGTTGCCTTTACACACATGCACTACACAAGGAGATGGAGAGATACGTTCACACCTACTTGCGCCTGGGTCCAAGGTGCAAGAAGCAGGATAGAAATTTAATTATACAGACTTGTTATTTTGTAAGAAACTGATTCATACATTTGTGTTCACACATGCATTGCGTAGAAATCCGCCTGGTTGCAATGTGTGTGTGAGAAAACACCTTACAAAAATCAACCATAAAAAGTAGCTCAAAGGGCAAACATTTTTTCCTTTTATAAATATAGATATCCATCCATCCATCCATTGACTCCTGCTTATCTGGGGTCGGGTCAGAGTGGCAGCAGATCAAGCAAAGAAGCTCAAACATCCCTCTCCTCAGTAACGTTTTATAGCTAATCCTGTGTTTTCCAGGTCAGATGAGGTATATAATTTCTCCATTTTGTATCCTTGGTAAAACTTGGACATGCCTAGAAAGAAGGTGGACAATAGAAGGGGTCCAAATCGCACCTTAATCAGATGCCGGAACCATCTTTCCTGGCTCCTTTTAGAGAAGAAGAAGTAGCAGCTCTCCTCCAACTTATTTGAATTTGCATTTTCTCTTTCCATAAAGTGCTTCTCCCATATCTTATCTTAGTCCTGTCATCATATCTACCTGGGCTGTGTCTACCTATACTTGATATGGGGGACAATGCAGATTTTTAGATTGTAACATTTTGTAATTGTCCAGGTTTGCAAGTTATAATAGTAAAAATGTTGTAGTCTGCAAAAATGTATGTTCAGATCATGATTGTACATGAGAAGATGGGTTCTTACAACTCGTCAAAAAGGGGAATCAGAATGTCTTCATCATGCCACTAGCGGGGCAAACAGGACATCACAGGTGAAAATAAAGTCCCAGTGTATTATATGGCATTGGATTATCTTTTAACTCTACTAATTTAGAATAAGAATAACAAAAGCTAGTCTGGACTCACCATAACTATGTTTGGAAGGCATAAGGACTTGTTAATCATCGGCAAGGTACAACAAGTGAGAAACAAGTATCATGTGTAATAATTGTTTTTATGAATAACAGAGAGAAGGAGGGAGATCTGAGCTAAGAGATGAAAGGGTTTTGCTTTGATTTCAGAGAATATACTTCACCCAGCGAGTTCATTCCTCAAATTCCAATGCAAAGCATGAGCGAGTCGCACCAGCGGCTCGTTTGGCATGATTGACATTATTTGCTACCATTAGCCACTAGTATGCAGTTGCCCTCTGACCCTGCAGCAACCATGTTGTTTGAAACTACTTTAAGCCGTACGGTTTAATGTGCATGGGAAAGAAAAGGTTGAGGAACGCACCTGTCTAGGGCCTCTTAGATCAATCAACAATTAGAGGTGAGATAATGGTGGCCGTATCTCCAGGGTCATTGAGCATAAACTCTCCGAGCAGCCCAGCCTGGCTTAATCTAGCCCCCCCCTCACCCCGTACCCCAGCCAAAACGATGATGGTGGAGGTTATAAATTCAGGTGTATGGGGTGTGTTTCTTTAACCACAGGGGTTCGACGTTAAGGAAAGCAGAAACTCTTTTTCTCTGAGAGACAGATCAGACACTTCATCCCACTTTCCTGCCTTTGCCTCATCAGATTGACGTAAGTGTAAGTCAGGCAGTGCAGAGCGGGCTCACGTTATGAGCTAGCTGCAGGAGCAGTTTGATTGACAATTTGATCTTGGGAGTTGAAAACTCTTATCATCAACTATGCACGGTCTGCGGCAGTGCTGAGACATTTATGTTCAATAAAATACGCTAGAGTGAGGTGATAACAGTCAGATGAAGGATACCCCAGTGACCGTGACAGATTGGTTCATTTCAGAAGAGTTTTTTTAGATTTATTTAATACTTAATTTGAGTTTGAACTACTTGCATGGCGTTTCTTCCAACAATAACACACTGTGTTGCGTGACCCCATCTTTTCATGCTTCCCTGCTATAACAAAATGCCATAAGAGAAACCCGTGCACAGTGTAGCCAGTGTATGCCCATGTAAAAGGGGCCGGTGGAGTCAAAAATTAAGAACACCTGAAGTATATTAAGTTTGCAACAGGCTGAACTGTGACCCTCCTGTATTGAGCAGCTGGTGTGAAACAAGGGTTAACAATATCTCGATTCCACTGCACTCCTTCCCTCAAAAAAGCCCCATCTTCACCACGCCTCCCGAAAAAGAAAAAAGAAATGCTGCAGAGGTGGCGAGGGGCTACGGCCCACATGAGGCGAGGAAAAGGAAACTAGGAGGGGGGCAAAGAGGACCAAGGGAGGTCCTTGGTTAAAAGAAACCAATAGCTGCATGTTCCGTTTTGCAGTGTAATCAGTGCACGCTTAATTTGTAGCTCTCGCAATATAAGTGTATGTAAGTGTTTTAACTCCGGGAGAAACCATTCAGCTGAATGCCTCTCAGAAGGCTTTTTCTGACATGTGATATCGATTTTCTCTTGTCTGTCAGTAAAGTGAGTCATTGTTTAACTTCCTCTCCAACACCCAAAACCCTCGACTCTCTCCATGGGATGAGGAATGTTTGGATGTTGAAGGATGAGAGTTCTACTGTTGGTAATAATCCTCCTCGCTGTGTTGCGCTGCACAAACCCTCTGGATTTACACATGCATCATCACAGTGATGACAGCTCCAAGCCGCATTGAAAATAAGCATGATTTTGGTCAAAAACTATTTACCAGTATATTTTTGAATGTCGAGTGCGACCAGAGCAGCTGTGGAAATTTATTTTTCAAGGTAAATATAGTACTTTTATGTTCTATAATCATATTTCACAGCTTTAATGTTTGTGATTAAACTAACATAGTTGTTCTAGCACTTTCACATGTGTAAAGGTAATGAATACTTGTGTAGAGTTTACATTACTGAAGTACAGCTTTGGATGTAAAAAGATCATAAACTACATTTTTCACATAATCCTAGTGCTTTGTTTGTGTATGTATTGAACATGGAGCATCATATCTCTAAATGTAAAAGATGAGTAAGGCAGTGGTTACTATCTTTCACATTTGTAATGTCCCCCTGTATCAGAAAGTTATGAAATAGCACCTTTGTGGAATTCTCAAATACGCTGTTAAGAATAAATAATTTGTTTTAAGTGAATAAGTGAAATTGCGTTGGTTTCAGCTAAATCTGATGTCAGTTATCTGCAATATTATAAACAAATATACAATTCATTTGAAATCCATAAAAATACTATTTTGCACCTTTTGTTGTGTAAAATGTTACATTATGACATGAAATGATACTTACAACACAGCCAGCTTTAGTGGTGTCTTACATTTCATGAGGTGGGGGCATCCTCTCAATGTGCACAAACACAAAAAACACGACGTTGCTGCAAGCTTTACTGAAACACAACAGGCAACACTCCAGAGCTCAGAAAAAGGAACTGCAGACACCTCAGTGTTATCAAACAAACACCAAACAGTTATTGCGGTGAGGAATTGTAAGCCTGAGGTTGTTGTTTACGTAACGCACAACAGGTGACTTCCTGGAATAATCAGTGTACGTGCTGCAGTTTAGGATGCTGCTTTGTGCATAATTGTCTTGCGGTAACCTGTTAATTGTTTAAGCCTTTTTTTCTCCACTGGGATGTGTATGTGTGTGTGTGTGTGTGTGTGTGTGGTGTGGTGTGCGCGTGTGTGTGTATGTGTTTTATGTGTACTGTAAGAGGGTTAATAAAATAGCACTTCCTTACTTCAGGGAACATTCCCAGTCAAAGGAAGTGTTAATAAAACCACTTAAAAACCTTCAGAGCATTTCCCAATTTATACCAGGCAAACGCTCAGCAACACAACAGTTCCTCACTTTGTGCTTCAAAATATTTTAGGTAAATGATTCTCCTATGTTAAGCGATCTAGATCTAGGTGTACAGTAGTGGGTAGTGAACATGTGTCCTCCTGCCTCAGACCTGTTTGTCTCCTCTCGCTGCTGTGCCAGATGCTGCACTGGTGTGTTCGTCCATATGGAACCACTCGGCTAAGCAAACAGAGAGGAGGCTGGATCACCACAGTGGGAAGGGAGCCGTCCCTCGGTGTAATAATAATGGAAAGTAGGTTAACCATACGTCAACTATCCCTCATTTACAGCAGACTCCCTCCCTCCTTCTCTCCTCTCTGCTCCTTACCTGCTGATAATACAAAACAGGTTCACAACAAGTGCAGTGACCAGCAAGGCCTGGACTTGTTTGGCTCTTGTGACATTATTGGTTAATTGTGCGTACTAATACTGATATATCCATTTATATAATGGTGTATAGAAGATGAGTTGTGCTATGTAAGTTTAAAAGCCACCCATGGACAACCAGTAAAATATTGAATCATATTTCCAGAAATATATATTATTAACTGCATATATTCATTCAACAATCAATTCTATGTTGATTTGGTTAAGACTATATAAGAGTTGAAGTCATACAATAGGACAACACACTTTTTTTTAAGATTAAGATTAAGATCCATTTATTGTCCCAAACACATGCACAGACATGCAAACGCACACTCATGCAGGTAGGGAAATTTAACTTCTGCTTTTGACCCATCTTTGTGCAGGACACACAGAGCAGTGAGCGACTATGTACAGCGCTCGGGGAGCAGATGTTGGGGGAGTAAGGTGCCTTGCTCAGGGGCACTAGATAGGGTAGGGAGCCTCTTGGATTTTTGGGCAGATCAATCCAGGTTCGTCTTTTTGTTGTCTCTCCGTGGAGTCGAACCAGAGACGAACCAGAGACCTTCTCTACCCATAGTCCAAGTTTCTGCCACTAGACCACTGCCTCTCCACTTAGTTAGTGTCTAGAAAGGTAGTACATCTGACAAACTGACAGATGATATTCAGGGCGGCTTTGGCTCGGGGGGGGTAGAGCAGTCGACCTTGAACTAGATAGTTGCCTTGGTCAAGATACTCAACCCTAAATTACTCCTGAAATGAAATAGAAAAGTGCTGCCAATAGGTTCACTGAGTGTGTGAATGGGTGAATGGCAAAACAAACTGTAAAGCTATCAGTAGTCTTCATGACCAGAAGGAGCGCTATATAAATACAGACTTTTGCCAACAATTCTTGATATCTTATGTCTTATGTCATTAGAAGACCAATGTGACAATTGTAAAATCAATTCAAATCTCAGAAATCGGATCAAATCGATGGATTGAGAACCTGATAATTTGCTGCCAGTGGTGCTGAGAGGCAGCACATAGGCTCAGCCAATGTTTGAGCTAAATGCTAATGTTGCTGTGCTAACATGCTGAGTATTCAATATCTTGGAACCAGGAAACCCCATTTCGTGCCAAACCTGTGCACCATGAGTTGTTGAGCAAATTTTATGGTGACATTTCAATAGTTGTTGACATATCTCAGTGTGGACCACCCAGTAAAACCTTGTCCTTTAAACCTAACAACACTGACACAAAGAGACCGGATGCACTGGCATGGACTTGTTTCAACCTCTTAGTATCACAATTACCATCCACCCCAATTAGTTAATTTAACAAGATCACAGAGTGTTTATCTATACCTATTACCTTATTTGGCTCGGTAGGATTTTTTAAGGGGTCGCATGAGCCAATGTAAATATTTCCCTCAACCAACAAGGGAACCTCTACTTCTTCTACTGATACTAAAAACCTAAAAATCCCCATAATCTGAGCTCTGATATTTTCACATTACAAAAGCACACACCCCACTTGGGCACTCACACACAAACATGCCTACATGAACACACACACCACTGACGGTACTGTAATGTCTCAAATGTCCAACTTACAAATGATGATACAATAAAACACCCTCAATTCCCCCATGGCAGCAGCTCTTTGATCAGAGGATTGGCTTCTTTCAGCCCCTGATGACCCGTGTGTGTGTATGTCGTGGGCTCTCACTCAGTCTGCTCTGGGTTCCCCTGGGGTGACAACGAGACGTGTGTCTTCATATCAAGACACACACACCACTGCACTGCTTGCCAATGGTCCCCCTCCGCCTATATTACAAAATATGATTTGTAGTCCCTGAATACAGACATGAGGTGGTTTAATAAGACAAGAAGCTTATAAAAAGGGACATGTGATTAAGAGCAGATCCCTGATCCTTGAGGGTCACTGAGGAGCATATAATATGGTTTGGGGTCCGGGGGTTGAGGTGATGGGACAGTTGGACAGAGGTTCCTGAACAGAGGGCCATGAGATCTAATGGGCTGTCGGACACAATCCAGCCTGATCTGGAGCCCTGCCATCATCCTCCTCAGTGGGGGAAGATATTACAAAGCAGACTAGGAATTCTCTCTTCCCATATTAGTCATACAATTAGAGCGGTTGTATTTATCTCCTTGTGTAATGAGCGGAGACATAGAATAATGCACAGGGTCGGGGATTTCAACAACACCTCTGAGAAATAACTGAATCCTCTCTGCACAGCCCCACCTGACTGAGCTGTTTAGAAAGCAAAGCTGCATTACTCCACAACAATTACAAACACTTAGTGGGATGTGACCCAGGCTGAACTTGAACTAATTGTGGTATTTTAGGCAAAGGGTAGGGTCCCTGGGATGCTCTGTAAGGCTAGAAACACACACGCATCTACAGTATTTATCCCCATGCAGTGTACCTACAGGGAACAGAGTCAAGCTCTGGCTTCAGTCATGTGACAGAAAGTCTGGTGCTCACAGACTGTCCAGCCTGTGCTGTCTGTCCTGTATGTTAATAAAGTGCACAGAGGGTAAGACCTAAATTGAGATTGCTGACATCATCAGATCATCACATTATTTCTGTAGTCTTACAACGATTTGTCATAAAAATTTCCATCAGATCTAGAATTGTGTTGCATAATATGATTTACGTATTCTACAGTAAACTGTATGCTGAATGACTATATTTGTCTTAATATTTAGTGTAAATACCAAAAGTCCTCCAACTTTAACAACTAGGCTGTTTTCCCTTCAGGTGTATCAGACCTTTGTCATTGTGGTACCAATAGTAGAAATGTGGTGACGTTGTTGAACACATCGTTAGGTTGGTTAGGGTCAACATAAGCATTTCCTTAAAGCTAGAGTTGATAATCCTGGAAAATACATCCCAGCTCCTTCAGCCCTCTTGTCAGAGTTTACTGGCTATCATCTCTGCTATACCACCATATACCTCCCCAGCTGGAGACTCTGGTCATGCTTATGGCGAGCACAAGCAGGGTGCATGCAGGCAGGCATGTCGGTTAGTTACAGACAGGTACACCAGTCATTTGGTCTGAATAAAATATTGGGCATGTTTATTACTTTCCTGCCAGGGCCACAGTCACCGGTTTCTTTTCCTTTTCAGCAATTATATTTATTGATGGCTATTGTGAAGAGGAAAACAACTAATATGAAAACATTTAAACAACTTACTAACCCTACCTTTTAGTTTAGAGGATACATGATTATGGCAATGGAATGTTCACAGATAAAGAAGAATGTTGACTAGTTGCCCCAGTAATGAAAACATTAATTGTGGAGGTATAGCAAAAATCAATGGTGACTATGTTGAGAGGGATAGCATGGTGAGGGACATGAAGCTGATAGACCTGGAATACCATGTCATTCCAAAACATTTATAGAATACAGGAAGAAAATAATGCCCTTGCAAAGGGCTTATATCACACTGTGTAAATAAATGTAAAAGGATCCTTCCTTATCACATCTGGCATGGCTGTGGAGAGTGAGGAATATTTACGGAACCTGTTGTGCCTTTGCCTTCCAGTGAGGAGGTTTTAGAGAAAGGCTATTTTACATCTGCCTTCTATTTGGAATGTGAAAATACAAGTAGCTATATTCTCTGTCAAACTTAATCACATGATTAATTGGTAAATACATAAATCAAATGAAAGTATTGATAATTTACTAAAGTACTTTTGGTGACTGTGAATTTGGATCATCATAAGATCTTATTTGGAAAAATAGGTTGTATTAAAGTAAAGGAAAGTAAAGTAAATTGTATTGTTACTAATCTGTACCCCCCAGCAGCCCTCACCCCCAATTGGTTTGTTTTGGTATTCGTCAGGTTGTTGTACATTACTGTTGTATACTTGGCTACCAGTCAGCATATATGTAGTTTTCCAGTGTTTTGTCCATCTCATATATCTGTACATGAAAATCTATAAATAAAAAAGAAGACAGGATCAAGAGGAACATAATTGTTCCCTGATTTAAGTGTTTGTTATGATTACAAATAAATTTTCCCTCACTATCGTTCCTTTAATCGTTATAATAACATTTTGTTACTCACTCAATCACTGAGATATGTGGAAATATGTTTGACAGCGTGAGAAGCTCAACTTTCCAGATGAATACAATAAGATATAACCCAAGCAATGCAGGCATCCATCGTAATTCACAGGCGGACTGCTAAAATAAAAGACGCTGATGCTTGTGTACAAGTTTATTGTTATATCCCAGCAAAATGGCTTGTCACACTTTTAAGAATGAATAAATGTTTTCTACTTTGACTTCTTTGAGTGTTTCTCTTTATTTTGTCCCTTAAGGTATAAGTGGGCATTGATTAAATCAGAACCATATGTGATCAGCAGTGACAAAGAAAACCACAACAAACTGGATGCTCTGTCCTGGTTGAACTGAGTGTCTCTGCGGCTGATAAAACTGGGGGAAGCCATTAGCATCAGTCAGACTTTAACAGGGACGTCAGTGCAGCTCTGAGGGCCACTGCTGTCCAGGCTCTGATTTGAAGTCGACTGAAGTGTGTAGATAGCAAGCGAGGTCGCATCATCTACACCTTTCCTGCAGCCTCTCCGTGTGTTTCTCTCACTGTGCGGTCCACCATCTGGGAGGGATGGAACAGGAGGACAGGCTCCCAATCCAACCAACTCTATCAGCGGCTCTATGCATTTTCCCCCGGCCATTCTGCGCAAAAGACAGAGAGGGAGAGAGAGAGAGAGACAGCCTGTCCTCGCTTCGACTAGTGTCTGCTTACTGCTATCCTCCCCAGGTCCTGCATTGCCTCATCCTATATGAGCTCAAAATGGGCTGGGACCCATGTGTCAAGGGTCGCACTGTGGGGACTAGGCTTGGCCTGAAAGCCTGGGAAACGTGTAGATATTTGGCCACATACATTGTAGCTCCCAGGAACAAGGCCGAATGCATGCATGCTCAAGTACAAACACGGAAATAGACATACGCACACATTTCAAACACATGGCTAAGAAAGTGGGTGTAAAACTGTGAAGGGGAAACAAAAAACGAAGGAGGGCCCCTTTGTAGGTAAACAGGTTTGGAGCATTGTGGCTGTGCGGACGGGAAAATCCCCCTGCAGGCTCCCATCCCCCTGTTGTCTTTCCACCACACACACCTCACAAATCATAGCAGCTTCTCACCAAAGTCCACATTCCTCAAGATTCAACTTCATGAGAAACATATGGCTGACATGAATCACATTATTCCTGATTAAGTGAGTATTGGGGTAAAGCATCCATAATAAACATTTTGCGTATATATGACGTGAATTCATTAGATTGCTATGTGTGCCCCGCCACAGGTACAGTAATGGGGGTTAATGTTTCTTCATGGCATCACTACAGTCACCCAAAGATGGGGAGAGAAATGCAAACACGACTCCAATGTGGTAAAGTTTTTCTTCCTGTGTTCAGGTCATTTGTTACCAGAGTAAGTTACAGGATCAAGGAGCAGAAGAATCAGAGCTTCTGTCACTCACAATAAACGGAGAGCTTTTATGACAATAACACCAATGATAGAACCCGAGGAGTAAGAGAGAGTCCTGAACCATACATTCAGTGTCCGAGACAGTGATGCTAAAAGGAAGGAAAGAAGAAGAAGAATAGTTCAATGAGAAATAATCCTTTACAAGGTGATGTGCGATGGAAACATAGAAAAGCACCTGTTGTGAAGCATTCATGTTTCTATTAGTGTTGGGACATTCGTGAGGAGAGAATGAATGAAAGTGTGGTGACCAGTGTTGATATTGTGGTGGTGCTTACGTACATATTGATGGTGGATATGTGACCCAGGACAGGTTTGCGTTCACACTGCTAATATAATGACGACACATGTGGCCCAGACCACGTCTGAATCTGGTTTCTATATCCCTTCTGAGTGCGTTCACACCTGTAGTTAGAGCTTCTCAATCCTGATCGGATCACAAAGACCACATGTTTATACCAGGTGTGTTCAGGGTCAGTGAGAACATTCCCCTCTTCAAGTAGGACAGGGGTGCACTTCTCACCCTTTATGCACTACATTGATTTCATTAGCATACATTTGCATGCAGAGGTTAAATTTAAAGCGTAGTAAATTCGATTACAAAGCAGAGGGATATGGAGTCCACTTGTGTATTGTTTACAATGCAGAATATTAACATTAGGTTGGGCAATACCATTCATTTAGTGATGCTTAACGGTACATGCAACAATAAATTATATTGGTGGGGTATCTTGTTTGAATCTGATCCAAATATATTATATCTTCATTATCCTAGTGATTATATTGCAGATAAAATGACTAACCCCAATCGCCTTGAAAAAAAAAGAGTAATGAGTTGTTTTTTTTAACAGATCTCAGAAAGAAACAGCCATAATATCGATCTCCCTTCAAGGAGCCATTAGTCCCAACACTAGTTTCTATTTACTAATTAAAGTCAACAAAAACATCTTTACATTCAAAGCACTATTTCTGTCCACTTTCTTTTTTTCCGTAGACAGAATATGATATGACACACTTGCTTCATTAAATGACCTGGTTTATAAATGACCTATCAAACTTTCATAGTGTGTTATGTTGTTTTTCCATCTTAGTCTATATCAGAGTTTAATCCTGGTCCTAGGATGGAGAGTGCCTGTCCACAAACTTGGAAAGCATATGTTCTTTCCAGTATAGTATCTTGAATTCAGGGCAAATAGTTGATAAAGGTCACACCTTAACAATGAGCTACCAGACTTCACTCATTGAGAGACTAGACACAAAATGATCATGAACAGTGGCTGTAAAAAGTTTCTCGTTCTATTCATCACAGCCATAAAATCACAATAAGGACAAAGTGTTCCAGCCATGTTTTATGTTATTTTATAATAACCTGTTCCTATAATGGGACCAAATTTTCAACCACAAAATGCCTAGGAAACATTAATAAAAATCCCTCATGCTGTGTATTAATGATGAAAAGAACAGAACTCCAAGATCATATTGTGCATCGGAATTGTACGGGCGTTCACAATGTGCCAGTGTTCACAGCCAACATGTTCTTTCTGTTGTTCAAAACAAATAGACATCTCCCTTCGGGAAAAAAACTCCATGAAAAACACGTCATCTGACGAACATTGTTACAGAAATAGTTTATATTTAAATAGAAACAAGTGTACACCATTGACAGTAGTTATTTGTTTTGTCTGCTTGTCTGTAGGCTTACAAAAAACATACTGGACAGGTTATCAGGAGAACTTGTTGGAAGGATGAAGTGTGCGACAGGATTGAACCCTTTGGATCCAGGAATCTTCTCAGGGCGTTTTGCAATGTTTTTGTTAATTCATGGATCTTGATGAAAAAAAATCTGGCATTTTTGGGGACTACTATTTTTGAGTGTGTGGAAACTGGTTTATATCACTTGGATTAAAAATTCATTCCCCAGGACTGTTGGGCCTTGGTGGAGATATCCACTCTTTCATTCTAGTTGCAAATGTATTGTAATCTTTCACTGCTCCTGCTGCTACAAGTAATACTATTCTGTGTTACAAAACAGCCCTCAACACTTGTAGTTCACTTCACAGGAACATCTTCTTTTGTTAAATAAAGGTGATTGTATGTTTGACCTTTTTCAAATATGAATCACAGATTTAAATGTGTCACGAGCGAGGGGACGTGGCTGAAGGCTTCATTACATAAAGAAGAGAGTGGCGTGTAAGTGATGGCGTGCCACTTGGTCACTGAACGCACTCTACCCTCCAATTCACACCATACCACAATCAGCTGAAGACACAGATGAAAGGAGTGAGACAGTGACAACACAGCAGAGGGAGAGAAAAAAAATGTATAGAAAGAAAAACCAGACAGGGGAAGAAAATAAACTGCAGCAAGTGGAGGATAATTAGAGGGCAGGATCCCGTCATGCCATACGATTACTCAATTCCTGTGATATCCCTGAGAAGCTCCAGCCAGCCTGCTCTATAATCTAACGCTCGGCCAACAGGCGCAGCAGAGGAAGAAGAGGTCTAGGAGACAGACTGATGCAGCACGCGGAGGGCTGTGAGTTCACAAAGTCACCAGTCAGTCATGAGCGTTTCAGGAGGTTCCACATGTTCAGCACCTCAAAAATAAAACAATTACCTCCATCTTCAAAAAGAGAATTAAGCCGACATATCACTGAATGATACAAACCAAACACGCACTCAAAACATGAGTCATATTGCCTGAGGGAGTGGTGGGAGTATGAAACTTCATTAAGAGCCCTGTAAAAACCCTGGGCATCTATGTTACACCTTTGATTATTAATTACTCAAAAAGACACCATCTATTACTGGAGGCACGTCATCTTGCTGCTGGCGGAGAAGCCAGCCAGTGATTCAGAACAGTGAAGCACAGGAAACAACTGTGGTAAATTACACAGAGGGCAGGAAGAGTGTGAAGCATGTACTATAGAGGGAAACACTGAACAGCCTCCAGGAGTTTGGGTGAAGTTGGAATGGATATTCGTTTTCATTGCAAAGAAAAACACAGATGGAGTGCTTGTCTCACAATGTTCAGGAGATAGAGCGGGTCGTCCACTAACCTGAAGGATGGTGGTTCAATCCCCAACCCCATTCGATATGTCGAAGCGTCGATGGGTTAGCAGCCAGTGTATGATTGGTGTTTGATAGAGAAAGTGCTGCGCATAGATGCCCAGTATGTCAGTGTGAGTGGTCATCAAGACTTGAAAAGCACTATATGAATAGAGACCTTTTACCATTTACCATTAAAGTGGATAAATCTGTATGTG
Organism: Pseudopleuronectes americanus; assembly: GCA_038501795.1. NCBI lineage: Eukaryota > Metazoa > Chordata > Actinopteri > Pleuronectiformes > Pleuronectidae > Pseudopleuronectes > Pseudopleuronectes americanus. The sequence continues at coordinate 22,108,759 of CM076722.1, forward strand.
AGGGACAAGAAGTTGGGGCCATCAGCCTTCTGGTTTCTGTTTCTGACAAAATTATGTTTTAGCAGGCTTTGGTGGAGAGCAGAAGAGGCTCAACAAATTGACCAAAATGCATGATGGCGATCTGCTATTTCATTTATCCGCATTTGTATGAACATAAATAAAATAGCAGATAGCACAGATTAGCCAAAATGTTGTCTGGACATTCAACACGTACAAAATGTATCGTTGTTTGTGTTCTCCACAGAGAAAAGTTTTTATAATAAAAACTACTCAGACTGAAAACATCTGGCAAACGCACGATGGAGTCTTGGCCTGGAAATCCACTGTCTATACCAGAAGCCCCAAAATATTGGCCATTGCCTCCAACTGAATATTTATTTGCTTTAGCAAGGTGCACCTATATATCCTGCCAAGTACATTTTTTATTCAAAATTTTTCTTATTTTTCACTTTATAGTCATGAGTTAAGCCACACAACATTTCACACTACATTATTGGTAACAATGTCTCTGTGTACAGCTATGGTACATCATGGCACCACTATTCCCAGTAACAGTGGTGCTCATTGTCTATAGTTTGAGCCTTTGCTCACCAGAATCTTTTCTGCTGGTGTTTATTGAACCATACAACTTCTATTTAGCGCCACTTTCACACTAGAGAGGAAAGTTACAACAAAATCAGCATCCAGACTCTAATAAATGTTACCGCAGGCCAGATTTATAGTAATTATTTAATAAGAGAGTAAAACGAATTGGGTGTTCAATGTCAAAATTAAATTAAATATTTCAGGATGTCCATGTCATGAAAACAGACACCATACTATATATTTTTCTTACAAAGTATATGTCAGCAACCTGATTTATCAGTAAAGTTCTTGTGTAGTCTTGTATGAGAGAACAAATAGAAAAAAAACTGTTGACATCAAACAGCACCTCAGCTGCTGACAGCATCTTATATAAATCTGCTGCTTTGGTCCAAAACTTTTTGTCCTCAGTCGATTAATTTGCACTTTCCCTGAGTAGCTGCATCCGCTCCGTCTGCACAGAGATTTATGCCTGAGAGAGGGGAAGACAGAAAGAGAAACACTCTCTGATTTCAACCTTCTCTTTTTTCTTTCTTCCTTTCTTCTTCCTCCTCTCAGACCGACCGACCTCTTCTGCAGCCTCCGACCGCCTCCCATAACAGCACTGATCTAAGAAAACATACAAACATGACACTGAGCCTATGATAAACACCAGGTCTGTATTTGGGAGGAGAGGAAATCAACTCCAGTTCAGGATGTGACCACTACCTCTGCCCAGATCAATCATACTCCAGCAGACCTGCATCTGGGGGGCAACCATATCAGCACCAGTGGGGGTGGCCGGCACATAGGAACGCACATACAAACAAAACCCCAAGTATACAAGTCTCTGTGCAGCACAATGCATTCATGGACACAGTACACACAAAGTTAACAAGTCTCCCAGGCAGCCAGGTAAAGAATGAGCCCGCTGCAACTGGATTCCAAGGCCGCGGTGCTGGGTTTACACTTTCAACTCCCCCTTCCTTATCTCCCAGATTAGCCCGATAAGAGAATTATGAAGCCAGACGGACATCTAAAGCTTCCTGGGGGGTCAACGCCGTGATGAGAGACAGCCCGGGAGGGGAGACCGCCGCCTCTGAAACGCTTAACCCTCCCACAACATACATGCACACACATATGTGCGCTCATATGCACAGACCCCCACCCTGGGGCCCTATACGTATTCCTTTTGCTCCATCATCCCTTCTCTCCTTTATCTTGAAGAGAAGGAGCGGGAAACAAAAGAGGTGGGAAGTAGAGGAAGGGGGCGAGTACAGATAGCCTTGCTTCTGTGACTTCCTTCCTGTGCATTCCTGGTTTTGTGACCCTCTTTCAAGGACAAAGAGCTGAAACACACATCGCTCCTTCTTTGCAAAATTTAGGGGAAAGGGGTAAAAAATAAGCTTTGACAGTAAATAATGGTGTTCAGGAAATCACCTGGTCACAGGAGCGAGTCAGCACCGTGCAGGTGAAAACATCTTGATATATTTACAGCACTGTGTGTAAAATATCGTTGTTGTATAACAGTGAGGAAGAAGAGTAACAGCCTAACAAAAAATTGTAATATTTTTCTTTTTACAACATGAATGTTTACAACAAAACAACTCTCCAATGCCTTTCATCAGCCAATATGTCAGACGTAAGGATGTCCGAGGTTTCACCAAGGACAGTTGGAAAGTAGCTCTGCTTTCCAGCTGCATTACCATTCAGTGATATAGAAAACCTTGAGAAAGAAAAAAAGTTTAAAGCTGCATGTGCAAACACTGTAAATAGGTTAAAATATCAGATTCTGTTCTATGTATGTGTATGTACATATGTTCTCTATGCATGTGATATACTACCTCTAATTAGCAATTAAAGTTGAAGTACTAAAAGTGATCGAAGCATTAGTTGCAGTTGAAGCAACAGACTAAGCTGGTGCATTTTTGTACTGAAAGTAGTTAAACTCATTTGACCATAATGTCAGTATATAACCAGTTAAATGGAACAAAATTGCAATTTTTTTTGAAAGCACTTAAATTACTTTAAGTGTCAGATGAAAAGTAGGAAAGACTTGAACTGTAAAGAATGAAAGGTGATTCAATTAATGTTCACAAGTCTGTAGGCTGTAAATACTTGAAGTTTGGAAGACAACTTTAATACAGAATGAATTTCGATTTGTTAGTTCATGAGCTAGTACAAGTTATTTTTTATAGCAAACTTAAATGTATCAGAGAGTCATTGTCTTGAAAGTAGACATTTCAACTGAGGGTTGGTAATCCTGGGGAAGGGGAGCAAGTAGGCTACAACTGATACATCCGACCCCTCTGATCGAAGCTAAGCATCCAGCACACATGCATACATATTTTTTTTTAAATACTTTATTTATTGATGGTATTAGAAGATGAGGAGAGGAAGAGGTGAAGAGGGTTTTCAACAAATAAGATGCTGTTTCAGAACCAGATAACCCTAGCCCTGACCCCCATCTCCTTTTTCATTATGAAGCCTCAAATTCATCCTGACCAACCTAACCCTAACCCTAACCCAGTGCATGTAAAGAAGTGTTTTCTCTACAACACAACACTAAAACTGGTCTCCTGCAGGCTTTACTGTTGGCAGTAGGAATGAGTAGGAACCTCACCCATCACACATCCTCCCTTTTGGTGAACACCTACTTGCTGCCAGACTGTAAGACTTTTAAAGAGGCTTTAAAGGGACAACATGTTCGTTCCCACCCATACCCTGACTAACCCTAACCTTGTTTCCCCCTGCACCTCACAACTAGCAAGTCTCGGCGTCCTTCCATCCCATGATTCATCCTCCAGCTCTGTCATCTGTGACGGTGACGCACCCTGTTTTGCCCGGGGCAATATTAAACCACTCACAGAGATTGCAGCAGCACCTACACCTCCATCATCCGAGCCCTGGCTCTGGTGTCATCTTTACCTATTGGCTGGGCAGAGGTACCCCCGTGGTACCTTAACTCCAAACTTCTTTGCACTTGTGCCCTCACCCCTATAGGCCAGACCAGCCAACCTCTCATGCCATGTTAATTTAATCCAAAAACACTTCCTATAGCAGCCTGTTAATGTCAAAGTAGATTTCCTCTGCATTCGCTGTGACCCAGAAAAGAGCACCACCCTGCCACTTTGCCAGGAACCTTCCTCGGTTTAGTGTTTCCCAACAAACGGCAAATATGCTTTAAAACCAATAAACCTACCTCTGATATTTATTAGGCTGTTATTCAAGTATTCCCTCCCCGCTCAGCCAAATGCAGACACGCACGCATGCACGTAACTGTATGCACACATTTATACACACAACGAGACAGTCACACACCTTTCGTCAGCCGCAGACATATTAGAAATTCTAATGAGCAGCAGAAGATTAAAGAGCTGCGTTGTCTTGGGTGTTACAGTACACGTCTGGCTTTACTGCGAGGACCAGAGGTCAAGAAGAGGAACACGGAGGGAGGAAATTGAAAACATTTCTTGATTAAAGGCCTCTAGAATATCTAACCTTTGACTGCGCACTGCTCTGACAGGCATCTGCTGCCTGGCCCGGGCCTTCTCAGCTTGGTTGGGACTTCCAACAGCACCTGGAAGGAAAAGAGGACTTACATCGACATCTGGGGACAAACTGGTAAAAGCAGCAGCCAGCTTGGCAACAGTGGTTATTGCTTGGCCCATGTAACAGTGGAGAATGACATTGGCATCTAATGGCTGCTGTGTTTCTGTATGGAAATAACAGGCACACATTGAACATTACCTTCTCCTCCACACTTTCCAGTTGACACTCAGGTGTTTTTAATCAGAATGCAGTCAAGTGTTTTTAAAGTCTGATTAATAGGAAGAGCAGCACATAATAATTGCATTGCATGAATTATAACAAAAAGCGAACACACTATCTGTTTAATGCTAGATCTCAGGCTTTTAGCTGACCAAGGAGTGAAAAACAAACGATTTCCACAAACTTTACGGTGCACATCTCCACTTTTTCCTCTCATTCAGTACAGCCACTGTTTCCTGATGTCCTCTGACCCCACAACCCATAAACCCCCCCACCCACCCAGCGGTTTGCTTATCAACCCTCGGTCAGCTCTGTCATCAATCTCTCAGTTAAAATCTCCTTGTTTCTGCCAGTTGTTTCCTCGACTGCCAGCTTGTTTGCTGAGACCCTGCAATAGCTCCCCCCTTTCCTGCCAGGTTGGTCGGAGGCCAATAAAACTGTCGTGGTCAGTCATAAGAAACCCTGGGAGAGTGGGAGAAAGGGGAGTTTGGGGGTTGAACGAAGGTGGGGAGGGGTAGCATGGTCACAGCTCAAAACAGGCTCAGTTGGACCTGACTGGCCCGACTGAGGGGGGGGTTTCACTTTTTGGACCTCCAAAAAAACTTGGAGGATAATAAATGGCATTTAAAGGAGACAGTAAAACACAACTATTGCATAAAGTCATCAGTTAAAGTTAATTAGAGAATATATGGGGGTTCGATTGAATGGGTCTCTGGGGTGTGATCAGGAGGATAAGCTGCAGGCCAGTGGTACAGAGTCGTCCGATGAGCAGCAGTGACTCACTCACATTCCTTAAACTGGGACCTGGTCTGTGTAAAAAGGACTTCAGTTAGTGGGGATGATTCATCTAGGGCCGCCATGAAGCACAAGTCGAGAGCGAACGTTGGTCACTACCATACTCAAGTCTGAAAACACACACCGATTAAAAGCCCCTATAGGCAAGATTTGTAGGCGAATTACAAAAGTGATATTCTACACTTGTTCCTCCACACAGGTTCAAGGTGTTAGGGTCTTTTTTCAGTACGTTTTCCAGTAAGTATATTTTTCCAATTGCCACTATAGAGAGACAATGAAATACTGTAGCTATTTGTTTCAATGCAATACAGACTCAGACAAATATTTTGGCATATACTAAAGAAAACTGTTAGTCATAATTAACAGTTTCCTCTACATTTTTGTTTGTACCTTTTGTAACACAGGGAGCAAACAGGCAAATCAGTTTGATCGAAAAAATCACTGGCATGAATGAAACCAATTTATAACATTGTCTAATGCTGCTTATTATTATTATTATGAGTGAAAATCGAAATGAATGAGTAAATGAGTTTTTCCTTATTGCAGGTGGTCAAAAGCATGTCTCCCCTCCTTCCTTTCCTTGATGGAAAACTGCTACATGGATGTCAGTCACTTTATCACAGTAGATCATAAGCATCTTGTTAGCCCATGATGAACTGTGGATAACAATGGTGTAGAGGTTTGCAAGTGTGTGTGTGTGTGTGTGTGTGTGTGTGTGTGTGTGTGTGTGTATGTGTGTGTGTGTGTGTGTGTGTGCGCGCGCGCACATTTAGAGGGTTCTGTTACGTTTCAGACAGAGGCCTTTGTTACTGCTTATGAGTGTTGGGGTGCAGCCGTGCTTGCAATCAGTCTGTGTTCCTTTATAATTTTCAATAACTCGTTTTTTTGCCTCTTGAAACTCAGCGCCAACTCACCAACACAATCACACATTCCCCCCCCACACACACACACACCCACACACACACACAAAAACATACACACACACACACAGATACAGAGAAACACATCTACCAAAAAAACTCCAAGCCAAATGATTTAAGCCAGTTCCTTATTCAACCAGCAGACCACATGTGTTTCTCATGCTGCTCTGACAGTCCCTTTACATGAGATTTTCATGTTTTATATCAGAGTAAAAGGGACAGAGAGTCTAATCTGTGTGTATCATGTTATAAAGTACAAATCGCATTGAGGGAAAATGCCAGAAAGAGAAGAATGAAAGGTTGGGGGGGGTTGAGGGCGGGAGCGGTGGTGTATAAATCTTCATGGGGTTTGCAGGGAAGGAAACTCTAATGCTGAGGAACAAGAAGCACATGTAGCGAGCAAGCTACCAGGAAATTGGTATAGTCTTGTATGATTTTATAGGGATCTTGGGCATGCCCTTCACATTAATTAGGATGTGGAGTGCGGAGGTATTTTTTACAGGAAACTAAGTATAGAACCCCTGCTGTCTGCCTCAGGGCTCCGGCTCCTGAGTAAAAAAAAACCTTAGAAGACTCTGTAACCAAAGTAAAGCAGGATAATGCAGGTCATATGCACACAAACACGCTGACACACACCAAGTGGCATGAAGGCACGCATAAGCAGACACACTGTATTCACATATGAAGGACAAACAAATGAAAAAAGAGCTTGCAGAGGTCTGAGTGCAGATACTTAGTTTATGTTGACTTTTAGCTTGAGTATGGTTTTGCCGCTTTTCATTTTAGGAGTGATGTTTGGCAACATCTACTCCTTTGTAACAAAATACAACCTTAATTTAGATGAAGGCACCATCCATACTATAACAATTTTATTAGAAAACTCTGCTAGCCCCGTTTTGGTTTGAAAACTAAAGGGGAGCATTTTAGTCTGGACGGATAGAAACTGAGATATTTGGATAAGATGAAACTTGAAAGTGCTTGCTTGTTAGGTCTTTTCAGGCACAACATAGTATTCACTGATTTAGCTGGCTCCTATCACATGACCCTCCTCTTAACGAAAAACTAGCAGCATCAGCCTCAGCTACCAGTGTAGAAGACAACATGGATGAGAAATCACGTTGTTGACCCTGTTGTATTTTCCAACAACTGTTGTGCTATTAAATTCTGCATTTTAAAATGATACAACTGTTAACAGTCGAAGGAGATAAACAATCATTCGAGCAATCTGCAAAAATTCCATGAACATGATCCCTGCAAGCTAAATATGGTTTGTAAAGCCGAAAAACATGCATTCTTACCTCAGAGAAGCATTTCCGCTTTATTCCTCATTTCTTCTTTTAACCCCATGTGTCTGTGTGTGTTTGTGTGTGTGTGTGTGTGTGCGTGTGTGCGTGTATGTGTGTGTGTGTTTGTATGTGTGGGTGAATGTTAACTGCTCATTTGCAAACTCCTCTCCTTTCTGCCCACCCAGGTAGTTTTTCAAAAGTACACAGCGGTAACTTCATCCTCTGTCTACTTAAATATGGCACTGCTGAAAGGCCTGTGTTCAGTCCCAAAACTTAATGAACCCCCCAAAAAGTTAAAGAACAATTCCACAAAGCGAAGTCATCATCACACACCAGTAGGGATGCATGTGTGCATTTTTGTGTGTACACTGCTGAAAAATCTTTTAATTCCGTGTTTTATTTATGTAACTATAGTCTTTACTATTTAATTTTTTTTCATGAAATCAACCCCTCTTTTGGCTACTATTTATTTCATCTGGCCAATTAATGAATTTTCATTTCTTAATTAGTTTTTCAGCAGTATAGTAGCTTTCATTGTTAGCGGTGGAGACGGCCATTCCATGTAGGTAATCCAGCGTTACTGTTTGTAATTTTATCTTGCTGGTATCAGCCTGAACTGTTCGGCTCTGTTCATTCTCTTTGCAATATAACATTTCCTTCTGCTTAAAAAAGTGTTCAAATGGCAAAACACATATTAACTGTGAATCAGCAAAAAAATAATACATTGTTGTTTTAAATAGGGTTATTTTTGACACCTCCAATTAATAAGCAAGGCAATAAACTTTTTGGTCCTTTGTTGCATGAGACAAAAAACATGTGTTGTGTACAGCATAAAATCTGTCCATTACAAAAATCATTTGCCTTTATTAAATCAATGTGAGTTTGTTTGCGTGCGCTGTAATTAAATAACCCTGTAAATGTTTGCTGTTTTTTTAAACCGTAAACAAATATTTGGCATTATTTGAAACTGAAATTAACTTTTGTCTTAAAGTATTGTCTTAAATAAAGCTTAATATTTCTTGATTTTAATGCAGTAACCTGTATTATTGTTGTATTAATTTCTGTTCAAATTGAGTTGTAGTAGCTCCCAACTTCAGAGAACATGGAAAAATATATTTTTGTATTTGTATATATATTGATTTATATTCTTTGTTATTAGGGAGCCCTCCTCAAACTACAAAATACTGTCACTGCTCTAACTTTATTTAAAGTACTACTTATTTAAAGTCTAGGGTTCAGAAATTAAAGATTATACATTTTCTAAATAAAAGCTGTAATTCTGCTTACCTATAAAGCAACAGCTACAAAAGAAACATTTTGAATGTTGATGCCATGAACAAGATCAGCACCCATCATGTGTCTGTCTGTGTCAGTCCGAAATAGTGCAATTAAAAAATCTAACCATCATAATGGTCTGGATGCAATTTTGACCTGGGGTTGAATCCAGTTGCCGTTGACTGCTGACGTTTATAAGATGATGCAGCGAGAGGCGGTGGTCTAGTGGCAGAAACTTGGACTATGGGCAGAGAAGGTCTCTGGTTTGTCTCTGGTTCGATTCCACGGAGAGACAACAAAAGACGAACCTGGATTGATCTGCCCAAAAACCCGACAGTCTGTTTAGACCCTGTCTAGTGCCCCTGAGCAAGGCACCTTACTCCCCAAACATCTGCTCCCCGGGCGCCGTACATGGTCGCTCACTGCTCTGATGGGTTAAAAGCAGAGGCTAAATTTCCCTACCTGCATGAGTGTGCAGGAGTGTGCCTGTGCATGTGTTTGGGACTAATAAATGCATCTTAATCTCTTAATCTTAATCTTAGAAGAACTCGGTCCACAGACTGAAGGGACACTGCCCCACTGACTGCTACTGGGTGCTGGTTGCCTGTTACTGAACTCGACACTGCACCACCTCAGGCAATTTAAATTAGACATGTCAAGTTTGAAGCTGATAAGATAAATATTTTGTATGATATATTTTCTTCACAAAAAAAGACAGAATTAGTAGGTATGTACAGGTGGTAAGAGGTATAAATGCTTATTCTCATGAATTTCTGCTCATTTTTAAACTTTTTTTTTGTGAATCAATAACAAAAATCCCTTGTAGGATGAAATTGTCAAACCTACATAATTGTGCAATCAGTGACAAGTCTGCGTTTTTCTTTATTCCTGAACCTTTGTGGTCCCGCACAGAGAAACCTGAGGGAAGAGCTGCCGTTGCTGAGGAGGAAGAGTCATCGGAGTGTGTAGCACAGTGTCAGGACAAGCTGTGTCTAAACGTCTCTATGTATGTTTACACAATCTAATGCACAAGTTCAAAGGTGAAGGGGGAAAAGGGCTTTTAATGTTTCCGGGTTTATTTATTCAGCCTAGTGTCTGGCTAAGAACTAACTCCCACCCGCCCCATCCCTCACCAACCCTCCCCACCCTGCCTCAGTCCAGGCCCTCCTACAGAGGTTCCCACCTCAAATGACATCGCAAAGCCTGCACTGTGATTGGTGAAGAGCACAATGTGGTCTATGTGAAGGGGGCGCGCTGTAACTTCTATCCACATGTTTTCCGAGGCGAGTTAAGTACACACAGTAGTATATAAGGGCAATAAATCAACAAACAGTCGACCACAACAGTCCCGCTCATTTCTGTGGAGGGGGCGGGGTGGGGGGGCTCTGTTATCGATTTCAAATAGCTCATGTAATTTTCTTTACAAGCGCAGATCTCGACTGTTTTAATGATAAGTTAAGAGGACAGAAGTGAAATCTAAATTATGTGTGGAAACTTGTGGCATCTGTGTTGCATGTGTACTAAAAAATAAATCTGTGTTGCTTTCATTCTGAGCAGATGTTCCAAAAATGTGAATGTGTGCACGCACACACACGCACAAACACAAGCACACACCACACGCACAAACACACACACACATACACACACACACACACACACTATAAAAGTTGCTTTAGGTAGGCAGGCACAATATGCCAAACTTTAACTGTTGTTCCTGTGAGCACAGTCAATCATAAAGAGTTGAGCCATTTTATGTGGCCAACTTGCTGTTAGTGGATAGTGTTGGCACTTCGGCCGGAGACTCGTAAAATTGACATGTCTGTAAATTCATGCATTTATTGACACAGATGAATGGATGCAAAGTCTGTCTCTGCTATTTCATTCTGTTCTTTTCTCTACATTCTCAACCAGTTTGAAGGTTTTTCCCCCGCTCTAAAGGAAGTGATTTTCTTTCTATCTTTCTTTCTTTCTTTCCTTCCTTCTGTCTTTCCTTCCTTCTTTCATTCCTTCTTTCTTTCTCTTTTTCTTTCTTTCTTTCTTTTCTTTCAAGAGGTAGGTTTAAAAAAAAGCTGAATTTCATAGTCCAGACTAAACAGAAAACAGAAAAGTTTACAGTTCACAGATGCACTCATGTTCAGTTTGGGTCCAGGAACTCAAGCCAGCGAGTCATGGCTGACTGTATATTATGGCTATCAGGGGGGCTCTCGTCTTTAGACAAGGACAAACCATTACATTATGCAGTGGAGAGAATATTTTTGAAGGGACAAAAAACACAGTGCTGCTCCGTTCTGTGTGGAATCTCCACGTTTGTGTAGGTTTGTGATCCGGTTTCTTCCCACAGTCCAGACACATGCCACTTAGGTGCAGTCAGTAGGTGTAAGTCTGTGAGTGTTTCATTGACTTGTTTTCAATCATCCCCTCTTTTCCTGGCACAGTTATAAGCTGGGCAAGGAAATAGATAGATTGAAAATAAGATATAAATAAGTTATTCATAGAATATTGTGTATCTTCTGTATATTCAAGTTCCAGAATATCAACAAAAAGCCTGTTGAGTAAATGTTGTGTTTGGGGTTCTTTGTGTTTCTGTCTTTAACAGCTCAAAAACAAACTAAACCTTGAATCGTATAATCGTATATTTTTTTTCTAATTTTATGGTAATTGTTTACAGCAGCAATGATTTGAAGGTCATGACATGTTTCAAAAGTCATAAAGGAAACAGCGTGCATTACATCTGTTCGGAGTCTGAGAAACCTCAGTTGTAAAACATGGTTAAACAGGATGGGTTTTCATATGTTCTATATCAGTGACTGGTGTAGAAAGTATTTTTCAGCTGCACTTACCCTCCCTAAAACTCACAAATGTCTATAGAGTTCTGCTATTGGAGTTATAGCAGATGTCTATCTATCTATCTATCTATCTATCTATCTATCTATCTATCTATCTATCTATCTATCTATCTATCTATCTATCTATCTATCTATCTATCTATCTATCTATCTATCTATCTATCTATCTATCTATCTATCTATCTATCTATCTATCTATCTATCTATCTATCTATCTATCTATCTATCTATCTATCTATCTATCTATCTATCTATCACCCATTTATATCTGTTTTTTGCAATGGGAGTGGATCCAATCAGCATTCCACTCCCAGGTTTTTATCTGCAGCGCTGACACTGCATCTTCTCTGGCTAGACGTGATGACGCATGTTGAACTTCAGGCGTTGGCGTGTTTTACATCTTGGGACCAACATACAACAACAATTTTTTCTTCATATCAGGCAAGATGCAACATTGCCAACATTTCCGAGACATTGGTTTTCATGCAAGGAGGTTTTTGGCACGTTTGAGACCTCAAGCATGACTCACCAGGAAGAAAACAACAGGAAGGAAAACTCCTCCACTGGCTACTCGTGTTTAAAAAACCTGCATACAGCTACAGGATGCACTGTACATCTGTACATTATGGGTTAAATGTGCCATGAATTATGGATCGGGTTTTTAATCCAGTAAAGTCTTTTCATGTCCCAAAATTCTTGGCATTGAGGGAATGAACAGCCTTTGTTGATGAGTTATGGTTATTTAGTCATATTGCTTCGTGAGGTGCATCATTTTTTTTGAACTAATGTCAACAAAAGCAATCCGGCTGCAGGCTTGACAGCAAACTAACTCTGCTTTCCAAGTCTCATTCTTTCAATTTCACCCTCACCCTCCCTGAGCTAATGAGATGTGCCAGTCACCGGACACCCTGCTGGCTGCAGAGAGCATTGCCTCTGTGGGACAGATGAGGAGCAGGCTTTTGCCGATCAGCCTGGCTGGAAATCAGGAATGCCCTCCTTCTCCATCTCCTCATCCTCTGCCACCTCCTCCTCCTCTTTCCTTTGCTAATGGCTCATACCGAACTCACCAGGAGCTCTGTGACCGCACCATCCTCAAACCATGAGAAGACTGCCACCAACTACCCCAGGGGAGGAGGATTATGAGCACAAATGCTTTGCATCTGTATCCTTTCTATCTGTGCATGCCAGAGTCCTATTTCTACATAAGCTACATGTTATGGGAGGCGGACTCATGTCCCCAGAGGATAAAGTTTCAAGCAGGGAGCATCAATAAGAAAAGACACTCAGTCAGTTTATTAATGTCTCTTATCACTGCTGAAGATTTTCATAAGCTATTGATTACAGCCTGTATGGGGAGCCAGCAGTGCAATTTAAATGTAGTCATGGACAAGTGAATGTCATGAAACTGTTTCCATCGATACTTATGCTTGTTAAGAGAGATTTTATTAAACAAAAATGCTGAAAAGATGTTTCACTACTGTTCTGGTATTTTTATTATTTTATTTTTATGAGAACATAATTTTTTCCCCTCTCTTTCCGTTTTATTTCTTTGCCTGAGTTTACATTCTCTTTACTGCCCCTTCTCCGGAGTTCAGCTGGAAGTGCTCTGTTTTCTCCACAAGAATTTTACGACACTCTAACAGAGTGTTGAGACACAAAACACTTAAGCGGTGCTGGAAAAGACGGCGGGACAGGACGGACAAACACAGACACAAAGCCTTGGAGGAATGAGGCGGGAGATGAAGACCGACAGGACGAGAGATGGAGAGAGAAAGATAGAAAGCGTCCAACATATTTCAGCGTGATGACCAGGCATTTCTTTTGCCTATTTAAAGCAATTTCCAAATCTCACAGGAAGTGAATGTTTGGCTTCCAGAGGACATGTGGTGTTAAATGTACCTGACCTGCCCAGTTCTGCTCTGATTTCACGGTGATGAGCTGCATCTCACATGCTTTACGGGTCACAGCAGCCCTTTAGCATCTGTTCAATGTCTGTCCGAGGGTGGATATGCATTTATAGAGCCAATAAGTGCACAAGTGACAGGGGTGGGTGGAATAGTTCGCCCCAGATTAATCAGATTCAGCGCAATAACCCTGCAATCCTAGAAGTCTGAGATCTTAATTTAGACTTGCGTTTCTAACCCCTCTGAAGTAGACAAAGAGGTAATTTGCAAAAGCATCTGGATCCGGTGGCGAAGCGGGCCAAGCGGTATAAGAGTACATTCCCATCCGCAGCCCGACTCCCAAAACCCCCTCCACCCAGCCCCCTTTCCCCCTCCAACCACCACCCTCGTCTGTTTATCATAGGATCTCCAACACACAATCAAACATGAAAGGATGAGTGCTCGCAAGAGCCTTTTTAGATTTTGTGGAAATGTGACATCTCTGGAAACATTTAGCCTGTCATAGCTGCTGCTGCTCTTCAAAGAGTGCCGAGAGGAATAGATTAATGTTGCTTCTGTAACAAACCTTCTTCCTGTCTGTCCTCTTTTCCTACTGAACACACTGGCTCCCTATATCTACTGTAACCATACACAGGGATCACTGACGGTATGGTAATACGGCAGCAAATCATTTTAAGATGTGAATGTGTATCAAGTAGCCATTATTTCTGACTAATAAGACATTTGTGCCCAAATTTAATATCTCAACAAAATGTCTTTATCTCATTATGCAATCTGGATTTAAACTAATTTATATGTCTTTGAGTTATACTGATGAAGTAGGAAGGTGTGTGAATGCAAAGGAAGGTACTGTGCATTATACGAGCACAATTCGGTATGAAGTCAGTGGAAAGACATCAGAGGGCATAGATAGACTTGTTCTCAGCACAAAGTAAGATGAGAACATCTTGGAATATAAGGTAAACTTGAGACTTCCCTTGGAATGACTAATAAAATGAAGATTATCACATTATATCACATATTCTTGTTATATATACATTTGAATAAACTGGTCTATGGGCTGAAAACTCTACTCTTCATTTCAAATCATAGATTGCCTCTGTAACATTGTTCCTCTTTCATATGGTGTGACTCCATTGTGAACGCTGGTGAATGTGTGTCTGGGGAGCTGTGTTGCATCAAACACTTTAAGCTGGGGGGGCACTTTCACCTCATTAGGGAGAGATACTGTCCCACCTGGAGTCTCTCCCCCATACCCAATCAATGGCAATAAATAAAAGAGCTTAGGGGTTCCAAGCGTTTCCAGTTTGAACCTCAGCTTTGTTCATGCCTCATTCATCTGAGGCCAGGGCTGGACTTGTAGGCGCAGAGTCCACAGAGGTCCAGCAGAGGACTGGAGATGGCAGGGTTCAGAAGGTCTCAGGTGCTTTGTCACTTCTGAGAGAGGACCATAGAAATCAGCTGAACAGACTTTTCAGTTTTGAGCAACAATTTCTTATTAACATAGAACATAAGTGTATTCACATTATAATTGTACAAACACATGCCAGCAGGAATCTATGTGAGAAGTGTATATTGCAAAATTCAAAATTCAGCTGAAAATTTAAAAATTATGTTAAATTAATGCTGCTCTATGTAAGTTGGATATTTGCTATTGTAACTAAAGTCAGCAGTAGCAACTGTGTTAATGCTTGTGTTTAAAAAAAAAGAATGCAATGAACAACGAAGTTGACATTGAACCTTCTTTCAGAGAAAAATTAAAACTGTAGTGTAGAGTGACCATGTCAGAAGGAGAGGCACACATGAATAACATAACAGAGACAAAGAGAAGTCAACAGATATGCACTACCAGTGGTAAGTGAATATTATTTATTCATATAATCATATATGTTTATATAAATACATATAATATATATAGTTTTTATATATACAAATCGCTCTCACCATCTTTTAAGGTCACTTGACCTGGTGACGTTTTGCAGAGCTGGAGGAAGCCGGACACAAATTTTAACCAGCAGTTGTGTTAGGACCAGCATGCATCACATTAAGTCAGCACTGCACAAGTCGAACGCACTGATGGACTGGATATGGAGATGGATGAGTCTGCAAAGTAGCGATAGTGAGGTACCGCCAATACACGCTCTGGATCCTTTACTCGTTAGTCTCAGCTGTCAGTCATGATCCTTTTGTTTCAACATTAAATAACGAATTCAAACCAAACTTACCAGAAAAACCACAAACATAGCACATGAACATAAATCAGTGCTATAACAACTATCTAAAATTATTCAACTTGCAATTTAGTGTGATCCAGATCTAATCCATTGATATGAAGAAGGTGAGATTTATAACCAGGTGGCGATGGAGTCAATTTGGCTTCACTTTTGGATTTCATCCATCTCTATGTACAGTCTATGGTAGAAAGCACTGGAACACAACGCATAGTTGTCCTGGTATGACTTTCTTCTCATTCTGTTCATAATTTTATTTTATTTTTCAAAAGTTTTAAAATACATACATATGGCACCTTAACTTGAAATCTCTCAAGAATATATAGATTTGTAAGAGGATATTAATAATTAAAGAAAGTTAAAATTTCACTGAATTGCCCTATGGTGTTTTTCTATTTTTGTTTTTCCTTCTGCTGTCTTATGGTCGGATAGAGGTCAGATGAAAAGGATCTCTAGAGCATTAACAAACTATAGGAGTGTTTTACTAGTACAGACAGACAGACGAGAAAAGAAAGACCGAAATAGAGAGACAAGAACGGGTCAGACAGAGGGAGAGGAATGCTGTTTACTTATTGCACTCATCCATAAGAGGGCTCCATCTCAACAGTCAGTTGGCCGGACGCTGCCTTGAGTTCAGCACCGCATCCAGCCAACAGCACCCCCCCTCTTCTCCTCCTCCAAACCCCCCGACCCTTAACTGCCACCACTTTACTAACACAAAAAGATGCAGCACGGCACTTTCCTTTTCACCCTAGCATGCAACACCCCCCCCACACACACACCAACCCATCCACACACCCTTCTGACACACACACACACACACACACACACACACACACACCCCTGGCCTCCCCCTTTCCCACCTTTGTATCAGTTGAAAGGCATATGGTTACAGCCATCCGATTCCCCCTGGCTGAAAGTGCCTTTCACTTTACCGCAGTTCACAAAGAGGTCAGACTACGGCAAACAGAAATATTGTGTGAGAGTTCACTTTTTTGTGCCTGAGCTAAGAAATGTTAGAATAGCAGCGGTAGAGAGAGTCCCTGATAAAGTTACATCTGGTCAAACAAACCTCACTCCATTCCTCATGCCAGAGCGGGGCAGTTTATGTTGCAGGGAATAAAGAGCAGCATTTGAGAGAATCGACAGAAACTAACCTCAGACATGGTCAGCGAAACATCATTCATTCAAGCCCACATCCATGCACCAGGTTTCCTGATGAAGTTCAAACAGCTGCAGAAGAAACTTTGCTGGTTGGATTTCAAAATGATCAGTGACGTCGAGCTGCAATGGGTTCAGGAAGAAGACAAAGGAGCTGTCTGAGGTGAACGCCACAATGAGAAAATCAATCAACGGCAAACGGCAGGCAGGTAGGGTTGATAGGAGCGAGGTGTCAGAAATATCACAGAGGCCGGTGTGTGTAACACGATGAGGCAGTGTCTCGGTCACAAGCCCCTGGGTCCCTGGGCTATCTAGTCTCTCTCCCTGTCTTTGTGCTACTCTGGTAAATGATTAATAATGAGTGTTCCTCTGTTGACCTTGTTTGTTAAGAGACTTGTACCTGACAACTTTCCACAGTTTGTGCACCAAAGGAAAGCCATTTCCGACACGGACAAGGACCTACTCCAATTTCTGAACGTCTCCCTGCGCCACTTAAACGACTCATAAAATAAGTTGAGCCCTTTGAAGCTTTGCGAACGCTACCCCAGTGTCCCTATTGTTAACCTAATAACTGTAGCTGTGAGTTTCGGGGTAAATTTTCAGTCTGTGGCCCTGTAATTAGACTGACTATTCAGGCACCAATTTATGACCATTATTTTTCTTGGCATAAAAGCTAGTGAGCTGAAGATTTGATTTCCAAACGAGAACTCTGGGGAACCACACCAAAACAGCCTCTGGAAAGAAACCGCGCAGCCAAACAGTCTTCAGCACTTCAAACACTTCACTGCGAGCTAAAAGAGATTAATTCTGAAAAGCTAACTGCTGTTTGCTTTGCCCTTTATGATGGTTCCTTTCAGTAGGATAACATTTGGTGAGAAGGTGTCAGACTTGGTTTAACTCGAGGCCGGTTGCTTCCCTATGGACCAGGGAGTCTTCGAGGAGGTCTTCCCCTCCCTCCAAACCCACCACCCCCCCCCACCCCACCCCTGAGGAACAGACTGACGACCGGCCTGGAAGTGTGCCTTGTTCCACGGGGCCATCAAACATTTATTCATCTCATAAGTTGCTGCCAACAGCCTCACTTGCAGCCTTGGGCACAGCAGAGAGTTGGTCGAAGCGAAGGCAGGTCAGACTCTAACTTATGACAGTCATAAAAAAACAAAGATAATGCAGGGAATTTATTTGTATTTCTGTTTTGGTGGGTGGAAAGTGTGTGTGTGTTTGTGTATTAGGGAATGCTGTGGTGAGGGTTTTTTACCCCTGAACGCAAGACTGCCTCGTACCATAAATCCATCCCTCATTGGGATGACAAAATGAAAATGGCCCCATCATAAAACATCTGTAATGGCTCCATCTACCACCAACACATAATGGGGCAATTACCAAGACGGGGGGTGGGACGGCATAAAGCCTTTAGCTCTCTTTGGTACACCACACAATGCTTTGGTGTGTGCGTTTGTGTCTCACATGTATGCAGTGTCTGTGCGTATGCACATGTTTGTGACTCCTCTCAGCTTAGGACATCACATATGTGAAGACCTTGAGAGAGTGAACAATGTGACAAAGAAGTTCATTGACCCTGTTCCCAGAGAAACCATTCTGTCAGTTCCACAAATTGACAGACCGGCACATCTAATCTGAAAATGCATTATTGATGCCTGATCTTTTGCACGGCCCTGCCTGGGTGCTGCGTCTTCAACACCTCGTAATCAAGCATAATTGAGGTTAACTGTACGGCACGGCTGAAACGCTAGACAGGTAGGCCGCAGCCTCTCATGATTAATGTAGTGTGTTAGTGTTCTGGGCTCTGACCTTTTGAGATAGGCCAGGCACCATTTTTAAGTGAAAGCTCTGCCTCTGCCGAGTTGTGGAGCTGTCCATCAAGTCCTCCTGCACCCCGCCACCCTCCTCCTTCCACCTACCACCACCCCCACTCTCCCAAAGTCAGATCCTTGTCTTGCTGCCTCATTGCCCCTGACCCATGTTTGTTTGCCTACATGTCTCGTTTTACAATGCAGAACCAAAACCTCTTGCTTTTACCACCCAGGTCTTTTTTTAATTCGGGTGTGTCTTGTGTAGAGAAGAGAAAAAGTTAATGGACATTGATTGAGCATGGATGAGGAGAAAAGGGGTGTGCTGTGATGTTCTGGGTTTTTCCTAAATGTTTTGCAGTGAATCATATTCCAGTCTACTCTTGAGCGGCTTTGGAGTCTAATTCCTGTCTTTTCCTTTGACATTACGAGTCAAGGCATGGATTTAAGACCTAATTTGTCCTTCAACGGGGCAACTGTCCAGACCAGTGAATGCCATTGTCCGGCCACAATTGGTCAACGGCCCTCCCTCTCCTCTCCACAAGCCGCGGCGGATGTGAATTGGCAGCGAGGTCATGTCCTTGCCTTGCTCCCAAACATGAGCATTGTCAGAGTTAACTGAGTAAATATACTTTTGACTCAAGCTCATTCAGACCCTCGCTCAAACACACAGATACACTCGGAAAAAGACAAAAAACGATGGACTGCAGGAGTACAAAAAAGACATTCTTCCTTTGTGCAGAGGTTTGCAAGAAAAACTGAAGGTGTGCTTGTTAATCAGGGATGGCGAGGACCCGGGTCACCGTCTGTAACATAGACCAGGGGCAGTAAATGGATGAGGAGGGGGTGAAAGGGCACCCGCAGACATTCCTTTAGAAAATAAACAGAAGAAAAACGGGCTTCTATGGACAGGTATTCCTGAGCAGATATATGAAGTTGACTTTAGTCTATTGCTTTTTTCCGAGTTTCTAAATGAATTTGTTTCTGAGATACAAAAACCCTGAATGATTCTCTGGGGTAAAACACTTGGAGGCGTGTTTGCTACCTCTGTCGGAATAAGCCAATCATCCTCACGTTTCAAAAGTGCACTTGGGAGTGAGTTTAATGCAATTAGCAGGTTATCTGTGGTGAAGTGGAGGTGTCTGCTGTCCTCCTGTTACCGTATGGTCTGACAGGAGGGAGGGATGGCTCTCTGTCGGGCCACAGAGGAAGAAGCATAGGAATCGACAGGCAGATGCCCCCTCAGAGGAAAACACCCTGCTCTTTTGTTACACCACCTCTGCTCTGTCTGAGGTTTATTATCCGTCTGTGCTTCGACACCAGCACCAAGTGAAACTCCCATTTTTTGAAATTGTGCATTTCGTTTGGCAAATGATTTAAATAGGTTCTCCTTTTTGTGCTCTCCTTGACGGACTTCAAGTAAATGAATTCTGGGGGCGAGAGAAAAAGGTAGTGACCTCTGGCATTAAGGCACAAGCAAGTGTATTTAATGTTTGGGACCGCCCCTGCCTTTGTGTTGAAGCCAGTCGTTCAATGAAAGGCAGCAGTAGGGGTCACTTCAGGCATCTGCTGCTCTCCTGCACCGATCATCTGTCCATCTGTGTGTGCTGCTGGCCTTCTGTCCACTGATAACACACTCCCCGACACACAAATACATACAGCAACACACACTCTCTGTATAACGTTTGCATGCAAATGCAGTCCTTGCCTGCTTTATATTCTGGACAAGTGTTTTAACTCTGTGTCGGCTTCAGTGTTGAGAAGCACCACCTTGCCCTGGCCCGTGTTCTTGGCTGCAGAAAGGTGTCAAGCTTTATTGTGGAGGGAATCACAATATCTGCAATGCATAACGGTGGGAACTCAAAGAAACCAGAGAAGGTGGGAACCCCTCTAGAGGCAAAACAAAATCTGCTAGCCGAGAAAGGCTCATTGACAAATGGATAATAAGTTCTTGCTGGATTTTATCAGTATAGGCTCGCAGTTTAAAAGTCAAAACCTTGGCAGTGACCAGGCTCCCCCTTTTTCTTACCCCTCTCTACGTTTAAATTGCATCCATTCAACAGCTCAAAGCACGAGACCTATGTCCTCAAGATACATTTTCTAATGATCTGTAACAAATTTCTGCTTTCTCAGAAGTCTCTGCTGTCTAAAAGATCAGTGTAATTTATGCCTGTCCTGTCACTGATGAGGACACTGCCGATAACAGAGAGGTTAAGTATGAGGAACATTTATGTCTCCATGCGAGTCAGGAGTTTTTGGGGGGGTTTTTTATCTTGGAGACGCTCCCGGGCTTTCCACTCACAGAATCACGTTGTAGATCTTCACTTTTTCAGCCTTTTTCGAATCTCTAAAGAGGAGCCTCCACACACAGATGTGGGGTGTCAAGACTATTTGTGTTATACATTCTCCACATTTCTGATGAAAAGGACCCGTCTCTTTGCCATTTTCGGTTTGCTTAGACTAATATATTAGGACCAAGTTTCAAATAAACAAAACTCAGTTTTTTTCTCTCTCCTGGTCTCTCTTCCTCGGTGTGGAGTGGAGGGACAATAAGGTGGTTGTGATGAAGAAGTTTATTGGAACATTTAACTTAAGAATGAGGGATTGGAGCGGGTAAACAAAGCATTCCTTTCCCTTTCATCACCGTTTAACTGTTCCCTTAACAGTCAGTCTCACCTCTAGGCCTGTGCCCACCAGACCGGGGGAACTTGTCAAATAAATATAAATCAAAAAGTAAAGCTTTATCTCACGAGGTACCGTTTGTTCGCTCTTCTAATCCGTAATCAGCTGCAAAGCCCTCATATCTGGCACTGAATAGATACTTATAGGCTGGTGTCACAGTATCTCCCAAGGTGCACTTGTGAGCAGGATACAGCGCGGCTCGTATAGTAGCACCCCGGCGATGGTGTTCCAGACGTATAGCCTGCAGGGCCATTTGGTTATACTCAAGGGAATGGTTGTTGTGTCAGTCATTTGCAGCGACTGCTAAAGAGTGCACTTAGCATCCTCTGTTTCCCCCTAGCAAACATGTGGGGAGTGACATGATACTGTACAAGAGCCTGGACTACATATAACATTTCAAAGCAATTTCCTAATTGTTTCCAGGCCAAGGTCGATCGCCTATATGGAAGCAATCCCTTCTTTCAAACTTCTTCTTTTTTTCATCCACAGATTGGGAAACATTAAAGTGTTAAGTAAACTTGACCCAGGCAGGGCTAATTCATTGGGAAATAGCTGGGGTCCGTACATTCAGTGCCATATCAGTGACAGTCAGTCAATGGGTTTCCTCCTGCTGGGATGGTCACCATATGTTTATAAGGATTTTAGAGTCGTGCAGTCCTGAGCAGGCCAGTCACCTGATAGGAACATGTGTTGTCTATATGATCAGAGACTGTTTACACAGAGGGAGAACAAACAGATAAGCTTGAATACCTGAAGCCAAAGGTGTATGTTCTTCATTTGCACTGTATGTTGTAAATAAAAATCATATTTAAGTTTAGAAAGTCTCTTTAATTACAGTTGACTGTTATTACCAAAATGTAGTCTCCCATGAATTTTACCTTTATTTTCTTCATTCTGCATCATTTTACCAAACAGGCAATGTGTTATCTGTGGGTGTAATTTCTCTACATCTAAATCAAAATAAGGGGAAACAATTTTTTAATGACCACCTGTTTCCTATAATCAAAAAAAAATGTGAGATCATTATTTCAGTCAGAAAGAAACGCCATACAAATGTTCCATTAGATTTTTATGTTTTTTAGAGAAATCACATGACACTTGAAAAATAATCATCAGAAGTTCCAGGCTGGT
Source organism: Pseudopleuronectes americanus (assembly GCA_038501795.1). Classification (NCBI taxonomy): domain Eukaryota; kingdom Metazoa; phylum Chordata; class Actinopteri; order Pleuronectiformes; family Pleuronectidae; genus Pseudopleuronectes; species Pseudopleuronectes americanus. Next base: position 22,131,133 of record CM076722.1, read on the forward strand.
GCGCTTAGTTTTGAATTTTATTTGTACAGTAATGGTGTGGAATATTATATAGGTATATAAATGATCTTATATATCATTGTAAAAGCTCTTTACACTCTAACTGAATGCACCTCAAAACTCAGATCCTATATGTAATTATGAGGTAGACATTAATTATGGTATTTTCCACCCTCTGCAAAAAAAACGAATACACCTTAAATTACTCTTATCAATGTAAGAAATATATGATTATCATGAAACTCTGTACATCACAAATAATAAAATAATTATAGAATAGAAATTATACCGATTTGAGTGCATTTTGTATATTTACAAAGAAATGCCGTTTTCTCATTTCTTCATTCGTTGCACTTTGTAAAGTTTTCCACTGTACAAATATTTACAGCTCAAAAAATAATAATGAACAGCAGTGCATTCAAAGCTAATGTGCATTTAAATATCGTCTCGTATGCGAGTCTCTGTTTTTTCCATATCTTCGTCATCAGAGAGGACAAACTTTCTCGCTGACCGCGTGTCCTTGGCGCAGTCAGTTGTGGAAGTGCATTGCGTAAAGATGCAGACTTTTGAGCAAAAAGTTCGCCTCAGTAATTTTGAGTTATTTCTTTCATTCGTTATTTTTTCCTTGCTTCCTTCCTTCTTTTTTTACAACTGGGCCCCATTCAGGCACAAGTCTGGTTTTGTGTCCTTCTCTGTGCGCAAAAAGGCGCACGACGCATCTCCGAGCGCCTCCAAACGGGTCTCCAGTTTAACGCAAAAAAAATCTCTTGAAGGCATCATCACCTCTCGTCAGACCAGTGTGTGTGTGTACGTGTGTGAGAGTGCGTGTTGTAGATTAGACATTCATTATTTAACTTCTTTTTATTCTCTTATTAATTTATTTGGAGAACAGGCACTAGTTGCTCGGGTCCGTAATGGCTGACTCCAGCTGGACACTGGCAATTACAGCCTGCTGGATGCACATACCCAAAGGAATCCGGCCTGGCAGGCGGGATCACACGGCAGAGCTGCAACAAAGCGCTGACAGGCAAAGCCCACTGTCCTCTGGCCTCGGCACGAACAGGTGCAGCACGGACTCAATGGGCTCCCATCCCGCCTTCAGTCACATCACACACCATGTTCCCAGCCCCTGTGCCACATGGACACGTCTCGCTCTGGCGAAACAAAAGCCTGTTTGATGCGTGATAACTCGGTTTGCGTGGATGGGAGTGCACTGTATGTGCATAACACTTTTTTAAGGCAGAGAGTGTGAATTAATGTGGCTGTTACTGCGTCTGAATAAATAGCAGATATTCGCCTCTTGTGCGCATCCCTTTTGAATAAAAGACAAAGGCGCGTCATGCGTCAAAGCATTCCAGACCTGCAGTGAGGACTTTACATCTTCGACCTGGGACCCCTCGAGACGTATCTTTCCTCTGTCTTTTTAATGTTCGAACAAAATAATGGCCGCTACCTGCACCCGCACTGCTCCACCACCATGTCCTCGTACTGTTTGTACACCACGTTGTTGCCTGAGTCTATGTACAGGATGCTGATGGGGCTGAGTTTGGTGGGGACGCAGCAGCTGGGCGGGGTGCTGTTTGGGTCCATGGAGTTCATGAGCGTCTGTATGATGGCGTGGTTAGTGGGCTCCAGGTGTGACCGGAGCGGGAAGTCGCACACCCCCTCGCAGTGGTACGCCTCGTAATCCAGGGGCGCGATGATCCAGTCGTCCCAGCCCAGCTCCTTGAAATTCACGTGCAGCCCCTTTTTGCTGCAGCGGGACCTCGACTTCTTCCCGTGCCTCTTCCCGTGCCGGCTGCTCAGCGCGGTCCTGCGCCGACGCCGGGGCCCCTCTCCTCTCACGCCCCTCGGCGGCGCCCCCTCCTTCCCTGCGGCCCTCACCGCCGCCCCATCCTTCTCGCCCACCGACCTCCGCGACTTGATCTTCTCCTTCATCTCGTTGAACAGGTTCTCCCTCTTCTTGGAGCGGGTGTAGGCCACCAGGATGGCCTTCTCCTGCTGGGACCGGCTGCTCCTGTCCAGCCCCAGCTGCCTCAGGTCCACCTCGATGTCGGATTTGCTGAGAGTGACCCTGAGCTGGAGGCAGAGCTGGTTTTCCTGCTGGTTGTGATGGTGATGATGGTGGTGGGGATGATGATGAGGGTGGTGATAATGATGCTGGTGCGCTTTAAACGTTTCCCACACGTCCAAAACCTCCCAGCCGGCTTTGGTGGAGTCGATCGGGTCCAGGGACCGGGAGTCCAGCAGCTTGTCCGAGCGGCAGGGGTAGACCTGGACGTCGTAGAGGCCCGTCGTCTGCAGGGAGGCCTGCAAATCCCCGGGCGCCCTCCTGAATATCCTTAATTCCGCCCCGACCAGCTCCTCTTGGTCTGAAAGGGTTGAGACATCAAACAGATACTTTTGTCTTCGCAGAGGAGAGTGCAAAAGATCGTCTGCAAGGATAAAAGAAAGAAATAATTGCAGTCAGATTCACTTAGGGTGTACAGTGTTCAGAGGGATGGAGGGGGGAGGAGGAGGAGGGGGGGTACACACATTCTCCCACAGAGGCCTTCCACCCAGTCCCATCCCCCCAGCTTTCTCTCTCTCTCTCTCTCTCTCCCTCTCTCTCTCTCCCCCTCTCTCTCTATCTTTTTCTCTCTCTCTCTCTCTCTTGTTTTTCAAACGTCCACCCGGAACCTGCCTGAAACAAACCGCAGCTGACATGTCCCTTGGTTTGGATGAGAATGGAAAAAAAAACGGTAAACTCGCAGTTACCACCAGGTTTACTGCCGGTGAGAAATTTTGGTTATCCCACCTTATGAACCCATGATGACCCCTTTCCTTCCCCCTGATCCACTTTGATTGGTTTCCAGTCGAACTCAATTCTGTCTTGTATAACAACAACAGCAGCGATGAGGGTTCCTTTTACAAAACTCTGATTTGAGGCTTCCTCCATCAAATTCCCTGCAAAATATATATATTAATAAATGAAAATAACTTGAATTCCTGTCATGGCACAGAGCAAACCAACTTGTATGACAATGATATAATCTGGCACATGAGGATCTTTTACCCATCTGTCACATGGTCAGAGGTATCCTTTTTGACACTGCAGCAACAGTAATCTAATAAATCCATGGTGATATTTTAATTCCATGCCACTTTTAATCAAATCCAGCGTGTTTTAATGAAAAGAGCCCTGCTTTCATTTTACTTGCTGACAGATTGATTCTTAATTTCCACCACTTTGGCAGAGTGGAAGTCAACTTTTTCCTCCTCTGCGGCCTCACTAAGTCTTAAATCTCAGCAGCAGAGATGTGGTTACTTTTCTTTTTCTTTTTTTGAGAGACAGAGTAGTAAGGCACAGAGAGATTTAAAAAAAAAGAAAAGACACAAAGGAGAGGTACTGTACACTCAACTGAACAATACACAATTAATGCATTATTCCCTGCTGGAGAGCCAGGAGGCCTGCAAAGATTTCATTAAGGCGAACCAATGACGAATATAACGCTGAGAGACAATGCATGAAAAAGCGTCAAACACACGTAGAGTAGAATGTTCTACGTTCAACTTAATCACGAATATCAGGCAGCAATTCACAGTATTTTAATGTCAGGATGCAAATTAGCTTTGTTCTTTTAAGGCCTTAAAATAGATTTTTTTATCCTAAACAAAACGAAATAATTCTGTTTATAAGGAAGACATTTTTCTTTTGTTTCTGTGGTTTTCCTTTTTTTATCATCAGTAATATGAGTGCAGGCATATTTTACAAGAAAAGTACATTTAATTCAGGAAAATTCAAGAGACAATGATATTTGCATTAGAAACAAGTCAAATATTTCCCTATAAATGTGACTAATTTAAGTTATTGTTAAAATAATTGAATCTTTAAAACTAAATTGAATTGCTGGTTTTCATCGAGGATTTTTGGTGTTTCTTTAAAAATAAAAGCACATTGTCAAGGTTGATTGTCTCTGTTTCCGTCTAAATCATTTCTCATCTTTTATTTGTCAATAAAAGTGACATGTTTGTATGGAAACGTCGCTGTTATAAGACTTGTAAAAACTTGTTAAAATCTCCTGAGGATATATTTTGCGTCTCGTCAGTTTCCCTCCGTGAAACCTGCCCAGTTTAACAGTAAAAGCAGACTGAAACTTGTGCAGGTTGTAGAAACTTTCCGCGTATGGTCCACATTAGGTTTCTTTTTTTAAGACCTCAAACAAATCGAATGCAAGTTCACCAAATAATTAACAGTTCCCAATTCCCATCTTCCTCATTAAAGCACTTCCCCTCTTATATTTCACCTCATCCTGCCAACGACAACATTCCCCTCAAGTGCGCCTGCACGGAGCGAGCACACTGTGGATTATTACCGCGAGACACGATCCGTGTTGACAGTTAAAAATGTACAAAGTTCTTCTTAATTTCATTATTATGTAAAAGGCCTTTTTCCACTACGCTGCGATGCTCCACAGCAGATAATTGGTGGAGAACAAAGTGAACCTTTATTTTTTTATTGCCTGTTTAATAAAGAAGCATCCTGTGCACTTTGGTTTGACCTTGTTGGTTGTGTTTGAAGAAACGCAAAACATGTTTTTGCCATCCATGCCTCCGTTTAGAGGAGGGGGAGAGAGACACACACAGAGAGAAAGAGAGGGATAGAGCTTCACCATCTGCGCTTTAATGAGTTAACCCAAGTGCCAAAAGTAATTTTCGGATTCGGGTTATTCTTTTTTTCTGATCTCGCCTTTTTTGACCTCCAGGAAACACCCCGCCTCGTTTTATAAGCAAACTTAATTCAGCTACAGTGTGAAAGCACAATGAAGCCGTAGATCACGCAGTTGAGAGCATCTAGCCGTGCGTAAAAAGACGCAAAACCTGTGGCTTTCCGCGCAAAACGTAGCCACCCCTGTGTGTACTTCTTTCCTGACGGAGGTGACTTAAACTATAGGAAAACTCCCAGCTGAGGCTCATTCAGCAGGTCAATGCAGTGCAACACTAATGGGATGCTAAGAGGAATCCCGAGAGAGAGCGAAGGCGCTTGAGCTGATGGGACAACGGGAATAAAAAGTATTGTCCGTAATTAAAGTGGCGGTCGCAAAGGGAGGTTTCACAGTAATGATAATAAGAACAATAAATTATAAGAACAACAACAATCATAATAACAATATAATAATAATAATAATAATAATAATAATAATAATAATAATAATAATAATAATAATAATAATAATAATAATAATAATAATAATTGGTATGCTGAACCACTTCACAGCAGAGGAGGTGTTCGCAGATTTTGTTTCATCCCTCCGCCGTTTGCTGGAGATGTGCCCATCGTGGCCCGGTCGGGCCATGGGAGAATAGACAGTGTTTGATATGTTATGACATGAACACTCAATTAGATCACCGGGTTCAAATACTCCAATCAGCCGTTCGATGCCAAGCAGCTCTCAGAGGGTCCAGCTCGGGGTCAGAGCCAGTGACACATCACATCAAAATCACAGGAGAGAGTGAGGCGTTTTTCAAATCGGATCTGTTCACACTGCAAGAAATGTCCGCACGGATGAGGCACTCTTTTTTTAAAGTCTTTCTTTTTCGTCTGGAAACTAGTAAATGTGTGAGGGAATGTCACGTGGGTTGTTTTCAGCACAACTCAGATGATACTTTTTCTTAAATCACACTTTATCGAATATACATCTTTGGGGAAAGGGCTGATCTGCGCTGGAGTTTTGCGGCTGCATCTCTAAAATCGTTGGCCTATAACAACAGGTTCCAACCAACCGCACTCTGGACCAAACAACTTTTCGCCATGGGCACTTTTTGCAGCGCGCACTCATGAGTCCGAGCGGCGAGACTCGGAGTGTTTGAGACAGGAGGGGACGCAAACAAAGATAGCTTTTATTTCTCCTGCAAAGATTAACTCGGCTTGTGTCCCCCTGTGTGTGCCGAACGTGTTTGTGTTTATTAGATTGTGTTTGTCCTCGCAGGCCGGTCAAACCGCCTGGTTACACACGTTAACTGACCCAAACACCTGCTTCTCACACCGAGCAGCTCTGCCCCATGGCCCCCACAGCTCCCTTTGTCAGCACAGGCTGGATACACTGGGCACCACAACTCAAAAGATTGAACGGAGTTTTGGACCTGGCATTCAACTCCGTTTTATAGTTGCACTGGCTTATATCTGCGTTTGAGTTTAGCAACAAATACAAGAACCGAGAAGGAAACAAGCAGCAAGTGCTTTAATATCCAGGGGGGGAAATGTTCCTCCCCATTCACGTGGAGATTGGGTGAACGTCATGCTGCAGCCTGAGCAGATTTACAGCCTTCATTAAGAGAGAGCCTCAATTAGTGTTTTACTGTCGTGTTACCCGGGGGTTAATTTATGCGTAATATAACTTATTCCGAGAAAAAAATTACATGATCGACAGTGCGGCAAAAAGATCCCGGTGAAACCTGAACCGTTGCACACAGCAACCAAAATTCAGCTATCACCACTTACCTTACATAATTTATTGATGTGTTGTGCTCGTAAAAGTACGTTTGCATATCTATTTATTCTGATTTAAAGCGTGCGTAAAAGTCTCCGCTGCGGTCTTAAAGCACTGTTGCAGTTTTTACGCGTCACTGTTGTCTGCCAGCATTTCTAACAATACCTAATAGGATAATACTCTTTCAGTCAGATGAGGGAAAAATAACTGTGCTACAGAATTATGCAAGACAGAGCTGATGGAGGTGAAGCAGCGCACAGAAACCAACCTGTTCCTCTGTCCACAAAACTTGTAATGGTGTTGGCAGACTTCGAGGAGCGGAAAAAGCTTGCGTTTAGTCCGAGCTTCTCTGCAGCCGAGTATGTCCTGTATATGGAGAGCATGTATTCATGCGGCACAATAGAGTCCTTTGGGTCTTCTTTGTGGAGCTCCACGATAGGATGCGACGACGCGAAGATGTCTTTTAAGAATTTGGATGACCTCTGTCCGTCCTGATGAAGGATCCTCGCTCCCCTGTTCCTCCTTGGCGCAGAAGGAGAGATGATAGCAGCCGATTGGAAACACGGTATATTCCCAAGGAAAACAAGGAGCAGGCCCAGATATAGCGTTACCACTCGAGATGCGTCCATGGCTGGAAGAGTGAGCGGGAGATGTTGCGGGAAACTCTTCTTTCTCGTCCCCCTTCTCGGTGAGGTTGGATACGGGGGAAGCCGCCGGGAGCCGGAGAGGATGTTGCGCCTTCAGCGTCGGAGAGCTGCTACTTTTGCGCTCTCTGGTCGCACCAGAAGAAGTGCGTTTTGCGCTCTGGACTCCGCACAAGAGCGGAGACTGTTGGGCCGAGAGGGAAACACGCCCACATGGTCGCTCAGTGCGCGGCTCCCCCAAACAATCCCGTGTCACAGACCTGCAAACAAGACGCGCACTCGATCCAGCGAACCGCCACTGCAGGATGAAGATTTGAGAGTACGTGGAAGTTGCAGAGATGTTGCTGTTGTTGTTTCTTTCAGCAGCCAATTTCTGAATTGTCCACATGATCCACAGAAGTTGACTTTATGGATGTCAATAGATGTATTATGATATTATTTCCTGAATTGAGTTTCAATGAAACTGCTCTATTGTCAATTTTGCTCACTCTAACTTTACGAAGTTGATGTTGAAGCAGATGCCTTTCTACACAGGTCTCTAGGTGTCTATGTGTGTGTGTGTGTGAACTACAGAAGAGTTGTTATGCTCCTTATCAGAGTATCTGACAGCCTGAAATCTTCCAAGGACGCATCGGATCAGATTAGATTAGATTTTACGCACAGATACACCGCACTACACAAGGTGACCATAAAGTTGTGACATAGATTTTGAAAGCAACATGATGGATTTGGAAGCTTCATTTCACACTGTGTAAGGTGGAGGTTTCAGTGAATTAAATGTGATTGATGATAGCAAGACAGATGGAATTCCTGGGGCTGAGTGGATGACACTTAAACTCAGTTTGAACGAAGAGACTATTAAGAGAGGGAAACGTGGTTCAGTAAACTGGGGTCAGAGGTCTTGCCTTGAAATTCAACCTTAGAGGTGTGAACACAGCAAAGGTTCAACATAGTCTGGAGGTAGACTTGGTCTAACTCTAAAGTATCAGACCCACTTCTAAATAGCACTACTGACCTCTAGTGGCCGCCGCTATTTAGTACAACGTGATGTCTTGCCATATATATATATACAAAAAGAGTAAGAAACGAGGACACATGCTGCGTTCAAGTCATATGGGAAAATCAGATTTTATGGCTGTGTTTAAAAGCTCCCACTGAGCAGTATGAGCCAATGATCCAACCCTCGCCCAAACGTCATAACAGATTTTGGAAATGGCCCATACGTCCAAAGGAGGGATGTAAGCAGTTATACATGTAGATACTTAAAACTTGGGTTGTAAATTCTAACAGGGAGCAATAAATGGTATTGTACACAACGGCTCAATAAATTACAGTGCAATATATTTTGGTTCTGGTCCGACCCAACCGGTCAAGGCAGATGGTCCAGTTAATTTTGTTTTTTCTCTCCGCAGTGACCAAAATTCTTCCTCGACTTTACTATGTAAAGTGAGTTGAGATAATGCTTGTTGTGATTTAGCGCTATACAAATAAAATCCAATTGAATAGTACAATAATACAATGTTCCAAGTCATGTGGATGGTGGAAGAGTACAATGTGTCAATACGTCATTGCTCCAGCAGAGGGCCTCAGTGACAAGAGAAAAAAACTGCTGCTCATGGGTCACATGCTGTTTGAGTCGGTTCCACCCGGTGTCTGCTGCTGCCTCACAGCCCCGTTTGACGCACTTGGAAATGAGGAGCATGTTCGAGGCGAGAAGAGAGCAAACATTACGCACCGATATTTCGTAGATGCGCATGACGCTGCGGTTTAAATGTGATTGTCAGTCTGGTTTCTGCTTTTGTATCTGATCGATCAGGCGGATTTATCAGCGAAAAACTGTGTTGGTAGGTTGCTTTTATAAAGAATCTGTAAATGCTACAGTGAGAAACTGTAATTTAAAGGGAAAATGAATCTAAACAAATATGTACATAGGCCTAAATATGGCCAAGAGCAGCGACCAGTACATCCCCTGATTTCAGCACCATGGAGAGCCAACTCTGCACTGACCAGAGCCATTTGACCGACATGGTTTCTTAACTGCATGCACACGCACATACTGTCCGACCCACATGTCATGGTGTCTATTGTAGGTGCCATGAATCTGTTATGGAACCGTGACGCATTGTGGATTTGGATAGATACACTAAAATGTCAAATGTAGTGTGGTGATGAGCACCCATTTATTATGTATTATATGTGTGTCTATGAATAATAAATCAAAGCATGTTGCATGTGTTTAAAGTCGATATGGCCATGCAGCACATCATACCGTGACATTCACATACATGAAGAACATGTGCCAGATTTTCACAGTTGGTGTTTTCCAAACGCGTCCATGCGATATAGGCTGCTTGTCATGTCTGCAGCTTATATCCTTATATATATGGTGGAGATAGCTGGGGTGGGGGGGTGGGGGTCCGTGGTTAAGTAATGCCTCACGCATTATGTAACCGACTTGGGATGGTCGTCATATTGTGCGTGCGCTCGAGTCGGTCTCGCCTTTTGCCAAGTCATGTGTGTGTTTGTCCTCAGCCAGCACGCAGCTTACACACACATACTCCCACACACACACACACACCCCTCCTCCATCCTCCACCAGCTTCAGAGGATGAGCAGAGCGGAGACTGGCACAGGCGGAGGAGCATCAGCAGCGGAGCGACCCTTTGTGCTTCACCCATAAACGGGCATCCTTCTGAGAGGACTCACCATCAGACATCCAGGTAAACATTTTATTTATTTCATAAAGACAATATTAACAACAATACTTCAAGCTTTGGGGTTAAATATTTCAAAATAACTATACTCACAGGATGAGAGCAGGTGTCTGACGAGGAGCTGTTTCCAAGTTGGGGAACGACTCTTTTTATACGCACATCATCAATGTTTTGGGTGGTGCTGCGTGAAATCTGTCCTAATCTGGCTCCAAGTGTTTACATTGCTGCTGGTTAAACTCTGTATCTCCTATGTCTTTATTCTAGAGGCATCTCCTCGTTTCAGAAAAAAAAACAAAAAAAACATTGCCAGTACTACTGCGGGGGAGTCGGATGAAATAAAATCCCTCTGCTGGATACAAGCCCACATGGAAAATAAGCTGTTTGATAACACTCAATGGAAATGGTTCTGAAGTGAGATGGTAAACAAAGGGAGGGATGTAAACATGTGGACGCATGAGGACATCTTCGGTACCTGAACAGCGGCTGCATTTAACGACTGAAATTAATTAACAACAATTGATGAGACATTCAGGCATTTATTTATTTAATCTTATAATATAATTTAATTTGATCATAAGCAAGTATTATTCGAATGTACCCCTTGGTTCATACCCCCTCCAGAGCAGAAATAACAAGGAAGACATATGCCTACTCTCACTGGGATGATTCCTGGAAGTGAAAGAGATTATCCATGCAGTAATGACATCATGCAGTGATGATGCACTTTGTCTGAGGGCCAGTGAGCTCAGAGCAAGTGCTGTGATTGACTTGCTGCTCAGAAAAGAATGACATTGTTCTATTTTCGGAGAGTTATTATTATCTGCATAGGCCTGGCACCTCATTAACAGGCATATGAAATTAGATCAAAAAGGCTGAGAGCATCGTGGAGTTAGATATGAAAACGGATTAAAGAGCTGCACATTAGTCCGTGTGCATGATCAACGTTAGAGATCACTGTGGGATGGATTAAGGGAATCCATGCTGTTTCAAAAGTTGACCATCTGGATAAGGGGAATAGCTCAACTGGAGGCTTTTGTTTACCAGTCATGTGCACATTCTCTCAGCCTCCCACTGACAGCGCTTTTTCCCCACTGCTCTTGTTTTCTGAATCTATGCTCCCACCAGGCTCATGTATGTTTGAATGGTTTTTCATAGGAACCGTGGATCACAGGCAGTTTGTAATGCTCAGGAGACCTGGAAACCCTGTGTTTGTAGCTTAGATAATGGTGAGCCGGTTGCTCAGTAGGGAGCCAATCAACATTGTCTAGAGTAAAGTGGATGAGCACATTCATGATGCTGCTTTAAAGGGTCTACAGCTCAGGACAATTAAACAAATACCCCGCACTATGGTTGTTTGCCTCCACCAACCAGTGCAGGTTTTATTTACATAATAAAATGTATTCCAGATCCATTTAAGTTTCATGAGACAAGCTCCTTAGAGACCATTGGTCCAGCACTAGAGCAAATAACAGGAGTTGATTCCGAAATGCATTGGAGGCATTTGTCTTCAGGACGCTACAATTCTATACAGATTCCATAACTCGTCCGGTCCAAGTTTTACGATCATCCATGGCTACTTGTGGCAGAATTAATTTGTTAATCTCACTTCCTGCTTTGTCATTATTATTGTATGTTATTTATTTAATTATTTCTCTCCCATTCATCCCCATTAGCTTCTACATATACAATATTATTGTATATCAATCATCATGGATTCTTTCTGCCTTTTGTTTTTATGATTAGCACTTCGTTTCAACAATAATTGGATAAACAATAACAGCCTGGGCAACGGTAGAAACACAAAGAGGAACTTAAGCAATAAAATAAGAAAATGTACATAAATGCACGTACCACATATAAGTAAAATTACATTAAATGAAACAGAGAAAATAAATTGATGAATAAATATATTGTGTATTCATTGTGGCTTTATGTCATTATACCCTTGCTGCTACCATAGGTTGTACTCTTTGAAAGAAAAGGTGAGAAGAAAATTATTATAAAGTGCCAAATATATCACAGCCCTGTTAGAAACGACTGAAAATATTAGTCAGTAGTGCTTGGATAAGTACACAGATGTTCCTGAAGGCCACACGTGGCTGCTCAGGGACAGAATGTTCAGACACTCTGAGAAAAACACTCACACATCACATCACTTCGGCAGACACTAGATATTCTCTCAGTGATGGACAGAATCTCAGGAGCAAGCTACACTCCAGAGTTTCACATAATTGGTTCCATCTTGCTGGAGTTATCCTCCCAGTGCTTCCTCCCCATGGTTGCTAAGACTGTTGCTAGGGTACAGCTTTTGATGCCTATAAAATCAGATTTTGCCAAGCCAGTGCACCAGGCAGCTGTGCATTGCTGCAGTAAAGTGATGCTGTGGGAATGCATGAGCTCTAAATAAAAACTGAAACAGTAAGAAAGGTGGTGCAGACCACCTGGAGCTCAGATCTAATTTGGACTCTGACGATAGGAGGTGGAGTTTGATTCCTCTCTGTTCTATTTTTGCAAACCTCTGTGGTCCTGTGCTCCCCTTTGGTTTGAATGAAGAGGATTTTTGCATAAGTCGGAACTGCTAAATGTGGGATGAGGCTTACATTAGGTCATGAATTGGGGATTTAATTATCATTATGATGGATGATTTGGAGGGGAATCTAGGTCATCAACTTCGAGACTGACGCATTTAAAAAAAATCTAGATGAAGATACAAGGAAGACTCACGACAGCAGTTCACAGGCCTTGGGGTCAATTACATCATTCCTGAGCATTTTTTTTGAAAAACACATTATGCTCTTATGCAACTAAACCTCTTGGCGATGATGCTTGGAGGCAATCAGCAGGAGAAGGGAAGTGAAGTGATTGTATCAAGTTTTTTCAAGCATGAGAGGGAAACTGCATTATTTAGCATTAAGGCATCAATAAGAAATGTCTCCTTCTTGTTCTTGTGGGCATGAAAATTAAAAGTTTGAAAAGTGGATTTAAGTTTCCCTCATGTCTCACTGATAAAATCACTTTGTAGCCAAGTTTTGACTTGAGGTTTAGAATAACAGAGGGAAGTTAAGACACCGCTCTTCTCTTTTTTTTATGAAATGCCATGACATTTTAGACCAATAACCCCTGAAGACGTACACTAATGACTTTGGGGAATTAAGTGGCGATTTTTAATTGGCCTATTCAACAAATTATAACTTCAAATAAATATAAATGGTTGTATATTTTCAGCTGTGACACATATCATTAGTTTCATAAGGTCTTAAGACAGTGTGTGCTGATTTTGGGCTTGTGCCATCTGCAGCAGGCAGGGTGTGTGTGTGTGTGTGTGTGTGTGTGTGTGTGAGTGAGTGTGTGTTTGTGTGTGATAGTGTGTGTGTGTGTGTGTGTGTGCGCGCGCGTGTGTGTGTGTGTGTGTTTGTGTGGCAGTGGGTTGGATTTAGTGGCGTAACACAGTTCAGACAGAGGACACTTGATTCTTAAAGGGTTCAAGGGCAACGTCTAAATGCTGCCACATACTCAGTCCACAGAAAAATGACTGCTGATTTTTCTCCTTTATTCGCTTTATCAGAGGAAAACGCTTCGTGAAGCACAATGGGACCGTTCCAAGAATATGAGGTGAGTCCTATTATTGCTACTGTGTGTTGAACCTTAAAAGTAATTTCCCCTGATTAAAAAAAAGATGGAAATAAAACTAAGTGGGGGTGTGCTTCATGAAAACGACAGTATGTCCCTGCCTGTAGCTCTGACAGATGTTACTCTGAACAGGAAAAGAAGTCGCCCGAGAAGGGAAGCCCTCGCAGTCGCATCCCACGCTTGGTCCTCCACCCTTCTCCCCCAAAGGACAAAGGATCACCTCAGTCCGATTCACCTTTTTCAGAGGAGGACGGCAAGGAGTGTGACATCAGCTCCGACCACTCCAAGAGAACCATCAGCAACAACAGCTTTTGCTCTGGTAAGACATTCATGTCCAGTTCAAGGACAGCTAAGTTCATGCATGATCAGAAAAAACAAGAGCCATTTATTTACAGGTTACCTTAGATGCAGTATTGTATTGCCGTGCTCTAGGTTGAAATATAAAACTCTATTCACTAGCAAGGACCACACCACAACAACAGTGATTTAAAGGTTTGAATGGAAATAGTTATATTGCTTGTTGTAGGAGCTATTTCATTAGTTTGATATGTTGTCATTATTAATATTTGTTGTTTTTTCATTTACATTTTTTGAAACTAGGGGGCACTAGGTACTAGATTAGGTAGGATTCAAGATAAAGGTAGCAGGTGTGTTAATGAGGAAAAGACCCTTCTTTTGAACGAGAAAATGAATCTACCCAATGGTGAATTCAGTGTGGACAATGGACTTCTTTAATTGCCTGAGTACAACCCAACTAAACTGGTGCCTCTGTGGCTTTTTGATATGTTTATTTTGACAGGAACATCCTTTGGAAAAATAGCCACTACATATGTTGAGGAAAAGTGAATAGACATTGTGTGAAGGGGTTGAGATGCAGATAAAAGGAACAAGAATTGCACAATATGCCTTAAACTGAATAATAAGGAATGAGGGAGGGGGGGAAGAGAGGATAAATGGATGAGGGTAAGGATGAGGGAGAAGGATAAAGTGAGAATGGATGGAGGATGAGGGGATAAGGGAAGGAGACTGACAGGATGGTGAAAGGATGAATAAGGGATGTCGGTAAGGATGAGCAGAATCTGATACAAATAGAGCGTGATTTGTTGATTGGGTAAATGTCGGCTTGACTAGTGGATAGAGATGTTGTTGAGGTGTGGCCTTGCTCTCGAACCAAAGTTAACATCATATGTGATCAAAACAGAACCTTTGATTCATTTTTTAAAGTAAAGCATGCTAGAATAAGCTCTACCAAAAATGTGTATATGTTTATGTATGTTCACCCAAAAGTAACAAATAGAGCAAATATGACATCTGATAGTTTGTGTCAGTGTGTGCACAGTGCATGTGCATGTGTGTGCGAGTACACCGCTTAAATCACACTAAAGACACCACTTGATAACCACTTTCTGAAAGTGGCGAGCCTTTGTGAAAGCCGTGGTGCTATCTTTCACCCCGGGTTGAACCTTGAGCTCTGACTGACTGCCTGCCTGCTTGTGTCCACTGCCTGCCCCGCACTGCCTGTTTGTGCACTATTACTGTCTGTGTACCTGTCTACAATAGATGACACCGGCTGCCCCACTAGTCAGTCTGTGTCCCCCTCCAAAACCCCGTCAGGCTCCGAGCAGAGTGCCCACAGCTCGCCTACACTACCCGAGCGCAAGGCCAAAGTGAAACGTGTGAGGGTGATGGCCGAGGGGAGCGGTGACCAACGGAGCGCGCACAGGCACAAGAGGGAGATGAGGTCGGCCATGAAAGCCAGAGGTGAGCAAGAACACAGAGATAAAGATGAATGAGAAGAAAATGGTGAAACACATAATAAGAGAAGACAGAAAGACAATAAACAGCATTTGAAATCTTCACTTTTGTCCTTAATTAATATTGATCCTGGGAATAATCTGCATTTGTGTATTTTCTGTTTAGTTTATAAGTGCTGTTATATCATGTGCACACTTATATACAACACACTGCATATATACATATATATATATATATATATATATATATATATATATATATATATATATATATATATATATATATATTTGTGTCCTATATATAGGACACACATATTGGTCTAAAAGTGTTTCCTTTAAGACCAAAGTACCATAACAGTGTACATATCCGCAGCAGTCCGATTCCCAGGCACGTTGACTTGAGCAAGCAGTGACTCTGAAGGAGAATAAATAGCTGTACTGTATCTGTGCTCTGTTAACATTCATCAGAAACAGTTCATTGTGTTCCCTCTTCTTATCTGTCTCATTGTGGGGGGCTTCAGAGAATACTGCTTGATCCAGAGTCAAAATGAAGCCGAAAGCTGATTGGTGGAGGAAAAGGATTGGGCTCAGGCAATTTGGCTGATTAGCAGGAGGTCCCTACACTGACTGTTTGTGCACAGGCAGCTCAGTTGATTCACCAAGTGGTGGAAGATCACTTAGTTTCTACAGGGTTTATTTATCACAATTGTCACTGTACACATAACTATGGTTTTGTTTGATGGGAAGAGATGCTGCTCAGGTATGACTTTAAATTCAACCTTCATTGATGACAAACAAATATAGTTATATATAAATATATTAGTTTTTCCTCTGTTTTGTACAGTTCTCAGGTTCAAGGCTTGAGTACTGTGCAGAGGTCCTTTGTGTAAAAAGTGCTTGTGTTGCAGCATGAGAGCAGATTGTGTTGACATATAACTACTAGATGTGATTGACTAATTGAAGTGTTTTTGAATTGTTCAGGCAAAATAAGTGAATCAAGCTGTGTCACTCTTAAATTTGGTGTTACATTTGTGCATAAGAATCATAAAGTAAAACAGTCCAACGTCTACTAGCTTTAGCACCAAAACCCCTGAGAGTATTGAATTTGGGAAGATTCCTTATCTGATTAATTTCACCTATTCATTCAAAGAGGAAGTATGGTAAATCCTCTTCACTTCAGACTATGAACACATTGATGCGTTTCTCTGCAGGTAGTGAGGCAGACTTCAGCTCCTCCAGCAGCTCGGGCAGCCTGAAGACCAGGGAGGTCCTCACTTCAAACTCAGTTGGAAAGAAAGCTCTTTCACGAAGGTATGAAATTCAACATTTTTATCATCCTGATGCTTTACTGGGTCACTACTAGACTGGGAAAAGTTTAACTAAAATATAAATATTAATAGTCAGAAGTTGCACTAGGCCCTCGGTGTTCCCATTTCCAAGAAGGTAACAGCAGAGTAACCTTTTTGTTAAATAAATACTTAAAAGTGTCTTCATTTCTTCAGAATGCACAATACCTGAAACAACAATCCCTAATTTCCTGAATATCCCTTAACAAAAAAATATAATCAAATGACAAATTTAAACTCAATAAATAAGCGGAATCATTATATCCATTAAACATGAAGGACTTCTCACTCTTCAGACTCTGCTGCTACTTCAGTTGATCAGCAAAAGTTGCTGAGTTGAATTTATCAAGACTATTCACAGAGGGATTTGACAGTTTACAAGGACATGGGTTCACAAATTAACCTAGAGTCAGAACATGCATATAGCCTATTTCATATTTTGGTATATTTGGAATTAACACTTGAATTCTTTTTGTGGATGTTTTGGTTTGGAATTAAATTCAATCAAGTCGTTGCGGCCACATCAGACCGCTCCCAGTGTTTAAACCAGCCGGAAGCTTGACAGCCAATCGTGATGCAGAGCTGTACGCTCCCTACAGGACTCCACCCAGGCCTGCCTCCTCAACCAACAGCAGCAGCAGCAACTCCAGCCCCACCTCCAGGTACCAAACATTGTTTTCAATCACGGCGACCTCCTGTACGTGGCTAACCCCTCCACGTTTCTCCACTTGGATTCTTTACAAACCCAACATTCTCTGCCTGAGGTAGAAGTTAGTCGATTTTGGAGACTGGGTGGTTTTGGATAGTGGCTCAGGGAAATGTGCAGCATAATGATAAGTGAGTGAGTGGGTGGATGGATTAGGCTCAGACTTTTTTTTTATCATTTCCCCTCTTGCATCTGGCTGGGACTATATCGGTCATGATTTGGCTGTGGCCAGGATTAATGGGGGATTGAATAAAAAAATGTCTGAATATGGTACCCAGAGAGCAACCATACTGGCTACAGCCAACTCGTAACTGGATTAGAGTGAATGCACCTTGGTTTGGAGGAGAGAAGAGGGTCATAAATATTTCAGACTAACAAAGCCTGGAGCTTGTAAGTGTGGACCACCATGAATTTCTTACATGGTGCTCCGAGTTACCAGGAGAGTTTATTTTATAGGTTTTTATTTCTGTTGGCCTGCTTAGCCCTGTATATGGGTTCACCTACAAATCCTCTGACCGCATAATGAATAACAAAGCCTTTTGAGTTGCAGAATCTGCCCCCCATCCAGAGCCCCCACTCCTGTCACTTTAAGACATTCTGTTGTCAGCCTTCCTCTCCCTGGCCTGGTTAAGTGTCATGTGACATCTTTCAGTTTCACATGCTACCTTCTCCTGGGCTGTTTCTATTTCTGGCAGGGATGCATTGCACTCTCTCATCAAAGCCTCGAGTATCCCAGGTTGCTAGGATGCAGTGTGACAGGAAGAGAGGGGGCGCTTACTTGCTGCTTTGCATATTGTCCAAATCCACCCAGCCATCCTCTACAGATAAAAAAAAGAACATAAATCCTTTCTCAGTCGGAGCATAAAACCCTGATCATAGAACATGCAAAGAACATTTGAATGCTAATGTAATTAGCCTGTAGATTAACGATTTGTTTTCAGTAAGGTGATTTCCTTCCTTGCTAACTCTGCTCTGATAAAGCAGCATTTTAGGGTTTTTGCCCCTCTAGTCTGCTTGCTAGTAATCCTGTGTCAGACAGTAATTCCAGGCTTCAGAGAGCATCTGCCCAAACAGCACTCTCGGCCGGACTAATTACCCTCTGCTGGGAGCAATTTCTACTCTGAAATGTCAATTTGGTTTGTTTTCTGCTGATGGCTTCAAAATGTCTACTTGGGCATCTGATGGATATGGTCGTTCTAGAGGCTGTGAAAGAAACCTTTGACTAACGGTATAATTGTATATATGCCAAACAGAAGAGCCAACCTGGGCCACTACCACTCCTGTGGAGACAACCACGGCATCAGACCCCCGAATCCTGAGCAGTACCTCACCCCTCTGCAGCAGAAGGAAGTGGCCATAAGACACCTGAAGACCAACCTGTTGGATTCTGAGAACAGAGTCCATGACAGGTCAGTTAAGATTCAGCAGCATGGTAGCTCCCATGATCGTATCTGTAGGGTTTTATGGTTTTAAGGCAGGATGATAGTGATCATACAGTGGTCAGGGATAGTGGTCATATCAACACTAAATATGACATTTAAAACAAACAACAATCTGATGGTACTAGAGGAATTTGATCAAGTAGTAGGGTTTAGCTTTCGGGGCTAGAAGAGAGAGAATAATCTAAGAAGATTGATACCAAGTGCAATGTTTAAAAATAAAGCAGAGGCCAATTAGTTTAGGATAAAGAATGAAAAGTTAAATCTTAACTGGTAAGGGGTCAACCCACAGCTGGAAATCTGTACGTCTTTATAAGTGAATGTGGAGCAAAAAAACAGTCTGGATTTATGATAGTTGGATGTTGTTTCCTTTGGACGAAGCCAAGCTAGCAGTATTCTGATTCCAATATTTTAAGGCTTTGCGCTAAGCTAGCCAGATGCTAGCTGTAGCTTCATATTGCAGATGCATAGAAATGAGACTAGGATTGTCCATCTTAAATCTCAAAAAAATATCTTCCAAATAAACAACTGCATTAACTCTTTACATGTTCTTCTCTTTATTAGAGAGACAGAGGTTGAGGAGCTTAAGGGCCAGCTTGACAGAATGAGGGAAGACTGGATTGAAGAGGAGTGTCACCGGGTTGAGGCTCAGCTGTCCCTCAAAGAGGCTCGCAAAGAAATCAAACAGCTACGTCAAGTGGTGGAGACCATGAAGAGCAGCCTCATGGAGAAGGACAAGGGAATACAGAAGTACTTCATTGATATCAACATCCAAAACAGGAAGCTGGAGTCTTTGCTGCAAAGCATGGAGCTGGCCCAGAGTGGTACCAGCCTTCAAGATGAGACCACCTTGGATTTCATCTGTGACATCCCTGAGAGTGGTGGGAAGAAGATGGAAGGGGAAGAGGAGGTTGGGTTAGGGGAGCTGGGGCACCAAGGTGAGGAGGCAATGGCAGACAGTGGGCTGCTGTTTAATGATGAGATGGCGAACAGGGCAGACATTTTGGAGCAGGTTTTCATGTCCACAGCGGTAGACTTCAGTCAGGACTCTATTGAAAATCTTAGAGGTGAGGCAGAGGCTGGGCCTGACGTGTCTACATTGATAGAAGAGGAGCAGTTCTTTGATGAATCTACCGCACCTACACCAGCTCCACCAAATGCAGTTTCAACCACAATCGACATCTCTTCAATCAGACCCTCCAAGCAGACCACAGAAGACAAAATAATCCAGACCGACACAACGCCCATGTCTCCAGACCTGCAGTCTCTCCTGCTCCAGCTGCTGAAGTTCCACGGGTCCACAGCAGGCAACACAGCTCTATCAGCCTCAACCAGCCTTCAGGGCCTCACACACCTTCCCAATCCCACTCCAAACACTGATCTCCCTGACTTCACTCTTCACCCACCCAGCATGCCCATCCCTGTTCACCCAGAGAGTCCTGACACCTCCACCGATTCCGGCATGTGCTGCTCAGAGCCTGTACAGAGCCGACGGTTCATGGAGGAGCTGGACTTTGCAGTCGACGACAAGGAACCTTGCCTGGCACCGGGACTGGACGTGGTTGGCAAACGTTACTGGAGCAACAGCTTCCTGGTGGATCTGGTGGCAGTCGCAGCTCCTGTGTTACCCACGGTAGCCTGGCTGTACTCCAGACATGGTGTGGATGGAAGTTCTCCGGTATATAACATCGCTGCTCTTATCAGGGGCTGTTGCATCATGGGACTGCACTCTCTTCGTCACGTCACTCACGGGCCAAATGCGTAGTGGCTTCCAACCTGCATGCACGCGCCTAACCTTAAAGTAAAAGCACTTAAGCATCTTTTTCGAGAATTTGTTTGAGATTATTTTTGTTACACCGTATATCAGTTATTTTAGTTCCAACACTGTTACTTTGCACTCTAAAGTTACCAAACTGGTGACATGTAAGGGATAATTTATGAGGGGGGTTATATATTTATTTATTTATAATATACATGTATAAGCTGATCATCTGGGTAGATGGTTTTGTGTTATCATCGTCCTGCTGTGTCCCTAGTTTTCCTTGTGTTTGGACAAAAAAAATGTTTTGTGTTAAGGGATGGGAATTAGGGAAGGTGAAAGACTGAATGTTAGTTTGTGTTTGACAGGTTCTGAAATCGCAATAGTTTTGAGTTATTGTTGAAAAAGAAACCTTAAACCTTCAGCCAAAGCTTTAATGAAAGTTCACTGTTAATGTTTTTTGGAAAATTATTTTTACATATTTTTTTTCCAACCCTGGGAGTAGAGCTTTATTCAGTACAACCTGTGTATTGTCCATAGAAATAAGTTGACGCTTCAAAGAAACTGACACTTGTTATGTGCCTGAGCTATGTGCAATACTGGTGGTTTACATCAAATGTCCTTGTATCTTTATTATTAAAGCATGATAATTCTAGCCACACGCTTGGACTCTTTATTTGTTTTAACTTTTTGGTTATGTCGTGGGTTGCGAAGATTGTCAAAGTTTCACTTATGTAAGCAGCCTTTGCAAAAATATTTCAGGAGACATTTGTACAAGATGTTAACATTAATTAATTAATGAAATGTGGGGAGGAGGGGCATCTTGTCTGGTCCCAAATGAAGCTAAGAACTCTCCTCATGATTGCTCATCTTACGTAAAAGCTTTCTCGGCCGGTATTTTCAGGCGTCCCTTGGGTTGTGAGGCTGACAATGTAAAATGCATTAGATCCACTTCACTGGGATCTCTCAGAAGCTGTAAAACGCTGCCTGTGACCTTACACCAGTAGTAGCTGTACGAGTTTGCTTTTGTTTAGTCATTGCATAACATCAACGGTCATTAAATGAAAATGAAAGAAGCTTTTTTAATTCTAAATGAAGTAGCACTCGGCCTCTTTGCTTACATTACTTTTTCCCTTCTGCCATATGGTGATGTATCTTAAGTTGCATAACCACCATCTCTTGACTCTATAAAGCCGACCAATGAGTCATCAGATGCTGTAATCCCCCCACAATTTAGTGGATTCTAGATTAATATGAGTGGGCAGCAATGGCGTTAAGTCTGTTAACACACCAGTCTCGTAAAGTAAGTACGTACTGTGGCCTTTCAGGGCAGCTATTTGGCCTCGTTTCCTGTTCCCTCTCCAAAACACTGAGGACATGCTTTCCGCTTTTTGAAAGTAGGTCGGCCTCTCAGAGGTGTTAGCAGGCACCTGTGTCCCCAGACAGACTGAGAGTGACATCATTGTGTTGAGGGTCAGATGAGAGATGACAGCTTCCATCAATCCAGGTTTAAAGACATCAGAGATTATGGTGTGGCGAGAGACTTAGTCAATGCCATCAGTGACCCCAGCTAAATGCTAACATCAGCATTCTAACATGGTCACAATGACAAAGTTAAGCTAGCCCATGCCAGGCAACATCCATGAAACAAAAATCCTTGTGTTAGCATGATTTGTATATCATCCACCATCTTAGTTAGCATGGTGTTATGCGCTACTTAAAATGATATCCTATAATATGAATGGCTAATGAACAGTTAAGCAGGTTTGAGAGAATGTTGGTAATTTTTTATTGCTGCTGCTCGCCTCCTGACAAGTCTTGCACCTTCAACCAAAAGCATTGAAACGCCCTAGTATTTTTCTCAAATTCATAAACTTTGAAGTACGTCTCTGTTTCTGTTAGAAGTGGGAACCATGAAAGATGATTATTTAATAGGTTGTTCTGATATCAGAATGGGACTGCAGCTTGACAATTTTTTTAAACCGCAGATCAGAAAACAGAGTCGTGACCAGAGTTACGCACCTCAAGATGTGTGAACCAAATTATCTTTATTAAAATCCTGTGTAGCACAAACACAGCAGGTACACAATCTGCCAGACCTTCTTGATTGAGCTGGCTTCAGAGTATGTGTCCTGAACCATTACTCCGTTTTAATAACACAGTCATACATGATGGAAAAAGGGAGATGAGAGGCTGTGTAATTCATTTTTGGAAAAATTAAAAGGGCCAAAAGGCAAAACAGAACATGCTGCTTTTGGAAACTGTTGGAAAAGTAACATTTTTAAGGTTAACACTAATCCACGGTTGGTCAAATTCCCTTAAAATAAACACTTCAATTAAAGTCTTAAACCTTATCATGCACTAATCAGCCATATTCTCCAAGAATCAGCAGCTCAGAGCAGGTCAATAAATCATTTGATAGATAACATTAACTCAGTGTCTTGTTAGAAGTGTGAGATCACTGCTTCCAAAGCTTTCCTCAGTGGAACATTAGGAAAAATATGCGTCTTCCTCACCCTATTCAAAGGCATGGACCGCAGGCAAACTCCATCATGTATGCACATTTAAATTTATGAAGGCCTTTCTCCATACTTTGCAGTTGTTTCCATGACAACAGCATCCACAGCAGCAGAAGCAATTTTTCCAACACTGTTTTCAATTCATATTGAACACGGTAACTGGTCTGAGATATAACTGAGATGGTAAGACATGTTTTATTAAGAGTGTATTTAAGAATAATGTTCCCTTCACCGAGGAAAAACAGATCAACACAATGATCAGGGGATACTTTCCGATATCCATAGCTGACAGAGAATTAGTCCAGAATGTCAGAAGCCTTGAGATTACCATAGGAACCCACAGCGCAACATGGGCTAGATTCAAGTCTATATTCATTTATCCACTCGTATTGCAAATCTTCAGCCTTCGGTTCAATGCAGATTTCCAGTGTAGTAATGGCTGCACAGCATATCAAGCACCATTCATTAGGGGGGGGAAATAATCAGTTTTTAGTCAATGACAGACATAAGTATAAAAACACATTAATCAAGCAAACCAAGGATTGTCACTGGTATACAGTGATGCTTAAAAGTAATTACACTCCTTTGTCCTTTTAGGTTATAATTAAGACAAAGAAAAATAATTTGAATTGAGGTTGAAAGGTAGCACAGGTACCAGTTTATTTACAGACGTTCCAGGGGGAAAAACCAGAATATAACAGTTTTCTATGCTACCAATCAATTGTAATCTGAATCTTAATGTTGCCTTCTAATGCTGCATCTATCCTTTAAGCTATAATGTACGGGATCGTATAAAAACAAATCTCACTTGAGTTCCAGAGTAACCTCGACCATATCTGCCCTGGAGAATGAGGAATGCAATGTACACGTCTGCGGACTAAAATGGCTGCTGGTGGAAACAGGGTGGAGGAGAACGCTTTGCTAACAGATGGGTATTGTACGGTGATAATCCTGGTCTGTTTGATGACTTCAGAGATAAATTAACAGACAGTCTTTTTTGCACTCCTTCTCACTTTGGCCCAAACCTGAGCATCACTAAAATGTTACGAGAGCTTGACGGCAATCTTCTGATCCTTTTTCATCATCCTCTGAGCATCTTTCTCAATCTTCTTCCTTTGTTGCTCCATGGTGCGCTTTTCTCTCTCAGCCATCTTCTGTTGTCTGTGAAATGAAGACAGAAAAAAATCCATGATTAGAGGCTGTAACATTAGAGCACATTGACCGAAGCAAGGTCAGCTGGGAGAAGGCAAATCTTGTTCATTGTGGTCCTGGTGCAGTAAAAATGTGCACACACTGTCACCTGCTGGCCATGCTGTGAACCTACACTACTCAAACAGAGAAGTGCCATTGAGAGCAGCAAAGTTACAGCTTTCTGTCTGTTAGGGAAGTTTTATGCTTTAGGAGTTTTATCTTCTTATACAACTCCTGCAATGTTCGAATGTTAGAATTGAGTGTTGCATACTGGATGTATAAGGAACTTTACCAACTACATTATCCTGACAAACGGGTGCAATGCAACTCTATCTGGTTCATAGAGCCCAGGGGTCAGCGAGCCGCATGCAGCTCTTCAGCCCCTCTGCAGTGGCTCCCTAAACAGTGTTGTTGGGGTTCATTGAACACATTCATATTTTCCGTGAAGGGTGAACTGAACGAATCAGTTTTCATTTGATGAATGTGAAACTGAGTGTGTCATGAAAAATGACTCATCAAAATGTGCTCCACATGATGTGGCAAAATGGCTCTTTTGATAGTAAAGGTTGCCGACCCCTGATCTAGTTACAGGTGGATTTTTGATATATTACCTGAGAACCTCCTCTGCTTCCCAGGCAGCATCGGACTCTTCCTCCCAGGCGTTTGTGTTCTCCTGCCAATTGTCCATTTCTCCAAGCTCTCCCTGTAAAATATTCAAAGTTATCCCTGAAGATGTGAAAGGAATAACAAGAGCTTTTTATTCCTGAATAAGAACACAGTGTAAACTAATAATTTTATTTTGAATGTGCCAATCAATATGCAAGACCTGTTCTGTCCATACTGTTGAATTTCTACTTGTAAATATTTGGCTTTCTAGTTTCTTTACCCCGACAGCAAAAGTTTCTCTGGAAATATACAATTGACATGTCCGCTACTGTATTTTCTAATTAATTCTAACATATTTCATTATATTTGTGGTTAAAACCTAATTCTGATAGTTTGAATGTTTTTCATTTGCAGACCAATATCCACCAATGACACTACCAGAGTTTATTTTAACTGATATGATGATCAGATGGCTCACAGGCATTTAGACTGATGAAGGTGTGTACTAGTACAAACATTTAGAATTTGCCTCCTGTAGCTTTAAAAAACTGTGAACAGGCCTAACAAGTTAACCGACATGTTTTACATTCCCTTTCCATTCGAGTTCCTTTTAGGATCTTGTATTTTAAACAGAAATCTATTAAATCATAGCAGCCTGCAGAGGATTTAACCTGTATAAATGTATTAACTAGATATGTTTATAAATCTTTAACTATTTCCTCATCCTTCAGTCTGGTTTTTTTCATACATTAATACGAGAAATCACTATTATATTTATCTGCTCAGTCTTAAAGGAATAGCTCACCCAGAAATTAAAAGTCCCTCATTATCCACCACTATGCTGATGGTGGGGTAGATAAAGTGATTGAATCTACAACAAACTTGTCAGGGGTAAACAGTGTTGCAGCAGAATCCAATACAATTAAAGAAATTAGTGACCAAAACTTCAGACGTAATAAAAAAGAAAAAATATAACATGATTCCATACTGCTCCTATAGTGTCATCCAAGTGTCCGCAAAAACTGATATTCATATTCGACTGTCATTTTCACCCTGCTTTAAGCTTAAATGTCCACCATAAGTGGCTAAGCTAGCAGGCGTTAACATGTCTGACGGTCCCTGAATGCACCTTGTCGGGAATATATCAGAGGATTTGGGGTTAAAACTGTGTAAAATCACCTCGTTTAGACTCAAATATAAATATCGGGGCTTGAGGACACTTAATGATGCCACACGAGCAGTATGTAGGCATGTTTTGTTTTATCTATATTTATTACGTCTTAAGTTTTGTTCACTTATTTCTTCAATTGTATTGGATTCTGCACTGTTCACCCCTGAGACTCCTACAGGGTTTTGTGGACTCGGCATAGTGAGTGAGTAGATAATTAGTAAATTTTCATTACTTGGTGAACTATCCCTTTTAACTTTTAAATGGACTGTATTTACATTGCAATAGATATAGTGCTTTTCAGAAGAAGCCATTCACACAGCACTATTACATGCTGGGATTTTTTTAATCATACATCATTCACATACTGTCCGCACAACCGTCAGGGGCAGTTAGGAGTTACGTGTTCTTGCCCAAGGACACTACAGAATGCAGACTGGAGGAGCTAGGGATCAAACCACTGATCTTCTAGTTAGTTTCTCCCTGCTGGGTCACAGCCAACCCAAAATGGCAAAAGTGCTGGGTGTGTTAGGAACAGAAGCTTCAGGCGTTGTAAACAGTAACTCACAGAGGGTGGACTGAAGTTCATCATATCCTGAGACGCTGCCAGTCTGCTGGAGAATCCGGCTGAGCCATCAGGCACCAGGTAGTTCAGAGGCTCCCGTTTCTTCAGCAGGATCTGCAGCGGGAAACCACAGAGACAGGCCAGTGTTAATTTCGTTGACGAAAACGATAACGAAAACTATTCGTTAACGACCCTTTTCCCATGACTAAGACGAGACGAAGACGTAACGAAAACGGATCTTCGAAAATAAAAACTAAGACTAAATCTATTTTAACTTTCGTTGATGAGACAAGACGAGACGAAAATGTTGGTGGTTGACTAAGTCACAATAATTTTTAAAACATCATCGTATCACGCCGTCATGAAGTATCAGGAGCGGGCGAGTGAGTCTGTGTGTCTGTGTCTGTGTCTGTGTGTGTGTGTGTGTGTGTGTGTGTGCGCGCTCCGTCTGCTCTCAGATAGCGCTCCGGTCCGTAGCCCCGCCCCCTGCCCCCGCACTCGCTCAGAGAGACACAGTGACATCAGAGCTTGTTCACGTCAATCAGCCTCTCAGTGACTGACTGCTTCTTAACTATGGAAACAGTGAAAACACAGAGTTTCTCTGGTCTCAGCAGATCAGAGATCAGCTCCGCAGCTTCTTGATCAGAGCAGAAGCTGCAGTTGGTTTCTACCGAGCTGCAGTTTCTGTGCTCGCCTCCAGTCTGACCTGCTCTCCCTATTTGTTTTCACATTTAAAACTAAATATATATGTTTAAGCTGTTAGGCTGCAGCTATATTTTATAGAAAAGGAGTTTAATGTGGCTATTAAATGTGACTAAAACTAGACTAAAATGGAATTAGTTTTCGTTGACTAAAACTAGACTAAAACTAAGAAGGATAAAAATGACTAAATGTGACTAAAACTAATATGCATTTTCGTCAAAAGACTAAGACTAAGACTAAATCAAAAATAGCTGCCAAAATTAACACTGGACAGGAGTGACGTGTCAACATTGACTAAATACTTTGTGATGCACTGGAGTACAATAACATACAATCTTGATGAATTCAGAATTAAGGCAGTTGATGTGTGATATGCTGATTTATTTCTTACATGATATTTGAATCGAGGTTTGATGAAGAGGAAATGCAAATAAAGGGCCTTCGAGTGAAAATTAGGGCTGAACGATTAATTGCATTTGCGATGTAATCGCGATTTGATAAAACGAGATTTAAAACATGCGAAAGAGAGTAGGGCACCGGGCTGCTGTCCTCACCCGCGGTAAGAGTGCCGCGGGACCACAAAACTCCTCTGATCCAGAAGATAGCGGAGCAAGCCTGTATCACCTACAGGGTCCTAACGTCTTCGGCCGACGGGGCGGACACACAGAGCGAGCTCATCTCGAAGGTGACCGCGGGGCGGGCGGCGGACCTGAAAATCGCTCCCCGGAAAAGCAAGCCGAGCTCCGGGGCGGCGGGGCTCCAGAGCCCCCCGGTCACCTACACGCACATCTGCGAGACGGAGGTGTTCAGCATGGGGCTGTTCCTGCTGAGGCCCGGCGCCTCCATACCGCTGCACG
This sequence comes from Pseudopleuronectes americanus, assembly GCA_038501795.1. NCBI lineage: Eukaryota > Metazoa > Chordata > Actinopteri > Pleuronectiformes > Pleuronectidae > Pseudopleuronectes > Pseudopleuronectes americanus. Next base: position 22,159,200 of record CM076722.1, read on the forward strand.
ACCACCCGGACATGAACGGGAATCTACGGAGCTGCTGATCCCAGAGCTGCCCTTTCATCCAGCCGGCCCGCCGCATCCGTGGACACAGAGCTTAAACTGCTTCTGCTCCACTGAATATAACAACACTATTCCTACACTTATAAAATTCAATTAAATGTGGAAGTAATCCAAGTATTCAGAATACGTGACTCAGATTAGTTAATGTGACGGAAAACGTTACAGATTATATTTTTGGGCATGTATTCCGTATTCTGTAACGGAAAACGTTTTGAAAGTATCCTTCCCAACACTGTAAAAGTTACTGACTTGGGACCACTAAGACACCTATTATTTAAAAATGTTTTTCTCAAGATGGTAAATTTTGCATACAGGTTTTAAAAAGTGCATGGCTTGTGTTTATAATTACAATGTCTTTGATTAAATTCTTTAAATGCACACAGATTTGTTCTTGTTTCTGTAATGAGCAGTTAAATCAAAATATGGGAAAGAATATTGTACAGTAAATGTATCTAATATTGTGTTGGTCATATCTAAATCATTCATTACGGGGTTTTTTTTGGTGGGGAGGGGGATAAAATGAATAAAATCGCCTATTAAATCGCAATCGCAATATTTGGGGAAAAAAAAATCGCAATTAGATTATTTCCCCAAATCGTTCAGCCCTAGTGAAAATCATATGATAATATACTGTCGGAGAACACCGTAAGGTTTTTTGTGTGTGCGATTAAGTGATTTGTCATTTTATTTTGCCAATATAATGGTCCGACTCCGCTCGCCCACTTTTCACTCTCTTTAGCGCTGATACAGACACACACAGACTCAGATGACGTCTCTGACACACTATAGTTTAAACGTTGATTTGTTTGTAGCCACCACCACATTATCAACAATGATCCCCACATAATGATCGATAATTTTCTTTAATGAGGAAAATCTTTCTTCATGGCTGCGTTTACTCATTTACACTGGTGTGCAACCCTGTACACTCTGGCAAATATATCACCACTCAGCGCTCGTTGGGCTGACAGTGGTTGATTGGAAAAAACAAGCATATCACCCAACCCTACTGTATATGACTTTTTTCCCAAAGAAAGAAGACGAGACCTCGAATCACCAGATGAGCAGCGCAACTAACTGTCTGTAGACGCACCTTCTGTGTTTTCCTGATGGTAGGGGCCATGTCTTTGAAGAAGTCGGGCTCTTTGTCACCATCGTCGAGCTGAGGGGAAACACTTCCGTTGCCTCCTTCAATCTTAATACTAGTGGGAGCGTCTTCATCCCAAGAGCTCCATTCTTCAATCTCTGGCTGTGCAGAGTGGAACATAAAATCCAATTTACAATTCAATTGTTCTTTCGAATTCAAGAAGCAGGACGTTGTGAGTGCAAGTAAGTATAAGTTAATTTTGAAATTGTGTCCAGTGATAACATTATTCCCAAACACTTAAACTTGGCTCTGAATGCTCAAAGCTGGTGCTGTTTATTGATGAATCACTGACCTGTTTTGGTCCTGAGGATGAAAAATCCACTGTTGTTGGGAGAGTTATTTGATCACCACTGAGCTTGCGCCCCCTTCCACTCCTTGTACGATAAATGTAAAAAAAGAAATAACTCATTGTACAAAGAAACAACTGACAGAACATTTTTCTGCAATGATAAAAACTGAATAAGATAAGATAAGATACGATAAGATACATTTATTGTATTACATTTATACAGAACAGACAACAATGACGTTGTATATAATCTGATGGAAAGGCAAAGACCTGTGTCCAGAGGAGATCGGGTACATTACCATTGACTGTGGAAATAGATGATATATTAAGAAGAAAAAGGGAGCTTGTCCAAAGTGCTTTCTACATGATGTAATTTTGTAACTGTGGCTTTTCGGTTTTGTAAGTTAAAAAAAGGGATTGATTTCGAAAATTTAAATGATGTGCAAAGATTCAGGCGACTGTTTGTGTATGAAACTAATAAATGATCCAGTTATCCGGTAAAAAAGTCGATTTAATGAATAAATACACAGTAGTTCTGTAAATCATTTGGAATTTGTTATGGGGAATTTTGATATTTCTAACTTTTTGGTGTATGTCTCCTCTCTTTTCCTTTTGTTTTGCATATGCAAGATGTATGTGTTGGTAAATTCAGTTGCTCTTAGACATGCACTGAACTCTGGATAATCTCACATTCTCCAGTGCTGTTGTATGTGAGAACGTAAATGTCCAAGTGAAAGGCTCTGGAGTTTCTTTTGCAAGCCCCAGTGGATGATGCCAGATGCAAAAGTTAAAATAAAAATGTCTTTAGGTGATAAGGGCTGACGACATTTTTAATGTTCTGTAAAAAATTACACCGATGAATCACTATATTACGCCCATCCTCTGCATCACCCCTAACCTGAACGCTCTAGAGATTTCAGTGTTTCTGTGAATGCGTCTGAGGGGGAAATCTCTGCTGCATTGTTCATATGTGGCAGGCAATCTCTGGAGAAAGTCCAGTAGCACGTGTTTGGACAGGAGTTCATGCCTGAAATGGGACGGTTGGGGTCTTTTATGTTTCCAATAATGGAAAGTATAACTACATGGAACGACTTCCAAAGAAGTAACAGCGTGTATCAGGAGTACTGGACATGGTATTTATGAAGCTTTCAGCTGTGCTCACCTGCATATTAACCTCTTAAAGAAAGACAGCAAACTGGCTAGACATGTGCAGATCTTGAAGAGACGGAACTGAGTGATGGCCATGATGAAACTGGACTGGAAGGAGAGAACAGAGATACAATTTAACACTGCTGGTTACAATGATGAACACCTAGGTCTTGTTTTGCCCGCAAGTACCAGGATGTGTAGTAAATAAAATCTCCAGTGGATAAATATTGATGCAACCAATAAGCTAGAACAGAGAACCAGGAGTGAATCCTAAAGAAACGTGTTGACATGTATGAGCATTTTGTGACAAGTTGTCCTGTAGTTCATCTGGAGATCCTTGACATTAGCATCTTATTAAATTGTTACCCTGCTTGTGTGTAAACAGATGTAATGATCACAGGTGAACTACATTACATGCAACTATATAAGCAGCACAAACACGACCTCAGGCTAACGGGAAATACAAAACGAGCACTGCTATTGTTTAAGCTAAATGAAGGAAGCAAAAGGATTTCTCATTAAATCGTCTGCACGTCTTTTCTCTGCTATAAATAGGCAACGTTACTCACTGTGCAAGATGTCGATAGACCGTCACTGCTTTCTTCTGGTGTGACAGAGGAGACACGTTCATTTATTTGCTAATCGTTGCTTGCTAGCTTAGCCCCATGGGAAACATGGTATTTCTGAAGCCTGTGATTGTCTTCGTAGGACGACACATTGGACGTGACAAACAATATCACCGTCCTGTCAAACCCACGCATGTAACGGCTGCACATCCGTGTCCGCTTTCATGACAGAACATGTAAAACGTTGTCTTCGCTCATCTCCGTCCCGAGGTTGCCATCTTTGAGCTGGGAGCAGCAGGAACAAGGAAGTGCTTTGGTACACGTGGTTGTTCTTCTCTCGTTTGATTGGTGCTTGGTAAACCTGCTGCATTCAGGGTTTTTTAAGGAATCGGAGGAGTAACAGATACAGTTTTTGTTTGCTCATATATTGTTTTCTCATTGTAAATAATAAATCAATCAAATACATCATAACTCGTACATAAGTATTTCATTGCTGTTATTTATATATATTAAAATGTGTGATTATAATTTATATATTTGTTATGAAGTAAATGTATAGTTATTCCCTTTGATTTGCTTTCTCCTCCTATGTATAATACTGTTAATATTAATATTAAAATTAATTTAGATAGATATTGCCTGATATTTTCTCAATAGGTCTCATTCCCAAAGCCAAACAGGAAGTGTTTCTGCCGTCACATTTCTATGAAAAATTTACTCCGTTAATAGAAATTTGTATTCTAACAAACCAAACCAACCCTTTTAAATGAAACATTTATTATTTACGTTTGATTAGAACGTCATTCATTTGAAACGATGACTGCACACACGGTCGTGCTCGTGACCCGAACGCACCATGTCATCGCCAGGGAGTACCCAATGAAAGCAGGACGTGGACGGAAGTGGCATATTTGAAAACTGCCAGTTGAAGACGAGCCTCTTTCGTTTCTCCTCAGTGAAAAAGAAGTGAATGACAGCGTAAACACGGTGAGGCGTCTCTATCGGAAATACGATGTTTTCATCTTATTGTTGATACACTTATATAAACATGTTTGAATTCATCGGGTTTTTGCGGGGCCCACATGGGATCGTGTTCTCCTTAACAACAGAGCTACGTGTTGGCTAACTAGCTAGCTGAGCTAAGTCACTTTGTCAACACTTTGGCAAAGGAAGAAGACTGCGCAAGTATCGACCTTATTATATGAAAATGGAGCTTGTACATCCATTTTGCTGTGTCATTAAATAAACATGTCAGATACTGTCAGAGAAATTGATATTTAGAGTAAAGTAGTAGCAAATACCTCGAGGAGCTAATATGACGAACAAGCGGCTAATAAAGCTGCATTTAAATTGATCCGTACAATCAATGCATAATGATTTTCTAGACCTATAAACAAAGATCTCTACGTCTCTTTTGATGGTGAGATATTTCTCATAATGTTTGGTGGGTAACTTGCAGGAGCTTAAAGTCCAGTGTTTGATTGATCCCCATTTCATACAATGTAAAGATCCATTATATTCCCGTTGATTTGAACGATGTTTATGTCATCTGCGATCATTGTCTCACAAGAGTGGATACAGGTCTTTAACTGGGTTACATGGTGTATTCACTCACTCCTCGCTTTCAGATGGAGGAAGAGGAGCTGACATATGACAAAAAGCAGCCGCTTGCCATGCTCTATGAAAAGCTCAACAAAATGAAGAAGTACCTAAATGAAGGTAATAATATTCCACACAGTCCTGACCCTGTAACATCCTTCAGTATCCACACTTTGTGTCTGCACTGCATTGACTCCTGACCCTTTGCTTTCGCCACAGACGACACAGACAATATCAATCAGGTCATCGGCTCAAACTCGCCTGAGTCATGTCTCTCATATTTGATGGACCTGGAGAAGAAAGGGGACCTTCACCTACAGGAAAACCATCTCACCAGACTCGTTGACTTTTATACCAGAGTATTTTCCAATATGCCACTGGGCAAACACTGTCAGAATGAGAGCTATGCCAGGATGCTGGTCAGATTTGCAGAGCTAAAAGCGTAAGTATCCAAATCTTCTTTCCACTTTAATGTAAGATGAACATGATTTTATCATAGCAATTTTAACTCATATTATATTGTAATATGTATTGTATTTATAATTGTTTAGTAGTCTCTTTGAGACACTTATTTACTAAGTCCAATTTTTTTATAAAAACAAAGTAGGATGGGCATTTTAATCTGCATTTTGCGTCTATTTCTCTTTTTATTAGGATTCAAGATGTCAGTGATGCAGAAGCCAACTTCAATGTAGCAAGATCTCACAGTCAGAACTTTGCATTCGTTCACATTGCTCATGCAAACTTTGAGCATTCTCAAGGTAAGAAGATGCCTCTTTTTGTTCTTCTTGTGTAAGTAAATATATTTCCATGACATCTGGGTTATTACAGTGTCTGCTGATTCATTTCACCAGGCAACACAAAGAGAGGCATTTACATACTGCAGAATGCTATTGAAGTGGGTGCCAAACCAAAGGAACTGCTGGAGGCTGCGTTGCAAAATTTGCAGACAGGCAAAACACAAGTCTTGTGTTCAGAGGAGAAGGAAAATGTACCACGTGGGTATTAATTCATGTTTTATTCCATGACATAGGATTTGATTATTTTACTGGTGTGTGGCCATTCAGAGGTTCAGTTTGCACTAATGATGTAGAACTATCACATAATGTATTGACTGTCCAACTTTTTGTTGTGCTTTTCCAATCAGATTTTCATATTTTGCTGTTTTCTTTCCGTTAGTATTGCCCAACTGTAATGTTTCTGATTTTGTCAAAACAGGCTCAGAATTCCCAAAAGTGAGCAGAATATCAGACGGGACAGGCGACTTGCAGCTCTCTAGTATTTTTGGTTCAGGGTAAGACTAAAACCCAAGCTCTCTGTGTATGGTAAGGTTTCTGCTTGATTTAGGAAATGTGACATCAAAAGTTGTTCTCTGCACTTCAGATCCGAGTCCCTTGGGGGATCATCAGATGAACAACTACCAGGCTGGAGATCTGGATATCAACACAAGAGAGCAGTTGGCATGGTAATAGTTGCATCTCTAATAACTTGTATAATTACAAACTTTACCGTGCATTGTTTTCCAAAGAAACAATAACCAAATAGTCCTTGAAATTTGTAATTTTTGTTCTCCTTCTTCTGTGTGCAGCCAGGGAGAGTTCCTGTGGTACCATTCTCTATCCCAGAAAACGATGACTATGATGATGACTATATATATGAGAAACCCTCAAAGCGAAGTGATGCATCCATCCCCAATAGTTTGTCCAGGTACATTTTTCATAATATTTTCATATAGGTCTGGTTATGTCTGAGTGCCATACGGATCACCTTCAATAAATGAAAATATACTACTGTTTCTAATTAGAAAACTTAAAATGACTTACATTATCACCCCTAAGTTACCCAAATGTTACTTTAGAAACCTGTAATGGAGAAAGCAAACCATTTTGTAAGTTTTAAGTCATTTAATTAGTTGAATCAAACACCAAATATTTTTAAAACATCTGTGAAAAGTGATAGTTGTATATCTTTTCAACTGTTTAACCTGCTTCTGATATCTATTTAAAATGTAATTTGGTCCTAGGCAAACATCTGGTTCCAAGATGAGCTCAGTGTTTGGGTTGTCATCATCAAAGAGAAATGCTGTTGATGGAGATTTAGTCAATCCTCAAGTGAGTATAAACATGCTGCAGAAGTTTTGATTTATGCAATGTCAGAATCAACTCTTGGCACTTGACATATTATCAGTGCTCTACTCAGCAGAAGTGTTCAATTAATATCTGTTATTCATGTTCTTAGCCACAAGCTGTCAGTCCAGAATATTGCCCTCTGGTGGACCAGGCAGCTGTGGACTCCACCACCTCACTCCTTCACACACACAACACACAGGACATCTCAAGAATGGAAGGTACTAAATAACCTGCCACACGGAAACCATTAAAGCTGTATGAGCAATGTTTGTATATAGTATTTTTGCTGTTTTGTAAATGTTTTTTTTCTTTTCTGACAGATGTTACTTACAGTTTTGATCAAGTGGTGAAAACAAATAGCCCTGAGTCGTGCTGGACATATCTAAAGAATCTTGAGAAAAGGGGGAACCCACACACAGATATCAGCCTTCTCAACAAACTCAAGGACTGTTACTCTAAAGTCTTTTCCAGGCTGCCGATTAGACAATACAACAAAAACGCCTGCTACGCCAGAATGCTGGTCAGATATGCAGAACTAAAATGGTAGGTGATTCAATACTGTTGATCTGCATTAGAGATTTGTTTTGACATTTACTATGGACATTTCTTTAGTCTGTGTCTCTGTGTCATAAAAATGGCAGTTTTATGGGAGTGAAACTAATATTTCAAAGATGCTACTTCTGGTATTTTATGCAGTATCAGATGTTCAATGCTGGTACATCTCTAAAATTAAGAAAATATTAATGCATGTGCCAATTATGTGAAATTAAATTTATTTTTTATCTGTAGGATTGAAGACCCAGATGAAGCACAGGACCACTTCATAGTTGCGAGATCCAATTGCAAAGGTTTTGCCTTTGTCCATACAGCACATGCCCAGTTTGAGGTCTCTCAAGGTATGATCAATTATCACAAATGTTTAATTTCCAAAAATCTGAGGCATGGGACAGAAAATGCACACATTTGAAATAAATGGAATACATGTAGAATTACGGCTAGCTGTAGAGATCGTAACATCACTAAAACTGACGGCAAGTTGCTGAAGGTTTGCTGGAATCACAGGGCTTAGAACAATAGTAAATGTGGTCACATTTGGCTTGTTAAATGAAGTGAGTTCTTGTGAAGACATCCTACTTGCAAATAAGTTTAATTCCCATTGTCTTCTCCTCCCTTTATTTTCAGGTAATGTGATCAAAGCATCCTCAATTCTGCATAAAGCCCAGGTGTTAAACGCCAGGCCTGCTGAGCTCCTGCAGGTGGCCCTTCGTAACCTTAAAGCTGGTAAGAAACAGCTAGTGCCCACCAAGGAGGAGGAGGAGGAACAACTCACAGGTAAAAACTCTTTGGAAAGGAAAAAGCGCTGCAATGGACATGGCTTCCAAATGAAGTTTTTCTAATTTGTCCTGTTTTATTTCTTTAATTTGCAAACAGTTGTTCCAGTTTGCAATTCTACACATGTTGGAAACCAGGACCTTCAGCTTCCTGCTCGGGTTCCTGTGAACCGCTCAGTTGATTGGGTTAAACCTGCAAGCAAAGAGCCCTTATCAGAGTGGAAGCTGCCAACTCTCATCAACCAGCATGTTTCTCCAGAGGTCTGATAACGTTCTTTAACTACTGCTGCTGCCTGTGCAATGCATTCTCACCAAAAATTTAAATTATTTAAATGAAAATGAAATTAATAGTGATTTTTGAATCTTAACTTTTTTCATTAGTCCTTACATCCATCTTACTCTTGCACTAATCGAATCATTCAAAATGTTTTCATTGTTAGGATAAACGTACAACCCCACCTGACCCCAGACCTGTTCCTCGAGCGCTGGAGTCGTTTCCCACTCCCTCCCTCCAGCTTCCGACTAGACTGATCCCACAGCCAGTCTGCCAGACTCCGAACAGCTACAGAAACCCCTCTGCTAGCAGGTACAGTTTTTACCTTGGGTGCCTTCTGCCCAGAGTATCATCAGTAACACTCCATATGTTTTAATTGTCCAAGATATTTGTCTCTGTCTTCTGTCACACTTATTCCATCCATGGTTCTTCCCCTCAGCTTTATTACTCCAGTGGTAAAGAGAGGTCCTGAGGTGTTCTCCTCTGCAGCAGCAGCACACAGAGGCGGACCTGTTCAGCAGCCGTGCACACCTCTAAACCAAACAACCTGTTTCCAAACTCCACAGGTATGACTTAGCCCTGCCCCAACTGTTACCTGTTATTTCGGTTATTACATGTTTTAGACCTGGAATATCACATTTCACCACCAACCGTTGCTACCTGGGGAATTGTTCTGGGCTGTAATGTCATATCTACATCTCATCTTAGGCTTCCTTTAATACGCTGTCAAATGAAACCATTACCATAAAGGACAAACAGTACTTCATCCTCAAGATGATTGGACGTGGTGGATCAAGCAAGGTGAAACATTATCAGTGAATTTATGTTGGGAAAGAAATTAGTTGAATTACTGGAATATTTTAATTCTATTTATGTTTTACAATATTTGATCTGTCCTTGATTGACAGTTTTTTAATTTCTTGTTTTTCCAGGTGTACCAGGTCCTCGATCACAAAAAGCAGCTGTTTGCTGTAAAATATGTTGACCTGGAGGAGGCTGACGATCAGACTATAGAGAGTTATAAAAATGAGATTCAACATCTGAAACACTTGCAGCAGTACAGTGATCAAATTATCAAGCTCTATGACTAGTGAGTACATGTCCAATCCAAAAAATGAATATAATCCATGCATTATACAGAAATCAGCAAGAAGACCTAAACTATAGGACAGCAATGACCAATTATCTTTATGATCATCCCAATCATATTCAGATTACTATCATATATGTCAAACACAAGCATCAAATCTTCATAATTGACAAGCTGGAAATGTCTTATAATTAATCAACCATTAAAATAATTGGCAATTAAGTTTCTGTACAATTATCAAATGAGTGTTGCAGCTCTATTTGACTGTTAAATAGTTGTTGTGGTCAAAAGCAGAGATTACATTTCCCTACCTGCATGAGTGTGCGTTTGCATGTCTGTGCATGTGTGTGGGATAAATAAAATGCATCTGCATCTACTTAATTTATTAATTTATTAGAATGCATCATATGATAACTCCAGGAACATGAAATATATAACAGTGAAATAATCTGTAAATGGACAAACATCAACAATGAAATCAGGCCCTGGCAAAATTAGGTCAGAAATATTGAGGTTTTCATTAGATGCACAGTAAAGGACGTGAAAAGATGTCATTAATGTAAAGTTGGCAATAACACTGTTGCCATCGGAGCTGATTTAAAGTTGATGTCAGTTCTTCAGAGTCAGTGATTATCTCTGCCATGGTTTTCCTAATGAATTGTATGTGCGTTTGCAGTGAAATGACCAACAGCTACATCTACATGCTGATGGAGTGTGGAAACTTGGATCTGAACACGTGGTTGCGAAACCGCAAGACTGTGAATCCCTTGGAAAGGAAGTTTTATTGGAAGAACATGCTGGAGGCTGTCCAAACTATCCACAAGCACGGTTTGTATTTGTAAAGCTTTGAGAGAAGTGATTCAGAAATGATCTTGATTCCCAACTGTTCCAAATATCTGTATCTTCTTTGCAGGAATAGTTCACAGTGACTTGAAACCAGCCAACTTTGTCATAGTGAATGCGTCATTGAAGCTGATTGACTTTGGCATAGCAAACCGTATCCAGCCTGATGTAACAAGCATCATGAAGGAGTCACAAGTAAGATTCGTTTTAATGATGCGTTACACAGTGAATCCAGTTTAAAGGGATAGTTCACTGAAGGGGTGCAGTTTTAAGTGTAAACAGCATTACAGACAAACCCAAAACAATTGAAGTCATTGGTGACTCCATCTTCAAACGTGAATAAAACTGGGGGGGGCAAACCAAGATGCCTCCATATGTCTGTAAGCTCCGACATTCAAATTCTCAAAACAGAGGAATTTACCTCGTGTTTTTGCCTAAATGTCCTCTGATACCATTAGACTTAAAACATGGTATAAATAATGCCATCGAGGTGGTGGTCCAACTTGTAAAAATAGTGTGAACACATGTTTCCAACACTGCCTCCAAATGTGGTTGGAGTGATCAGATCTGTATTAAACGCTGACCATTTGGGATTTCGTTAATCTTGACGGATATCAGTACCAGGTCTGAACGGGGTGTTAGCGTTACTATACAGCCCGGGTGATCAGACTCTGTGTAACACATGTTTGTTTTTTAAATACAGGTGGGCACTTTGAACTATATGCCTCCCGAAGCCATTAAAGACACATCATCCCAGCCAGGAAAAGCACGTTCAAAGGTATTTTTTTTACTCACTTTTGTCAATCTTTGAAATAACCCACGATAACAAAGGATGAATATATAACATTGTCTGTTTTTGTGCCACAGATCAGCCCCAAAGGTGATGTGTGGTCCCTCGGGTGTATCCTGTACTGTATGACTTATGGGAAGACTCCATTCCAAAGCATCACCAATCAGATTACCAAACTGCACGCCATCATTGATCCTTCCCATAAGATCGAGTTCCCTGACATCTCAGAGAGGGATTTGCTGGATGTGTTGAAGGTGAGAGACCATACACTACACTGTATTAGCGAGATGTGAAAACGTATCTTTAGCAACAATAAGCAACCAGTACCTAAACATATGCTGTATATATTTCTCTAAAGTGTGTGGAACCTGGGCTGTAGGAAATACTATGGCTACCTACTCTCTCTGCATGTTGTCAGCAAGACAACAGCTCTTTGAAGGTTATTCTTAACCAGTCTACTTCACCTAATCTTCAAATTTGGGGAGTGTAATTCTGTGACTGTATGCCCGGGCCACACCGGCTGCAAGTTACTCACATGAGCAGAGTGTCTCAGGCACGTCTCCTGCAGGAGTCGGGCTGCTCTTCCCGAGACAGAGTCTGCAGTCCGTGGGCAGTTCACAGCAAAATCAACAGTGAAGACCTACCCATAGACCTACTTTATTGTTCCAACAGTTTAACGGAGCTGCTCAGCTCGAACACACGCAGCAGACTAGCTCCCTGTGTGAACAACAGAAACCTGTGAGACGCAGCAGATCAGCAAGCGTGCATTGCATACACACACACTGTGTGGCCCAGTCTTTATATTACTTCATATCTATCATATTTTACCATTTGTCTTGATTTGAAGTCTTTTGGTCTCAGTAGGTCTCTAAGTCATTGAAATCTGCAGACACTTTGTTTATTATTGAAAAGGGACTTTAATGTCCCAGGAAACTGACCTGAGAGAAAACGTTAAGTTAATGAATCCATAGACTGGTGTCAGATCTTATTGTTGCTGATGTGATGTAACAGTCAATAAACTGTCTTTGTTTTCTGCTTGTTTCAGAGGTGCCTGGTACGAAATCCCAGAGAACGAATCTCAATTGCAGAGCTGTTGGAGCATCAGTACCTTCAGTTGAAGCCACAAGCATCCTCTGAATCAGGTAAACTCTCACTTATCAACAAAAGCACAATCTTTTTACTTCCTGTTTACTACATGTCCCTGACCTGTATTTAACTGGCCTGTTTCAGAAGTCACCTGTAACAGTGATCTGAAGAAGATTCTTACGGACCTGGCAGCCCTCCAGTCTCCAAACAGCATCATAAGAGCCGCAAACGTGAGCTTGACACAGAACTGCTAATTATGCTCTACATATTTTGGCTTCTCTAATGATAATTGAGCTCTCTGCTTTTCACAGAATTTGGCCAAGATGTGCAACAGCGGCAGAAGGTTGGACGTTGCAGAGTGTGCAAAGTCATCAACCTAATTATCCTGGAAAATGTGATGTGGAGATTTATAACTCCTTTCTCCATTTTCCTTTTTTGTTTACCACTAACAACTGTATATACTCTGTTCTTTTGTAGAAATTGACTAATCCATATTTGTATGTTTCCAAAAATATATAGCTTCATTTTTATTTTCTTCATTTTTACGTAAGTTTCCTGACAATAAATGTCAGCATGCAGCAGATATATACTCTGTAACCTTCAGAGTTGTTGGTTAATTTGTCTCAGCTGATATAAAGGGTTGGTGACTGATAACATGTAATGCAATCAAAAAACTGTGGGAAAGACCTGTATATGTTGAGTTGATCAAAAATATTCTCTGAACGCAATTGCCTACCATAAAACAAACATTACAAGAAGTTTGCTTTCTCTCAGCTAGAAGCATTTTATGAATCTTCAGTAAGTAAATAAACATGTTTCCTTTTTTAGATTTAAATCCTCCAAATTATATAAACATGTAGAAGAGCTTATTAGAAGTCGCCTCCAGTGATGATAACACAAAAAGAAGATGAAACCGAAATTTGATCTGCTTCCCTGAATTCTTTCTCCATTTCGTCTACCTACATTGCCACAAACATCTGTCTGTCTGTATCTAGAATGCATATCGACTGTATGTTCATGTTATCAGCTTCACACTTGTGTCGTGTTATGTATTCTTAATGGCCAGAGGAATCGCACCACCAGGTTTCTGTGCAGTTTAGAGAGCCGACATGCAGTGTGCACGCTGTGTGGCTTCAGTCAGCAGACAAGAGTTGAACATTTTAATCTACATACAGCAAGTTTATTTACAAGGGATGTTTAAAACGGCCAGAGTTGACGGTGGTGCTGTGCAGTGAAAACATTAAAAGGAATATAAGCATGAAATATAAATGCTTAAAAGTTCATTTAAAGAAAGCCTGAGAAAACGTCTTTAGTTTAACCTTGAAAGTCTATGGAACCACTCATGTTGTGGGGACCTAAATCTGTTTAACAAAGTCATTATGTGGACTTTTCTTTATGGGGATAAAAAGTAAGTTTGTTTAACTGAAATCATTAAATGTTAAGGTGAACTAGGGCTACGTCGTAGCACTAATGGGCCCGAGCACAGGCGATTTCAAGACTGTGGCGGTCGGTGAAGAGAGAGTGATCGACGACCAAGCGCACATCTCTGCCTTGCGTGCGTTTTAAGCTCTGCAGCAAGTATAAACGCATTACTACCTGTAGCCAGCAGATGGCAGATGTCATCAGGTCGCGACTCTTGTCTTACATGCCTAGTTTGGACTCGATTGGAGCAAATATGTCCAAGATACAGAAGCTCGTGTTTTGATGGCGTGTAATCAAACTTTGACACCAGGCCAAGGTCACACCGTGTAACGTTCACGTTTAAAACTCTCCTTTTATCCTCAATCATGCTCTAAAGTTATATGTTAAAATTAATTGTCAAACATCCATAAGTGTAATTCAGTTTCACCGTGCGGCGCACATCATCACATCACCATGCAGCGCAAATCATCACATCATCATTCGCCAATGCGGCGCACATCATCCTGCGGTGCACATCATCCCATCATCATGCACATCATTGAGCGGGGCACATAATCATGCTGCGCACTAATCATGCTGCATACATCATCCCCTGGCGCACATCATCCTGCAGCTCACATCAGCCTGCAACGCACATTACCATGCGCCGCACATCACCCTGCGGCGCAGATCACTGTGTGGCACACATCATCACATCATCTTGCAGCGCACATCATCCTGCGGAGCACATCATCTTCCTGCGCACAATCCCCGTGCGGCGCACATCATCGTGTGGTGCACATCATCCTGCGGCGCACATCATCGAGCAGCACATAATCCTGCCGGGCACATCATCACATCATCATGCGCACATCATCATGTGTGCACATAATCATGCAGCGCACATCATCTTGCGCTGCACATCACCTCGGCACAAATCATCTCATCATCATGCAGCGCACGTCATCACTTTTCATTTTGGTGAAAATCGGTTATGTGGAAATTTGGGGGCTGGGTTCCAGGTGGCGATGTTGAGCCATTCTATTTCCTGAATAATAATAATAATAATCCTTTCAATTTCAATAGGGCCTCCCACCATCGGTGTTCGGTCCCTAATTAGGGTTTGGTTAAAGGTATACGTCAAGAGTTAGGGAAGTATACACTTAAGATCATTGAAAGTCTCCAGGAAATCTGTGTAAGTAAAATAAGTGTCCCTTTAGGTCATTGAGACGTGTGTGTTGGTTCTTGTATAGATATCTTTCTGGACACCATTTTCATCAAAGAGCTTCATACGTTTTCTGGTGAATTGTGTGTGTGCGTGTGAGAACAGTTCACACCGTCATCATGAATACAACCACCATGCGGGACGCGCACGCAAAGCTTTATATGCACGCGCATTCATGTGTATGTCCTTGCCCCGCGCGACGCCCTCCTTTTTGACCAATCTCAGCCTGTATGTTCGTGGAGGATAGTATATAAACAAACAGGAGGTCTTACTCCAATGCTAATCCCTGGTACCACGAAGAGGCCCTTGCCAAAATCAGCTGTTACAACACGTTATAGACATTAAAGAAATTGGGATTAATCTATTCTCTACATTTCTACATGATAAACTTAGTTTATCTCCATATTCTAAGTTAATACCTATTGGTGTTGATTACTTTAATAACGTTTGAAATCGCAAAAATATATATAACTCAATATATTATTATTTAATGCGAATGCAATGCTATTACACCTGGATGTGCACTGAAGTGTTAATAGCTGACATCAGGACAAATAACCAGGAAGTAGCCTGGTACCCGAATATAGTTTTTTTTAGTTCGAGTGGTGTTTTCACTCCTCTAGACGATCTCAGCACTTAATGCATGTGCCCTTCCTGCTCACAAACACCAACACCAACAATCATGGCGGCCGCCGCACGGTTCTTCCTCCGAGGCTCTAGCTCGAAACTTCCCGTCCTCGGGTCCGGCAGCGGGGCTCACAGCTCTGTCGGGGCCTCGCTGCTCACGGTGTCACCGAGCTGCAGCCCCCGCATGAAGACACAGAGGAGACACGCAGCGCACTTCATCTACCAGCCTGACCCCGTCCCCACTAACCATGGTGAGGGGCTAGCTGCTAGCCGGCTAACGCTAGCTACCGTTAACCTGAGCGAGTTGTGTCGCACTGGAAGTTTCGGTAGTTTATCAATAATGAAGGCTAATGACTCAACAGCGTTATGGACATAGTGTGGTTTAATGACAGAGTTGTATTTGTGGTGTCTGCATTAAGTGGTCGAACCGGAAGAGACAAGGTTGTTAGTGTAGACTCGGAGATAAAGTAGGTTTGTAAACTGAAATGTTGGTATTCAGCA
Organism: Pseudopleuronectes americanus; assembly: GCA_038501795.1. Taxonomy (NCBI): domain Eukaryota; kingdom Metazoa; phylum Chordata; class Actinopteri; order Pleuronectiformes; family Pleuronectidae; genus Pseudopleuronectes; species Pseudopleuronectes americanus. The sequence continues at coordinate 22,175,304 of CM076722.1, forward strand.
GATTGAACACGTCCCCCGGTTATACCTTGTTAATAAAGCACGACTGTAGCAAAGACCTCTTCAAATATATAACTCTCACTAGAGAACGGTAGTGTGGAAGCATACAAACACCTTCAGGTCCAAATGCTGGTGCTGGTTCAGATGAGTTCTATTCACTGCTAGGCTATGGGAAACTTAATAGACATCTAGGCAAGTTTCCTCTCAGGCCAGTTTCCTGGGGCAGTTGGTTCTATGTTTTTCCTCAGGTACCTGATAGCTAGTGGCCCAGAAAGACAGTTTAGTGTCACATAGGGGAATGAAGGCCGGGATCTGGTTGCTTACAAAAAGTACCAGGAAATAAATTCTATAAATAATTTTCTTCCTTAGTATCCCTCTTAGTGTTAGGTCCAAATAAGTTACCTGTTTATCCTCCACTAAATTTGAATTGGATGTTAGCACTCACACCCACACATTTGACAAAAAGATTATCCAGACCAGTCATTATGATTATTATGTGTTCCTTTGCTGTAACAAGTGTTTGATACATTGTTTTTAGTCATTGTCAAGTTTCTGGAATGTAGTTTCTTACCTGCAACAACTGGTACGGTCACTTATGATTGTGTGATTGATTATGAGCTGTCGCTTTTGTCAAGTCCTTCAAAAATGTTATGTTCCTTCTATTTATTTATTCATTTTGAAACTTTCAGGACCAACAACCAAGATGAACATGTTCCAGGCAGTTACAAGTGCCTTGGACAACACCCTCGCCAGCGATCCTACAGCAGGTAGGATCCTATGAGAAGAAGTTGAACTTGTGTACCCTGTTGTTTCACTAAGTCATGCATAATTGAATGTCTTGCTAGCTGTTTGTCTGTAAATTATCAGAAATTGCAGGAATAACTGTCCTTCAGGTTGGCCTCATAAATCAGAGGTTACAGGTGTTTAAATAGTTTATTGTGACTAGAGGAAAGAAAAAAATCCTCATATTGCACAAACTCAATCCAGAAAATTAATTTATTGTCAAAATAGTTGTAGATTAAATAACAATTAAGATGAACACCTGCATTAAAAACTATATTGCTCTTTGTTTAACATGTGAAGGTCCAGTCCTGTTGAGATAATATCTGTAGCTGAAATTAATTTGCTTCTGTATTGTGGGTCAACTTTTCTGCAATTCAGGTATTATGTTATGCAGATTCAACACAAAAAGCATTTTAAATTAACTGCTGCTCCTATTTGCACCTCTGGCTAGCTTATTCTCTATATCATCAGTAACCGGTTCATGGATATTGTAGGATTGAAAGTTGTCCACTTTTGCCAAAATTCCAATAGATTTTAAAAAGAAAACTGAGACAAAGGTAAAATTCTTAGCATCTGTGTTCATTACCAGTTGCGAACATAACTTGGCTGCTATCATGACCCTCCTGTCCGGTTTCCTCACTGTCATCCTTTCTTTCAAACATGGTATATAAGCCTACTGTAGCGATTAGCTTATTGCATCTATAAATCCTCAGTTTATAGATGCATGTTTCACTTTGATGAATAGATAAAATAAAAACAACCTAAAACCAGAAAACAAATGCAAGCTGGTTGCAATATAAACTAGTTATAATCTAAGCTAATGTAGTATATTCCCTTAGCTAATAGATATCCATAGCACAGTTACAAACCAAAAATGATATGTTAATATCCATCTAATGATTTTCTCTAGCATAGGTATAGATCATAATGACATATTAATATCTTAACATGTCATTATGCCTTGAATCTTAAGATCAAACCTTTAAGTATTATCTCCAGATGTGTTCAGTGTGTTCTTCCTTGTCTGAACTATCCTTGAACTGCCTATGGAATAATGAGAGGAGAGATGGTTTTCAGCGGGTCCTTAAATCTTAAGGTACAACACATTCCCAAATTTAGGCAAAGGGCCCGGTTGTGTGACGTCATTATATCTCTAGATTTGTAGTAAACAACTCCCCTATAAAACGCCTTACCTTGCAGAGTTAAGGCTGATTTTCACTATTCGGCCTGTGTGATTTCTCCGGTTATACCATGGTGCCCGTCTGACCTGTGAAACTTCTGTGTAATAAATTCTGTTATGCTACAAGTTCTGGGTCCGCGTCTCCTCTCTTCGAACACCGACTTCAGCAAGACACTGCTGCTTGAAAGACACGATACACTAACTTTTTGCGTGATGGTTAACCTTGTCAAGTAGTCCAAAAAACACAAAATAAGAGCAAAGGCTGAAAGTGATGTAATCAAAATCTGACCATTAACACATTTGTCATCATGGCTGTCATTGTAGCAGTTCCTCTAAAATCAACATAAACCTATCAGCCTGGGGGGGAGACTCAGGTTAAAAAATGATACGTTTTATTTAATCGTTTATTTTGACCATCTATCGGCAGGTTTACACAGCACGCGGAATCGCCGCGGCGCCTCCTATCCACACCCATGTTAAACATTTGTGCGGTTGACATGGGCTGCGATGCCTCGCACCGATGATTTCGGCGTTTAGTCTATTTTTTCTGCTTTCCGTGAGCGAATCGCGCCAGGAAACACACTGAAAATTGTTTCTGTTGTCCTGGAGTTTTAATTTTCCAAATTTTCCCAATCACATAATAAATTGTCCCCCTCTGCCCATCCACTACAAGCACACAAGCAGAGAGAGAAAGAGAGGGTTAGGGGGAGCTATAATGACCATCATCATTTACCCCCGTTCCCCTACATTGAGCGGGTTAAATACAACATCAAGCGGAGAAAGCAGAATCGCGGGCTGACCGGCGCAGAGAAATGCGCGTCCCATGTGAACAGCCAGGTGCCTGCGTGCTTGAGAATGGCTCTGCGCGGCGCGGCTCTTCCGCATCCTGTGTAAACCCGGCGTGATGGCGGCAGTTATGTGCTCCCCAGGTCAAAACATAAACCTGTATGATTATTAAATAAAGAGTCCTGTGTTTCTAAGTTGAGTGAAAATGTGGATATTGTTTACATTTTTTTAAAATGGGAATACAAAAGGGTTTTGTATTATGGAACAAACTTCCTGCCCCGCCTGACAACTCCAGGAACAGGAGACACAAGATCCCGGCTTTGTTTACTTTGCCAAGTCTGTCGAGAGCCAATCGGAGAGTTATAGGCAGGACTTTCTTAATATTTTTTGCTTAGTGAATATTTTTCCATATTCAGTTCTTGTGTGTTGAGGAACATGCACCTTCATAACAGACTGTGTTTTGTGTTTATCTGCAGTCATCTTTGGGGAAGATGTTGCCTTCGGTGGAGTATTCCGATGCACAGTTGGTCTGAGAGACAAATATGGTAAGATGTTTTTTTTTCACCTTTTGACCCCTACCACCCACTCACACCACCACCACCCCAAATTCACTGAGTTGCCATTGCAGTCTGTAACGGTAAGCCACCTGTTCTTTGGTCTGCTTTACATGAATATTTCCACTAGATGGCATCACAGGACTGAACAGTCTCACCACCTCCTCTAACGAGGCCGTGCAGTGCTCCAGACTAACGTTTTACTTTGGTTTCATTTAGCTGCACCAACTCCTAATTTAGGTTCACTCAAAAATGTTCACGGTGACCTTTAGTGCCGAAATAATACTCTTTTTAAACCTTATCTTGACAGTTCCCATGTGCAATGGTAATTTCTTATTTTCAATTTGATATGTTTGAAAATCGATTTCACGTAGGATATTTCAGAATACAATGCAAATTTTGCCTGGACATGAAAGAAATTCGCAGAGAACTAAAGCTTTAAACTGAACAGGGATACCTCTTACTTGGTGTATTATTAAAAATGTATTCAGTTAGGCCTGTCACAATAACACATTTTGTTGTACGATATTTTGTCCCTGAAATTATTGCGATAAGTGATATTATCATCAATGTTAACAATTTTGAACCGCTGGTTGCCATGATAATATCATAGCATTGTCAATGTACACCTTTTCAAATTGCAATGAACTTCATTCAAAAGAGATATTCACTCGGAAATTTCTAGTTAGAATTAAACATACCCAAATACATAAAATATAAACCACAGACAACAACTCCCAAAGCATAGCGTGTATGTGTGTCTAAGTGTGTTTGTACGTGGCCCGTGAACGCTTGAGCGAATCAAACAAACACAAAGTAAACTTCAGTACTGTTCAGGCCCTAATAACTGGTGATGAGTGTTGGTGTGTTTAGATCAAGTGTAAAGTGACTGCGTGGAGCGAGAACACTAAGACAGGAGACTCTCACACGAATAACTGCTGCTTCTGCTCTCATCTTGAAGCAGCAGTGCCAACAATTTTACAGCGTCCGTTTTGTCTGTTCGAAATACTTTCCCTCATTCAGCTCCTCGTCTGTCTCATCTCTACTTCACGTGTGTCAGTGTGTGAGTGAATGGGGGCAGGGCCAGCCCGGGGCCTGTGTGTACCAGACAGGTGCAACAAAGGAAAACTATGATTCGCACTTCACAAATATTTGGTCACATGTGTGACCAAAATGGAATCACTCTGGAGCCTTGCCATATCACTGTTCATCTGGAGGATCATTAGGATCTGTTTGCACCTGTTTCTCCACTGTAGCAGGGAAGCCTTTCAAAGTTGATTCAATAGGTCACTGATTTGTGGCAGTGCTCATTGCTCTAAGTTCATTTATGAGACCACTTTTTAATATTTCGTAATTTATTTTCAAAAACCTACAGATTGATCATCTTTCTCAACAGATTTTGTCATTGCTATAGTTTATATCAGTTTGTTATAAGGTCTAGTGTAATTCCAGGCCCAGTTTGGTAGTTTCCATTATATGGTCATATTCTCGTTTAGGTATTTGTGCTTATAAATCTGTCTTTCTCACATAATACATGTAACCCATCATCTAACTCAAGAAAAGGAACAGATTAATAAGGAAATGAACAATGGATCTGTTTCATGATTCAAGTGTCCAAGATGGTCGTGCATGCACCAATCAGGACACTGAAACTGAATCAGCTAAATAGTATATTTTTATTAGCACATCTGTCAAATTCCGTATGAATATATATATATATATATATATATATATATATATATAATATATATATATATATATATATATATATATATATATATATATATATATATATATACACACACGCACGCACACATTTGAGATGAATGGAAATTTATAAGCACAAATTTGGTCAATGTAATTTTCCAGTAAATCTGTGAACAACCACTCTGCAAACACCATTGTCTCTTCAATTAAATGAATGTGACACAAAACATAATTTAGAAACTGTGAAACGACATTAATTGAAATATATATATTTTTTTATAGACATAGATTATTCTTGTTTTGGCTTATTTTCTTTGGTTTTGTTGGCGAGGAATCTCAAATCCATCCTACAGTAGCTGGCCTTGCCTTTTGTTTTCATTGACGTCAGACGTGTGACCTTTTGTAGAGGGATCATTATTTTCCATCTCATCCTTGCGAGCAGTGACGAATGCTAAGCTGTTTTTATCCCCCTCACCATTCAAAGGGGCCCTGCACACCTTGCCACCCGCAGCCATTGTACAGAACAGAGGTTAATGCAGGTTGCACACAACATAAGTGGCTTTTATATTACAAGGCGGATGGATTCGTCACCGGTTACTGGCTACTTCTGAGTGTTTCCCTGAAAAACGCAGCACATGTTGACTCTGTGATGTGAGCGACTCTCCTTCGCACTAATGTGTTGAGCCATTTTTGCACTTAAAGCAGAGCTGGTGCCACATGGCACCGACTATAAAGGTTACCCAAACATGTAAACAACTGAGGCACAAACATCAAGTCAACGGTACATTTCACAGTTAATCATTGTGTTGTACGCAACATTTATTGGTTGTACTATTTGTCATGAGTTGATTTAGTGCAAGTTTGTATTTTGCCTCACTTTCACATGAAGCACGTGTGTGATGCTGGTTCATTCTGAGTAGCACGGCACTACATTTTGATCACTTAATTGTTCATTCCTCGGAGGGTTTGCGGTGCTGTGGTCGCTGATTGAACTTTGTGAGCACAGAGCATGACACAGTTTTCACTGCTGAGACCAACAAAAAATCCAAACTGCACAAAACCAGATTAGCAAATACACAAAGATAAGAGCTAAGATAACAGACTGTCATAACAATTATCAGTTATAGGGTGGAGAATGAAAAATAGTTCTTTGTGTTTGTGTGTTTTGCCTTCATAAGGGTTGTTTGTACATCACAGGCTTGGTTGGCTACAGCATAAGAGGTGTCATCTGCCTGGCACTTAATTTATTTTAGGACTGCATGGCATTTTAAGTGAGAGTATTATTTGCAATCTCATTGTGTAAGTGTGCAGCATGGACCTTCTTCTGTTATCAAAAAACCCTGCTTGTCCTCACTTTAAACTTTGAAACTGAAGTTTTCTGTTGATTCAAAGGTAAGTAGCCACTAGTTTCCTTCCTCCTTTTTGAAGAGTTCAAACCTTCTGACCAATTTCAGGAGGTTTTGAACGCGTTAAACGGTAGATGTGGAAAATTTGACATTACAGTTGCAACGAAGCGAACGGGTCAAAAACATATTCTCGATTTAAATGTAAAGATAAAAAAATGTTTTGCTCTTTATTCAAAAAAGTTAGCAAATACAACAGCTGAATGAAAAAAAAAGGTTATTAGCTTTCGTACCTTTCAGGTGAGAGTGTGTTTTCTGTCGATACAAAGACAGATACATTTATTGTCCCGCACACATGCACACACACACGACATGCAATGGGGGACACTTGTTTTCTGCAATGACCTATCTGGTGTACACAGGAGGACACACAGAGCAGTGGGCAGCCATGCATGGCGCCCCGGGGAGAAGTTGTTATGGGAGTAAGGTGCCTTGCCCAGGGGCACTTAGAAAGTGGAGTGGGGTAGGCACTTTGACAGTGTGGAAGAGATCCAGGTGTTGTCAAGACGGGGTCTTCATTAGTTTCCTTCCTGTTAGTGTTCCAGCTTCTTAATCTCTCTTTGACTCCTCTCCTCTGTTCTCTCTCCAGGCAAGGACAGAGTCTTCAACACTCCCCTCTGTGAGCAGGGTATTGTGGGATTTGGTATTGGTGCAGCCGTCGCTGGTGCCACGGCCATCGCTGAGATCCAGTTTGCTGACTACATCTATCCTGCTTTTGACCAGGTAAAAGTTTGCTCCCTTGGTTGGTCAACCCTCTTCACACCAGACATGTTGGCTTGTTGTAACAGGTGCAGGTACAATTTATGGCATTGAAAACGACTTCATTCCATTTAGATGAGTACATTTTTTTATTATTGTAATTAGTTACACCAGTGCTTTCCCTGAAAAGACAATTTCAAATGTGTTCAGTGAAACAAGGTTAATGACACACTGTCACAGTCTACTACAGCGTCGGAAGGAGACCAGAACTTCATGTTTAATTTTCAATCGCCTCCAGGAGGAATTTGTCTTTTAGCATGGATCACTGTACTTTCCTGGTATTTAATAAACACAGAGTTGGAATATGGGGGAGCAAGTTGATGAAATAACACTCCTCCATCTAAGTGTCCTAACGCAGGAAAAACAAGGATGCACAGATATTGTACAGACATGCAGGAAGAGGGTTTCTTAAAAATAGTAAAATCTAATAATCTAGATTTTAGGTCTTGAAATGTTGATTTTTCGATCTCTTAAACATTGATTGAATAATGAACCTGATACTGTTGTAAGTAGCATTGAGCCCAGTCTCACTTTTAAGTTTGTTTTTGGGGAAAGATTTGTGTTGATACTGCTTTAACAAATTGCAGCCAAAAAAGAACCACTAAACTGTTCTACACGCACATGCACACAGTTACAATGTTTACAAACAGTTCTGTGGTTTCATTTTCATGTTGAATGGAACTAATAATTGCAGCATTGCAAATAATCCTTTAACTAAAATGTAGCTTTTGTTGTTTGTTACCGGTATGGAAGTAAAATTGGTCTTCAGCTGCATTAATAATGGTCTTAAAGACTTCAAATTAACATGTTGAATCTTCAGAAATCCTGCAGAATCAGCACACGTTTTTATTTTCCAGTTATATCAGTTTTTCCTGTTCTCTCTTGTAGCTCAAAGAGGAGCACCTAAACACAGCATGCCATATGATCATCATATTTCCACCTTTTTTTCCCTTTAGCAAAGAAGGCCCCTGATTAAACCGCAGACTCCATGGCAACATGATACTTTCTCTTTGCATCACCCAATACATAATGAGAACTGTATTGGAAAATGCCTAAATAGTAAAAGGATGGAAAAAACAAAAGGGCGAAAAACACCCATGTTTTTGTCAGTTCTGAGACAAACGATATCCCATCGACATGCATTGTGACCTAAAGTAACATAACAGTTTTAAAAACAGCATATTTAGACAGCTGAAGACAAAAACAGCCTCTAAAAGCTTGTAAACAAAGCTGCCTTCTAAAAAATGCTACAGCAGATGTCTCTAACACACAGTGTTATTATGCTTAATACATTATGCTATGATCTGATACTAAGTTGTTGTGCCTTTCCCTAATGCAGAGCAAAGATTTATAATACAAATCTGCAAAGTTAAGTTTCGAATTCAGGCTATACTAAATACAATAAGAAACAAAATATCCACAAACCTTGTGCCCGTATCAGCCAGGTGCTGTACAAACATTTTATTGATCCTCTTTTGTTAACCGGAACTACCTTTTCAAAATAAAAGTAGACTATTTCTCCTACCGTCAACAACATTTCAAAATATATGCATACAATACAAACTGTGCATCTATTCGGACAAAATAAACAAAGAATTCAGAATATATCTATAAAATACATAATATGGAAAAACATGTTATTTAGGTCCTTTACAGTGTGGGCCAGCCCCCTAGTTGTTACTAGTGGGCTCAGCTGGCTGAAGTAACTGGAGAATTTCCATAGCAACTGACTGAAAGAAGGACGATTAATGTGGTATCAACAGGCTAGGAACGACAGTGGGTAGCACTGCTTAACCATACATACTTGTTGACACTTGTGTCATTCTCAATATGAACGTGAGCCCCTGCTACATCAAGGTAACACAAAATAGAATGTTTGTGATAATGCAGCTGGTTTCTAACAGACTGCTGCTGTGATGCTTTGGATACAGTGCTTTTGATCTGGTGTCAGGCCTTGAGGGGGCTCCCGTCTCTCTTTCTGTGCTCTCAATTAAATTAACCTGAATCACTTTGGTCTCTTTCCAGATAGTCAATGAAGCAGCCAAGTACCGCTACCGTTCTGGCAACCTGTTCGACTGCGGCAGCCTCACCATTCGGGCTCCGTGGGGTTGTGTGGGCCACGGATCACTTTACCACTCTCAAAGCCCAGAGGCCTTCTTCGCCCACTGCCCCGGCGTCAAGGTCAGACATGTAGTTCAATTCAGATTCTCACTTGTATTTCTTTCCTTTGTCTTTCTTGTTTGAGCACTTTTGCAGTGTCACGTCTAACCCCAATACATATTCAAAAGTACGCTGGCAGAACATTACAGTTTATAAAATGGACCAATAACATATGTGCAGGCCATATTTATTATTAGCTATCGTACTGCACGGCCAGTTTGGAATCTGCTTTAGCTTGGCCTGTGGAAATGCTTTGGAGCCGTCTTCAGAATTATCCCTCTTCATTAGTGAGTCCTCCTTAAACGGGCAGTAAAAGGAACACAGACTTAAGAGTGGAAAATAAATTCTCACATGAGAGAGAACTGCGTTGATGCCACAACTGCAGCTATGCAGTCTGACTGTCTGCATGGACTGTAACAACATTATGGACCATATCATGAGCAAAGCTCACAGTAGCGCAAACATGCGTTAGCGAGCGAGCACATGGCAAATAGCAATGCACACACCTAGTTAAAGGTCTCTTATCTAATTACGAGAAGTTTATTTTTGAAATTGTGGCAGGCCACCATAATGAAACTGTATACTGTAGGGGGGATTTACGTGATGTATTAAAAGGGTAACACTACATCAATATGGTTTAGAATATATAAGGTGCAGATTAAATATCTATATTATGACTGCAGTACAGTACATTATAATGCTGTTACTCCTAATTATAGAAATAATAATAGTTATGATGACAAAACAAGAAAATAATAATAATGTGATGGTTTGTACAATACTGTACAGTGTAACACAATCCAAAATATATTATGATGTATTTATTGTGTGTATGTTCATCTTTTATTACCTCCTATTATCCCAAATATAATGCAGGTAAACAAAACTTTGGCTTCAAAGTTTTACAAGTCTGCTTGTTGAGAAATGGACATTGAAATTCATTATAGTCAGCATCACTGGAGAAGATACGAGGAAAAAAACAGGCTGGTTAAATGAAAACTAGTATCTAATCCCACAAGGAAAAATTATTCCCAAATATCATTTCCTCCACAACCACATGTCTTTGTTAGCTGGCAGCAGTAATTTGGCTCCCCACTACTCATCCTGTTTTTATACAGAATAAAAAAAAGGGGTCTTATAACTCTTTTCTGAGGCATGTAGTGATACAGTATTCACTACAACTTCTTGTTAATATTCTCAACTCCACCGTCCCTTCCAAACTCCCTCTCCTGCCATTGAGAAATGGGCCTAATTCTATTCTTCTCCGCACAATGTAAAACTCTATTTTCAAGTGAGAGAGTGGATATCAAACGAAAAACTTGTGTCCACTATGAAACATTAGATTTTTATTTTATGATTGCAGTGTCTTTTGACAAAATCAACATAAATCCAGGTTAATGAAAACAGCTGGGCTGTGTTGTTGGCTATACCATCATCTAAAATGAGTGAACAAGAACTTCACTTTGAGTCTGTAGATCTTGAAATGTCAGCCTGATGTTTGACTCTGCCGAGTGTAAACCGAGGTTTTATTGAACAATGATGTAAGCCAGTCGACTCAGGGGCTGACATTTTTTTCAAAAGGTCAAGCGAGGACACATTTTTAACTAGCGCACAATTCACTGGAACTACTTTCACTGCCTAAAGTGTTAAACAACACCAATCCTTCTGTATAGTATTCATAGTTTCCATGTGTTCTCATGAATCTTGCCTATATTATCTGTGATAACCTTTTCCTGAGGATGGGTATGAGAAAAACCTAGGCCCACTCACAAAGTTGTAAATTAGACTTGCTCTGCAGCTTCTCTTTCTCAAACTCTGGACGCCACAAATAGTTCACACTACTTTCTAATCTGGACCAAGCATGGTTGGTGCACTTGAACTAGAGTTGCCGGTACCCCATGACATAACAAATTGGTGGGCATACAGAAGTCTACAGCTTTTAACAAAGTTGGCAAATCTTCTGTTTTTGGTCTTTCACCACAGATTAATAGTCAACTATTTTTCAGATGCCTCAGTACAGTCATCATCCGATCATGGCTTTTCTCAGTTCTATCCTCCTCCAGCTTTACTGAAGGTGAATTTTCAAAGTTCTCTCTACTGGATGATCAGTCAAGCACATTTTTTTCCTTATAAAGTGACATCAGACATCAATCAATCAAATTTTATTTGTATAGCCCATATTCACAAATCACAATTTGTCGCATAGGGCTTTAACATGGTGTGACATCCTCTGTCCTTAACCCTCAGCAAGAGTAAGGAAAAACTACTAAAAAGCCTTTTTACAGGGTAAAAATACGTAGAAACCTCAGAGAGAGCCACATGTGAGGGATCCCTCTCCCAGGACGGACAGAAGTGCAATAGATGTCACGTGTAGGAAAACATCATCAAGATTAAAAGTTTTAGCAACCTTCTGAAGGATAACTTCAATACTATATATCAAGCAGTCCTGCTGCACTCATAGTCCATAGTCAGCAGCCAGCAAGATCATGATCCGCCATCCAGATCAGATGCCACTTTAGTCCACAGTCATTGTTCACTGCCACTTATAAGGATCCATCATGAGCCGCCGCCACGGTCCTGGTCCACCGCCCGTATCTGATGCCAACACGACACAGGATCCGCCATTACCATTACTACGATCAGCCCACACGATATAGAATCCGCTATACTTGATCCACCATTGCGACCTCTGACACGCGATCAACAAATCGTAATCCATGGCGCGGCAGCAGGTTTTTATGTCCTTGAGACATGCTCGAAGTTTAGTTAATTGATTATTTTGTTCAGGTTTTATTGTCAAGTATAACTGGGTGTCATCCGCATAGCAGTGGAAATTTACAGAGTGTGTCCTGATAATGTTTCTTAGTGGAAGCATATATAATGAGAATAAAATTGGGCCGAGCACAGAGCCCTGTGGAACACCATGGTTAACTTTGGTGAGTACAGATGACTCATCATTAATTTGCACGAATTGGGAGCGATCAGAAAAATAAGATTTAAACCAGTTTAGGGCGGTTCCTTTAATGTTAATTAACTGTTCTAGTCTCTGTTATAAAATTTGATGGTCAATTGTGTCGAATGCTGCACTGAGATCTAACAGAACGAGGACAGACACAAATCCCTGATCTGAGGCTATTAGAAGGTCATTAGTGACTTTTGCCAAGGCTGTTTCTGTACTGTGATTGGCTCTAAACCCAGACTGAAAGTCTTCATATATATTTTTTTCCTGGACTCCTGAAACTCACACAGCTGATTGGCAAAAACATTTTCTAAGATTTTAGACATGAAGGGGAGATGAGATATTGGCCTGTAATTGGTTAAAACCTCTGGGTCTAGGGTGGTTTTTTTGATAAGGGGTTTGATTACAACTGTTTAAAAGACTGTGGTACATAACCTGATGATAATGACAGATTGATTGTGTTAAGTAACAAACTATCAATTAGGGGCAGAATTTTGTAGGAATGGGATCTACAAAATCAGAGTTCCAAATAACACTATTTCAAACTCATTAGATACCTAAGTGCTGCAACCTATATAAATTGAGGAGGATTACATTTAAGGTCTCTTGGTAGGTAGCTGGGAGAGCACCTCCACATGTAAGAGAGGATCAGTCAGTGCAGGTGAGAGCTGGTTGGTCCTCAGGTTGAAGCAGGGCAGCTGCCTGAGAGGAAGCACATGAGAGACTTGCACAGAGGACAGACACTCTGGACAGAGACGCGGAGGATCTCAGACAAACGAGAAACACTGAGCTGCAAAGCCAGACCCCAGCAGGACTGCTTGGACTTTATGTTTAGAGTTTGCGAGTTTGTTTTTGGATTTATAAAGAATGTTAAAACCTGAATGGTTTATCTCGGCTGCTGTGGTGAGAGCCCCGGGGCATGGTCAACTGCCACAGTCCTCTAGTGCGCAACATTTATAACCTGCATGGTGAAAATCACTCCAGGAAGTTGAAGCACAGCTGTTTTCTGCTCCAACTCGCCAAAGTTAAAGCACTTAGCTCGAACAACCAGGTTTTGGAGGTCAATTATTTCGCAAAGGAGCATATCACATTTTAACAAGCTCTCAGGATGTGACTAAGAAAATGTGTAAAAACAGATAAATGTCTGTATGGTTTACAGCCACAGTTGATCCACTGTGAGTAACCCCAGCTGAGAGCAATAAACATATTGTCTCTCAGCAAAGGTCAGCCTGATAAATGTTAATCTTAGCGCACACTATCAGCACTTTTTGCTCTGCGGTCCAGTGTTGTCAGCATACCACAGTTTTGAATTTAAAACCATACAATATTTTTGTTCTAATTAATACACATTTAGAAAGATCACAATCGGACTGTTTATTTTCTTGCAGTATGCACATGTTGACCTAATTACTTGTTTCTTGTATTCCTCAGGTTGTTATACCACGTGGTCCAGTGCAGGCCAAGGGGCTGCTCCTCTCCTGCATCACTGACCAGAATCCGTGTATCTTCTTTGAGCCCAAGATCCTGTACAGAGCAGCAGGTATGATTGGGATTGTCCCTGAAGTGTTTTCCATAATCCCAAAGGGAAGGGTAGTATACTCCAACGCAAGTGCCTCCTCATTCATAAAGAAAAGTTCACTTTTGTGCAGATTTAGTTTATATCCTGAAAATTTGACAAATTGGGCGAGTATTGACATAATGGCAGACAAAGACAGGGTTCCCACGGTACCTGGAAACCATGGAAACCATGGAATTTATTTTTTCATTTTCCAGGTTTGGTAAAGTCATGGAAAATGAGCAAAAGCCATTCGTGGCGCCATCTTTCTTTTAAAATGTAGGTTGGTAAACAAAAGCAATAGCAAAACTCGCTGCATAAGTCATAGAATGGAAACATAAGGCAAGTATTAAATCGAGAACGAACCATGTGAGATCAAGACTTTTTAAGAACCCCAGGATGGTGAAACTAAAAAGAAAGCATCCCTGGATTAACATTTCAGCTTTGTACGAAACAACTAGCCTGGATGCCAGACGAACTTAGCCCCGCCCACAACATTTGAGGTCGGGAAGTTCGGTCTGGAGTCGCTCCGTTGGGGAGAAATTATCAACCACTTCATCAAAGTGCGCTTGGGTTGAATTACTTTTCGTTTTTTAACACCGTCTTTAGTTTGTCCCTGACCGGCTGCTTCACGTGAACAAGCTCTGATCTCCTGTGTGTGTCTCTGAGCGGGGCAGGGGGCGGATCCCTGGGGCCTGTGTGTGTGTGTGTGCTGTCCGCGACAGGCACAACACTCTTCAGGAAGCCACTGCAGAGGAGCTGAAGAACCGCCCGTGGCTTCAGAGCCTCGGGTTGCCGACCCCGGGCCACAGCGAAAGAGCGATTTGTTTACTGCTCCGCCGTTAGAGATATGCGGACGTTAAATCATTGGTTCGGCTAAAATATTAGTTTATGCCTCGTGGGATGCACCACACAGTTTGAGAATCACTGCTCTATACAGTGGATCCACCGTTCCCCCCCTTGTGCAGTTGAATTCTGTTGACAACAGCTATGCGTCGCTTAGTATACGTCACATACTACGTTGCTCTGATTGGTTGTAGGTCTATCCAATTGAGCGAAGAGGCATTTTTTTTTCTGCTTCGGTCGAAACACGCCCCATAATCACAACCCAATGGAGCGGTATCAGACTCACATTCTGACTAGAATTGTGAGTATGACAACATCAGGCTACGAAACAACTTTACCAGGGAGGGAAAACGGTGCCATTTCACTTTTCTTCTTTGAATCTGAAAGAAAATATATTCAATACAGTAGAAACATGAGCGAGCTCAAGAGATGCTACACGCTGACCATGACCATGAATTCCGTTGAATGAGGTCGTGAATTCTGCGGCAAGTGCCTCACGTTGTCGGTCCAGTCGTCTTTTTTCCCATATCTGCCGTCTTCGAAGCCATTTGGAGGCAACCGCCTCTAGTGTAGCCGAAAAGATTTAAATAAGGAACATTTGGATGTGGAATTGAGGGATAAAGGGGTGAAATATGAAAAGTATGGAGGAGCATCAAATTGTTGCTTCTACTCCATGCTGATTAAACCGGAAGTCCAGAGCCTTTGTGCAAGTTTTTCAGTAAATATATGCTCAAAATACGAATACAGTCAAACATAGTAAAACAACAAATTATGATTCTCTTTAATAGTAGAACTAGCCCTTATTTTAGCAACAGGATTCAGTTTTTTCCTGGGTGGTTGGAATGCCATACCTCCTCAGAATAGCCCATTCAGTGTCAAGCTCACTCCTGTTAATTTGTTGCTCTCTTGCAGATGTACCACATGTATCCCTGCTTTGTGGAAGAAACCAAATAACTCTCCAACTATTAACAAATATTGTGGTAAAAAGGGTCATTCAGACCCCTGACTGGCCCACTGTCTGCCTTCCTGGTTTCTTTATTCGAAGGAAATGTTCTGCCTTTTAGAAGTGTGAGGCAAGACAAACAAACAATATGCCTGACTGCAAACATTGTGAGCGTGATCAGCAGGATCACAAGTGTGAAGCAGACCGTCTAAATGGGGTGGGAAATGTTGACAGTGCTGTGCTGAGTCTGCTCCCCCTCCCCTTACTGTGTGGAGGGAGCACCAGTGTTCAGGGTCGATTGGTTGGACAGGCTGCTGTGGAAAAAGGCCTCCAACCTTTATATTCCTTGAAGAGATGTACAAGCTCATCATAGTAAAGAAAGACCGAACAGGAAGAGACTGGCAATAGCAGCCTCAAAGCAATTGTTTGTTTCCTGCATTGATAAGAGCCGTTGATTAGAGCCACATGAGATTGTGAAATGTTACAGCTGACTGTTTCAATTATGGAAAAAGGTTAGGGATCACTGTCCAAAGTTTTTCCATTCATCAACCCATAGGGAGAAGAACTCCGAACTAACTTTTTTCTCACCACCTTTCGAGAACTTGGTTTTGCACATCTCGATTAATATTCTTGCGTTTTTCAAGGAGCATCAAAATAAATAGTAAAATATTAAGTTCTTAAGCTATCTTAAAATATCCATGAGAACTTTGATTATATAAGCTTTATGACTACTGCAAAAGACAAACCATCAATTACTATTGTAGCCATGCTAACTATACTAACAAAGTGCGACATGCTTTGCACTCTTCACAATAGCATCTCAGACTTCTTTCTACCGTTTCAGTACTGGGTCTCAGAGGCTTCATTTTTTTCTCTCAGAATAAAACCTATTGCTTTAACCTCCTTGATAACTGAGAACATCTGTGTGTCACTTGTCTGTTGTTCACACTGGCACAGCGTGTGAACTTTCACCTAAGTTTTAATGTTTATCTGTTGAGTTTATGTCACAAACATAAATGGTTGCAACACTGCCTGTATGTGTTTCAAAATAAATTAGTTAACTTGTTTTTTGTTTAAAAAAAAAGGTTTTTATACAAGGAAATGGTCTATTTATGGTCATATTCAAGGCAAAAATAATACAATTGAAGTGGTTTTTTTGGAAGACGTCATGGTGGCAGATCTCGGCTTATGTTTGGAAAGGGATCTGGTTGTTGAAGAGGTTGGTGACCACTGATCTAGAGAGACCACTTGTGTCTAGATCTCACTTCCCTTCTGTTTTTTCAAATAAACTCAAACCAAGGCCCAAAAGCTTTGTTGTTCGTAGAATTTTGACTACGATAGATTTGTGTGTGTGTTGTGGGGAAATGTTCCACAGACATTTTAAGGAGGCATCTTTGGAGGAAATGACAAATAGAGATGTTTACGAGCACAAGTTGACAGGAGATTTAATGTGCTGCTCAGAGCTGTGCAATGAAATTAGATCTTAGATCAAATGTATCAATTTGGTAAGCCACACATAAGTAAATATATTTTTTTTGCTTCATTCAATAGCTGTAGCAGGCCTGAGGCTGTCAGTTGGGTAGGCAGTCCATTTAATGTAGCGTTTAAACAGCATAAAGAATGTGGCCACAGATGGCTCAAACTACAGCAAAATATCATGTGTGCAATGGGCTCTTTTGGGCTTCCTCAATGTTTTTTTGGTGTTTTCAGACCTACCACTTCTAGTTAGTGCTGTCAACTTGTTATTGTCAGGTCTGGACAGCCCATTTCTGGCTCTATATTCCCTCACAGGTCAGCACTCTCAAGCAGGCCTGCTATTGGTCACTTGTTTTTTCTTTCCTCAGTGATTGTGAAACGCAGTGATGTTCTCTGCATATCAGTGGGTACAGTGCACAGGGATACTGCCAATGGCTAATTTGGCATATTTCTAACTCCAACATGAAAAACTTTGTTGAAATGCCTTTAAACTTTTGAAAATTATCTGAAAATATAAAGTGCAGGGATCTCCCAGCAGTATTCTTTTTAAGTTGACTTGAAATTTTTATAAATGAATCAATAAACATAAAAATAGCTGCCTAAAGTTTATTAAAATAAAGCACAGATACCATAATTTCCAGACTATAGAGCGCTGCCATATATAGGCCGCACCTGCTAATTTTTTTAAGAAAAAATAAATTGTACATAAATAAGCCGCACTTTCAATAAGCCGCAGGTGTCCTCGTTGAAACATGAGATATTAATGTTGCAAGATATTACAGGAAAGATTTTTTAAAACTTTTTATTAAATAAATGCCGTTAACATCCACAAATACATACGGTAAATACCGCAAATGCTTTTTTTCAGAACAGTGCTTTTAATATAATTAAAGTTGTCTTCTTCAGTATCGGAACTAAACAGCCTGAAGCTATGTAATTACTTCGTCACACATTTTCTCGGCAAAAATATAGGAACCTACCAGCAAAATTCATTGATCACTATCGCCATCGTCCTCCTGTGCACTAAAACCATTGAAGTCCTCTTCTTCAGTGTCGGAATTAAACAGTCTCAGAATTGCTTAGTTACACTCAGTCTCTCTTTCGTTTGCGCTCTCAGTGTCACTTTCTTCCCGAGGCAAATCCGCCCTTGAGCTTGCGCTGTCCTCATCATCACGCAGCAGTCCAGCCTTTCGGAACCTGTTGGTGATGGTGGATTCTTTGACACTGCTTTCACACTAATGTCAAGGGGCTGCAAATACTTAGTTGTGCCCCCAGGAATCACAGCTGGAATTGAGTTTCATCTTGATGGCTGCTTTCACAGAATCTGTTATATGGGCCCTCATGCTGTCCAAAACAAGCAATGCCTTTTTTCTGTGAAAAAATCCCCCCGGTCGCTTCCCGTAACATATATTGAGCCATTCCTTCATTAGGCTTTCTATCATCCACCCTTTCTTGTTGGCTTTCACGGCGATTCCTTTCGGGAATTTTTCTTTTGGCATTGTCATCCGCTTAAAAATCACCATGGGTGGAAGGTTTAGTCCGGATGTTGTGCAGCTCAGAATACAAGTGAAATGGTCAATTGTTTTCAGCGTGACGGACGATTCACCTTTTTTGTTAACAGTCCTAGTGAGAGGTAGGTCCAACGTCAAAGGTACTTCATCCATATTTATGATGTCGTACGGTCCAATGGAATTGTCGGATATCTTTCTTTGAGTGAATTCGCTGAAGTTTGTAATTTCTTTTTATTGAAGTCGGGGGGAGTTGCTGACACACAGTCGTCCACGCCCTAATTGACAGGCCTTTTCGTTGCATAAATCGGAAACACCAAGATGGTCCACCTCTAAAATCTTCAATATTCTTTTCGTTGGCGATTGTTTTAGCTTTCAGTCGGATCTGCACGGTGGAAACACCTCGGCCGTCTGCTCTCTGTGTGTTCACCCAGTCTCCAAGAACGTTTTCAAGTTCGGGCCATCTGCTTTTCTTGCCTCTGAAAGCTTTTGTCATCTTTTTGCGTCAGTTCTTCATGCTGCCGTCTCCAGCGTCTCAACATCGATTCATCGATAGTGAGCGTACGCGCAGCAGCTCTATTTCCTTCTTCGACAGCCAGACGGATCGCTTTTAACTTATAAGGAGCATCATATGCATTTCTTTGTGTCTTTGCCATGATGAGGCAAAATGAGTGATCCGAAGAATTAAATGTGCGTTAGTTTGCCGAAACAGTTTCATTGGTCCACTGTGACCTGTTCGGTAATTTCATTGGTCTGATATGACTCGTACTCGTACAACGTGTAGCGCCCTACCCACAATTCTCAGGTGCACTACGTCACACACACAACAACTTTCTTAAAGGGGCAGACCATACCTGCAACACTATGAAAATCCATCAATTAGCCGCATCGTTGTAAAAGCCGCAGTCTCAAAGCTTGTGAAAAAAAGTAGCGGCTTATATGCCGGAATTTACGGTAAATAAAACTAGTAAAACTTTTTACTGAAACTTAAGTTTGATCGGTATTCCAAAATCTACAGCACCATGTAGTTGTACAGAAAGCAGAGCTGCTGCCAACCTCAGTTCAGTCACGGAAGCATCGCTGCTCTTCGAAAAATATCGACCCTGATAATCATAATCAGTCGACCGTAGTTTACAAACCCCTAAACCCTCGGATTATGGGCGAGCACAATTATGCCATGAATAAATGCAAGACAAAGAACAGTGATTGTGGGTTTCGGTGAACACTGTCTTTTTTTAGAGGACTCTGCCCACTATAACTTATAATGTTTTGTCTAGACATGTAATATATAAAACCAAACATAAAAGAAGATACTTGATGCAAACTTTCTTGTATTATCATTATTGATGTCTTTCATACCTCACAGCTGTGGTCTAACAATCTGTCAAAGCTATGTTGGCTTCTGCTTGAGTGAGAGAATGAGTTTACATAGACTGGTCCCATTGTGATCTTGCGTGTTACAATATGTGTCAGAGAAAACCATTATGAATATGAAGTGTCATGACTCAGACTGATTTGGTTCAGCAGGGTTCTTTGATTTGCTTCTGTTTTTGTTGTATCTCAGTTGACATTTGTATTTGTTGTTTAGCCCCTGGGGCAGTGATGAGATCAGTTAAGTACATCAGTTATATGCTGCATTTTAGAGAAGTCACTCTACTATTTTCGGCAGCATTCCAAGTGGAAATAATTTAATATATTGGATACATTTTGAAGGGGCTGTGACAAGATATGGGTCGAACAATCAAGTCCATGTTACTTTAAGTTTCCATTCTCATTATCACATTGTGAAACTTTTTTAGTTTCTGGTTATCTCATTGTTAATCCTTTATGTTTTGACAGATGTATGAAAATCCGCTCACCCATCCGGCACAGTGTTTACTCATGGTCGTGTTTCAAGAGTTATTTTGATTTCCTAAAGGCGAAGAGCGAGCCGGCTCTAGTGCCAAGTCCACATAAAGATATCCGCCTGGATTATATGAAGTCATGTTTTTGATTGTAGCGGCCCTCTCTCTTCTCGTGCGGAAAAGAATAAAAGCCAAACGTTTCTATCATCGTGGTCATATGGTTTTGTAGGGACTGAGATTCCCCTTATTAAACCATAACCTAGTTTTCATAATTTAATTCCAACATTCCAAAAAATGCTATTATTCCACCCATGTGGCCTATTTTCTGTCTCGTCTGGAAGCCTCAACCAGGAGCTTCATATGATTCACCCAAACCCTTTATGTTGTTTTACTATAGTAAGCAATCAAGACATGAAGCTGTTTTATTTTCCTCTACGAACTCTTAATTTTTGGAAATGATCATTGTAGTCAAGGTTTCCAGAAAGGTCTCTGCAGAGTATAATTACTTGCTAATGTGATTTTGAATTCATGTGTTGCCATGTAAGAGTCCTTTAAGATCCTTTGCTCTAGCCGTTTTTCAGTGATAGCCATAATAGAGAAATAGATTCAACGACAATTACAAGTGTACTCATGTGATTATATGTTGTCTGTGAAGCATTAATGTTGCAAATAAAATTCCTGAGTTTTTTCATTGTAATGATTTCCATGACCATGCTTCAGTTTTCCAAGACATTTTTAACAATTAATCAAACCACGTACTTATATGCATTTTTTCTTGGACTTCAAAGAGTTCATAAAGAGGCTGACTGCAAGGCCCCCCTTTTTTTGGAGCGCTGCTCTGTATATGTGGCCCCTTTTCTGAGTGGTATCCCATCCCACCAATATGTTTTTGTCAGGATAAGTCAGAGCTCTGAGCTTGTATCTGGCAGAATTGTATCTATTAGCTCATGCACTCGTTTGTGCTGATGAAAGTACACTTGGCCTCTGGTTAGGGATGAGGTTTTGGAAAAAGCGCGAAAAGGATTTAGAAAATGGGCCAGTTAAAATGTTCTAGAGTCTAAATTTATGTTCTTTGACTGGCTATCATTTCACCACTTTGTCATCTAGTCTATTTTTTAGAGGTACGCTCAGTTTGGAGTATCTTCACATGAAAATCACATGGTACATAGCAAAAGCATGATTGAATGTATGTAGAATGGACCCTTGAAGATTTTTCATGTAAGATCACATGCAGTTTGTTTGAACACCTTTACATCAATATTTATGAATGTTAATGTTTTTAAATGTGTGTGTTATTCCTCAGTGGAGCAGGTTCCGGTGGAGTCCTACACAATCCCACTGTCGCAGGCTGAGGTCCTACAGGAAGGAAGTGATGTCACTCTGGTAGCCTGGGGGACACAGGTTGGTGATCCTTACTCATGCATCATTAACACAGTCTCTGTGGGTGATCTGAGCAGTTCCAAGTTATTATCTCCTTTTGGATAATTTTT
The DNA here is from genome assembly GCA_038501795.1 of Pseudopleuronectes americanus. NCBI lineage: Eukaryota > Metazoa > Chordata > Actinopteri > Pleuronectiformes > Pleuronectidae > Pseudopleuronectes > Pseudopleuronectes americanus. The sequence goes on from CM076722.1 coordinate 22,197,254, forward strand.
CATGAACACAGGAAAAAAAGGGGTTCAATCTTGTCTTGAGAAAAGATGTTAAAGACACAGAGGCAATCCCTGGATTAACTTTAATTCCATCACAATCTCCCTCTGTCGCAGCAGGGTCTCTCTTTGGCTGTATCAGCTCAGACATCTCTACAATATCTAGGCTGTTCTTGGCTCTCCACACGTTAACACTACATGTCTGCTGCATACGTTCCAAAATTGCCTTTCTTTTCATCCAAGAGATGTTTTTTTTTCGCAGCTCCATATGAATGTGCCTGTTACTCACCAGGAGTCATCCCCACCTTCGATTGTGCCCAGGCACTTAAACAGGCTTATCTGGCTGTAATGTACCTGGTGAATGGGAGGGATCTTGGACGGCGTTAAGGGCAAAACGTCTCCATCAAAGCCAGTATTATTGTTGAAGGGGCACTCTTCTTTCCCACCTCATCCCCCCCCTCGTGTGTCAGGCCTTTGCAGATGACAGAAAAGAAAACAACTTGCTCAGAGTAAAAGGAGCCAAGCCCAATAGTTTGCCCATTCTTCTCTGACCTCATCAAAAAGTGGTATATTTTTTTGTCCTTCACACCATTCTGAGTAAACTGCAGAAGATTGTTGTATAGGAGATTAACAGTTGAGTTAAGATAGACAAGATAAGACAACACATTATTTTATTAGTCGTGTGATTTGTCATGCGAGCCAAAAAACATGCCCTGAGAGGAGAACTAGTTGTACAGTCTGACAGCAGTAGGAAGGAACGACCTGCAACACTTCTCCTTCAGAAACTTTACGTGGATCAGTCTCTCACTGTAGGAACCGCACACTGCTGTGATGGTGTCCTGCAGGGACCTCAGTCCAGTTTATTGTTCAGATGTCAACATCTCAATATCCATTCCCTGGATCTTCACCAGTATTGGGGAGGATGGTCTACCCTTGCAGAAATCCAGCACCAGCAGACACCAGTCCACAAAGTTTCGCATCAGTTCTCTAAACTCCCTGTTCTCCTCATCTGTGATGAGGCAGACGATTTCAGAGTCCTCATAAAACTTTTGCAGGGGACAGGAGAGACGTGTTCAGTGTAGAGGGGTAAGCCAGAGCCATTCCTTAAGGGGTCCCCTTATTGTGAACAGCCATGTCAGAAATGCTCAAACTGGCCTGTCCTGTACTAACAATCATGCCATTATCAAAATGACTGAGATCACATTTTCCCATATATAGCTTTTTGATGTATATATTAACTGAAACTCCTGACCTGTATCTGCAGGGTTTTATCAATTGCACTGATCCATCTAGGTGGCTTATTTTGATATGTGCAGATGTTTGTAATAAAGTGCTCAGTGAGGGTATGGTTTATGTAATAACTTGTAGTGCTGTGCATCAACTTTTAAATTTTTTGGGGTTGTGGGCAGATTTTATGCCTTTACCTAGATCCAGCTGCTCAAGGCTTATTTGCCCAAGTGGTATGTGACGTATTCATTTAGCCATTAAGTTGAATTTCGCAGTATTGAAATAGCAAAACTAAAGCAATTGTTTAAATGTTATTCAAATGCAGTACTCAATGTGACGCAATGCCAGTATTGGGCATTTAGAGTAATTTTTCCTTTTCTTTTCCCACTTAGATCCATGTGATGCGCGAGGTGGCCACCTTGGCCCAAGAGAAACTGGGAGTATCATGTGAGCTCATCGATCTACAGACCATCCTTCCCTGGGATGTAGAAACTATTTGCAAGGTAAAACAGTCAACGGTTAAACTGACATAAAGCAGGGTCTCATTCTCTGCTAAGAAACTGATACATTTATTTTATTGTGACCCATATTGTTATCTATTTAATATTTAATGGTGCAATATGTAAGTTTTACTGTTATCTAGCCTCACTGCTAGAACCAACTGAATACCCTTTGCCTCACCTTCCTCTTCCAAGCACATAGGAGAACTAACGATGCCTTAGGGTAAAATAAAAACACGAACACCCCTCCAAAAAGTTGGTGTTTGTTTATCCATTCTGGGCTATTGTAGAAACATGGTGGACAACATGCATACTGTAGGGAAGCTAACAAATACACAATCATTCTTATATAGATCCAGATGACTCAATACTGATGAACCAGATTATTATGGATATTATATTCAATTTCGGCAAAAAGATCCCTTAAAAACCTGCATACTAGACCTTCATCTAATATTCACTCTTGAAGAATATACAATGTTTTTCACGCCAGTCTCAATCTTTTGGGGATAGGCAGAATATCTGCATTCTAATCTCCAGAAAGACACATCTCTGTCTTGAACACTGTTGCCAATGAAGAGCTGTTCAATGGAATCATCTTCCTACTGTAGATGTGTGTATGTGGTACGATATCAGGCAATATTCCTCGGGTCAGTGTGGTTCTCTTTGGGGCCTGATAAACAGGATTCCTTCCACAGCTAGTAACCCTTGAAAATGTGTGTGTGTGTGTTGCCCAAGTCTTATGCAGGCAATGGCCGTCACCCAAAAAAATATTTCATTTGGTAGGGCTTTCAGAAGAGAGGGGCTTTCCAGTGGATATCCCATCTTTATTCAGCTTGCAATGATGGAAGGAGGAGAGTGTTAGCCAGTTTCGGGAATCATGGCAGAGAGAGATTCCCTCCTGGTCACCAAACGTGTTTGTGTATAGAAGACTAAACCAGCAAGAGAGTCAGATGTTCTGAAGGGCTTTTTAAATAAAAACCAAAGATGGCAAGGAGCTTCTCAGCAAATAGTGAACCAAGTGTACACATCCTCTCCACTTATGCAACACTGGTTCTTAAAGGGTTCTTGAAGATGTCACATGCTTCCTTCTAAGCAGATACATTTTTATTTTTGCATTCATGCTCCTCTGGTTAACATTTGCCTTTTTCAGTGAACACCCCACTGCGCCTGCCGCCAAGCAAACTTAATGACCAACAGTTAAAACACAGGATGAAACTGCGGTAGGAGGGTAGTCATTTAAGAGGGAGTCTTTTGGAACTGATTGAAGAGACTGTAGTATTGTTCTGGCACTAAACACGTGCCACCTGAAATGAGCAGCAGTAAGTTACAGTTACAGATTGTTGGTTTAAGTTGGGGACTTCTGAAGTGAAAGTCGTCTTCCTTTTTTTGAAGGAGTGCTCCATTACCAACTGCCATGAAATTGAATAGTGTGTTTATGTGCCGTGCTAAGTGGGTCTAATGCCAGGCCTGCCAACTCGCACTCGTCAACAACAGCTCTCCTTGTCATTTCCTCAAACCAGATGCCCCCTTAAATGTCTGTGAAACCGATAAACCAATTTCGCAACAAAGCACACACACACGCACATACACACACACACACGATATTTGGCACTGTTGCATTACACTGGTAACCCAAAAGTGTTTTTTTTTCTCCCCTGTATGTCTCCATTGAAAACATAATTTTCCTGTTGTGTTCTGCTGGCTGAGCACAGAATGTCTCTTTAATTAAGTGATTATCAAATCTCAGTGAAGGTACAAAATGAATGACTGCTACAGTGCTAGTTTACTAATATAAGACTCGTCAACAAATAAAAGGTGTAGTAGGCATGATGCAGAAAACATCAATACAATATCTTGTCGTTTTTCCTTTATGCTGATTGCACAATGCTAATATGACCTTCAGTGTCCAAAGTAGAGTTGGCCTGAGCTTAACCTTGTTTTGCTGCCACCTCTACATAATTAATGTTACAAATGCTTTTAGAGTTATTTTAGAAGGTTTCCTTAGTGTTTTATTTGTGCCAATTTACAATATGATAGAAGCTGAAACAATTGGTTGATCAATAGACTAGTTGCTCAACAATCAGATGTATATTTACAGTATATATATATCAGCATTTTTTCATCATCATACCATTGGATTTCCCTTCTCCGCACCTTCCAGAACTCCCACAATCTTCAAATTGAACCGTCTTGATTGGTCATCCAAGTGATTCAGAATGCTGTTTGTTGCCTGTAGCTACTGGTAGGCCCTCTCTAAAGCATTCATGAGCATTTCTAGGGGCCAACCTGGGAGTAATGGAGTGCAGGGTATCTTCGATTAACTTCCTCATCTCCATACCTGGATTTTCTATAGCACATAATATAGCAGATAGGGAAGGCACAGCTACGTTGAGATTCACTGCTGTGGTTGTGCAGCCATGTGCTTATTGTCAGCTACAGCATTGTTTGAAAGGTTATGCAGCTCTTTTTTGTTCTAATTGCCTTTTCCAAACCTTGTCCTCGGCCAAGTCAAAACCAGACAGGAGACCCAAAATGTCAGAAACACAAATACTAATAAACTCCAAATTTAGCCTGATATTTATGTTAAGTCATCTGTATGTCCCTTTTTCAGTAGTGGTAGCAGTAGTAGTAGTAGCTGTTGTTAAACTCAGTTTAAGCTGCTATAGTTCTACATCACAGTAACATAGAAACCCCACTGCCAAATAGAGTTTTGGCAGTGTGACTGCAGAGCGTTGCAGATGCACCAGCAAGTATAAATACTCATAACAGCATAAACCACCATTTTTTAATTTTGCAGAAATTATGAAAATCCTTATTACATCAACATGAGAAAGCACCTTGAAGCACCTTTACTGTAGAATTATCTGCAGTAAAGTAGAGAATAGATAGCCTGACGTTGTCATACTCACAATTCTAGTCAGAATGTGAGTCTGATACCGCTCCATTGGGCTGTGATTATGGGGCGTGTTTCAACCGAACCAGAAAATAAAATGCCTCTTGTCTCAATTGGATAGACCTACAACCAATCAGAGCAACGTAGATTGTGACGTATGTTAAGCGACTCATTGTGAGTTATTTACTAACGCCGGGTTCACACCTGACGCTGAAGCGCAGCGCCAAGCCTTAAATAACAGCTGGCTCCCATCCACTCCCATGTTAAACCTTTGTGCGGGTCACACCGGAGGCTGAAGCGCCGCTCTGCCCCAAAGCTGCCTCGCTCCGTGCATCGTTTCGGCGTTGAGTCTATTTTTTCCGCTTGACGCGAGCGTATCGCGACAGGAAACACACTGAAATTAATTTAAATACTTTGAAGTCCCCTTCTGTTTTCCTGGAGTTTTAATTTGACCAATGACATTATTAAATGTCTCCCTCTGCCCATCTACTACAGCCACACAAGCAGTGATAAAGATAAAAAGAGAGAGGGGGGGGCTACGTATTCTCCACATAGGCTTGAGTGGAGAATACGTAATTTACCCTCCACACCCGACATTTAACGGAGCAAACAGCGGAGAAGTTCATGAACATGGATGACATTAAATTAATAATTGAAGTGGAGAAGTGCAGTGAGTTGTATGATCCTCGGAACATGTTGTATAAAGACAAAACCAAGAAAGACAAATGTTGGGACGCTGTTGCTTAATGTTGGAGCAACAAGTAAGTATATGCTTGAATACTACTGGATCAACGGGTGATATTATTAGCGCTGCCGCTGTTCAGAGTCGCTTCAGCGTCCGGTGTTAACAGCCAAGCACCGGCGCGATAGGGATTAGCGCGGCGCTCTGGCATCGCCTCCGCGTTCCCTGTTCCTCTTTCAAAATGAATGCGCTGTCGATGTCTCCTAAAACAGACTCAAATACACATCTCCGCTCTCCGGCGGCAGGCATTCAATCCAAGCGTTGATTACGTTACCGTTGATCACCTGTCCTATGTCCTATAAAGCCCGCCCTGACAATCTGATTGGATCGGACTTTTGGATCCTGGCATAATTTCTCCCCAACGGAGCGACTCCAGACCGAACTGCCCAACCTCAAATGTTGTGGGCGGGGCTAAGTTCGTCTGGCATCCAGGCTAGAGAATAGACACATCTGCATAGAATGGGAATCACTGCCCTGGTTGTCCTCAATAACCCAGCGCAGTGGTGGCCTAAGTACTGGGTGCTGCACAGCTGCTCTGTGCTGGCATTACTTCTAGATGGTTCTGTGGCTGCAGCTCTACTGGTGCTCAAACATTAGGGTTTTTCTTCACACTGGAACCCACCCATGCAGAAGTACTTTAAATTATATATGAAGCACCATTTCAGGGATGCAATTAAAACTTATTTTTGTTACTGATTAAGCTATCATTTAGTTTTTATGAATCGATCAAATATCTAGCTAGATTTAGACCGAGTTTTTCAAATGTTTTTTACATTACCAGCAGTTTGAATCAGGATTTTTACATTATAATGGTATTTCGTACAGAAAAGTACAAAATCCTCACAGAGGCAGTAAAAAGCCAAAGTTACAAATCCAGAGATTTATGTGAATCAACTTTTAAAAGATTTTAGAAATCATGTACTATATTTGATCCCACAAAATAAATATATTGCATTGCCCTGACTATGATACAAGGTCTTTTTTTCACCTTTGCTGCTCCTCAAGTGGTACAAATATTACCTTGGAGCAGGTTTTTCTGAACACTATTTAGATACAAAAGGCAAAAAACTGATGAGAGCACAGTATAATCCTAAGGTATTGGCAGTAACTTTGTTTATATTTTCATCACTTCTTATGATTTTGTGTTGTTTTTTTGTATTAGATAAATGTTTTATAGTTGGTTGAGCCCTTGTCAGGGGGTTACCCTCTGATAAACCGATATTTGGGTCCAGTGTTAATCTTATCTGTGGAGAGGGAGTTGGCAAAGACATTGTGTCAACTCCTTAATTCAAAAGATTGTACAGCTAGTGTCTAGGTTTTCAAGTATGCACACGTCCCCCTAAAGCCTCTTGTAGCCCTTATTAACTGGCCATAAGATACAGTGAGTGTGCAGACAGTGAGCTTAGATGCAGACACATATCCGGCCGCTGGCAGCCAATTAAAGGGTTTCATGTCCCATGAGTCACATTTACCTTGCATATCTTTCAGTCAAGGATGTGTGTAGGATACATATGCATGTTTTATGTGTTAAGCTAAGATTGAAGTGTCTTTTATCATAAGATATCATTATGGCAGTGCTCTGGAGGACCATGCCATCTTACTGTTTCCTGCAGGATCCGTTCTGTCAGCCACCAGCTATACCTGGATCTAAACCGGCTTTTGACAAAAGGAATCATTTGTAGAAAATTTGATTTTTTCAAACTGTCTCAAGCTTACCAGTAAAATATGCAACTTTTATTACCTTTAAAGTAGCATCCTCCAAATTCCAAATTCTGAAGTGTAAACTGACTTTAAATAGAGAGAATGTTACCACTTAAACTCCCACTTCTTACCATAAATGCCAGAGTTCTTGCAACCTTCCGAATAGGTACAATCTCCTATGAGTGCATAACTGACTGATAGTCACAGTTAAAATGTTCACAATTAGACCCAGCAAGTTTAAGAGGAAGGCCTAACTATAGATCAATTAAAAGTAATTACAAATCGGAGTTTATCCATAATATTCAATGAAAAAACGTTTAAAACATAAGAAACCCAAATGGCGTTTGGTGTATATGTTATAGCAGTAGGTCTCCTGGTTTAGGAAGGCATGGATCATGATGAATATTTGGGTGGGACGAGGTTAGAGTTTTTTGTGTACAAATAAACCACTTAATCTCTCAGTCACAGTGCCCGTCAGAATGAATCATCACGTGTGGCTGCAGAGGGCGCTGTTCCAATACATTATGTACAGTGTTGCTTTAATGGATGACTAAAATGGCAGGCTTTGGAAATGCTCTGTAAGGTTTGGTCAGAGTATTTGGAGATTTAGAATGTACATCATCCGTCACTGAGTAGGCTGCTTTATGCCACCAAACCTGTTTAATGGCTTTTATTGCCTATTTTAGCTAAACTTTCTCAAACAGCCCTTTAGCTATCATGTATCTCTGCTTTTGCACACTTCCACATTTGTTTGACTTGGCTTTGGAATGTCCAGTCAGAAGTATAACAAATCTCTGCTCCCATTATTGTATTAGTCCTTTGCTGGTGATTCAGCCTTATTCTCAGGTTTTCCATGCTCAAGATCTGGCCAGTGAATAACCGGTATGGTTTGCCAGAGCTGGTTCACAGTCATTTGTTTTTTTTAACCATGATTGGAGACGATACTTCCCACAGTGACACACACAGGTATTTTAGGCAAGAGCTTGTTTACCCTGTACCCTCATTGGACTCCATAATGGGCCTGTTTTACCCCTTTTTGCCTTTAACTGAGCTATGCGTTCATAACTGCCTTTCAAAGCTGGCCTGTATTGCAAATTTTTGCTCATCACGAATAAAAGGCTACAAGAAAGAAATTCCGGGATTTCAATTTTACCAAAATATGCAAATTGCCAATTTTTTTCCCTCTACATTGTTCCTGCAATTAATGTTTCACAGCACTCAAAGAGAGCAATGAATACGATGATGATAAAGGCAATAACAAGTTATTTTACAAAAAGGTTCATCCACAAGATGCATTGGGCTGAAAGGCTGGTACTGTGAGGAGTGCTAATATATTTTGGGTGGAAAAAAAACTGTTGCATAGCCTCTGTTGTGTTGGTATCCTAATCATTGAGCACAAGGTCTGATCTGACAATTTTTTGTCCGTCAACTTACTTTTTATTTCCTCACATTCTGTTATTGGAATCATCCCAGAGATTTTTCATTCAATATTCAACATCTTTGAGTAGGTCAGGACGTATACCCACTGCAAGTCTGTGCCAGTATGTGAGCTTCCATATGTTGATAATAAAACCTAGATTCAAACTGCGTCCAAATTCATTATTTTGGGTATTAAACATTCACACCTCATGGAAGCAATTTTCCACAGCTGAGAAACTTATTAAAACGTCAATAGAACGTTCTGAATTCCTTCCTCCAGCATAATTCACCCTTCTGCTGTCTCTCAGCCTGGCAGGGCTTTATTTACCCAGCATGCATCCCTTTCTAGCCGCATGGGTATTTTATGAGGTAACATGTAACATTTTACAGAGTATTTTCCATATGCTTGCTTGTACTATCATCCATAAAGTTCCTACTGTCAATGCAGACAGTCAGACCAAATTTTTCAGCTTCATTTGCGTAACTAAATGCAAGTGGCATGCAATGCCGTTTTCTCTCATGAGAAAACTTATTTTTGAAATTGAACTCCATACAAAACCTCTGCAGATTTGCTTCGTGACATGAAGTAAATGTTTAATTTGCACCCTCACTTGCACAGATCAGAATCACTGCTTTGTGTGACTGTGCCCTTAGTCTGTGTACCTGTCCCTCAGAATCCGATGTGTCTGAGAGCAACGTTGGAACGTGTTTCCATCCCCATTACCCTGCTATATATTAAATTAATTCCGTGGGAAACGCTGCTATGTGAGGAACACTGTAGCAACGTGACTTCCAGTGAGGTTCTCTGCACCACACTACAGCAATGAATGTGGTCTGCAAAAACAGTTTTTCCATTTTAAAACAACAATTTTATCATGTGAAGATACTGATTTTGAGTATGATGTATAGCAGGGTGTCCAAACTTTTTATCCCGAGGTCCACATACAGGTTTAAAAAAATTTGAAGGTCTGGGCCACTCACGCCGCCACGCCCCCCTGCCTTGGAGGGGACTGTTGACAGTGCGCCTCAATCGCGTCGCTTAGGGCAGGGGGCGTGGCGGCGTTCTGACAGGTCAGGGGTGAGTTAGGCGTCACCTAGTGTCAAAACTGAGAAGTACAATACAGTGGGCCATAGTCCATTACATTACAATTAATTTGGCTGACGCTTTTATCCAAAGCGATTTACAATCAGTGCATTCAAGGGTAGGGGAGAGCGGGGTAATGTGAGATATCGGGTAATGTGAGACACCCCCTGTATCTAAGAACACATTTGTGGTCATGTGATCATTATGATCACATTAGCCATTCCACCCTTGCCATGAAGGAGAAGTTGGTGCTGGTGCTGTGGTAGGGTTTATTTCACAAAAAAATTATATCAAACATGTTGATGAACTTCCAACATATAAAACCATGTGATTGATACTAGCTGAAGATTAGCTCGAATTGCTAAGAGATGTTTTTTCTAAAATGTTGGCTGTGGGGTAAAGTGAAACATGTAGCACAAGTTAAGTTTAGTCCTAAACATATTTTAGTGTAATATTAAATTACATATGTTTTATTTTTAATGCCATAAACATTGTAGAAAAGCCATCATGCTAAGAAACTACACCAGGAAGACAACCTGGGGCCAAACACCCCTCGCAGAGATGGAGAGTGAAGCCGGTGAGGTCATGCAAGGAAAGAAATCCTTAAGAAAAGCTGGAAGGGATAGAAATATTGAAAAGACAACACTCAAAAGATTCATAAAGAAAAAAGAGAAAGGGGAAGTAAAATCAGTAGCCTGGGGTGCAGTAGCTGAGGCAAAGAGAATATTCACAGATGAGATGGAGGATGAGCTTGCCAAACACTTGAAACAACTAGCTGACCAGTTCTATGGCGCTATAAACTGGCATTTGAAAACGCAGAGAAAAATAATATCCCTGTCCCTGCCAATTGGACAGAGAAACGATGTGCAGGTAAGCTAATTGACCTATTACAACATGTGTTGTTATGGTAGTTTTAAAGTGGAAAAAGTAAGTGGATCACTTTACCCCCTTGATTTCTCTGGTCTTTCTCAGACACAAGACCACTTTTTTAAAAACAATCATATTTTCACTGCCCTTTGATCTGAAGACATTCTGATCATTTCCATTGCTAGGAAACATCCTGAATTTATGGTTTAATTTGACTGATATATCATTTTAGCTCGCCTAGAGGGGAGCAAATGTAAAAAATGTCTCACATAAGCCCGCTCTCCCCTACCCGAGGGTACAAACCCAGAACAACAAGAATCAAGAAAGTACAATTTCTTCCAAAATAGAGCAAAACTACAAAGTGCTATAAGTAAGTGCCATTTAAGGGCTACTAAATTGTTATTTTTTTTTATTTAAATTTTTTTGAGGCGGGCCAATTTAAAATGGATGGCGGGCCGCAGATGGCCCGCGGGCCGTACTTTGGACACCCCTGATGTATAGGAATCATATTTAGTCTGTATTAATGATATAAATATAATCCCCAAGTCCTTATAACCAGAATTGGCGTTAATGAGAATTGCCACCATCCTCTTGGAGTGTGGGTTGCAACCATTGTTCAAACCATGCCAAAATGTTATTGTTCATGGGACATTTTGATATGCTTAACCAGCTTCAGTGTATGAATGTGTCAAACAGTGCCAACTCTGATGCTTTGAGATGGCCTGTAGGTCCCTGGTGTGTCTGGTAACCGTTTTCCCCCCAGTTCATTGTGTTCACTTAAATGTGTGTAAACTTTCTCCCTCAATAGATGTGTCTCTTGGCCTGTGTTCCAGCTGAAGTCTGTGTGACTGCAGCACTGCTTGGATCGCAGCCCTTGTAGTGATGCAACCAATTTGGCTGAACCTGTTCAACTCTCAAAAACACATGCAGGATGAGTCACTTAGGGACTTTATGTGCACCAATATCTCAAGTCTTACGGAATATAAATAATATGTGTAAGTTAAGAAAGCAAAGACAGAATTTGTGTAAGGGGTTGATGGGGGGGCTTCAGCAGGTATATGCAGCTGCATCTGTTTTGGTTTTTGGGAGTAATGCAGGTTGCAGTGTCTACATCTGAGTGCTCTGGAGTCTCTGGAGTCACAGATACGACCTCCTTATCAAGGCTCCGCTCACCCCCTGAATCTCTCTTAATGGTTTCAAGCTGTAATGTGAATGTAATGGGCCTCCTGAGTGAAAGACGGCACGTAGATATAGAGAAGTTGGACTTGCGGTACGCTCAGATATGTCAATTTGTAATTCCCTGAGTAAAAGAGCATGGAAGCAAATGGGGCCACCAGTGTTTTCTGCTTAGTGTCAACTCGAACATGTGGTTCTCATCTAGACATTTGCGGTTATTGTTTTAATACTACCTACCATAATTATATAGGGTGAATAATCTGTCATTTGACTTTGCAATGAAGAGACTTAAGCAGAGCAGCACGATGAAACATTTTCCCAAATTTCCACCAAAACTTAATATGGAACACTATCATTAAAGACATGATACTTTATAAAATATTGGATTTTGTCTGTTTATGCAAAAGTGATCCTGGCCGCCTCAAACGGAAACAGTCTGCTGATAGTGAATAAAAACAAACTCTGAAGCCAGTTAAACATTAACTTTAATATTTATGTCTTCAAAAGGAGTTTGGCTTTGGCTTTCAGTGGGAAAACAAAACCAGTCCCCTCGATGCTCTGATTTCCCCCCACTAGCCCCACTCGTCAGCCTCTTCTAATATCAAATTGATCATTAAAATAATTGGGTCTAGGTCAGTTTTAGCTCATCATTTTTACTCACGGCATGAATTTGCCAGGGAATTTTCCAATTTCTAAGTTTTCACATAAGATTGTTTTGCCACTTCTGGCATTGGCAGTTTTAATTTTAATTCCATATTAAACAGTGAGAGTTTGAGTCTGTTCACAAGAGACCCTGAGCTCAGTCACACAGTAAATGATGATGATGATGATGATGATGATGATGATGATGATGATGATGATGATGATGATGATGATGATGATGATGATGATGGTGACATCAGCTTATTAAAATTCCATAATTTAAAATTTCTTTTCTGAGTGGTGGACAGTGGGACATATTTATTTTTTAGCCAGAGAAAAGTGACAAATTTATATAAAAAAAAGTCTGGACACATTCCCCATCCCACCACTTAAGAAGTCTGCAGCCTAATTATCCTTATGCTTCAGCTTTAATGATGTAGAGCTTTGAAAACGCGTGGCGTTGGTCCAACAAAGCAGGTTTCTGAGCTGCCACATGGAAACTTGTTGAATGAATTTGTTTGAAAAGCACGTTTGCTTGATCCTGATTTGCCTGCTGCATGTCAACAAAGCACAGCAGTCTTTGTTTAAGTTGTCACTGCACTGAGGACGCTCAAACTTCACTTTGTTGTACCCTGCCACCAGAAACGTCTCTGCTCCTCTGCAGAGACATGGCCAAACTTCACAGTTTAATTTGAACCAGGCAACATCACTTTTCATTTTCAGATGATTCCCCTGGCGTCTTTTCATCAGCTCAGACGTGTGTTTCCGTCAAAGCGAACTGCCTAACTGAGAGCAGAGATGATGGCCTATCTCCTTTGCTTCATTTTCCAGTTTAAAAGATGAGCCTTGAGCTTTTCATTATAAGAATTTTGAGCAGCAAATTATGGCTACCAACAGATTGGCTCCAGATGATGGGCATTTTAAACAAGAGGCTTGTTTCCACTGTATTTAAATGAGAGCAAGGCCGAGGGAAAAAACTGTTCAGACAGTAGTTGGTTGTAATGGTACATAAAAAGGTTACCGATATGTTAGCAGGGTCTGTCTGATGAGATAATGCCAGACAATTTCTACCAATCCAAATAATAGTATAAAAGCAAATAATATATGCTAAATATGAAATAAATCATTTTTAATGCGAGCCTATAAAAGATTGAGCATTATAAACCTTTTTAATGTTTGCAACTTATGTTAGATAACATATTGCTGACTTAAGTAGTTAGTAGGCCAAAGACATAATTCATGATTTTAGCCTTTTATCATTGTCATTTCCCTCGGTGATGGTATAAGTACAATTCAATTGTACATTTTCACATTGAACTGGAGGGGACTCTAATAATTAAATAGTAATAAAATATTTATTAAGGTTTGCATTTATGAACTAAATGGAGAGCTTTTGAAAAAGGCATCTTAAAATAAACTGCCTAAATTTAGAAAAAATAAATAATATGTAGTTTGAGTTTCCCCTTTTCGTTTTTTCTTAACTACAATTGACCCTGTGCTGTCAGGATTTACTACTTTAAAGACAAAAACGCTCCACCGGTTAAAATAAGACCCACGTAAATAGGAGAAAGTTGTGCAGGTTAAAATAGAAACGCTCCGTCAAAACGTAATAATAGACTGGGTCCTTATAGAACGATGTTCTGGACCGCGGTCTCCCTATTGATGTTTTACGCTTATGATGATAATTTCTTCATTTCTTTTTCTGCTTCATCTTACTCTTCGGGTGAATCCATGCTTTGACGAGGTGCAGCCACCTTATTACGATGCTTGGATACACGTTGTGCAAATCGTCGTATTTACATAGTCTATGACGTCGATTAGGATGACTCGTTGCCCCGGCCCTACTTTCAAAGCTAGCTGCCAGACTCTCCAACGTGTTCAAACTCAACAGTTGAGAACATTATTAATGTACAGGATTCCTTGGATGTGCATTAATAAATTCCTTGAATATTATATTTAGTTCAGATATTGTTTGTCTGGATCTTTATTATTGCTTTTGTTTCCTTGCCTTGGTGATACCTGTCCAGATTTGATACACAGCTCAGTGGCGAGCAGACTCTGCTTTTATCTGACTCTGTGGCCTGGAGTGTGTTCAGAACAAACCAGGCCCATTCCTGTGTTTCCCTTTCAACAGACGGGTTCTCTGCAAGTTTCGTCTCTTTTGCCCACCACAAAGCTTCTGATGTCTTTGGCCCGCTGTCACACACACACTGGAAACAATCAAAGTAAAATAAAATGGCAAAGGAAAAAAGGGGCCAGAGGTTGGGCCCCACTCCCCGCATTCTTATTATTGTAGCCCACATCTGTAATTACAGTGTTAACAGTGCGCTCTGTCGACCCACACAGCTAGACAATGTTGAGAGAAAGGAAGAAAACGTGGAGCCAGAGAGAGCCAGTCAAAAACTGGAGAAAAGGGTTTTTGGGGCACTAAAACAGCACTAGTGTCTCCTGCTACTGACTTCTTTTCCATCCTTTCTCCTGGCGATAGCTCCCGCTCAAATTCCACAACTAGGCACAGGAGATTTCTCAAATTCTTGCTGTTGTCACTCACCGGAAGAAATATATTCAAGTCTGGCAAATCCACACACAGACATAGCCAAAGATTAATGAAGGCTCACATTTCTGGTAGATGTTAAGAATAAAGACGCTTTGTGAATTAGGCACGGTTAATCTGAAATTTTTGAAAGGGCCAGAGTAGTTGTCAAGTTGTCACCACAGATCATTGTACCGTGTCACTCCCCTCTAGGCTGTCATCCATACAGATTAAGCAGAGGAGATAATTACCAGAGACTGTTGAAAATGGCTGCAAAAATCAGGAGGCATGAAATCATAATTGCCTGTTCTATTTTTCTCATGTTGTCATTGTTTAATTAAAAATTTTGGTTCTCGATAAGGATTGAAGTATTTTTTTGTGAAACAAACTCTCTAACTCCATAAGGCGCTTTGGATTCGACGGTTGTTACTTGCATGGGCCTGTTAATCAGTTTTCCACTGGAGAGGATAGTTTAGTTCAGGAACATTGGCCAGAGATATGGGCAGATTGAGCTCATCAAGGTCAGTCAGGAGGCCAATAGCAGGACTGAGTGGAAAAGGCAGAACATCTGAGGTCACGTGCAGTCGCCCAGAGATTCTCCTGGTACTTTTAAAAATCATCAAGTCAGTTACATCAGCTTAAACTAAACCAAAAAGTAATACAATTTTTTCCTCATCTAGAAGCCAACTTTTCTGTGACTCACTCGTTTACCTTTCACCATTGTGTCTGCTTCGGGAGGGTGCGTGTAGGCAGTCAGGTCAGTGAATGACGGACAAGTTCGCCAGCAAAGCATTTCATTTTGTCTGACTGATGTTTATTTCCGTCCTGCAAGGGCCACAGACACTATTTACTAAGGTCTCCACGTTTGACTTGAGGCGAATTCACAACAGGTGGTCCTATAACTTCAGCACTCCTTCCATGACTCAGATGTGAGTAATGACAAATAATACACAATTAGGCACAGGAGATATCTCAAATTATACAATTTGTATATTTTTCCACCTTCTGGTCTCCTTGATGCATCAAGTCTACATTAACGTCTTCTGCATAAGACATAGACCGAAAACTTCCATAACATGATGTAATTTGGTTGCTACCCTTAAAAGTACAGAGTTCGTTAGCCAACCCTAATAGTCATGAAGTAAAGCAGTCGTCAGATAATCCTAAAATAATAATTGTATTAGTCCCACAACAGGGGAATTTGCTGTGAGCATCATGTTCAACGTCTCATTTTGCTATTGTTGGTACTTAAAAAAAAATCATGCCACCCTGAGTGGCATTAATAAAGGAAATTATGTCAAGGCAGAATAAATAAACTTATTTTTTATTTTTCATACATTTTACCAAATAAGTCTGCACAAGTCAACAAAGTCTAAACAAACTTGTAGTTTTTTTTTATATTTAATAGTCTTTATTACTTCTGGGAAAACATAACTGTTTGTAACTAGATTGTAAAAATGAGTGTGAAAGATTTAGCTGACTATAGTTTGAACAATAATTGTGGGCTTGGGAAACTGTAGTTGATAATCAACTGAATCATCTAAGGTTACATCCACACTACACTTCTTTTGTTTGAAAACATTGGTTTCAAACTAAAATTATCTCTATCTACACAAGTGTTTTGGTACTATATCAGATAAATCATGTTTTAGTCCATATTAGCAATGCTTAAAACATAATGTGACCACTCGCATACATTGGGCATGTGCATGATGTTTATTGGACCTTTTTCTTCAAACTGTCCTTTTACACAGTATTGATAGGAACCAGATGCATTCGCATCTGTGACTGTCCTCAGCTGCTGTCAAAATATCACCATACCAGGAAACACTAACTCAGTTTCCTGTTGAGGAGTTAAGTAAAGTGCTTCAGCAGGTGATCTTCGTTTGGTTTTCCTCTTCATAGCTTCCTCACATACTTTTGTATTTTTTGGTGACTTTTAAAGTTTAATAAAATGTGTGGTGTTGAACTTTATTAGTTATGGAGAACCATCATTGTCTTTAAATCCATAAAACCTGAACACAATGAAATTAGCCTTTGTCCCATATTCAGATCTGGGTTATTTCCTTTTTCAGTTACCGAGATGTTTTGACTGATCTGAATATAGTGATCACTCATTGTACAATGTGATTTTAACACTACTCATTCCATAGGAGTCTTTAAGGAAAAAAGTTTGTGATGGTTTATTTTATCATTGTCCTTGATTATTCAGATAATTCATGGATCTTGATCCGACATGTTTAGGGGACTAATATCTGTGAGTGTGTGCAAGTTGGTGCAGATCCTAATAAAAATACACACCTAGTGAATTCATATGTGGTTTCATAATAGGAATGTTGGGTCTTGGTGGAGGTATGCACTCTACGGATTGTTATCCTTTTCACATCTAGTTTCGCTACATCCACACATGACTTTGAACCCCAGTGATAGTTTAATTGCGAAGCTGCTGCATTGATTTTGTCAGTATATGTCCTTCTTTTCTGCCCACTGCTTGTACACTGCAAATAGACAAGTTGCATGGTCTAACCAGATGTTGCAGACTACCATGGTTCTTTCATTGTGACTAACTTAGTGTTTAACATGGTTTCCATCCCAAGTTTATCTATTTACCTAAAATACTATACCATTTCCCTTTATACAGGTTATCCTGCTGAGTAGTACCCAAATAGAAGGGTAGAGTGTGTTTGTGTGTGTCAGGGAGTAATTGAGTTGAATTGGTTTTAATGGGTCTTTATGGGGTGTTTGGAGTTATTTCTGCCTGAGGTCTCCTGTGGTGTACTGGCTTCTCTGGAGGATGGCTTGGCTTTCCGCCCAGCGCAGAGGCTTCTGTTCTACACTTTCTCCTTGGCTCTTCAGTTTTGTGCTCCTGTACCCCTCTCTCCACCTCTCCAGTTTTCACTTTCCCTCTGTCCACCATGATAGAGTGAAGGAGCAAGAGATTGCATGGCACCGGAAGAGTGAGCGATTGTTGGCGTTTCCTCCCGACCTCCTTCTCTCATGCCAAGCACTCACTCCTCCTCGAAAGTCGCTGAGTGCCACTTTAAAGGCCTAAGCAAGTAGTCAAGCCTCATCCCGGCTCTCATTTGTCACTGAGATCACATGGTGGCGTATGAGTTAGGACCCTGTGGTAGCCACACAATTACAGGGTCCAAAGAAAGGAGGATTGCCAGCGGGTCCAGTGGCAAGGACGACTCCGCGGTGGCGGCACAGAACTAAACTTTCTCTTCCTGTCGCATTTTGATGGACTGACTCAGGAAAGGGAAGGCATACTATATGGAAAGATGTAACTTACAGATTACTGTGTATGTGTGGGTATATACAGACAGTAGAAGCACAGCAGATTTAGTTTTTGTCATCACCACTATTTGAAAATAATCTGAGAGCAATTTGGTGGCTTAAAAATACAGATCCAGCAAATAAATGTTGGCAACTTCTCCTGGAAAGACTTCCCCATGTGTTTTGAAAAAGCCCATCATGTGATTCTGCACCAGTCAAACCGCATCCCAGTTTAGCTCCAAGTATGGACTGTTTTTTTTCACTTCTCATCTCCATAGTCTCCACACTGTCCGTTAAGATTGAGTCAGTGCTCTTTCGTAACTACATACTGCATAAATAATGCCACTGCTTTTATGATGACAAAATACCTCAACAGCATAAGCTGCAGGAGGTAAACTGTAAGAGTAACCCACCATCACTGTCATGAATTGTAAATCAATCAATCTTGGAGAGGCAATGTTTGAAAAGCCATGTGTGTTCAAATGTGTGGGCGTGCACTTGGGCAAACTATATACATGTGCATATGGCTGTGCTGTATGTGCAGCATGACTTCATGAAGACAGAATAGGATTAAAGGTGACAAGTACGAAATTGATTATATTGAACAATGGAAAGACAGGAAGAGAGCCTGATGTAGGTAAACACAGACTTAAGATTTGAGGATGGAGTGAATGCAGGAGGACGTGCTCCATGCTGCTCATTAGGTTTGGGTGTGTATGGGAATGGCAGTACACATGACATTTCCTCTGCAGAATTACTCCAGTATCTAATCACAGTCCTGCAACACAATGAGTAGTAAAGCTGCAGCCACCATAGCTGTTGCCCAGCCCAGCTACCACCAACAGCCACCAATCATGAGCCCTAGTTTTGACTCTGAGCCAGGACCAGGGCAGGGAGCAGGATGTATCGAGCTCCAATATTATGAAGAAAGATGCTGGCTTTATGAATACGGTATAGTGATTGACTCAAATACTCTATTAAATAAGTAAATGGTCCAATCTAATAGCATTGTGAACTCAAGCCAACTGCTACAGTAAGGTCTCAGATTTTCATCATAAATTCAGATGGTGTAAACATCAAATTACAAGTTTATCTACCCAGTGTCTTGTTGGCCACCTTCTGTTGAAATACAACCGGTGTTGGTGGGGTGATGCCACAGTGTCCAAGCTGGCACTTACTGTAAATCAAGCTCAGCCGCGGGGGTGTGTCATGCAATTATTGTCTGGGAAATCTTTAGTAGTAAAGGACGAGTCGACTAATTGATAGCCTGACTTCCTTAGAGATTGCTGGGTATTCAGAGAAGCTGGGTAGTGTTAGGAAACATTCAAAATCTATGTTTGACTTAGTCCAAGAATATTCTGTTGTACAGAAGACTGATAAAAACTTGAAAGAGTGATAAATATAAAACATAAACATTGTAGAATTATACATTTTAATCAACACAGGTAGTATATTCTGTACCATATTAATGGAAATATGCCACAAAGCAACTACACTATTTTCTGTAATGTATATCATCTATCTGTTTTCATCACTCATTACCCTACATCCTTTTAATATTTGTGCATAGTCTGTTATTTTGTCACTGTTCTTATTTTGGCAAAAGGATGCTCTTTGATTCAATGGACACAAGCCACCCAGTAATAAACTCGTCAGGCACATTTCCATGATGTAACATAACAAAGAGATCGCCCTGGCAGCATGTCTTCCAGACGGTGTATGAAAAGATTCATGACATGTTTACTTGTCCTGTGCTTACTCAAGACAAATGATTTACCCGCTTGGATGCATCTAACTGATCATCTTCCTGCTGTGTTCAATCCACTTCCCTTAGCTCAACCACTGTCTTAAAAGCAACTGCTTTACCCACGTTTTAAGTCTAAACTTTACTTAAATGAGAGTTGGCTCTCATGGGTAAATAAGAGGATTGGATGACTTTAAAGCAAAGGGTCAAACCACATGACCAGAGTGTATGTTTCTGTCTCTTGAAATCCCATCCAGCAACCGGAAACAAATGGGTTAAACGCTAAAGCCACAATTACTATGTATTACTTAGCATCCTGTCACAGTCTCCTGCCAGAGATGTAAAAACAACTTGAGTATGTCTTTTGCTATTGGAACTTTTTATTCAATACTGAGGCAGAGAGATAAGTTTACTAAGTACTGAATTAAAAATGTTTGTTTCTCGCTCTATCTGTAAGTAAAGGTAACCTTGCAAAGCTTTGGAAAATGGTCAAATCATTATCACATAATTGAGCTTGATCCTTTGGGAAATGTTATGCTACTCTTGGAAAAAGTATATGAGTGATACATTCAATTAACACTTAATTTCACCAGGTCAGATATTTGCAAATACCAGATGTCCTCCGGACCGTTTTCTGATCATACTGCACCACATCTTCTCTCATGGTATAAATACACGACTCAGTTTAGACATGCTTTTTTATGCTTGCTATTACCAGAATAAATCTGAAAAGCTAAATTGTCATTCGTTTTAACAGAAATAATTTATGCCTGCCCCAAGCAGAAAGCCAAAAGTTCCATCAACATCTCTATCTGATAAGTATTATGGTGATGTCTTGCCAGCACCACAGCACTTTATTTATTTACAAAGTACTTCCCCTGGTAAGCTTTCTGGGTATCTTTCATGTCTTTCACAAATATGAAGATCAATGTGACTCTGCATTAGGTATTTTGGGGAATAATTAAATCATCACACAGTCTGACACAAACAAATAAAAAAGTTTCAATGGGACTGAGGGCTTCCTGTCAAGTATAAACCTTAAACTGGCTGCACTAGAGGTCCAGCAATATTATTAATTTCCAGCAAAGGAAGTTCTTGGGTCAAAATATACAGGAATCAAACCAAATATGTCTGGATATATATACCCCACTAAATGCATCTGGCAGTACATCATTTAATTCATGAATGATCCCTATAAAATAAAAATGTTTTAATGTTTTCTGTAACTAAAATACAAAACGACTTCAATCAATGTACATGAACTGCTTTACCCACTGTACCCACTCACCCGGTGCCTTTTTTGTCCTAGACATTACTGCATTTTACCATTTTAAAACGAATTTTCATATGGCATGAAGCTCTGCTTCTGGAATAGACTTTACAATAAGCTCATGCCAGCTAGTGAACACTTTGCAAGTAACAGTCATACGTTGAAGCGGCAATGATTTTGGACTATTAGGTCTATTAAGTAGTTCACAAGTTTTCCTCAGGCAACCGAGTCCGAAATTCTATTTCACAATATTGTTGAAACAGTAACAGGCACCATTTTGTGTCAAAAGCATCTGAAGAATGTAGTAGTGATGCTACAAGTACTATGATGGATCTCCCCTTAGCGAGATGACCGACAGGGAGATCAGGCCAATGTTGGTGTCACAGTGTAAATTGAAAGATAACTCAGGCTTAATGATGTGTGTAGAGTGTGCATGTAAAATGAGGATTGGGTTCAGCATCAGGGCGGGGTAGGAGATTGCTCAGCAGCTCTGTTTATTCAAAGGACCTGTATGAGTCATCTCACTAAGGCGAACCTAACAGGAACATGTCATATCAAGACATCGCCCTTGATCTCAACCTCTCACTCAATTCGTCCTCAGGGTGCAGATTGCCAACTGTTGTTACTGTCTTGCAGTGTTATCATTATCTTCCCCATTCCTGAAGACGGTTTCATATAACCAATGGATTTTGCAGTAAACTCAGTCACCTCAACTGGTCAAAGACTGCTATGTATATGGGCAAAAGCTTGTTGCAACCATTGAGTCTTTTTTTTTGTTGCATTACTGTAGTTTGTGGTTCTCATCCCTACCTGGTGCGGGTCATCCACCAGTGGTTTGATCCAATGTCCCCTATTCTGCATACCAAAGTGTCCTTGGGCAAGGTATTGAATCCCAAATTGACCCTCACAGCTGTGCTGACAGTAAGTGTTTGCGTATAGGAGATAGTGGCGCACATAGATGCACCCTATGAATGTATGGGTGAATGGCAAAACTTAATGAAAAGCGCTTTGAGTGGTCATCAGGACTAGAAAAAGATTATATAAACAGTAAATATATCAAATATATTCAGGATTTTATTTTATTTGTGTAGATGGAGCCTCATTTAGCTCTCAGTACCAGCGGGTGAGTGTAGTACAGTTTGCCACAGGTATTTAGTGCTTCACAGCCAAAACCAGGACCTCAGCAATGTAAATATTTGCTTTTTAATCATCAGAATGAAGACCCAGAAATATAGTGTTTGTTACTCTGTGGTCCTGTCGGAGGAAAAAAAAAGGTCAGGCGTAATTTACAGTGCCATATGGACATGGGATGTTAATTCATCTTGTAAGAATGGGTGTTTGGTTTGTGGCTATGAGGGAGCAGAGAGGCATGTGATGTTTAAATGAAGAGCATGGTGTGTAGTGTCATATTTCAATGGAGATTTCACTCATTTACTGTAAATCTTTACACGTTTACTTTAAATTCTGAGAATAATGGAGACAACAACATATGCGTTGGTATTCATGATGAATGAGTTTCAGAACAGAAAGAAATAAAACAAGTGGGGAATAGTTGACTCTCTAAAACCCAAATTCAAATGCATAAGAGGTGAAGAACTCTGAAATCTATGATTTTACGGTTGGCCTTGCGTACCAACCTAAATCAGCCCTGCAGCTCATATCATTGTTTTTATATGCATTTTACGCACACACAAACACACAGACACACTCTTAGAGAAGTAAGCAGACATTATTACAGGTTTCCCGGGGGGTCTTAAAAAGTCTTAAAAAGTCTTAAATTTAATAATCGTAATTTTAGGCCTTAAAAAGTCTTAAATTTGATTCGGCCAGGTCTTAAAAATTTATGGATTCTCAAACTGTATCGCGTGCCCCACAGGTGGGGGCGCGACCGGGTGGTGGAAATGTGGTCGCAACCCGCGGCTCTGCAGCGGCTCCCTGTACAGTGTTGTGCGGGCGAGTGCGTGTGTGTGCCCCCAAACAGCACAGGCCCCGGGGTTCCGCCCCCACTCATTCGGTCAGATCAGGGGTCAGCAACCTGCGGGTCCGGAGCCTCATGCGGCCCTTCAGCCCCTCTGCAGTGGCTCCCTGTGCAGTGTTGTGCATGTTGCGCATATTTTTCGCGAACGGTGAACATAACGAATCAGTTTTCATATGATGAACGTGAGTGAACTTCACGTTCGTTTTTTAAATCATCATCGTATCAGGCCGTCATGAAATACCAGGAGCGGGTGAATGTGTGTGTGTGTGTGTGTGTGTGCACTCCCAGATAGCGGACACACACACAGGTCCCGTGGCTCCGCCCCCTGCCCCCGATCACTCGTTCAGAGACTCACAGTGAGATCAGAGCTCGTTCGACGTAAAGCAGCCGCTCACTGACTGGCCGGCTTCTTCGTTCTCTCATGTTTTGTTTTAATATTTCGTCAACTAAAATATGCGTCACATCCTGTTACGTCCCGGTGCTCTTCCCTGCAGGTAGCTAATCTATAGTGTCCGACCCCCGGCCTCGGTAAACTAACCAGGGATAAATCCCCCAAAATAAAAGTCTGGGAGGAAAATAGAGAGTTTAATTCTGCGTGGACAGATTAATTTGCTGTGACTGCCAACGATGTTTAGTTACCTGTAAGCTTGATATGTGATGAGGAATTAGCAAACAATAAGAAATGTAATGGCGAAGCACACAGCATCTTCTGAAAAGCACTAAGCTGGAGATGAGCATAAAAGCATAGTTCTGTATTTAATTTATTTCAAAGTAGGCCTACACATGTATTTTGTTCTCCTCTCAATAAGAGGAATAATAACTAGTAACACCCAGCTCTTGACCACATACTACATTAAGCTCTCATGTCTGCAATGCTCCACAACACGTACAAATACATCTACGATATGCACAAACTTGCAATTTGCAAATAATCCAGAATAAAAGTTCAGTCTTGCTTCTGTGAGTTTCATACTATTAAACTCTAAACCTTCTCCCATCATTGTATTTTTTTTTGCTTTTTTCTAGTCGGTGGTGAAAACTGGTCGTTTGCTCATCAGCCATGAGGCTCCAGTAACCGGAGGCTTTGCAGCTGAAATCAGCTCTACTGTGCAGGTGAGTGTGCATGTGTGTGTGAGAACATACTGTTTTTGATGAGATATTTGATTGAGCCCTGCAGCTCCCAGAGACGGGAGGGGGTCTTCAAAGCTGCAAGTCTTAAAAGGTAGTAGTGTTCTTTTCAATAAAAGTCCCACTTTCTAATAAAGCTTAAATAGCCTTTCACTAAACGCCCCTAGAGCAGCAGATGCTTTATGCTACCCCATAAGAAGCACTCATATGTGCCAATTTGTTTTCAGCTACAGTAATATCTGACAAGGTTGGACATTGAGGCTTACATGTTAGAGGTAGGATGTGATGCCCAGACAAGACAATAATTTAATACACTATTCCCGTATTGTGCATTGTGAGCAACTTACCAGTTCTAAACCAATGAAAGATATTTTTTTATGCTTTGCATAAATGAAATATTGATCAAATTGGGTTTGTTTTAGGAGGGATTGTGACACTCAAAACACTGACTATTCCTAATATGCTATTGACTTGTGTAATTAGTACCAAAAACCACACTCCTCCTTTTCGCCACCATATCTAAACATAGAGACATAAAACAAACTCTGTTAGATTTGGTATGGTTTTCCAAGGCCCTGGTTTCTCTTAGAAATTAAAGAAAAAGATTTAGTTCTTTTATCATAGTCATCAGTTTTCTTTAGTATCTTTATCTGTGCTTTCACAAATATGCAAACGAAAACTGCTGATTCACATAAAACCTTTTTTCTGAATAAAAACTATCCCACACCAGGTATAATGCCACTGACATAATAATTGACGTAATTACTGAGTGGTCGAACTTCTGAAAAGTGAAATGGCTAAAAGCCTCTAAACTAAATTGAGTATGATATCAAGTGAAAAAATCCTCTACTTGTAGGGGTTCATGAAGAGGAGTAGTTGGATTCGACTGAGAGACTGCTTCCTATTCAACGCTTATCTATAAAGCTGTACTGAGGGTGTTCAGTTTATCCAACTTACGAGAGACAGAGAGTCTAACTACCCATATAAGGTTTAAGAAATATTGCTTGTTGCTGGCAATGGGAGGCCTGGCCACTGTAACTGAGACATGCCAGAGAGAGCAGATGACACATTCTGAGCAAAGTGTGTGATGCGTGACTAAATGAAAAGTCCTCTCCCCCCATCATCCAGATTTGAATCTATTTTTGCATGGTGAGATAATTATGTGGGGTGTTTTCTCCATGTGAGACCCTCAGCAGTGAATTCCACTCAGCTCAATAAGCTATTTATCTCAACAATGACAACTCCCCCCTTTATCCAAAGTCATTGGACTAATCGTATGCACTGCACTGTATGTGTTACCTGTTGCTGTTTCCTCGTTAATGTGCATGAAATCAAAGTTGAAGCAGTACAATCGATCATTCCTCTCCCCACTTACTGTCAGTCAGATGTTGCTCTCTCCCCCTGCCAGTGAGGACTGAAATGGGCCGGTGATTCATCCCGCACATTTCAATGTTTTCACATTGTGAATGGGTGATGTAAGTTGTTGGTGTGTTCACTGATTGCTTCGATCTTCTGTTTTCACATGGCCTTGAGTAACTTGGATAAACTTGTTGGAAAGAAACCTTTGGAATGGTTGCTGATCGTGTTTTAAAGGGATACAACATGACCCATCTGTCACACTGTTAAACACAACACTTAATTACTGGGGTCCCCACTGATCCTTTAAAAGTCTTAAAACCTCTTAAATTAGAT
This sequence comes from Pseudopleuronectes americanus, assembly GCA_038501795.1. Classification (NCBI taxonomy): domain Eukaryota; kingdom Metazoa; phylum Chordata; class Actinopteri; order Pleuronectiformes; family Pleuronectidae; genus Pseudopleuronectes; species Pseudopleuronectes americanus. Next base: position 22,223,123 of record CM076722.1, read on the forward strand.
AAAGATCAAATATCTGGACTTCAGTAGGGAATGAGCTTTAAATATGATATAAGGCAGAATGAAAAAAAAAGATTATCTAAACCTTGAATTGGTAGAGATATGGGAATGGGTTCCTTTCCAACCTGCGGCCCTTTACTGCATGTTGCCCCCAACTCTATCTTTCCCCACTTAATTCTCGTCCATCTCTACACTTTGACTGTGAACTGATGACTGAACTTTTTTGGATGATTACCCAGTGTTACTCAAATTAAAAACTCTACTCCCCTTTGAGAATTTTTTATATGGCCTGGTGCATATTAGTCAAGTAATATTAGTCAAGTAGTGAAATAAGATGTGTTAAATTCCATCAACACTTAAAACATTGCAAATTAACTTTACTGCGAGTTTTGTGTATAGACATGTTTTGACCCAAAAACACTAAAACACAATGCATAGTAATAGACAGCAAAGAAGTGGATATTTCTGCTTGAGTGATTTGAGAGGGTTTTGTGGTTGTTTTGATTGTTTTTTCTCACCATTGGAATCCATTTTAACCACAGTAAAGTCAAGCTGATAGAAGCCACCATAAATTGCAAAGGAGCGAGCTAAAACAAAACTTAAAAGTACCTCTGCAGTGGATGAGTGGTTGATACTCGAGAGTGTTTCCTTGAGCATTGTTTCAAAACAATAGCAGAGTGAGGGCACGACCAAAGTGAATGAAATAATTAACCCTGTACTCTGTTGCGTTGAGCCATTGTTAAATGTTTTTTGTTTCTTTGTAGTTTTTTTTTCTTGTAGAATGTTGCGCTTCCATCTGTGTTAAACACATCACATGGCTAGTATCCTTCTTCAGAAGTACTTGTCTAACCAAAGCCCCAACCCCCTTCTCACATTCATAAAATCCAACATTCATGCATTAACACAAGTACGTAAATCAATGCCTGCATCACTGTTAAGATAAACCATTACAAAGTATAGAGAGCGAAAAGTGGTCAAAAACCAGCGAAACACCATATCACAATCCCAGCCAGCAATAGGCCACATTGTTTTTATTTGTTTTAGTTTTTCGTTTTGGCTTAAGCTGATTTCCTATTCTAGTGTTCCACTACAGTAGCTTTGCATGATTCACAATTCACAGTTCACAAGTCCTTATTTACCTAAATGTCTGTTATGCAGCTCCTTATTTCAGCCTCTGACGCAAATGGGCAATATACGCTCCAGGCTCCATAAAAGCCTGCTGTTTACTGATGGCTGAACATTTAGAGCCCTGCAAATGGAAAGAGCACCCAGTTCTTTTGACCACTGCCTCATTCTCTTATTTGTATGTAAATGTCTACTGTACTATTAAAGCCCACTGTTCTGAGACAGAACATGTACATACATTTTCTCAGAAGATCATGGTCTGTGCTGGAGCTTTACTTGGAGTGGATGATGTTATGAAGAAATCTGTGAAGAGCTAAACTCGACCACTGGAACTTTGTTTTGAACTTTTTCCTCACAAGGATTACTTTTACACACGTTTACCTCATTATTTGAAACTTTGGTAATGTTTATTTTTAACATCTGACAATGTTATATTATATTTAGAACAGAAAATGAGGTAAAGCATAATTGGTCCCCTTTAAAAAGCCTATAGTACAGAATAAAAGACCTAATATTTCTGTTTGTGTCACCTCTAGAGATGCCAAACTTCTAGCTTGAGGGAAGCTTACAGAACCGCTTTGTTTCCCACTGTGTGTGTACAACCAAGTGCAAAACTATAAATGTAGTCCCAGAGAAACTTGTCTGAACATCTGTGCTATCATTCCCATATTCTCATTTGTTTATGTAGCTTGAGGGGAAATCATTAGTGCTTGGTTTGATGTCATTAATGTTCTGACTAAAATGCAGATGAAATGTTATCATTATGAGAAAGAATGAGGCTTTAGAAAACTTATATTTTAATTAAATTACTGTACAGTCCTATTTGGTTTTGATAATAAAAGATAAACTGCTAAAAATACAAATACAGCTTTTAGCAGAAAGATTAAGTCATGTGTCCTCAGCCAGTAGAATAACATCCTGGCTTTCAGGATATTGGAGTGAGACCAGTGCAGATCAGCCTCCAGTGTGGATGTTTAAGGTCTTAACTTGTACCACACCTTGTTTACTAGTGTGGCCTTGTAGGCAATCAAGGGACAAAAAGATAAACTGGTTCTCAGTAAAGGGTGTTTAGTCTAGACTCTTGTCTGGGAGTGTCGTGAAAAGCCCAGTCTATTATTTATTAAGAGAGTGGACTACCTATCCACCTCGGGGCCTTCTAGAAAGAATCCATTTAAAGATTATATTTTCTCTTTTGTATTAGGAGCAGAGGGGAGTTTGGTATAGCAAGTTTTCTTTATCCAACTATGGCTGTGGCCTTCATGACTTAGTAATGTATCTTGCCTGTAGGGCCCTTAGATGGTCTTCCTCTACTTCCATTAGCAGTGCTTTCAATTATTTGTGTGTAATCTTAAACAACGGAATCAAATATCTTGCCCTGCATTTGCTCCTGAGATGTGTTACTGTTGTGGGATATGGTACAAAGAACATAGACTTGGCTCAGGTCCAGCTGGTGTTATCTGAGGATGTAGGATTAAACTTTATCTGCCCCAAATGCCCTCTGAATCAGATTTAGACCACTCGTTGCTTGCAGGATTAATTGAATGAAAATCAGGGTAGTTCCAAGGCCTGGGGCATCATATATACACACACACACACACCCACCCCGTGTTTTACTCCATTTTGGGGATACAGTAAATTACCTTCAAAGGACAGTGTTTTTACAGGAAAGCTTCTTTAAAAGGTTGCTGATGCTCGATCCTACCAGTTGTCTCATAGCCTAAAGCCTGACTCTCTCATTAGCACTTTCTTCCCTTCATATAACTGCAGGGTGTAATTTCTCACTTTCTAAACTAGAATCACTAATAGAAGTCAATGACACGTCATCTGTTACTTTTAATGTCAGTTTAACTTATTCACTAGCTGCATCATGACAACTCATCACAAACTATATAAGATTATTTAATGTGTGAGAAATGTAGAGACAGCTTTATTTGTCTTCAAGTTACATAAAGGTTTTTCCTGAATTCCAAACCTAAATTTCATGTAACTCATAGTCAGCATTTTTCACTAATTACTAGGGATGGGCATTCAATTAAATGGTCGATCGTCGGGAGAATTAACGATTAGCTAGCCGCTTAGAGTTAGCTCGATTTGACGGTTCTCGACCTCTCAGTCCAGTTGTTGCCACGCCCTCACCCAGACCCGGGTCTGTCTGGGTTCCCCCCCCTGCGTGGACTGAGGGTCCGTGTGTGTGCGGCCATGAAGCCGAGCAGCGGAGCGGAGGCTAGCGCCAGGGTTCTTCCTATAGCTGTTAACGTCCTCGCTGTGCTGCGTTCAGGGCAACTCGGATATTCCGACCTTCCAGCACATAGCGAGCATACAATGGTTTTCATCGAGGAAAAAATAATGTCCTGATGAAATTCTTAATGATCAATTAATCGATCGTTGAATAATTATGCCCATCCCTACTAATTACTTCTTCGCTGTGTATTTGCATTCAGTGATTATTCCACTGTATGGTAGTCTTTATTGTAAGTGCTTAAGTCCGCCATTCACATAACTTGACTTAAAGTAAACAATGTGTGTATGTAATCCATTGTTAGGTTTCTAAATTTATTTCATTGATGCTAGCCTTACTGCTAATTTATTCGATTGCAATTAAGCAAGATACTTTACATTTGCTGTGAAACAGTCAAGGTTCACTTATGCTCAAAGTAAAATACGTATATGAAAGAGATTGAGCGCTCTGTCTGTACAGTCTGCATTTCGTCAGTATTTGTGAATTTCTTCTGGAAACTTATGGATAAGGCTGAAACAGATGAAATGGAGCAGCACCACTGGAAATTTGGTGGGGCAGTGCAGCCATTAGTTCAAGTATCAGTACAATAGAAAGAAAATTGGGGTTTAAGGACAATGCATCGTCAGTTTGTTAGGCATGACTCCACAATCAGATTCAGCTATACCTTGTCAGTTTTCAACGTATAGCAACTTTTACCTGTTTAAATCAAGCTAGTTTGGAAGCCTTGTTAGTAGACTGTACTATTGGCACTTTCCTACCTCTGGCTGGGTTTCTGACAATCTCCTTTTCTTTTTTGTATGACATGAGAAACATTATCATCACTGCGAGTCATAGCCCCCGCTGTTCTGTATTTTTAAATTCTGAGCAACTGAAGGGTGCAAGATGTTTGTTACTGCCATGCCGTATATCTTTATCCTGACATTCAAGTATTACATATAATGATGCACTTCCCAAAAGATAAACATTGATTTGAATGAAATCTGAGTTGTGTGGCCATGCTCTGTCCAGCTGTGGTGGCAGGCCGGCAGTCAGACCACTGTACTTTCCTTCTGCTTCCAGTAAATGTATTTAGAGGAGATTACAGATGGGATCTAGACAAAAGAGCAAACTCCCTGGTACTGTCTGACATGTTGTCAGTTATTCTGCAGAGAGAAGAGCTTGAGGTTTTAATCTCAGTTGACACAAGTAATCACATTGTCATTTACTGAATGGTGAAAAGAAAAGCAAAGATATGATGTGGAATCACTTTGGATCACACCTCTTCAGTGCCTGCACAGATGCGCCATTTTATAAATACCTTGACAGTGAAGCTGCATCTAGATCTGCTCCAGGTCTATTCAAGTACACTCCTGTTTAAATGTTACTTTCTCAAGTTTTTACTTTTCCACTGAATGAGACAGAACTTTGCCCAAGATTTTTTTTTACCTCTGTGAGCTAGGTTCCTGTTATGGCATGCGTTAATGATGTTTGAATAATCTTTAAAACAAGACTGGACTGTAATAGTGAGCTCATGCATATAGGATTATTTAATTGCATATGCACCGTTATAGCCTGCTGGAACCTGAGCAGAAACACAGTCCTGCAGTCTGCAACATGCTTCAGCCTCACATCTTCGATAACTAAGGTCGTAGACATTTGTCAGCACATGAAAACAATGTACGTAAGCAAAGGAAAGGGGAAACAACCTACTACAATTAGTCCCTCTCGTCACCAGTAGTATAGTGACTGTTGTCAGGATCCTGTTGGATACAATTTTTGAGATGAGGTCATTCTGAAGTCTACGGGGAATGAGTAAACGGATCAATGAAATAAAGCTGAGATGTCTTCATTCAGTGGCCATTTATTAAAGCTGATCAGAGTTAATTAGGCGGTTGGAGCTGACTGCTAGTCGTTCAAGTTGCCAGGCAGATAACAGTGCCAGCAGTCTGAGCCCTGTGCAGCAAATCAGGTGGGACTTCCCCTGGGTTTGGGTTTCATTCTTACTGGCACCAAAATAATAGAATCCATGACTGCTGGGCTGACCCTCATTCGTTGGCTTTGCTTCACTAACTGATGTAACACACTCAGTGACTGGTCTCCTCTTAGGCTGTTCAGTCAAGTTTAAATGGAATTAATTACTGCAAACCAAATTAAACTTTACACTCAGGGTATACATTTTGAATTTGCATTATTTGTTTAAATTTTAATATTTAATGTTTTCTCTTGTTTGAAAGGAGTTTAAATTTAAAATAACAAATTACAGCTTTAATCCATTTATCTCCAAAATCATCTCCCTAGACTTTTAATTCAATTATCCAAACACTTTTGGCTGAAGTAGCTGAACAGGGGTTTCTGCATTTGTTGTTGTTCCCCAGTTTACTAAATAATAAATAAGGCTATTTAGACATACTTGACAACTTATACAACAAATGTGAGAACAAGATTCATGGGGATAAAAGAGTACAATATGTCAAGTAATTCTTGTTTCATTTAATGGGTCTTTGGCAATGTATATAGGTTCATTTCCACTGTTGATTGATTGTCACAGAAAACTTGTTATGTCAACATAAATCATGCCATCACTTCAACAGTCATTCCACCTTGCTATATGTCCCTCCGTTGTTACCATAGAACTATTCCCAATTTTCAATCTCTTACGTTTAATATTTTTCCATTTTAGCTGTTACATTAAAGGCTTCATATGTCCAGTCTCATATAATTCCGCATTTGTCTTTCAACTTGGCAGTCACTTTAGTTGAGTATTAATCCAGGAGCTGACATTCAGGCTGGGACACTCTGTCTGTACCATTTCAGCTCCTCAGACATACTGAGGTGCGTGCTTCTGCTGCAGTCTCTCCCTTTCTCGTTTTCTCTTGTTGTGTTGTATTTTTACAGGCTATAAAAGCACCAAAGCACAAAAGGCCTCCATCAAGTCTGACTGTCCCCTGGACTCTGCCAGATGTTTTATAAGAAAAATAAAAACATAGTGTGAAACATGCAAGCCCTGCCCTGCCAAACGCTATACTACTCCTTGGCAACTAAATAGTGGGTTCATAATATGGGATTACATAGATGGTTGAGTTTGTGAAGCTGTCAGTGTCACAGACAACAGGTGAAAAGTGGGTTCTCTGTCAGACGTACATGTATGAACAGGCAATGCCCACAAAGGGTTCAGTGCTACTTTTGGTTGCTTGAGATTTTTGTAGGTCAGCATGATCTGAAAGAGGGTACTTCAGGTTTGTTTCTGCTAATCTTTGTGCATGCGTCCAAGTGCGTTCGTTTAACTCATCGGGGGGTTTGACCCATTTGGAGTGTTTTGGCCAACTTCATTCTGCTATGTCTCCATGGGAAGAGGTCAAAAGCCAATATAGAGACACGTGCCATGGCTTGTTTTGCACTAGGGCCAAATTGCCGGAACACTGGCCGTCTTCAGGGAGCCTAAATTAACCATGTTTTCATCAGCTTATAAATCAGGTATGGCAATAACAATAAAGTTGTTAAGCTGTTTGGCCTCTTTAAAAACAACAATTCTGCACTTGTGCAGTAAATATTATATCCACTGTTAATAGTTTGAGTAAACTGAGGGTATGCACAAGCAGTGAGAAAGGTTGAAGTAGTTGTGAGAGTAAGAGGGTTTGTTGAGGAAGAACCCTGTTGTTAGTTTTGGGAGAGATCTCTTAAGACAGATGGGTGAGAGCCAAGGAAGTGTCTGTGCGTGATAGTTTGTGGTGATTCGTCAAAACTGGTTTATCAAAACAGCCTGTGCTGGCCTGTAATTTTAGATGAATTTAAATCAGCACGGAAAAAAACAGCAATAAATGTACTTTTTTTATTCCATTCTCATCATTTTATATTTTCCTTCCTTCATATCCAAAACAATACCTTGTTGGTTTTACCCTGTTACATCACAAATTTATTAAAAAACTAATATTCTGCAGAAGTTGAAAAGTCATTCCTGAACATGGAAACATTAATGGAAACACTCATTGCACAAAACATATTGCAAACTTTCCCCAAAATTATATATGAGTTTGGAAAACTGGACCTTGAATTAAAATTTCTCTGACTACAGATCGTATTTTGATTGCACTGTTTCTGTTTTCCTGATCACTCGGTGGCATTACTGGAGCTACATGCTACAGCCCATATAGAGTCTCTGCTGTCAGCCAAATATGTATCCAAAGAGTCACAGTCTGAACATGTTAGCATCGCTCCCCTGCCTGAAAGAATTATGTTTGAGCACCGGCAGCATAATGAAAGAATTAATGCTCATCTGTGTTATTTTGTTTTCTCTCTTTACAGGAGGAGTGCTTCCTTAACCTGGAGGCTCCCATCAGTAGGGTTTGTGGTTATGACACGCCCTTCCCCCACATCTTTGAACCCTTCTACATCCCAGACAAGTGGAAGTGCTTTGAAGCAATCAAGAGGATGATCAACTTTTGAACCCCTGTCAGGTACAAAGGTCCGACATTTTCCTTCTGAAGCTCATTGCTGAAGGGACAATGTTCATTCACTTTAGTGTATATAAAAGCCTCTAACAGGCCTATAATCTGTGACATCTATTCCAGTCCTGTAGTAATAAAGACCTGAAAAGGTGACTTAAATATGACTAAAAGAAATTGAGGCAACACTCCAGCAATTAAATACTACATCCAGTTAGTTGACTAGAGAGAGGGGTCTGTTTCTCAACTTGTAGTCCCAAATGTATGTAATGTTCCAAAAACCCTGGAGCCCTAATTTCTCATAATGCAGCTTGTTTAATTTTAATTTGCGAATTAATGCTCACATTCTTTAAACTTCAAAAAATCTCAGCTTCTTGATGGTGCTAACCAAGACCAGCAAAAAGTATAAAAATCCATGGAATGCTCCCATGTACACATATTCAAATAGTCCATCAAACTAATCTTTCCAGGCTCACTTATGTTTGATAAGGTATACCTTGCTTTGCTTAGCAAGCTTGCTAGCCAGATGCAGGTTTTGAAACATGACTGGAGCATTAAAGGTCCAGTCAGTGATATTTCATAAACAGAGGAGAGTGAGAAAATAAATGCTGTTTAAATAATTTGTTTATAGTAATCAATTTGGCCTGGCAAAAACATGATGACTGTCAGAGGTTCCCACTATATATTTTATCTTCAGTAGCAACATGCTGATTAGTTTATGGATTCACTTCGTTGTTTCGTTAAGCAAGTTTACATTTTTCAGTAAGGATGCTGGAAACACTGAAGCCACTTGCAAGACAAGCCTGTTGATTAGTCCTCACAATGCAGATTGTATTTTTTAATGTGATCAAGTGTGTCTACTCTGTGTGGACATAATCCCTTGACAATATAGCCCCTCGTCGTGACGCTTGATTGTTCTGATGATTCTGAAGAATCTGTATTTAAAGCTGAACATTTGTAATCAAACTACCCACAACATATTTTAGTGCCCGGTAGGGGTGTGCGATTTATATCTACTATGATAATATCTTAATTGTTGTTTTAACGATGTGCGAGCTCACCTTATCCAGTATTATCGATAATGTAGTCCATGAGCCACGCATTCACTCTCTGCATGTCAATATATAATAGGCCGCTCTAGATGATGATTAAAAGACATTCAGATCATTGAAGGGTTTTTCCGTCAGTGAATCATTGTCCGAAGAAGAGAGTAGAGGAAAAACAGAATTTGAAAACAGAGGTTTGACGGAGCCATGCGGCTCCGTCAAATGACGCTCCGCCTCCTCCAACTAAATTATACTGTGGAAACTTCTAGTGATCACATTGCTGCTATAGCTTAAAGTTGATTTGTATGTCGCCACAATATCAACACTAATCATCACATAATGATGATTATTTTATTTATGAGTTAAAACTTTCCTCAAAGCAGAGCATTCATCAGCCGCTCGCTCGTACTAAAAAACAAACAGTGTGATTACGGCTCCCTGGTGTCTGCTCCGGACGTGGTGGTGCTGTGACCGGGCTGTGTGCCTTCTCCCTGCTGTGGAGCTGTCCGCGGCCTCTGCGTCCATAGCCAGGGACTGTTTATGTTAATTAATCGCAAGTCATATCGTCATCGCGATAATAAACAATCTTATCGATATCGCATGTTTTCCTGATATCGCACACCCCTAGTAGCTGGTGTTAATAGGGCCTACACGTCATGGATTTGGGTTGAATTGGGTCCAATTGTGTTGTGTTACCACATGCTGCTATTTCCTTGCTGGTAGGACTATTGTTTTTAATTTGTTGCAGTGGTGCTCAATCAATATGTGAGACTCATGGACGGTAATGAAGCAAGGACTGTTTCATTATCCCCTCTTGATCCTTTTATTATCGTCAGTTACAGCCACTAAAATGTTGCCTTGATGAATGAGGGAGGAGCCACTACTAAAATGCTTAAGTGTATCCATCACGTCCCCCTCATCCTCACTGCTCAGTATCTCTATCCAGCTCTACTGTTCCAGATCACCTGCCTTCCACTGTTGATCGCCAAGTTATTTGCTTTGACTTAAGGAACCTCTCTCCTTTTCCAGAGCTGACATCTGGTAGCCCTGAACTCAACACTCTCCCACTTTTCCTCTTCATTCATCCAATCAATGGGGAGCAGCCAGGAAAAGACATTTTGTTGACCATCAGATCAGGAAGCAGTATCCAGATGGGCTCCATATCCTTCTGTGTCCTGCTGAAAGACTGTTACAATACCTCTGAAGTATGGAACCTTGTTCAGTTGCTACGGAAATGACTTGATCTGGTCTATATTATTAACTCCACGTTTGCTTCAACATAATTTAATGTCCTCTAAAGTAAAAGTTCAATACTGTGGGAAACTCTTATCTGGTGGTATGTGTTACTGTCTGCCTTTCTGTGCTGTTACTTTTGATTGAATGTGCTTTAATCTTTATTTAGTTTGACATCCACTGAACATATTGTACTAATATCATAGACCTGTGGTTTTTAAGTAAATAAAATGAAATCAGAATTGTTGAAAACATTTGGTCTGGTGATTTGCATTTCTTTGAATGTGTTTGGATTTTACTGTGACCTTTTGGCAGCAAAAAGCAGTTCAACACTTCTGCTCATATGATTTAGATATATAAGCTACTTTATATACTGAACTGGTAAATTCTAAATTTGTTAAATTGTTTGACGAAAATGTGGATTTTACAATGCCAGGGCCTATTTTACAGCTTGTGAAATGTGAACACACGTTTTGCATTATGTGTCATTGTTAAGCCAGCTGCTTGCTCTATTCTGTCCTGAGGGAAAACAAACCCACATTTAAGTTACAATAATTTGAATTTAAGATATAAAATTGTTAAAAATGTAGAAAAGCCGAGGAATTTATAACAAGGCCACTGTCTGAACTTTTGTCCTGCGTTTACATATATAGACCTTTCTATTTTATCATTTTACTTGTACTAGTCTATCTTTTACCATTAAAACTTTTTTTGAGACATGGAATCAATCAGGGCCCTTGTTGGAACCCTCTGTCTTTGCGCTCCATGTGTTTCTGAGAAATCTTGAATCTTAGGTAAACCATTACTTGCACTGTGAAAAGTGCCCATCAGACATTGGACTTCTGCCTGTGCCTCCATTAGGAGATGCTGGAGCTTTCCAACACGGCTCTGCCACTCATACAGTTAAAGTATGCAGGGAATGCATGTGTGTTGGGAGAGGACTAAGGTGACCTCTAGAAGAGAACAACCATGAGATGCAATGATTATATACTGACCGTTACAGACTCTAGGGGCACAGAGGGCTTTACAGTTTGACCTCAGACAGGCATTAGAAAAGTGAATCAACACATTTCAAATGATAATAATACCTCCTCTGATGTGTTCAGCAAATGTCTTGGCAAGACTCAATTTAAAAAGAAATTGGTAACAGAGTGATGCAAAAATCCGTTTTTAAACTAGTATCAATTACAGCAGCCTCAAGCTATACCAGCCATCATAAACAAAGCATTATCCAACTAAATATGTATTAATTTGCATACATCTTCAAAACAGAAAATATTTTTTTTTCTCTATAATCGCCTGAGAGGGGGGAAAAGTGTTGATGCTGCAATATACAGATTCATCAGCTTGTCGATTTCCTTTCTGTCCTGGAAGAGTTGTGTACAATAGGTTTATCAGCACATTGGGACTGACAACAGTTGCCTGCAGCAGCAGGAAACAGGGTTGATGCTGTCTAATGGAACCACTATCAGATTAAAGCTGCAGGCTGTAATGATAAAACAATGAGCTGAAAGATGCTGAAATGCTCTGTAGAGCTGAGGGGAACTGTCAGAGTTGGCCTCACTATGAGAGATCCCATTCATATGAACTATTCGTTGTTGATATAATAATGTCTGTTAGTGCAGCTTTAATAGAGGTTAACTGGAGCTAAACTTCCATCAAAGGACAACGGCTTCCAAGTTTTATTGTAAAGTTACAGCAGGGAATCGGAAAATCTCAGTCATTGTTTCCCAGGTCAGTTACTTGCTGGCTGTGGAACAACTACATTTCTGTCTGGATTGCATCTTGGCCACAGTCTGACTCCAAATTGACAAATGGGATTAAGCTGTCCAATGCTGAAACAACTCTAAGGACAGTTCCAGGTGGAGTTCCCCCTTGAATGCTTTCAACTGGCTCTTAATTCCCCTCATAGCTTTTGGTAAATGAGTGCTACATGTCTTTGTTACAACAAATTAAAGCCAATACCACCTTTTGTCAGACTCTTCCAGCCACTCAGGCTCTTATAGACTCTTTATTCCAGTCCCATGAGTGTTGGGACAAAGCACCTCGACTGACAGGTGGCAGGTCAAGCCTCAAAGTGTTTGCTTTGGATTTGTGCAGAACTCAACCCATCAGTGGACTTCAGGGGAGCGATCCTTCATCCCGGGTCACAGACAGAAAGAATATAGCACAAACACTTTAGCACAATGGCTTAAAGGCGAACCTGCACACCAGAGAGTTCAATGGTTTTAATATAACAGCCATCTGGAAAATCTTCTGATAAAATCACGAGCATAACTCAGTTTTTGCTTTTGGCAACTACTTTGTATTTGGAAATATTTTCATAGCCATCGAGATGTGTGCCACGGCACACTCGATTTCCCCATGCTTTGGAGGGACTGCTTCCAATGTGTCACTTTGTAAACAATTAGGGAAAGAATGGGAACAAATTTGTATGCAGTACAAGAAAACTGCATCACTTGTGTTTCTTTGTGTATCCATCTAGTACACTGTACTTCTAAATAAAAGCATTTGGCAGCATGTATTTTTGACTTGTGGCTTGTAGAAATAAACATGTTTGGAGCGGTGAAGGAAGTGAACTATGATATTTCAGGGTGACATTGACCAGACCCTGTCCACACTTACATGCACTGCCTATCACCATGTGGACTTTCAAATGGAGACATTTCCAAATGTCTTCTTGGTTTGGTTCAATGCTGAAACGTAACAGATTCTTGCATTCGAGCCAAACGCTCTCCCCGTGGTCCTGAGATAGGCTTTTCTCCCTCTGGCTTCCCCACTGTGACACCTGTCGTGACGTCCGGGCAGCTTCAGAATCTGGAATCAGCAGTTAAGGACCAAAGCTTTCTTTTTTCTATTTTTTTTTACTGAAACAATTCCACTTATCAGCGAGCATCTTCTAAATCCTTCTAAAGTTTCGGATAGAATTCTCAGCACTCGGCACCACAAACACTGGTCAAAATGCAAAGATAAAATCACGTCTGTCATTTTGGTCTGGGTGCAAGCAGGGCCTTTAACCACGGTGGTGAGGCGGCCCCTCCTTTGGGCGGGGTGGCAAAGATGACCTCTGCCTGGTAGGAAGGCCATAATAGCATCTGTGTGCTGACAGTGTGTCATTACACACTATATTTACATGAAACGCAAAAACCAGGGGTGGTAGGTCACGATGCAAAGCTACGGGGGGTGAAGAAGCTCTGGTGCATGTCAAACTACAACCGGAGATTACTAAAGATTATAGAACCATTTAGCCTGTTATGTGGCCCGCTGTGCATTTTAATGGTTGCCAGGGCATGTTTTACAACATCGTTACACATTGGGGTGGCTTTGATTGCATCTACTCAACATCCACTGGATATTTCCCTTTGATACTTAATTATAATAGGTACAGCGTGGGATAGTTTGTACTGTGGTCGAAGTGGAAAGCGATGGTGATGGTAAAATAAATAATGTGTGGTGAACAGAAAAACGCTTGTTGGATAAGGAATCAGTTCATTTCAGTTCAGTGTCACTGAAGCTTGTTTTTTCCTTTTCTTACATTGGGGGAGTAATTGAAGCAGGAACTCATTCCTGAGAACCATGTTTCTTCTTTAGTGATAAGAATAAACACTGCTGGTTTGACTGGAAACAGCAAATGAGCTGTGTGCCACATCACACCCCCAGCTTTTAACGATTCAGATTTGCATTACCAAATCTGTGTTGGACATACCTGCAGTAATGACTGCTGGTTCTTCCCCTGTCATTCATTTCCCATCAAAAATTCTCACCGTGTCCCTCACATACCAGTTCCTGCAAAGTTGTTGCTAAATATTTACACTCAACAGTGTGGTACACGAAGTAAAAATCCAATTCATTTACTGAATAGAGAGTTTGATTATCAGCCATTATATTGTTGGCTAGACTCACAACAAGCTAAGAGATTGTAATGTCAAGGTGTAGAACAACATGATCCATAATCCTTTTGGGTAAAAGGTACAGCTGTGACTGGAGAACCTCATTGTTAACAGGGAGATGTTTACCAAAGCTGCAAAAATCATGTCTGCTATAAATGTATGTTGTGTCTTGTTCACGGAGTTGAATGTTTTTTAGTTGAATGCCCTGCATTTGTTTCAGTGGCAAATAATAAACACATGAAAATTATTCTAAGCTACATCTTAAGTTTTTTAATTTAGTTTAGGGCTCCATGTTGATAGTCTATCCTTCCAGGGAGATGTCACTGGCTTCACCGCTTATTTCAGATGTTGTTGGAACACAGAGTTGGTGCATGCTAATGCAAAAATGGATATCAATACTTTATAACTTCCTGGAGATATGATGCAAACCCCTTGTTGCACCAGCAAAAGGGAATTTATGATCATTTCTTTGTATTGTGGCCAATTTTGTGCATTGTGTTTAATATAAAACAGGATTATGATGTTATAGTGATACAAATTCTGGCCTTGAGGGTAGGACTAAAACCTCTCTGAGCCCCCAAAGATGATATCATGTTGAATAAATCTTGTAACCTTTAATTTACTGTCTATGAACTCTTACTCTAAAATGATATGTAAACCTGCCTTTGAAAAAACACAGACTCTGGTGTTTACCGACTGGAATCACAGGGGGCGGATGGAGAACACCGGCTGTTTTTGTTCCGTTTATCCAAAGCTTCATTACCCCATCAAACATTTACCTGCAAGCGAGGTGCTTTCACGAGTTCCTCCAAACACACACACAGGCAGACAGAGAGCATGTTACTGTAGATTAGTTCAGTGATGCCATATGAGCGAGAGTTCACTGCACAGCGTATATTGTTTGGGTTTCCGATCCGTGGTCCACTACTTCTTTGAACACAAACAGAGCACTCACAAAGCACTACAACACAAACCATATGTCCGAATGCCTGTGCTGACGATCAGACCTTCCCCTCACACACAAATGAGCTGGATATTAGGAATTCCTCTGCCTACATTCGCAACTAACTCCTGAATAATACAAATCCAACAAGGTTTGATTTTAATTCTGCTTGTTGAGGTAGACTCATGGTTGCAAAGGAAAGAGGGTGGGAAGAGAGACAGAAACACTCCTGGTCCAACGGAGGTCATTTTGCTTGGCTGTCAGCTTGACGGGGGTGTTTGTGTACCAATGACAACCTGTTAGACACAGAGAGTAGCTCAGTCTCATCTGACGTAAGTGTCCCTAATTTGTGTGGCAACGAATTAATTTCCAGCCTGAATTGAAGGAGTGTTGCATGTCCGACTCACATGCTCACACCGTCCATGGCAGAGCAGGGAGCCTGTTACTAAGTTGGGGATGATACTTTGTTCCACATTATGCAAAGACAGCATTTCTACTCTCAAGCTTGGTTGGAGCAACACATTAACGTCTGTTGATACTTGATACCACACAAATGCATACCATCTGTACAAGCCTGACTTTGAAGGGAGCATGATGTTTTTAAAGTTCAAACTAGGACTTGACTTTTTTTAACCAAAAGGTTTTTAGTGAGGAAAACACCATAGTTGTTGATGGGATTATGTCATAATTGGAAACAGATCCAGTTTGATCAAGTTTATTTGAACAGGGTTCTCTGGAGAACGCAATTGAAATCATGATAGATGATTTGCCAGTACACTACTTCCAGTAGAAAATAGTCATGAACCTGGCTGTAGCTCAATGCTTTATGAAGTCCCTTCGCCACTGACGAGCAGCAGACTTCAATATCTTCACAAAGCATTGGACTGTTTTTTTGGGTCCCCTGGAAACATCTCCGCTGTCGTTTCTCGCTATGTGCAGCACATTTCTGTATCTGCATGTGTTTTCTTAATCTGCAGTGAGTTGAGCTCTGTCAGCCGCCTTCGCTTTCCCCCGAATTCTCACCCACTCATCCATCTCTTAGGGTGCTTTCACACCCACCTTGTTTTGTTTGGTTCTGGACTTTAGGACTTTTCAGAAAGGCCTGAAGATAAACAAAGTGGTGTGTAAGGTGCCTCAGACTACAGTCCAGACCAACGCACCAGCATTTTGTCCAACCAACACAATTTTGGTCTTGATCAAAAGACCCATAGTTTGGATCGATTCAGTTTAAAACCTATTTTCATGTCTGCACTTCAGACCAATTACAGGAAGTTAAGATACCATGATGATATTACAAATGAACAAAGCAAGACTACTACCTCCATGGCTAAAGGGTTCAGTCTGCTCAGGCAGCTGAAACCTCCCGACACCTTCCAGAATTAGGGAGCTGGTGGTGTAGCAATTTTTGCAGCAATTGTTAATGTGATGAGACAGTAAACAGGTTGTGACTTCTTTCTCAAGCTACGTCCCCAGTCACTTATTAGCCGTAAATCAGAAAAAGGACTCTGGACTTATGAGGAAAGACTGACAGTATGTGTCTGTGTCCTCATTTGAAAAGTTATCATGTCTCCAGCCTCTCTTTGACTGCTGGCTTTTAATCCAAATTTTTACTTTGACCTGTTGCTAACAGCTGGTAACAGTCTTCAGGCGTACGAACAGCCAATTTCCCTTTGGATTGGGTTCAAAGAGTCTGCTCAAAGAGGACACAGTTTACTTTTCAGTTCCCAATGAGTATCATTTTTGACCGCCTATGGAAGTATTAGGGGTTTCCAATATAACATATTAAAAATCTGTCAGCAAGCTTATGAATCTGTTTCTGTTTATGCAGCTGCCATGCAGCAATGCTTTGGAGCACGCTGTTCCATTTTGGATCCAGTTCTTGGTTGGCAAAAAAACTCTAATTTGCTACGCTAAAAAATCTCATATCGAATCTTTAGTCTCCTTGGTCTGACCAGGAGCAATGTAAAACATTTGGTTAATATTAGCGGGCTTCTCATTCTTACCCAGTGTTGGCTACAACCTTTGCCAACTGAAATTACAAACATGACCACTGCCCGTTTTAATCAGGAGATGGTTCACTGTTAACTCTGTGTGTAGTTTGACCAAATGCTAAATTTTTTTTGTCAAAAATCACCTCCTCACCCCAATCATGGAATGGCCTTAATGCCTCCCTTCCCAAATTTGGCAGTAATTTCTCACACAAAAATGTCTGATTGGTTTGTATTTGTCATTTCTGTTTAATACCGAAAAAAAATGAAAATTGCAGTGTTACTAAGTGCTTTTTTTTTCAAACTCATGTGCCATGGTTGCTAAGGCAACAGGGTGGGGGTCGTTCAAGACAAACACACACTTGGGAACAATTGAGCTTTGTCTGGCTCTAGTATCTCTGCAGCAGCAACAGCGCACACACCTTCACATATTCTCATTCTAAAGGAGATTTCAGATTCTTAGCAATCAGCTCGCTCACCGCAAAACATACCTTCAGAACATTGTCTGTGTCTGAATGTGGTCTTGTACAAAGTCCTTGCTGGAAGCCAAACACAACTTAAGAGTGTTGTCCTAGAGCTCCTGTGCTCAGCTGCTGTAATGATGCCTGATGTGAGCATTTTCATCACTGACACACTGGCTCTTCTTTACATTTTTACATGGAAGGGGGGCCACAGTCCTCATCTACTTCTCTTCTCTGCCAATGGAAGATCAGGATGATGCAGATGTGCCCATGGTGGCAGAGGCAGCCAATGACCAGCGAGGACTTGCACACAGAGCTGCTTTCACAGTGCAGCACTTCAGCATTTAAATATGGAATGTATTCATTATGGTATAGTTTTGCTTGCATACTGTTTCTGTACAAAATTACAATAATGTAGCAAAATTAAACGAGTGAACCAAGGCTGGTTAAAATGTAGTTTGTGATGATTAATACTCACTCACACTCACATGCCAAATGACAATACATTTATTTTTATTTTTCACAATTTCTCATATTCACCATGGCTACTGGTATGCAGAATTCTTTTTTGGAGCATAGCCCTCTCTCCCAATTTCATATCCAGTTCAACCTCTAGAATTCTCATTTTCATTTCATGTTCTTCTTTTAAATATTCAATTTTACGCTCATGAAATTCTCTGGCTAACTTTTCATGCATAGTTATCTTTTTTGGTCTCTGTTGGATGGTAGCAGCTTCATCTCCCAGGGGTGCCATAGCAGATGTGGAGGGTTCAGGCTCGTTGTGAACTGGCTCTTGATTGGTTTCCTCTGGAAAAAAAGACCACTGTTCCAAACTCAAATCAACTAATATGGTCCTGTAACCAATTTACTTCCTAAGGTATATTTACCATTTGTGCTCAGTTCTCCATGTTCACTGTCCAAATGGTCATTGTCTGTTATACCATCCAGAGGTTGCTGGTGCTCTATTATACCAGACAGCAAGTCACCCAATTCATCACGTGTCCTTTATTGGTGGTCCACCACCTGTAATAAATCGCTGTCTTCTGCTTGCTGCATTCTCTTTTTTTAATCCCAGTTTAATGTTCTTCCATAGAACCTATGAAGGCAGATATCATTCATTAGTTTTCTTTTTTGATGTCACAAAAATAGTAATATGGGAAATCTGAAATACTGGTACTGATAAGGCATAATACAAATAAGTTTGTCTCCTGATAATTTAGGTCATGGTGGAGAAATGATTTTATTTTATATTTCTTTCCCCCTCACGTATAGGTATGGATTTTCCTTTGTGCAACATATCTTACTCTACCACCATGTTTAACATGCATATGCCCCTTTAAAATAGGTTACTATCCTTTTAAACAGGATATTCATTCAATGTGAATGCTACAAGCAGCAGGAGTATTGTATTTGGGTAGGCCATAAATAAGCAGGGTATAGGCAACAGGAAACAAACACATATTTTTGTGCCTAATAATGAAGATTAACTCACCTGCAGTTGTTGTACTGTTCTTGTGGTGACATCTTCATTTGCATTGAATTCATTGCCAATTGCAGTCCAAGCACTTCTTTTCTTCTGTTCAATAGCAGCAGTATGGATTTTGCTTTCAATGACTGGATGGTTCGATACAATTAGTTTTAGTAGTGTTTTTTCATGCTCACTATAATTTTTGGAGCGAATTCTCTTTGCCTCTGCCATTGTGTTGTCTCAAAATTCACTGCAACAATGGTGTTTCATACTCCATTTCAGGTTTTCATGAGCACAATTGGACCAACAGCCTGTGCTTCCACTTAGTCTAATGAGGCTTGAACCAAGTGTTCTCATTAAGCTTACTCCAGGACTCCATAGTCTCAGACTAACTAAGCCAAATTTATGCCATGTTCATGAAAGCCACTTAAATAGCCAGGATTAACTAGTCTGACTTAGGCCTACTCCAGTCTTGATTTAAGCCCTGTCTCCGAAACCGGCCCAATGTATACAAGTCGCTCGTGAAAAATAGTGAGCAGGCTACAGTCGTTATTTGAGCTGACAGCATTACTCAAATTTGAATTTAATAAAAAGTAGTTGAACTTTAACAGGCCCCCTGGTCAAAGCATTTCAAACTTAAAATCTCCAGAAGAATGTAAAAAGACACAGTGTGTTCTCATTGTATCTGATTGATATTTGGTGCTGTGTCCCTTTAAGTCCCTTCATTTCGGTTCCCTGGGCCTGATCTTTTTTCTTTACCACTGGGCAGAGCGAGAGTTGACATTTTTGAAATTGTACACATGGTGGCTTTAAATCTGAATCTGCATTCTTCTTTTCCACCCTGCTGGTGACTGCCGCCACATGATGATGGTTTCCCCAGAAAATATAGGGCAGCTTTTTTTCAACTCGTTTCAGCTCTGAGTGATTGATGAGCTAAACTGTATTGGGGGTATATCCCAGTGTATGACCTCATCCTCTAACCAGTGTGGAGGTTCAGGAAGCAGATTGTTAAAGTAAGTAACAAGTCACTAAAAGTAATTGACACAACATAATTGGAAAGAGTCACATCCTAAATCAATAAGAATATGGGAGGGGACGGCACAGACATCTGCAGTCCCCTGAGCGTTTGTCTCACATGGTTTACTTTTACATATGTTTACATCATTATTAGAAACTTGGAATGACACTGTAACTTAATAGGTCCCCTGTCAGCATATTATTTTGTATGTGTGCATATAGTCCCATTCAGTAAATGATCTGCTGTGTGTGGTCACCTGGTGTCAACTCTGCACAGTTGATGTGTCGGGTGAAAGTTCATAAGGTAAAAACAAAACAAGGGTGGATGTGCTTTATCTCCATCCAACACTTTGTTGTCCGTCTGTGGTGCTACAGCCAGAAGGACAAGTGTAAACTACTCAAGGCTGAAACATGCTTCTGCAACTGCGTCTGCGGCTTTTCACTGCACTGTGGCGTAGGACTCGTTGTCATTCATGCTTCCCCAACCGTTGCGCGTGTTCAGCGCCAGAACACTAGGCGGAGTAACGTGTTTTGTCGAAGACGACTTCTTTCTTCTTCGTCGACTGTTTATTTACATCGCCACCGCGGCTCCTCGTAGCCTTTTTCTGGCGGACAAAACCGCCAGTCAGTACGGGTTATACAAGTGGTCATACTTTCAGATCTCTTCTGCCACCTCTATTCTATTTGGTCCATATTCGTTCTTCTAAATCTTCCGTTGTTTCTGCCTGTATTATGGAGCATGAAACAGGAAATGCAGCTCCAGAAGGGATGTAGAGCAGACCAATCACAGCCTTGTGGGCTGAGTGAGCTTGCAGAGCTTTGCCGTAAATTTTAGAAAAAGTGGTCGACGCCCGTAAGCACATAAGAAGGGATACATAAGCACGTAAGGGACTCAGAAGGGCTCTTGTTCTTACGGGCCCGTGAAAACGCAGAAGCATAGATCAGGCTTCACTCTCTGCAGTATGCTGCTTTGATTTCAGTTTAACGTCCGAGATTTCAATTCAAACGCTGAATCACTCAGCATTCCAGCAGATAAAGAGCTTCCTAGGAGAACATGACTCATGTTCCAGTTTGTCATTAATCAATCCAGACGTTATCTACCAAGGGGGAGAGGTTCAGTTTATTTTTTTCTTCAAAACATCTTTATTTATGTTATCTGCTGTAATCCATGTGCTGCTGTAGACTCTCCAGACAGCGCTACTCTCCCATCGTGTTTTTTATGAGAGAATGAAACGACTTCCAGTAATCGTCACTACACAGATTTTATTGCAGCAAGTTCATTATGAGATTAGTCAGTCAGTGGAGTGCCACTGCCACCGCACCAATCTATTACCGCAGCTTGATATCAACAGGTCTCTTGGTGAGCCTCCCAGTCAAATGCATTAATATACCATTCTGCTGGTCACATATTTTCACTATGCAAACATGCCAGTCGGGATTTGGGGCATGTCTTCCATTCTTCAGCTGGTGACACACTTTCCCTGTGCAGAAAACCCTTGTAGACACAAAGCATTAAATCCACTGTTGGTTCCCACATGTGTCAGACGTGCCGTTGAGCGGCGGTGCTGAAGGATCTCAAGGAACACTTATTTTGCAGGGAGGGAAGAGAGGAGTCATTGAGGTCAGCGAAGGGGAAATGTGTGAACAGTAAAACATTTCACCTTCCTGGAGGCTGAGTCAGAGCACTTCTATCCAAGCTGAGAGCGGGGCAGGAAGGAGACGATCTGGTGACATGACGGTTAAAGTTATGGCAGTGGAATGATCTGTGACACCCAATTGTACTGGAGGAATAAATTGGATTATTACCCTTCTGCTACTATTTAGAGACCAAAATGAACAAGACTCCCTTTGAGAAAACAGCAGACTAGTCTGAGTTGCTAAGATTGTTGCTGTGTTTGCGTTTAGGAGAGACACTCATATTTAGCGTAGGCTGTTAGCGTTTGCACAGAGGAAGCTCCATGGTTTGTCGTTTCAGTTGAATCATTTGTTAGTTTGGAGATTAAGTTTATTTGACCAGAACATTTTAGACCCCAGACATACTTTGATATGCTCCTGCTAAGAATGTCTTTTAACACACAGCGCCAACTTTCCTCCGAGGCGTGCCATTTGAATTTAGTCTGGCGGTGGTTTGTAGTGATAAATCCATCATAAGGGAATTTCACAGACCCATTTTCCCTCACAATTTCCTTTTAAAATATCTTATAATACATGTGTGTTATGTAGGAATTCTTCCCTCCGTAAGGGG
The DNA here is from genome assembly GCA_038501795.1 of Pseudopleuronectes americanus. Classification (NCBI taxonomy): domain Eukaryota; kingdom Metazoa; phylum Chordata; class Actinopteri; order Pleuronectiformes; family Pleuronectidae; genus Pseudopleuronectes; species Pseudopleuronectes americanus. The sequence goes on from CM076722.1 coordinate 22,245,196, forward strand.
CCGTGACAGATAAAGCACTCTAAATGTATCTCATCGTGGAGAGGAAGGTCCTTGTTTAAGATTTACTGAGAGGAAACGGGATGAGGGAGGATCCAGATAGCAGCTTGTCAAGAAAATGGAGCACCTAGTTGGCTTCACATTTCCCTGAGGATTTAGTGGGGACCATAGTACAACAAACACAGATTGAATATGGACTAAAACTCATCAGGTATGTGACTCTGAAAAAATTCTCATTCTCAATGGAACCAGTTGTAGCTGGGGGTCTGAAGACATTTGCAAGAGCAAAGGTGAGGATATGTCATTGTGTTTATACAGCGTGGCTACTTCTTGCACTTTTTTCCACATGAAAATTGACTTCATCTTTTAATCAAGTTACATGAAACTGCAAACAATAGTGCTTGATTTTTTCCCATTTCTCTGCTTCCTCTTACTGCATTACCTTTTTAAAAAAAACATAATTCCTGTTACACACTATCATTATTCAGAATTTTCCACATGCACAACGAACGTGGGCCAATCAAGACTTTACCGACACGAAATAAAGACAAAAACACAAATGTCTGAATCATTTAAATAGCGTTAGCCTTCCAGTTCCCTTGGGCCCATGTGTAGATAGATTAGGTCAATGTCATACCCACAAGTATGTGGGCTCCAAACACCTAGACGTCATCCCTTGCCTAAACTGAACTGATTATCAGGCGAAAGCATTTCCTCTTGTGGGCTTTTAGTGTGAAGGGGCAACCTTGGCTCTGACAAAGGGAGTTTCCTCGTTCATATGTGATAACGGCTTCAAACACGAAGCTTGTGACCAGACTGGTGACTCCTGTCGCTGCTGCGCTCCTCCTTCACTAAAACAAAACCACACAAAAAGTCACCTTTCCAGTTACATTTGCAATTTTGTCCCTGACTTTCTGTCTAAATGTTTATAATTTTCCGTTTGGAAGCTTTGTTTTTGTTTTGGTATATTTAGCCATCCCTCGTCCTGGGCTCAGTGCCCGCGTGACAGACAGTCTCTAATTAGCACAGCAGAAATACATATTTAGAGCTGTGCGGCTTTGGAGACTGTCTTTATTTAAGTCGCCAGGGAGAACAATGGAGGAAACAATGGCTGCCACCAGCCGGCAAGGTCTTCACAGCACTGACTCTGTGCTGATCTTTTAAGTGTGACGGTCCAGTTCAATTTGAGATACTGTAAAACAAGCTGCTCATGCAGAAGTTAAAAGCTTGTTTATTTCCCTCCAGTGACAGGGAGTTGGTTGTTGTACTGCAGGGTTTTACACACTGTATGAATAGCTGTGGTACCAAGTCTGGGAAGGATTTAGTTTAAGCAAATCATTCTGGCAACAGTTTGTTGCATAAATTAAAATAAATCATGGCTTAAATTATGAGTTTTGTGGCTGATGGTAATGAAGAGTTTGAGAAGAAGTGTTTGCTCCCTCGAATCATGGGTGACACGGGTGATTTAAAGAGTTATAATAGACATTTTGGGAACAAACAGTTTGTCTCCCTGTGGCAGTGGTGATAAGAGAAAGATGTGTCTTAATACTGTTTTCGGTTTGTTTCCTCCATGGAGGCAGGAAGTGGGGGCGCGGCCGACAGACGCTACCCATTGCCCCCTGCTGATTTTCCTGTAAAAGGTGAAACTTGAATCAAAGTCTCAACATGTTCACTCCTCTTGTGGTTCACAAATGAGTAAGCAGCAGGGGACTCTGCTGCACTGTAAGTTTGCAATTAATTCACATCAATTTTATTTTGTGAAAACTGAATGGAAGTTAATTATAGTCCCAGTGAAGTCTTAAATTTCACACTGAAATAAGAGTGTTAAACTAATGAAACAATGTGTCAGTGGCTGCACGAGTTCACTGTTCTTCAGCGAAGAGTTTCACATGAGTTTCCACCAGCATTGGCTCACCACACCAAAAGAGACTTACCACATATCACTCATTATTAATATGTCTTATATCTTTTTTAAATTTTCCTACAGGAGTTTATGAAATACTAGATCTAAAAATATAATCATGTTCTCTGCGGGTGTGGCAAAGGACACCGGAGGAAAATCAACAACTGCTAAGCTCATTCAATTTAAACCTTGTGGTGATCATGCCGAATTATCAAGATGAGTAACTATTTGTCAGGGAGTCAACAGGGGTTCATCCCTCATGTTGTAACAAAGCACATCTATCTCGCTGCCTCCGATTTGCCTGGTTTGCTGAGATTTATTCTGTTGTAAAAACTGATTGGAAACACAAAGGGAGATAGTTGGTGGTAGAGCTCTTCACTGAGACAGATTTCTGGAAAGGCTCCCCAAAACAGATGTGTACACATTTTTTAAACTGTCTGAGACTGTAGTGACGCACATCATAGCTTTGACTTTTACGCTAACGTCAGCAGGCTCACAAAGAGGATTCCAACGATGTGATGCTGAGCATGTGTGATAGCGTGCTGACATATGCTAATCAAAATTAAATCCAAAGCCCAGAAATAACTGATGGGAAATAGTTGGGAATGCTTTTGAAATGTAAAGACAAAGTTGCGCAATTATCTCAAAGGAGATGCAAATGTGTGCATTGTGATGTGGCTCATAAAGCAGCAACTGAGATCTTAAACAAGTGCTGCAGAGTTGCCATCTAGAATTGTTAATATGGGACATAGACTAAAGATAGACGACACAACAGCTCCCCATTTTGATTGCCCCTGATGGCTGGCTGCAGTATAGCTCATACACCATGTCACCTACATCTTAGTAGATGGGACACGGACAAAACTAAAACGTCAAAGTACAACTTAAATACTTATTTGGTGTAATTACCACTCTACGATCACTACTGTGCAGATTTTTGCCCCAAATGACATCGAAAGACCAACATGGCTTTTGTACAATGGGACAAAGTGGAGGCGCGTACCCATAAGGTCTATGCTACGGCAAAGTAGCAGTAATACAAACAGTGAAGACAACATTTACCAAATGTCACCATAACCCATTGCTGCTCCCAACTCCACAAGCACATGTCCAACCATGAGCTATATGAACCCCTTTAATCCGGTTTCAGACCCCACCACAGCACAGAGACAGCCCTCATCAAAATCACCAACAACCTCCTCATGGCTGCTGACTCTGGCCACATCAGTATCCTTGTCCTCCTTGACCTATCTGCAGCCTTCGACATAGTCTCCCATACCATCCTCCTCAACCGCATATCCAAACACCTCAATCTTACTGGAACAGCTCTCACCTGGTTCCAATCTCACCTCTCCAACAGGAAACAGTTAACCACCATCAATGGTTCTATGTCCTCTCCAGCCCCAGTCAACCAAGGTGTCCCGCAAGGCTCAGTGCTGGGCCCCTTCTCTTCGCCATCTACGTGCTCCTCCTTGGTTGTATCATCCGCCAACATGGCCTTAATTACCACTCATACGCCGATGACACCTAGCTCTACATAAGCACTCGTCTATACATTCAGCTAACCCCCCCCCCACCCCACCCCCCTAGTCTGTAGTCAAATACCTGCACGTCATCAAAATCTGGATGTCATCTAACCTCCTTAAACTAAACAGTGATAAGATTGCTCGTGGTTGTGGCCCCCAAGGCTCTGCTCCGGATGGTTGGAGATCTCCTCCTAAATATCGACGGCTGCTCCATCGCCCAATCCCCGTCGTTATTCTCGACTCCACCCTGTCCTTCAAATCCTTCAAAATTTTCACTAAAAAAAATATATTCTTTCACACTCCCTTTCAGAAACCCTAACCCATACCTTTATCAACTCCCGCTGGCTTACTGCAATAGAGTCCTGTTTAGTGTCCCTGACAACATCCTCAAATGACTCCAATATACAGTTCTCTGCAGCCAGGGTTCTCACCCGCACTTAGCCTTGGCAGCACATCACACCAACCCTGATTTACCTCCACTGCCTCCCGATAAAGGCCTGCATCAACTACAGACTCCTACTGCTCACCTACAAATCCATCCATCCTCTACCCCCACCATTTTTAAGACATTTAACTCAGAAGGTAACGGTCGTCAAACTTAGAGCTTTCTGTGTCGCAGCCTCTGGACTAAGGCCTTTGATCTCTGTTAATGCTCCACCCTGCTTCTAAATTCTATCCTGTTCGTATTTGTCTTATTATTTTTTACTTTTCTCTACTCTTTTGTCCTCACAAAACATATGTTAAACGTCCTTGGGTCCTGTGAAAGGCGCTATACAAATATAAGCCATTATTATTATTACTATTAGCAATAGTTGTTGAGACCTTTTACAAAGACATAACCGAAGAGAAGCTAATGGTAATCAGGGGATTGCCAAAGTCAGAAGGATTCATCTTCTGGGTACTATTAATGTTTATATTAGGTTTTTTTGTAGCAGTTCCCAAGAGTTGACTAAAATCCAAAAAAGTCCTAGTAGCAGTTGTAAATTCAAGGATCCACCAAAGTATCAAGATTTATCGTAGACCATTTATTAGCAGGTATGTTTCAACACACCAACTCAATGGAACCCACCTACTGTACTGGCCCAGCTCAAGTTTGGTGAGCTTTACAAGTCTGCTTGTACGAGTATTGTGTGAGCTTTACAAGTATGAAACAAATATGATAATGTGGTGTCAAATTACAGAAGGTGTTTATATTCTCACTTTCGGAGAGTTGTCAGGGATGAACTCAGTCATCGGATCGTTCATCTTCCATCTTAGAGTGGAAAGTTTGAAAAACAAAAGCTGTGTCATTTCCTTGACTATAATTACAGTATTAAAATGAAACAGCACACTTCATTTGAAGTCTTGTGTCTTTAAAAAACTCAGCTGTCTCACACATCCTGCTGTCCATGTGTTTTCAACCATGATTTAGTGAATTTGTCAAAGCTCACCTGCTCCCATGACACTCCTCTGTTTTCCAACACGCAGCAGATGTCAACACGGCCCAGATGTGTAGGTGTATACATGCTTTTAATTAGTCCAGGACTCGCTCTGATCTCTCTTCAAAGGCAATGACCCGCCACAGACACATCTCTCTCTCTCTCTCTCTCTTTCTTTCTCGCGCCACGGCCCCCGACACTCAGCCACTTACCAGCCCAACACCCAGAGCAAATATTAGTTGAAAAAGCAATGAAGCCTGAAACACTCATACAATCATAAATTTATATTACTCTATGAGAATCTTTAACTGATCATTTCTTCTGTCCAAACTGTAACTCAAAGGTATTTTCACACCTGAAAGACATGTGTCCTGGAGACAGTAGGATACATCTAGTAGGATACTACGTTTCCAGCCCACATAAACCTGTATGCACACCAGAGAACTGTTGTTGCCCAGAACTACTGGTGTGGAGCTCTAAGGGCTTTCCTCTGGTAACTGGCATGTCCACTCGGGCCTTGGCCCCTGTGTTTCCCTCCAACTGATTTTCTTCCCATCTCCAAAGGTCTGATCCTCCCTCCCAGCAATGCCATTGGTCCATCTAAACTATGCGTTCTGCCTAGGTTGACTAAAAACCCTGTCCATTGAAAGTAAACGCTCAGCCAGGTGCAGCTAATTAGTTATGAGAAATTGGTCTGATGTCCAGCAGGAGGAAATAAGGCTCATAAAATACACACTTAAAAGCCTTCCATAAAATCCCCACAGCGAATCATAAAAGCAGTTTAAAATCATTAAAAAATCCTGCAATAAAAAATATCAATCACTGAAAAAATATAAAAATGTAAATGTAGAAGCACATAAAAACAGAACCAAAGTCCTTAAATCCTTTATAACGACTCTGACAGAACTAATAATTCTGGTGTGTGACATTTCCCCAAACGAAGACTTGGCTCACTGTCCCTGGAGATGCCTGCCAGTTGGACTTATTGGTATTAATACCACTTGAATGAGAACAGCTTGTTTGAGATCCTACAGGAAAGATGAGAAATTGGTTGGAACAGGCTCGTCTGAACAAGGATCTGGGTTGAAAGAATGAAAAAAACAAGCAAATAAAATGGGTCAGTTCATATTCTGGACACCTCATTTCTATTAAATCTTTTGTATTTATGTTTATCCTGTGTATGACTTTTATTTGTGTTGGCGCTGTTGAATAAACGGACAAAAACATAGAGAGGAATGTTAGAGAGAGACAGAGCTGGCTGTTTGCAAATGTCTCTGTTGGGGAAAAGTTGTTACACACGTTTTTTTTTACCTCTTCTTTAGAGTAATGATGTGTGTGTTAGGGGTGAGTCTGGTTCGGACCCCGAAGCAGACACAGACGGCAGAGTTGTATGATAATGAACTGGGTCTTTATTGTTGCAGTCGTTGGTGTAGGCTTGAGTGGCCGGGTGCTGGCTGGCTGGGTAGCTCCAGGACGAGACCAAGATGAGGCGCAGGCGTAGATTCACCAGGAGTTTCTGCATAGAGGGAAAGTCACGGGTTAGAGGGTTTCCAGAAAGCAGTTTACAGATGAAAGGCTTCTGCGGCACACTTGCTACCATTAGATACGTAATAATCCGGCGCCGAAGAGGTGGACCGACCAGGCCTTTATGGAACGGCTGATGATGAGGAGATTGAGTGCAGGTGTGTCTCGTTCGTAGCGACCGGAGCCAGCCACGCCCCCAGCCACACTCCACCTGTACAGAAAGGAAAGAGGAGGAACCACAAACGCCCACAGTAACACACAGTCCTCACAGTACCCCCCCCTCAATGGCCGCCACCTGGTGGCCGACCCGGTCTATCAGGAAACCGAACATAAAAATCATGCAAGACAGCAGGGTCCAAAATAAGGGAACGGGAAACCCATTGCCGTTCCTCAGGCCCATATCCCTCCCAATCAACCAGATATTGGAAGCCACGACCTCGCCGCCGAACGTCCAACACCCTGTTTACCGTGTAAGCAGGGTGGTCATCAATGTCCAGGGTGGGGGGCGGAGGCTCAGCAGGAGGACTCAGGGGGCTGGTGGACACTGGCTTGAGGAGGGTGACGTGGAACGTGGGATGGATCTTGAGAGACAGAGGAAGTTTGAGTCTCACCGCACTAGGGTTAATGATCCGCTCTATCGGTCAGGAGTGGGAGATCCCGGGAAGACAGCCAGACCTTCTGTCCAAGCTGATAGTCAGGAGCCGGGATCCGATGGTGGTCAGCCACTCGCCGATTGCGAGCAGCTGTACGGACGAGGGCTGCCCGGGCCTCGCGCCACACACGACGAACGCGACGAAGGTGCTCCTGAACGGATGGCACTGCCACGTCAGTCTCCTGGGACGGGAAAAGCGGAGGTTGGAAACCATTAGTAGCCATGAAAGGGGACATACCTGTGGCGGAGCAGACCAAGGAGTTGTGAGCATATTCAATCCAGGGGAGGTGTGTGGCCCAGGACGCCGGATGTTTAGCAGTAACACAGCGCAGTGCTCCCCCCAGATCCTGGTTCGCCCGTTCCGTCTGGCCGTTCGTCTGCGGATGATAACCGGAGGATAAGCTTGCCGACGCCCCCAGTGCCTGGCAGAATGCCTTCCACGTCCTGGCGGAGAACTGCGGGCCCCTGTCTGAAACAATGTCCACAGGAATGCCATGGAGGCGGAAGACGTGAGCGACGAGAAGGTTGGCGGTCTCCAGGGCGGTAGGTAGTTTGAGCAGAGGAATGAAGTGCGCCGCCTTGGAGAACCGGTCCACCACGGTAAGTATGACTGTGTTGCCCTCCGAGGGAGGTAAGCCTGTGATGACGTCCACTGCGATGTGCGACCATGGGCGGTGAGGGATTGGCAGGGGGCGCAGCAAACCAGCAGGAGCCTGGTGCGAAGCCTTACTCCGGGCGCAGACAGCACAGGCCGCGACGAACTCCCTCGTATCGACCGCCATCGACGGCCACCAGAACCGTTGTTGGAGGAGGCCCAGAGTCCGACGACCACCAGGATGACAAGCGATCCGGGAGGAGTGCCCCCACTGAAGAACCGGAGACCTGGCCGCTACGGGAACAAACAGACGGTTAGGTGGACAACCTGGCGGGACTGGTTGACCTCTCAGGGCCCCCTGGACCACACCCTCGATCTCCCATCCTGCTGCTCCCACCACACAGGCTGATGGCAAAATGGTGCTCCCCGACGTGTCCTCCCCAGAAGGTGCAACTTGACGTGACAGCGCGTCCGGCTTGATGTTCTTCGACCCCGGTCTGTATGTCAGAGTAAACTGAAAACGTCCCAGGAACAACGCCCACCGAGCCTGGCGTGAATTAAGCCTGCGGGCAGAGCGGAGGTAAGAAAGGTTTTTATGGTCTGACCAGACAATGAACGGATGCGTGGAACCCTCAAGCCAGTGCCTCCATTCCTGCAAAGCCAGAACGACCGCCAGCAGTTCCCGGTTCCCCACGTCATAGTTTCTCTCCGCCGGTGAGAGCTGGCGAGAGAAAAAGGCACAGGGATGTTGTTTCAGGTCCGACGTGGAGCGTTGTGAGAGCACGGCCCCCACCCCGGAGTCAGAGGCATCCACCTCCACAATAAACTGTAATGAGGGGTCAGGGTGAACCAACACAGGTGCAGATGAGAATAAACATTTCAGTTTAGCAAAAGAACACTCAGCTGCTGGAGACCACAAAAAAGGCACTTTAACTGACGTCAATCGGGTGAGAGGTGTAGCAACTCGACTATAGTCCCGGATAAACCTGCGATAAAAGTTGGCAAACCCGAGAAACCTCTGGAGTTGCTTCCTTGATGTAGGAGTAGGCCACTCGGCCACTGCCTTAACTTTGGCAGGGTCGGTCTTGATTTGACCCTTCTCCACCACAAAACCCAAAAAGCTAACCGAGGACACATGAAAGTCACATTTTTCAGCTTTAACATAGAGTCTATTCTCCAAGAGTCTCTTTAAAACAAAATTAACATGCTGGATGTGCTCCTGGAGACTTCGGGAGAAAATCAAAATATCGTCAAGATAGACAAACACAAAACAATTCAGCATGTCCCTTAACACATCATTTATAAGGTTCTGGAACACAGCAGGGGCATTTGTGAGGCCAAAAGGCATAACTAAATATTCAAAATGTCCGAGGGGAGTGTTAAACCCCGTTTTCCACTCGTCCCCCTCCCTAATTCTCACCAAATGGTAGGCGTTCCGGAGATCCAACTTTGTAAAAATCGTTGCTTCATGCAAAGGGCCAAACGCAGAGTCGATGAGAGGGAGGGGGTAATTATTCTTAACTGTAATGTCATTCAGACCCCTGAAGTCTATACATGGACGAAGCGACTTGTCCTTCTTCTCCACAAAAAAAAATCCTGCCCCCAGTGGCGAAGACGAGGGACGGATGAGACCTGTGGCTAAAGAGTCAGTGATGTAAGCCTTCATGGCCTCCCGTTCAGGCTTAGATAAATTGTACAGTTTACTCGAAGGATACGAGATGTTGGGAAGCAGATCAATCCCGCAGTCATAGGGTCTGTGGGGTGGAAGAGACAGAGCCCGGTCCTTACTGAACACCTCCCTGAGATGATGATATACAGAGGGAACGGAGCTAACGTCCACGGGTTTGGGAGGAGAAGGTGAGGTAGGTAAGGTGGACGGGATGGCGGAACGCAAACAATGTGAATGGCAAAATAAACTCCAATTAAGAACGGAAACCGAGGACCAGTCAATATGAGGATTATGGAGTTTTAACCACGGCAGCCCTAAAACTACTGGGGAAGCCGGAGAAGGAATCAAAAAAAAATCGCTTCATGATGGTTACCAGATAACATTAAATTAACTGTCACAGTGCGGTGGGTAACCTCAGCAAGAAGCCTGCCATCTAAAGCAAATACCCTCTTCGGGTGAGGAAGGAGCTGACAATGTATGTGTACATGAGTGGCAAAAGTTGAGTCAATGAAGTTATCATCAGCCCCCGAATCCACCAGGATGGATAACGGACGGGAGGTCTGATCCCATGACACAGTACCTTTTAACATCAACCGAGGAGAAGACGAACAGAGAGAGGACTGGCTCACCAACGCTCCTCCGGTGGATGGTGAGCCCCCTCTTTTGGCAGTGACGGGCAGTGCACCATTGGATGTCCATCCTGCCCGCAGTAACCGCAGAGTCCCTGAAGGCGACGGCGCTGACGCTCCCGCGGAGTGAGTCTAGTCCTTCCAAGCTGCATGGGCTCCTCTGCGCCGAGAGGGAACATGGCCGCCCGTGGCGGCGTCACGTTGGAGCCAGACGGAGGTTGTGGAGAGGGCGGAAACCCCCGCTGCAGCGGGCTCAGTGTCCGGGGCCCGGGAGGGGTGTGACTGACCTGCCAGGATCTCTCCCTGCGCCGTTCGCATAAACGAGAGTCTAATCGGATGGACAGAGAAATTAATTTGTCCAATGAGGAGGTCTCATCCCTAGCTGCCAATTCTTCCCGAAGCTCGTCTCTAAGACTCCGGAGAAACACTCCCTGGAGCGCTCGCTCATCCCACTCACTCTCGATTGCTAAAACGCGGAAGTCAATTGAGTGTTTGGCTACGGAGTTCGCCCCCTGTCGAAGCGACAGTAGCCGGCTACTAGCTTCCTTACTACGCAGAGGATGATCGAATACTTTCAAAAATTCTTCAGAAAACGATGAAAAAGAAAAACAAACCGGTGAGTTGCTAAGAGACAAAGCCACAGCCCAAGCCGCGGCTTTCTCCGAAAGGAGACTCATGGCAAACGCAACCCGCGACTTGTCTGTGGCATGTGTTTGGCTGTGTTTTCATATGAGTAGATCTAATTTCAGTTTGACCTGAATCTGATGAGTCAAGGTTGCATAGGAGATGTTGAAGAGATTCCTTTGAGTGTAAACTACTTTGAAGAGTAATTCACAAATATAATTTTTCTTCTTTGGAAGGTAAAAGGTAAATATAAAATGCATTACTTTTCTAGTCTTATTGACCTTTCAAAGCACTTTACAGTACAAGTCACATTCACCCATTTACACACATATTCATACGGAGCTTTTCCTTATTACATACACTGTCAGCATAACTGTTGGGGACAATTTGGGGTTCAGTATCTTGCTCAGGTACAGTCTCTGAAATATGTTTCGACTATTGGTTACTGGATGACCCTCTTCAACTTCTGAGCCACAGCTGCACCAAAGCTAAAACCATGCATACTCTTACCCGACTCAAAATAAGAGGAATATGTCTGGTACCTCCAAACCTGCCATCTTTACAAGTAATTATGCCTTCTTGGCTAGCTTGCTTACTTTTACCAGTGAGGCCTCATTCAGGACTCATCTTGATTATTTGTCAAACCGCTGGTCATTTGACATCTACTGCCGCTCCCACTGTTCCATTGCATCTAGTCACCAGAGATAAACATTAAATGTTGGTGCAGTAAATACCTCCTGACTTTAAAGGGGCACAGCAGACCTCACACAAGAACATTTAAATGTTTATCCTTTTTTCTTTTAGTCTTGTTCATACGAGTGTTTCAAATAACATTCACTAGCCTGTGTTTAATGCACAAACTTGTCAAAAATCGCTCCTTTGAGATTGATGAGCGCCACCTGTTCATGGGGAGTTGAGTTTTTTTCTTGTAATTTGATAATTGACAGCATTCCACTGATCCTCGGGACACTACTGGAAACACATTGACAGATGTGCATGATCCATTTCCAAGAAACTAAGGATGTGGTCCAAGGTGTCGGCTGCTTACCGAACTAGTGCAAAATACAGTCGAAATCAATGCTAAGCCAATTATACAAACTTTCCAATGGCTCGAAAAGTCTGAGAAAGAGACTGAAAATGACAGAAAAGTGTAAGACTAGGTCACATGCCTTGTTATTATAGTGTAAAACAAGATTTTACTAAATGGATCGAAAAAGAAGGTAGGGTACAAACAGAAGGGCAACACCTCCTGTTAATAAATTGATGGGGAAAGTGCAAAAATATGCACATTCAACACTCCTATAGACAAGTATTGTTTTCTTTGTATGCCGTTTGGAATCTCCTTGGCTCCTGAAGCTTTTCTCAAGGCAGTACAAAAGTTTTGGTCTTGTGGAGCTTGTGGGAGTATTTCTGGATGATGTGGTAATTTGGGGAACTGCAAGTGCCAGTTTGGGGTAGATCCAATATAATACCTGGGCGGCAATACAGCCACACTCTGAATAAATGAGAGCAATGACAAATATACCATCACTCAAAGAAAAAAAAATGTGCTAGACTTCGTTAAGTTCAGGATATGATTAATTCCCAATGTGCCGTTGAACTCAAGGACATTGTGCAGCTTGCTGGAAAATGGAGCTGAGGGCAGAGGAAACAGGAATATGTGATTGGAATGGGAAAAGCATAGGAAAAGCATAAGGACAGTCTCTTTAAAGGTCCAGTGTTGAAATTCAATTACCCAGCCTTCCTATTGAAAGACGCTTGAAAAGATTGACTATGAGAAGTTGCAGCTGCAACGTGAGCTGCAGCTCATAATAGAGAGACTTCACCCACTAGGAGACCAGAGGATGACCCAGCCATTGTAGAACTTGAAAGATGAACTGCCCTGTCGGTGGCCAAATGGAAGGTACATAGATTGTCATATGCTATGTGATATGGATTGTCCATGCGCTCAGTTGACAGGTGCAACATATATGACCAGAATCATTGAGTCACATATGAAGTGCTGCAAGTCATGTTAGTTACCAATAACTATAGTGGCTTCTTGAAATTGTCCGACAATAAAAGATAATTGATTTCGGGTCCCCTCGGACTGTTGCCAGTCCAAAGCTGATTTGCACAGATTATTTGACCAATGATCCTGTAGTGTGAGGAATTTACAAACATAATGTCTCACATCTGTTTGGAATCCCCCCAATTTTGAACCGTAAATATGATTTTTAAGTAAGTGCATTATTCATGTATCTGTATTTACCTAGATTAAATTTCTGTAACTTTTTACTTACTCCATTACATTTTGGAAAATATCTGTAAATTTTTTTAATACAATACACAGTGATGCATTGCATCCTTAAATGTCTTATTTACTTGTTCATTTTGATGGTTGGTAGAGGATGTTGATTGTTCTACAGATTTGTGATATGGGGCCACAGTTGTACAGGAGCATGGTTTTCATAGTTATTAGTTTTATAGTTTGTTTATTTTACATAGTGGCTTTATTCACTAACATTATTGGAAATCATGTTAAGTCTGGAGTCAGCCATGAAAGCTCTATCAGTGTTCACCTACTGCATAACCTCTTTCCATATTTAAGTTTTTTGGTGCCTCTAACCTCCCTCTCAGCAGCTCACCTATGTAGAATGAGCCACTATGACGACACGGAAGCACCTCTACAGATCTAACACGCATCTCAGCGATGTGAGTGGAGGCCAGTGTGCATTGCAGGCAGACACAGACCTGAAACCTATGATGCCTCAATCATTAAAAAAGTAAAGTAAAATATCTACTTTTACAATATTATGAGAAAAAACTGATAAAACACCTTGCGACGTCTATGCCAATTGTTATGGCAGCACAATGTATGCAAACTAGACGCATCTACGTAACATGTGACCTCATAACGCAATCTAGCGACTTCCAGCTTCATTTCAGAGAGCCAACATTTACTTCTGGTCAGATTTTTTTGGGCAACACTGCTCATTGCATCACTTAATTTTACATTTATCTTCAGTTTGATCTGCAAATAATTGAATCTTTTTCCTTAGATGACTGTTTCTGCCATTATTTGAGCTTCCTTCTAACTAAACTCACACGTGTACCATGAATAAAACCCATTGATTTATTTTGATCTTTTTCCTACTTACTTACTTTCTTAATTCTAACTTTCTTGTTTTAGCTCCTGTCCATCTCCTCTGTCTGGTTTTCAATGCATTTATGTTTGTCTTTGTATTCATGTACTTATCCACCCACTCACCAGGGTTACTTTAACTGAGGGCTGTTTCTCATCTCTACACACCCTGTTTGAAACATGGCTAAATACAGCTGAACCACTCCACATTTTATACTGCAACTCTTTATCTATGCACTCTCTCCTCTGTCCTTAAATTGTCTTCAATCTTCCTCAAAGTACGTCTTTTATTTTACAGCTAAGTCAGTTTGATCAAAGCAGATGTAATCAAATGATCTGCAGGTTTCTTTTTAATTTGAATGTTTGCTGCCCTTTTAGAGTAAGGGTCGGTAATCCTGGAAAAGCTAGCAGGAGCAGGCTAAACTTTAAAAATGTGCAACTAAGCTCGTACACCGGGGCGAGGGTGGTCTATAGCCCTGTCACACATCTATGCAGCCCAGTCCAGCCCCCTCAGGCATTTTAGTTGTTTTTTTCATTATATTTTAATGTGTGTGTGTGTGCGTGTGCGTGTGCGTGTGCGCGTGTGTGTGTGTGTGGTGAGGGGGGTAAATGATTGTGCGCATTAGTTAAGCTCGTTAGCCATAGCCATAAGTGCTGGAAGAAGCACAGATAGTAGAAGAACATTGGAACCAAGCCATTGTGTCCTGTTTATAGTCAGCGGTGAAAGTGAAAATTATTCTTGTTTGCAAAAGCAATAAACTTGTTTACCAGTATGTTCAAAGTTAGTCAGTCAAAAGTCCCACATACTGTACATCTTTTATAGTTCTTTTTTCCCATGACTGTTCTTATATTTATGTGTGGCTGCCTTCCTGAAAACTCTAATAGTTTCCACGGATTGACTCCTGCTATATACAAAGCTGCCAGCCTGATGAAGAGCACAGGTAAGATCCAGGAAAGCGCTGTGGGGTTGTAAGAATTTGTAGCTAAGATTAGGATCTGATCCTTGCAGCTGAGGAGTGTGGAGTTGTCAACTGAAGAGAACCTCCCTTAGAAAAACCTACAATTCATTATTAATTCTTGGCAAGATGATTAACCTGTGAGGTCACAAATTAAAGACAGACTGGGGGAAATTTCAGACCACAGATGCCAAATCCGTGACCTACAGTATAAATCACATCAAACTCTCCTTCTATTGTCAAATCATCATTGTTAAATTCTTAAACTGGCCTTCCCTTGTGGGAAATCAGTTTCCAATCTTAGGATTTTCACTTTTTTTTTATTAAACCATTTTCCCGAACCCAGATCAAGTGCACCAAACGTAATTATTATAAAATTTATAGTGATGATAACTTTATTTATATAGCACAGAGCAAGAGCCCCTTGCTTGCCCCTTGCCTGCTTGCCTACCCTTTCTTGCGTGCATCGCCAAATTTTTGTAACTATACGACAAAGCTACGCAAGCCTCTCACAGCCCACAAGGTTGTGATTGGTCTGCTAACTACATCCTTTCTGGTGTCACATTTCCGGTTTCATGCCCCATAATACCGGCAGAAACCAAGGAAGATTTAGAAGAATGACTATGGACCAAAAAGAAGAGCGTTTGGCAGAAGAGATCCGAAAGTATGACCACTTGTATAACTCGTCATTGACCGATGTTGTCATGTGGTCACTTAGCATGTTAATAACCCTAGGAGCACTGGTTTGTAATTCTAATCTTTATATGTTTCTCTTGCTGATACCGTAGTAACATGCATGAGAACAAACAGGAGGTGAACACCCTGATTCCTTCTGCATGTTTCACTTCTATTAATCTGGACGGCAGACACAGAATGCCGTGCTGTAGCTCCTGGTTGTTAATTCACAGATGTTCGGAGATGAACACCAGCCAATGCCACCACACTGTGTCTGCATGCAGACTCAACTCCTTACCCCAGTTAAATTATTGTATGTTTCCTCTTACGAGACCTTGAATAGCAGCATGCTTTCCTGGTAGTTACAGGAGGACATGTCCTCATTTGACCTCAGCCGTAATACAGCTTCAAAGGGCATGGCATTGATGTAATTACACATGGTTGGTTTTTAATCCTGCCTTCATCCTTGATTCCCATTTGGCAAAGTAAAATATTTACTCAGGTCAGTCATAATCACATGTGTTGCTGGTGTGGACACTGACCTACACGCAGGCCGCCACGCCCCGAGACTCTGCCATTTTGTATCTTCCTCCACAGATGGAGCAGAGATCCATCTGTTGGCCGACTGTGGCTCGTCCGTTTTTCACAATGTCTGGATGAATAAAATCTGCACGGCATTATATGAGAGGTTTTGGTATCATCTTCCGTCCTCTTTTATACAGAAGTGCACCCTATCATCTAACCTCATTGCCAAGTTCCCCAAGATTATATGTATCAGATGAAACTGTATATAGCTCACTTCTCTTGTTTTCACCATACCCAATAACTATGTGCTACATCCTCTGTATGTTGTACTTGTGTTATGAGGCATGCAGGTCCAAACAAGAAGAAAGCCTTCATTTTAATGTAATAATCTGCTCTGACGTACATACGGTAGCTTTTCCCAGTCGCACAGTTCAAAATGTACCTCACACCGCCCGGCCCTCCGGGTACGATCCAATATGCAGGCAGCTGTCCAAGACAACGCTATAGTGAAACCTCAATTGCCATACCACCCTGTGTGTTCCTCATTCCATCCATGTTGTCCCGTCTGAACCAGACTGACAGCTGGCTCTTCACTTTCTCTGTGATTTTAACCTCAGACTTCGACCATAAATTGGGTCGCCATGTGAAGGAAAAAACATCCACCCCGCGCTGATCTAACCCCTCATTACAATTGATGTTTTTCCATGGAGTTCAACAAAAAGGTTGCACTGCAGATTTTACAGACCAAACGTATGTGTAGGGTAATGACAATTTTCGCGCACATATATTCCAAACTTCCAATGGAATTTTCGTGACGAATGCAGCCCCACTTCATGATTGTGATTTCTTACGATAGATTTATGATGTTTCGCTTGACTTTAATATGAACTAACACTCACTTCACACAATGTGCCTCTCCCAAAAATACTAACTTCTTAATTTAACAACACACTGAACAGATTTTCTCAAATTTTTTTTCTTGTGATGTTAATTTTTCATCTTGTTGTATTTTTTAGGGCTGAACTGCGACAATTGGGATCAATTCATCTAATGACCATGTCTGAACATAGTGACCAACCAACAGAGAATAATCACCCAACACAGAAAGTAACCCTCACCTGTTTTAAGCATCGTTCAGATCTTTGTTGTGGTTTTACATCCTGCAACCTTATTGTGTGGTAATTTTCCTGTTCTCATCAACCCCACCTGGAAATAAAGATAAAGATTGATAATAGATTAAATCCATGTGGACATGTAACAACAAATAGCAACATTAAGGAAATAATTACAAGCATTTATATATATTTTCATGTTTATTAGGGCCCGAGCACCGAATGGTGAGAGGCCCTATTGAATCTGTAAGGGTTTTTCTTATTATTATTTCCCTTTAGGGGGCTTTTTGAGGGTCTAGACCAGCGGTCGGCAACCTGCGGCTCCGGAGCCGCATGCGGCTCTTTGGCCCCTCTGCGGTGGCTCCCTGTAGTACGCGAAAGGTGAACTTAACCAATCAGTTTTGATATGATGAACATGAACGTGTGAGTGAACGTCACGATGGACGTGAGTGATGTTTTTAAATCATCATCGTATCAGGCCATCATGAAATACCAGGAGCGGGCGAATGTATGTCTGTGTGTTGTTGCACTCCCAGGCAGCGCACACACAGAGGGGGTCGGGACTCTGCCCTGGTGGCAACAGGAAATGTCTTTTCTTTTGCATGTCTTACACTTGGATGTATTCCTCCTCATCCATTGACCTCAACCATGTCAAACTGTATCAAATGGGTCTCAAGACATTGATAATGTTTGTATAACATTACTGTGACTTTTCGCCAAACGCCTTATTAATGGCGTAGCATCAAAGTTCTTCAACTCGCCGTGAAACACGAAATTGCTGTAACTTCAGTGTTCATGGTTCTATCTCACTCAAAATACATGTGTGTATCAACAGCCCCTCCCTGGAGATATTCATATGGTTTTAAGGAATGGGCGTGGCAAAAAAACTGAACAGCGCCCCATAAAGGGCAGCCCCGGTACTACGATTGGCCGACATGTAGAAAAATCAATTTGGGCATGTGTCTTTTCAAACAAACAAATAAGTCTCTTGGATAGATATGCTAGACCAAACAGGAAGCCCGCCATTTTGGATTTAGTGGCCATATTAGCCATATTCCACATTTTTACTTTGACATACTTGTCCCAGGGCTTTCATCAGATCAACAATTCAGATGAGTGTCATGTCAACAAGATTGAGAAAAAAAATGATTTCGGGATTTTTTTTATCACACCGTGTGACCATGGTGTGGCGTCAAAGTTTGGTTACACGCCATCAAAACACCAGCATCTGTATCTTGGACATATATGGTCCAATCAAGTCCAAACTAGACATGTAAGATATGAGTTCTGTCCTGATGACAACTAAACAGAAATTATGACTTTAAATTACAGCGCCCCCTGGTGGCACCAGGAAATGTCTTGTTTTTTACTTTGATGAACTGCTCCTGGCTACTTTACAATATACAGCTCAAACGAGCTCAGTCAAGTTTTTGGTTGATGGTCATAATTGTGAGATTCCCTCAAACGGTGTAAACATTGATGTGCGGCGAAGGATTTTCTTTCGCCAAAGGACAGGATGTTGTCATAACCCCAATCTGCATTGTCCTATCACTACCAAACTTCTGTCACATGATTAGAGTACAGGCCTGTACAGCTCTATGTGTCACTATTTCCGCAGTGTCATAGAGCCACCTACTGATTCGCCATGAAACAGGAAGTACTTTGTTAATCCACTCTGCATTATCCAACCGGCTCCAAACTACTGACCTATGATCACAATCCTGATCTGAACAGCTCCATATATAAATATTACTTCAGGGTCATAGCCCCACCTACTGATCAGTGTGAAAATTAAGTTGTGTTAACATTGTCCAACTGACACAAAATTGCTCACGCTACATCAGAGCGCCTAGATGAACAGATCTATATGTCTGTGCGTAATAATAGTGATGGCGCCACCTACTGGCAAACCTACTGCCGCAGAGCGTAAAATGCAACGCGGAGCGCGCTTGGTCATCGATTGCTCTCTCCACCGACCGCAAAATTGTCAAAAGGGATTCTGATAATAATATAATCAATAAATACTGGAGTATGTACATCAAAACATTGTTTAATAAAAATAATAATTGCACATAGTGTGGCGTGCACTCATGGGTGTGTCCTCTCACCCAGTGGGTTGATGGGTAATGTTAAAGGCTGTAGCTATATATACTTCCCGTATGGGGAACATGTGCCAGTTCTTCCTCACTACTGAATAAACGACAGTAAACAGTACCTGCGTCTCTGCCTTTCCTTGTCTTGCCACATTGGTGACCCCGTTTTTTGGACATGTTCGAGGTAGAGGAGGATAGTGTCCCTTCCTCATCGGGGGAAGACGTATTTTCTTCCCCGGTGCCCGTGGACCGTGTCTCTTGTCAGCCGCGGAGAGAGCGGACAAGCTACTGTCGCTTCCCGGTTTGGGCGATGGTTCGGCAGTGGACCTGATGGACGAGATGCTGTCGTTGCTGGGCTCCGAGGATGAGGGTTTCCTGTTCCCGCACATCTTTCTGCGCCAGCTCCCGCTGCAGGTGCGCGCAGCCCTCGCCAACTCTTCTTGCTTGGCGGCCGGCGACTTCCGTGGATTGGCTGAGCAGGCGGACCGGATCCTGCTGACTTCGAGGAACGTCTCCGTGCAGAGTGTGGGCGTGGAGTCCTCGCAGTCGACGTTGGAGAACAAGGTTCCGGCATTGACGGCTGCAGTTTCCACCGCAGACAGCGCGGCCAGCTGTGTTTCTTCCATCAGCGCTTCGGCAGCAAGGCGCACCGCTGCGTTCCTCCATGCGTGTTCGAGGCACCGGGAAACGGAAGAGCCGGCACTCGGTAGCAGCCGTGGGCGCTGGCGATCAAGAGGAGCTGCTGTTCGTTCATGACTCCATATCAGGTAATCAGTTCCTGGTGGACTCCGGCTCGCAGAAGAGCCTTCTCCCTCCTGCAGCTACGGACCTCTCGGCCCGTGGCAGTGGTCCGCGTCTGACAGCGGCTAACGGTTCGGCTATAGAGACGTTTGGTACCAAGTCTGTGACTGTGTGTTTCAATGGACGCAAATTTCTGTGTGACTTTGTTGTAGCCTCCATTACGGTTCCTATTATCGGAGCATATTTTCTGTGCACTAATGGGTTGTTAGTGGATGTAGCTAATCGCAGGCTCATTGATGCTGTGTCTTTTGCGTCTTTTCCGTGTCAGTCAGGGGGACCCGGGCCGTTAACACACGCTAATTTCGCGGCGTCAAAGGATGTCTTCCAGCGCTTACTGGCGGAATTTCCTTTGCTGATAACGCCCGCATTTTCTGCCGCGGATACTAAACACGGCGTGGAACATTTCATTCCCACTGCGGGTACGCCCGTTTTCGCACGTTCGCGTCGCCTCAACACCGTGAAGTTAGGCACCGCGAAGGAGGAGTTTGCTACCATGGAGCGTTTGGGGATCGTTAGGCGGTCCAACAGCCCGTGGGCTTCGCCGCTCCACATGGTGCCCAAGGCGGACGGTTCTTGGCGGCCGTGCGGCGACTTCCGCCGTTTAAATAACATTACGGCCCATGACCGTTACCCCATTCCGCATGTTCAGGATTTTTCGATTCGTCTGGCGGGCATGACAATTTTTTCTAAAATCGATTTGGTGCGAGGTTATCATCAGGTGCCTGTGCGGGCAGAGGACGTGCCCAAGACTGCTGTCATTACACCGTTTGGGCTTTTCGAGTTCCTGCGAATGCCGTTCGGCCTTAAAGGCGCAGCGCAGACGTTTCAGCGCTTGATGGACTCGGTGCTACGTGACCTCGCGTTTGTTTTCGTCTATTTGGACGACATCTTGGTGGCCAGCCCGTCGGCTGATGAGCATTTGTCGCACCTTAGGCAGGTTTTCCAGCGCCTTGATGGGCATGGTCTCATTGTCAACACAGCCAAGTGCCAGTTTGGGCTGTCTGTCATAGACTTTTTGGGCCATCGCATTTCGTCGCAGGGTGCGGTTCCTTTGCCCTCGAAGGTGCATGCAGTTGCGGATTTTCCCCGTCCGGTCTCGGTCAGGTCGCTACAGGAGTTTTTGGGCATGGTAAACTTTTACAATCGTTTCTTGCCTCGTGCGGCCCAACTCCTGCAACCATTGTATGGTGCTTTGAAGCTTAAGAAAGCCAAGGACCAGGTTGACTGGACCCCTGTGAGGATCCAGGCTTTTGAGGGGGCTAAGGCTGCCCTGGCTAACGCGGCGCTTCTGGCGCACCCCGCGTCTCGGGCGCCCATCGCCCTCACGACCGATGCTTCGGATGTGGCTGTTGGTGCAGTTGTTGAACAGCGTGTTGCGGGTGCGTGGCAGCCCCTTGCATTTTTTAGCCGCGGTTTGCGAGACTGAGCGAAAATACAGTGTGTTTGACCGGGAACTGTTAGCGTTGTACCTGGCTACGCGTCAGTTTCCTGCTGGAAGGCCGCCCTTTCACAGCCTATGTTGACCACAAACCATTGACGTTTGCTATGGCGAAGGTGACAGAGCCATGGTCTGCTCGCCAGCAGCGCCATCTAGCGGCGATCTCCGAATTCACAACGGACATCCAACATGTGGCGGGTAAAGCGAACCCGGTTGCAGACTGCCTGTCGCGGGTGCTGGTGTGCCCTGTGCATCTTGGGGTTGATTTTTCCGCACTGGCTGCCGATCAACCTGGGGACCCGGGTATCGTTGCACTGACAGCTGCGATTACCGGTCTGGAGCTGGAGGAGGTAGTGGTGCAAAATGGTGGGCCTGCCCTCCTTTGCGACGTCTCCACGGGCCGCCCCCGCCCGGTGGTACCGGTTGCTTGGCGCCGTCGGGTCTTTGATATGGTGCACTCTCTTTCTCATCCGGGTGTCCGGACGTCGGTGAAGTTGGTGTCTTCGAAGTTTGTGTGGCCTGGCCTTCGCAAAGAGGTCAAAGAGTGGGGCGGCCACATGTGTGGCGTGTCAGCGCGCAAAAGTTCACCAGCACACTAGGGCGCCCCTCGAGCCATTTTTGATTCCAGCCAGGCGTTTTGATCATGTGCATATCGACCTTGTGGGGCCTCTTCCCCCTTCCCAGGGTTTTACACATCTCCTTACCATGGTAGATCGGACCACTAGGTGGCCAGAGGCGGTTCCTCTGTCTTCCACGACATCTGCGGACGTGGCACGCGCTTTTCTTTCAGCTTGGGTCTCACGTTTTGGTGCACCGTCTGATATCACCTCTGACAGAGGCCCGCAGTTCATTTCGGATCTCTGGTCAGCGCTAGCAAAGTCTTTGGGCACACAGGTTCACCGTACCACTGCCTACCACCCCCAGGCTAACGGTTTGTGTGAACGTTTTCACCGGTCGCTTAAGGCGTCATTGCGGGCTGCGCTCTCAGATGCAAACTGGTTGGATCGGTTGCAATGGGTGATGCTCGGGTTGCGCTCGGCTCCTAAGGCTGACCTGGATGCCTCGCCTGCAGAGTTGGTACTCGGTCAGCCGCTCCACGTCCCAGGGGAGTTTCTGCCTCAGTGCTCGGCCCCCTTTCCGGTTCCTGTTGCGCGTCCTGCGTCACAGGCCGCTTGTGCACCGGTGCCCGTGCATCATTTTTCTCCTCGGTCTTTCGTGCCAACGGATCTCGCGACCACTCGGTTTGTTTTCGTGCGTCACGATGCTCACCGGTTTCCCCTCCAGCCCCTGTATGACGGCCCGTTTAGAGTGTTAGAGGCGGGTTCTAAAAGATTCATTCTGGACATGGGCGGGCGCAGGGAGCGTGTTTCGTTAGACAGACTTAAGCCATCTGTTGGCCGGCGAAGAGGTGCTACCGGCCCGGGTTCCCCGTCGTGGTCGCCCCCCTTCTAAGACCCCTGTGTTGTTTTCTCCAGTTGTGCCTCCTGATCCTGTGCCTGTTATAAATGATGTCCCTTCTGCTTGTTCCACCCCTGCGTTTGCGGATGGGGATCGGCGTAGCCGTTATGGTCGCCTCGTTAAACCCCCTGAGAGGTACTGACTTTTGTCCCATTTTATTTATTATTTTCCCTCTGGGTGTTCGGGGGGGGGGCTGTGTGGCATGCACTCATGGGTGTGTCCTCTCACCCAGTGGGTTGATGGGTAATGTTAAAGGCTGTAGCTATATATACTTCCCATATGGGGATCATGTGCCAGTTCTTCCTCACTACTGAATAAACGACAGTAAACAGTACCTGCGTCTCTGCCTTTCCTTGTCTTGCCACAATAGGATTGTTTCTTCAAATATAAATAGATCCAAACAACAGAATGAAAACAGAATATTGGAAATATATGTTTTGCATTATTCTTATTCAAGATATTGTTGCATGCTATGATTTGCCTTTACATGCCTTGATCTTCCTACTAACTAAAGAAAAACTTAATTTAAGATTACACTTTTCTTTAGGCCTTTTCTCTTTGAAGATTTCTGCCTTTCAAGACCTCTTTATATGTTTTTTGTATAACGCTGCCTTGTTGACCAGAGGAGAACACTGCGTTATAGATACAAGTTGTTCACCACTTGTGTCCCTAAACAAACAGACGTTATATCCACCGCCTACCTCTGTGCGATCCAACGATTCCAGTGAGAAAACTTTCAGAGAAGCTGAAAAAAAGCAATGAAATCAATCACCATGGCGACCCAGTCAGATACTCAACCGGACATCAAAATGGAGACCATTCGTCCTCTCATTGAGAACTTCTTCACCAGAACCACTTCAGAGGAGTGGAACCTGTTAAAGTTAGGCAAACCCGACAACATCACCAAGGTTCTGTTGGCAGAGCTTTTTCTGGACATTTTAGCAACTGTTTCAACAGCTCTGCTGAAGAGTCAGGAAGATTCTGTCTCACCTATAACTCAGGAGGATGTTCGGACCAGTCTGGGCGACACAATCAGGGCGAGTTTTGCACCTGGCGGCAAATTGGAGTCTGTGGATTTGGCTGATCTCACCGACCTGGTGGTGGAGGAGGTGACTGACACCATCAACTCCAGCCTGAGTAAAAGTCCCATCAATGTTCCCCCTGAGGAGCTTTTACTGACCCGTGTCACAGACCCAGGCAAACTGCACCAGATGATCTACCTCATCAGCAAAATGTTCAAGACATTCGCTAACAAAATCAAACGCCTGTACGGGGGCAAACTGCGACAGAAGCGAAGCAGGATGACTCCCTCACAGGAGCAGAACCCTGCAGAGAGCCTGGTGAGCGACACCTCCTCCGTATCAACAATTGTTTCAACAAGGAAGTCAGTGGGCAGCTCCAGACAGAGCAGCGCCCGCAGTGACGAATGTTTGACTATCGAGGAGGTCATTGTGAAGGAGGTGACTGACATCACAGAGCCCATTTTCGATGAGATCTTAGACATTGAGAACATCAAGAAGAATTATTCTGTGGAGATCATAAATGCTGCAAAGGCCATTACTAAGCCGGCCATTGAGGCAAGCATTGCAATTGTGACAGCTGAAAGTAGCAGCCTCAACTCCAAAAAGAGCAAGAGCTCCCAGAAGAGCGCCACAGGAGAAAAGGGGAAGATCAAGAACATTTTTGCAAAGACATTTGCAACAGCATGGATTTTAAAAATGTTGACACAGTTCAAGAGATGTTTCAAAAATAAACCAAAAGTCAAGAGCAGGAAGTCAATCGATCAGCTGATGGAGGACATCTACGCTCTGCTCCAGACGGAGATGAAGCTGACAGCTGAAGATGAGACTTGTGTGTTTGAGAAAGTGAACAACATTCCACCAGACAGAGTTCTTCTGTTCACTAAAGAAATCGCTGGTCTACTCTACATGTACGTCACAAATCAAAAAATCAATCCAGATTGCCCATTGTTGGTTCCTGAGTCAAATACCAAATTGTACTCAGACATACTGAAGAAAGTTTCATATTTCCTGTCCATCATGAGCTGGTTTGTGAACAAGCAGGTCGACAGCCACACCAACAGGGTGATGGCCGCTTGTAGAAGCTCACGAGTAACACCTGAGATCCCAAAGGTCCGTGAGATCCCAAAGGTCTGTGAGATCCCAAAGGTCCGTGAGATCCCAAAGAAGCCTGAGATCCCAAAGGTCCCTAAGATCCCAAAGGTCCGTGAGATCCCAAAGGTCTGTGACTTCCCAAACGTCCCTGAGATCCCAAAGGTCCCTGAGATCCCAAAGGTCCCTGAACCGAAGAAGAAGGAGGACAATAAGGACCAGAAGGGCAAGATCAGGAAGAAGAAAGCAAACGAGCTGACAGACATCCAGAAGAAAATGTACGTCCGTATCCTCGTGAACCAGGTCGTCACGAAGACGCACAAGAAGACCAAAGGGGCATTGACGAGTGAGGATTTAGTGGAGATAATTGAAAATCTCTTCATCAACACATGGACCGAGTTGGAAGACTTTGACTTAGTTCTCACCACGAAAAATATTCCAAAACTTTACCAAGCCATTTTCAAGGACCTATGCAAGAGGTGGACCTGTCCTGAGCAGCTGCTGGTCGCCATGCGTATGAAGGAGCCCGAGGTGGAGAAGATCATCGCCAAGTCTTTGACACGTCAGCTGTCCAGAGGGGCCATCAGCAAGTTCTTCTTCAAATTCTTCAATTGATAGAATATCTCTCTCTCTCTTTCACTCTCTTTCACTCTCTCGAGAGTCTCAAGGGCCGCTCTAGCTCTTATGACTATAATGTGATGTATAGGGTTGTGTGGGTTTACTCTGAGTGCTTCAGTTTCCTCACACAACTATCAATTTTATGTGAAACAAAACTTAATAAAGAAATAAAATCAAAATGAGATGTCTGACTTGAGTTCTTTTACAAAAGGGTTTTTTACGGTAGGTTTTAAGGTCTTTAGTCTCTTCTTTGTAAAGAAATCATGTTTATCTACACTAGACCTTGGTCATCAAAGTAAATGCCAATGTACTTATGTAGATATATATCGTCCGATGTTTAAAGCAAACTTTTAGTCAGGACTAGGACCTACTCAAGGACAGAACAAAAACACCAGGACGTACAACTGAGGATGTCCGATCTGATACATAGGAATTGAACCAGTGCTCTGGTCTTTTTAGCTGATCCACAGTTCTAATTATTTGATACAATTTATCACTAATTTATTTCTTGTTATTATCAACAGGGATTCTGATAATAAATAAATACTGGAGTACATACATCAAAACATCTTTTAATAAAAATAATAATTGCACATAGGATTGTTTCTTCAAATATAAATAGATTCAAACAACAGAATGAAAACAGAATATTGGAAATATACGTTTTGCATTATTCTTATTCAAGATGTTGTTGCATGCTATGATTTGCCTTTACATGCCTTGATCTTCCTACTAACTAAAGAAAAACTTCATGTAAGATGATACTTTTCTGTAGGCGTTTTCTCTTTGAAGATTTCTGCCTTTCAAGACCTCTTTATATGTTTTTTGTATAACGCTGCCTTGTTGACCAGAGGAGAACACTGCGTTATAGATACAAGTTGTTCACCACTTGTGTCCCTAAACAAACAGACGTTATATCCACCGCCTACCTCTGTGCGATCCAACGATTCCAGTGAGAAAAATTTCAGAGAAGCTGAAAAAAAGCAATGAAATCAATCACCATGGCGACCCAGTCAGATACTCAACCGGACATCAAAATGGAGACCATTCGTCCGCTCATTGAGAACTTCTTCACCAGAACCACTTCAGAGGAGTGGAACCTGTTAAAGTTAGGCAAACCCGACAACATCACCAAGGTTCTGTTGGCAGAGCTTTTTCTGGACATTTTAGCAACTGTTTCAACAGCTCTGCTGAAGAGTCAGGAAGATTCTGTCTCCCCTATAACTCAGGAGGATGTTCGGACCAGTCTGGGCGACACCATCAGGGCAAGTTTTTCACCTGGCGGCAAATTGGAGTCTGTGGATTTGGCTGATCTCACCGACCTGGTGGTGGAGGAGGTGACTGACACCATCAACTCCAGCCTGAGTAAAAGTCCCATCAATGTTCCCCCTGAGGAGCTTTTACTGACCCGTGTCACAGACCCAGGCAAACTGCACCAGATGATCTACCTCATCAGCAAAATGTTCAAGACATTCGCTAACAAAATCAAACGCCTGTACGGGGGCAAACTGCGACAGAAGCGAAGCAGGATGACTCCCTCACAGGAGCAGAACCCTGCAGAGAGCCTGGTGAGCGACACCTCCTCTATATCAACAATTGTTTCAACAAGGAAGTCAGTGGGCAGCTCCAGACAGAGCAGCGCCCGCAGTGACGAATGTTTGACTGTCGAGGAGGTCATTGTGAAGGAGGTGACTGACATCACAGAGCCCATTTTCGATGAGATCTTAGACATTGAGAACATCAAGAAGAATTATTCTGTGGAGATCATAAATGCTGCAAAGGCCATTACTAAGCCGGCCATTGAGGCAAGCATTGCAATTGTGACAGCTGAAAGTAGCAGCCTCAACTCCAAAAAGAGCAAGAGCTCCCAGAAGAGCGCCACAGGAGAAAAGGGGAAGATCAAGAACATTTTTGCAAAGACATTTGCAACAGCATGGATTTTAAAAATGTTGACACAGTTCAAGAGATGTTTCAAAAATAAACCAAAAGTCAAGAGCAGGAAGTCAATCGATCAGCTGATGGAGGACATCTACGCTCTGCTCCAGACGGAGATGAAGCTGACAGCTGAAGATGAGACTTGTGTGTTTGAGAAAGTGAACAACATTCCACCAGACAGAGTTCTTCTGTTCACTAAAGAAATCGCTGGTCTACTCTACATGTACGTCACAAATCAAAAAATCAATCCAGATTGCCCATTGTTGGTTCCTGAGTCAAATACCAAATTGTACTCAGACATACTGAAGAAAGTTTCATATTTCCTGTCCATCATGAGCTGGTTTGTGAACAAGCAGGTCGACAGCCACACCAACAGGGTGATGGCCGCTTGTAGAAGCTCACGAGTAACACCTGAGATCCCAAAGGTCCGTGAGATCCCAAAGGTCTGTGAGATCCCAAAGGTCCGTGAGATCCCAAAGAAGCCTGAGATCCCAAAGGTCCCTAAGATCCCAAAGGTCCGTGAGATCCCAAAGGTCTGTGACTTCCCAAACGTCCCTGAGATCCCAAAGGTCCCTGAGATCCCAAAGGTCCCTGAACCGAAGAAGAAGGAGGACAATAAGGACCAGAAGGGCAAGATCAGGAAGAAGAAAGCAAACGAGCTGACAGACATCCAGAAGAAAATGTACGTCCGTATCCTCGTGAACCAGGTCGTCACAAAGACGCACAAGAAGACCAAAGTGCCATTGACGAGTGAGGATTTAGTGGAGATAATTGAAAATCTCTTCATCAACACATGGACCGAGTTGGAAGACTTTGACTTAGTTCTCACCACGAAAAATATTCCAAAACTTTACCAAGCCATTTTCAAGGACCTATGCAAGAGGTGGACCTGTCCTGAGCAGCTGCTGGTCGCCATGCGTATGAAGGAGCCCGAGGTGGAGAAGATCATCGCCAAGTCTTTGACACGTCAGCTGTCCAGAGGGGCCATCAGCAAGTTCTTCTTCAAATTCTTCAATTGATAGAATATCTCTCTCTCTCTTTCACTCTCTTTCACTCTCTCTTGAGAGTCTCAAGGGCCGCTCTAGCTCTTATGACTATAATGTGATGTATAGGGTTGTGTGGGTTTACTCTGAGTGCTTCAGTTTCCTCACACAACTATCAATTTTATGTGAAACAAAACTTAATAAAGAAATAAAATCAAAATGAGATGTCTGACTTGAGTTCTTTTACAAAAGGGTTTTTTACGGTAGGTTTTAAGGTCTTTAGTCTCTTCTTTGTAAAGAAATCATGTTTATCTACACTAGACCTTGGTCATCAAAGTAAATGCCAATGTACTTATGTAGATATATATCGTCCGATGTTTAAAGCAAACTTTTAGTCAGGACTAGGACCTACTCAAGGACAGAACAAAAACACAATGACGTACAACTGAGGATGTCCGATCTGATACATAGGAATTGAACCAGTGCTCTGGTCTTTTTAGCTGATCCACAGTTCTAATTATTTGATACAATTTATCACTAATTTATTTCTTGTTATTATCAACAGGGATTCTGATAATAAATAAATACTGGAGTACATACATCAAAACATCTTTTAATAAAAATAATAATTGCACATAGGATTGTTTCTTCAAATATAAATAGATTCAAACAACAGAATGAAAACATAATATTGGAAATATACGTTTTGCATTATTCTTATTCAAGATGTTGTTGCATGCTATGATTTGCCTTTACATGCCTTGATCTTCCTACTAACTAAAGAAAAACTTCATGTAAGATGATACTTTTCTGTAGGCGTTTTCTCTTTGAAGATTTCTGCCTTTCAAGACCTCTTTATATGTTTTTTGTATAACGCTGCCTTGTTGACCAGAGGAGAACACTGCGTTATAGATACAAGTTGTTCACCACTTGTGTCCCTAAACAAACAGACGTTATATCCACCGCCTACCTCTGTGCGATCCAACGATTCCAGTGAGAAAACTTTCAGAGAAGCTGAAAAAAAGCAATGAAATCAATCACCATGGCGACCCAGTCAGATACTCAACCGGACATCAAAATGGAGACCATTCGTCCGCTCATTGAGAACTTCTTTACCAGAACCACTTCAGAGGAGTGGAACCTGTTAAAGTTAGGCAAACCCGACAACATCACCAAGGTTCTGTTGGCAGAGCTTTTTCTGGACATTTTAGCAACTGTTTCAACAGCTCTGCTGAAGAGTCAGGAAGATTCTGTCTCACCTATAACTCAGGAGGATGTTCGGACCAGTCTGGGCGACACCATCAGGGCAAGTTTTTCACCTGGCGGCAAATTGGAGTGTGTGGATTTGGCTGATCTCACCGACCTGGTGGTGGAGGAGGTGACTGACACCATCAACTCCAGCCTGAGTAAAAGTCACATCAATGTTCCACCTGAGGAGCTTTTACTGACCCGTGTCACAGACCCAGGCAAACTGCACCAGATGATCTACCTCATCAGCAAAATGTTCAAGACATTCGCTAACAAAATCAAACGCCTGTACGGGGGCAAACTGCGTCAGAAGCGAAGCAGGATGACTCCCTCACAGGAGCAGAACCCTGCAGAGAGCCTGGTGAGCGACACCTCCTCCGTATCAACAATTGTTTCAACAAGGAAGTCAGTGCGCAGCTCCAGACAGAGCAGCGCCCGCAGTGACGAATGTTTGACTGTCGAGGAGGTCATTGTGAAGGAGGTGACTGACATCACAGAGCCCATTTTCGATGAGATCTTAGACATTGAGAACATCAAGAAGAATTATTCTGTGGAGATCATAAATGCTGCAAAGGCCATTACTAAGCCGGCCATTGAGGCAAGCATTGAAATTGTGACAGCTGAAAGTAACAGCCTCAACTCCAAAAAGAGCAAGAGCTCCCAGAAGAGCACCACAGGAGAAAAGGGGAAGATCAAGAACATTTTTGCAAAGACATTTGCAACAGCATGGATTTTAAAAATTTCGACACAGTTCAAGAGATGTTTCAAAAAGAAACCAAAAGTCAAGAGCAGGAAGTCAATCGATCAGCTGATGGAGGACATCTACGCTCTGCTCCAGACGGAGATGAAGCTGACAGCTGAAGATGAGACTTGTGTGTTTGAGAAAGTGAACAACATTCCACCAGACAGAGTTCTTCTGTTCACTAAAGAAATCGCTGGTCTACTCTACATGTACGTCACAAATCAAAAAATCAATCCAGATTGCCCATTGTTGGTTCCTGAGTCAAATACCAAACTGTACTCAGACATACTGAAGAAGGTTTCATATTTCCTGTCCATCATGAGCTGGTTTGTGAACAAGCAGGTCGACAGCCACACCAACAGGGTGATGGCCGCTTGTAGAAGCTCACGAGTAACACCTGAGATCCCAAAGGTCCGTGAGATCCCAAAGGTCTGTGAGATCCCAAAGGTCCGTGAGATCCCAAAGGTCTGTGACTTCCCAAACGTCCCTGAGATCCCAAAGGTCCCTGAGATCCCAAAGGTCCCTAAGATCCCAAAGGTCCCTGAACCGAAGAAGAAGGAGGACAATAAGGACCAGAAGGGCAAGATCAGGAAGAAGAAAGCAAACGAGCTGACAGACATCCAGAAGAAAATGTACGTCCGTATCCTCGTGAACCAGGTCGTCACGAAGACGCACAAGAAGACCAAAGTGCCATTGACGAGTGAGGATTTAGTGGAGATAATTGAAAATCTCTTCATCAACACATGGACCGAGTTGGAAGACTTTGACTTAGTTCTCACCACAAAAAATATTCCAAAACTTTACCAAGCCATTTTCAAGGACCTATGCAAGAGGTGGACCTGTCCTGAGCAGCTGCTGGTCGCCATGCGTATGAAGGAGCCCGAGGTGGAGAAGATCATCGCCAAGTCTTTGACACGTCAGCTGTCCAGAGGGGCCATCAGCAAGTTCTTCTTCAAATTCTTCAATTGATAGAATATCTCTGTCTCTCTTTCACTCTCTTTCACTCTCTCTCTTGAGAGTCTCAAGGGCCTCTCTGAGGAAGAATGGGATCAAACAGCCAACCTTCTGCTTGTAGGACGGCCGCTCTACCACTCAGCCACAGCTGCCTTAAATAAAGCTGCAGAAACAGATTACTTAGCCTCGGCTTGGCCCTTTGAGGAAAGGCCAAAGTAATTAATTTCTACTTTATTCATCCTCATATATTTCTCTAAATGTTTCCACAATTTCTGATTATTTTAGAGATTTGTTCGTTTCATGGCACTGCCATGACTCTGCTGCCCAACGCTGGCAAAAAACAACTAAATGCAAAGTCAAGTTCATATTCAGTCCCTGTCATTGACTTGAGGTCTAACAAATGTGTTCTTGTATTTCCATCCTCATAAAACTATTTACCATTTATTAAATCATTTTAATCCTGGATGATTTACATCCATTTACTAACTTATAGTAGTTCTGCAAAAATCTGACACTTATTTCCTCCTGATGATGCCATGTGATGAGTGCAATAGTGTGAAACCATTAGCAGGAATGTGTTAATGTATCAAACACATGCAAACACAAGTTTGTGCATCATCATTATTTATTCAAATATTGCCTGAGAGCATATTCGGCAGACCCAGCCAGACCTCGTCAGGCAGATGGTATTTGTCTATCCCAACACCAGTGTCTCTTTAACCTCAAGCTATAAAGCATTTGGTCGGTCAACATGTTTGGGTTGGTACACAGCAATGGAGATTCATGGCTAAAATAACCCTTCAGTTTTTCAAACAGGAACTAGTGAACACACTGGCTCAGTGCTCCCCAATGTTTAATATCCAGACTCTCACAGTTTCCTGTTGCATTTAATTACCATAAATTGTAGCAAGCATTGGCTTTTTACATTTTCACAATGAGATGAAAGATCAGCTTTGCTTGTGTTCCCATGAATCAAGAGGATTTCAGGCTCTCCAAAGGCCAGACCTGCCAGCATCTGATGTGCCACTGTGCTGTGATTCATGCCCATGAATAGACGTCATAAGGGCCAACGATGTCGAGTCATCTCTAACATGTGTCTCTAATACATGTCAGCAATTATTAATTCCCCTTGCTTGACCTTTGACTCTCAGAGTAACGTCTGGTGTCACCAGCAGTTACTGGGTGTTGACTGATGGCGTCAATGTCATGAATCTTGTGAGACTGTGAGTCACAGGAGCAGGGGGACATTTAGCCCTGTGTGACATGATGCTGTGTTGAAGGCAGATTGGAGGATCATTCTTCATTCATATAAAGATTACAACTCTGATATTTTATGTAAAAATATGTATGTGTCCAATTGATCAACATTGATCCTCCAACCTCTTTATTCATTTCAGTCAAATGATGAAGAGAAAAACTGATTTTTGTGTGTATACTTGCATTTTTGTCACTTAATGACTGAAAGACATGAAAAATAACCATTACATTGTCCTCCCATGATCCATATGCTTTCATAATGATCTGCTGGCATGTGTAGGAGCAATGGAAAACAGCTTGTTCTGGTTACATGCTGAAATTTGTGTGTGTGTGTTGTGTGTGTGTGTGTGTGTGTGTCCATTGGTCTCTAGAGTGAAAAATGGTTGCACCACTCACAGTATCTTCAATCTATGAATTCCAGACATCTCTTTCCTTTTATCTCTGGGCATGTGTATTGCTAAGAACCCAAGGCAGTGCAGTTTCTTATTTGATATCTTCAATATTAATATATTTTTAATTAACAGGCAACCGGTCCAGTGTAGCAGCAGCGGCTGGCACATATCAAGGTAAGTAAAGACACTTGATTCTCACTGCGTACTGATTTAACCTTCTTTAAACTTAGGATACACAGGTGCAGCATGGTTTCAGGGTTCTGTGGACAGAGGCTACATACAGATTACTATGTTTGTATTTGAACGTGCGTCAGTTCCCTGTCCACACTACTGCAGAGTATCAGAGATGGAGACATTCGGTAACGCTCTTGGCCCTGTTTTAGTTTGAAAACTCCGGTGTCTCAATGGGCAGAAGCAGAGGCGTTTGTAAATGATGACATATACACTCACAACAGCTTGCTGATTGAGTCTTTACGGTCACAACTTAACCTGTCCTGATTCTTCATGCGACTATAACATTTCTCCTTTCCGGACGAGACAGCCAGCGTTATGCTCAGCTACCAGTGCAGAGTACAACATGGATAATCAATTACAATTGTTGC
Source organism: Pseudopleuronectes americanus (assembly GCA_038501795.1). NCBI lineage: Eukaryota > Metazoa > Chordata > Actinopteri > Pleuronectiformes > Pleuronectidae > Pseudopleuronectes > Pseudopleuronectes americanus. Next base: position 22,278,757 of record CM076722.1, read on the forward strand.
TGACCCTGATGTCTTTTCGAACAGCTGTTGTGCAGTTACATTCTGCATTTTGCAATGATACAACTGTTTATGTGCATAGGAGCCAAGCTTTTATTCCAACAATCTTCAGAAATGCACATGTCCAGTGGGACACACATGTCTTGTAACACCAGCACGTGCATGCCCAAAATATTTGTTTAAATGTTGTACAAAGGCCTGTCTTTACTTGCCGTGGCTGAATGAGTGTAGCTCACTCCTACAGTTTCAGAGAGAAAACTAGGATGCAAACAGTCCATTCCAAACTGGCAGGTTTGGAATGGACTGTGCACTAGTAACAATAAGGCAGCTAATCTGTTTGCAGTTCTCTCAGTGATAATGTAGCTGTTAAGGCGTTTAATGGATAAATTAGTGAAGGGCAAACCAGACAACAGCAGATCAGTGAAGAAAAGACGTGGTAGTACAGAGCACTTTGTTGGCACGTCCCACTGACAGCACATCAGTGACGGCAGCTGACCAAGATAAGACCAGCATGCCTCTATGTGTATCTTGAATGTCGGATGATTTTAGTAAAAGCAGATGAGACCTTTCACCATATGGGTCGCATACTTTTTTTTTCTACACGTGGCATCTATTGCACTTCTGTCCGTCCTGGAAGAGGGATCCCTCACATGTGGCTCTCTCTGAGGTTTCTACTTATTTTTACCCTGTTAAAAGGGTTTTTAGTAGTTTTTGATATGATTGATACTGTTTGACTCAAGACGTAAAACCACAGTCAATTGTTATGTTGATCATGGATGCAGTTCTATATTTTCATCTATGCCGCCCCTGTTAATGGCTTCAAGACAGAATAGCATTTCAATACCAGCACTCATATGTAATGTCTTTCAAAAACATGCAAACAAATACAGTCTGACCCCTGATCCAGACTTCACGGTCCAAAAATAAGACCCTATGTTTGTAATCACACTTATGTAATATATCAGTTTATGTTAAAGTTTTACAATGCATTCAAGCTATAGTGGCTCACTGCCATTAACTGTAATCACGAGGCCTGTGGGGATACCTGTTGGCAGGGGTGGATCCAGGGGCTAACCGGGGGTCAACAGCCCCAGCTGAAATCTGACTGCCCCCTGTTAAGCCCCTGTCCTGTAAGCAGTCTTTTTTTTAATTGAAAAATAACTTGTTACTTACTAACACTACTAATATATTGTGGCCCCTGTAAAATCTAGTGTGAGGATTTTAAATATTTAAAGGCTAAAACCTTGTCAGTGTGGAGATAAGTCTGATTGTGAACGTGTGGGACCTTTTTAGTGATGAACATTTCTTGCCAAAGATATTATGTAATATTCGTATTTTGATGAGAGCGGTGACAAGCACTGCTGAGTTGAGAACAATAAGCCTTGTTGGAAAAAATGCAGCTCCAGAACTGAGCACTCACACATATGCCTTGCTTTAAAGCCTGCCAGTGGGTGTCCAGGCACCACATGCTGACCCGATCATCATAAATCAAAAACTAATCAGTTTCCCATTTGAAACACAGAACATAGCTGGCTTTCATGTTATGCATTAACGTGATTTCATTATGCAACACCTGCAAACAAGTAAACAGGATTTTATTGCCTGCACAGACGTTTGATAGGCTTTGTTCAATCTCTACTGCACACAACATTAGTAAAGGAAAGCAGTGGAACCACTATGTGGTTCAAGAATGCTTGACCTCTGCCCATTTAAAATGTGAATGAACTGTGTTTTCCTTGACGCCTGCAACGCGTATGTGTGAATGCTACAATTAATTTGAATGAGGCAGTTCTGTCAGGGCAGCACTGGTGCCAATGCAGCGGTACAACAGAGAATCAGGGCAAAAACATTCTGAGATTTTGAGAATAAAGCCATAATTTTACAAGAAAAAGCCATAATTTTTGCCCGTGTGCCATTTTAGAGGATCAGATCAGAAGATCAGAATGATACCTTCATTAGAATGAGGAATGTGCAGCATCTTGTTCAGGTGAAGTTTAGAAAAGGTCTTACAGTAATAGTAATACTTTGGCACATCAGCACCATATCAAATTACCATGACTTTTTAAAGCTTGTGTAAGAAGTAATGACTTAATTCTCAAAATATTACAACTTTTTTTTTATTTTTTATTTGCCTTTATTTAACCAGGTCGGTCCCGTAGAGATACAATTACCTATTTTCCAAGGGAAGCCTGGCCAAGACAGCAGCATACAAATAATGTCAACAGTCCCAAGACACACGGAAATCACATAACACAGATAAAATACATTAAAAGATAAGGCTACAGGACTAAAGCTCCGGATTCACACCAAAACAAGAACAAGTGCGGTATGAAGCCGCTCCAATTTCTCTCACACAGGTCTTCAAAGTTTCAAGGTTTATGAGCTCCTTTAACTTTAGAGTTTTTTGCAGTGCATTCCAAGCAGCAGGTGCAGCAAACTTAAAACAGTGTTTACCGGTGAGTGAGGGCTTTACAACCAGTGATAAACCTTAAGGCTCCATGATATACAGTGTCTAGAGAACGCAGACAGTTTGCTGGGGCATTCATATATAAGAGATCACTGTAATGAAGTACAGGGAGGAAAGTGGTATCAATCAACTTTTTTTCATTCTTTTTCATTTTCATTCATACTTCATTCTCATATTGTAACAACTTTATTTTCTTAAACGTACAATAATATTACAACTTTTGTATTGAATTCTTTGAATTTCTGTTTGTTGAACATACACCCAATTCTCCCTTCTAGAGAAACTTGAAAAAAATATAATTTGGGCTGTAGAATTTTAACTTGCCTGCAAAGGGTCTTCCATAAAAAATGCTGCAAATCCATGCAAGCTAAGAAACCTGTCAGATTATTTTGTTATAGGAAAGGCAACGCTCTGATGCCCATCTGCAAACTGTTGCATGAAATAATCGCACTTTGATAACTTTCCAAAAGCAACATACGCAGATCAATGTAGTCATTTGCATAGTTATATATCAGTCCAAAGATCCGCCATAGGTGACATATTTCTACTTACCAACATTTTCAGCGACCCCTCCATCTCTGTGGATGAGCCATCATCAAGAGATCTCAAGTTCAAGAACAGAAAGTTTGGCCTTTGCACACTGGACATGTTTTGTTTCCCAATTGTACATCAACAAGGGACTTTTGGATATTGCTGCATCTATTTTTGAAGGCTAAGGTAAATCTTTCCAAGGTTCCGCTTGCGACATGTACACATCTAACCAATTAGATTGCAACGTGTTTACAATGTTATATCGTGAAGCAGTCGTAGTAGAAGAACAGAAAGAAAAGTATATTCTTCCATTTAATTAAAGGGATAGTTCTTAGAAAAATTACAATTTAAGGGTGCACAAATAGTTAGGATAGTTGAATAATTAGTAATTATATTCCATTAATTGTCTTGGCCGATTTGGACACAACACAAAAGACACAGGTGGCCACCTCACTCCCCTGTCCTTGCTCCTCATTAAAACCTATTTAGTTTAAGGTGGATGGGCCTGTCTCGATAAATCTCCCTGGGACCCACGTTCAGGATGCCAGCCATGGTGGAGTAATTGGACAATAACGTTGTTTGACATCTATTCCTTCCTGTGACGATTACCATGTTATAATGTTGAGGGGATGCACAATAGCTCAGAGACACAAACAGGGTCATGTCAGCTAAAGTCTGTGGAGGAGAGTGTGAGAGTGACTGGCTTCCTCTTGGCAGATCAGCCACCACATCAATCTAACTGATTTTATGGGCTGAGAGAAATATCTTCTTCATTTACGCTGGCTCATGTTTTTTGGCAAAACTCCGATATATTCTCTGAACAGACATTAATCCATTGTGACCTTCAATGAGGCCGGGAGCTTACTAAAGTTATGTGTTTCCAGAAGGATTTACACTGCAGCAGCAGTAACACTATAAAGACTGTATTAGCACATTTTCCTCCGTTCTGCCACAATGAGATGAGTGTTAATATGATTCTTATGCTCATATTTGATTTAGATGATTTGTTTTTCCTTAGTTTGACAAGTTTCTTGGCATCTTTTTCTTGGCTTCATCTTTTCTTGCATTTTGAGAACCAGTTACATTGGTTTAACCTTAGACACCATGTAAGTGGAATACAACATAACAGCTAAATCAACCTTTTGAATAGGGTTAGGCAGGCCCGGATCCAGTTTGTGAGTGTGTGGGATGGGCACCATTTCAAACAGAAACAGTTGAAGTTTTTCCAAGTTTTAAAGATTGCTTCACAATAGGGAATTCAACCAAGCCCTGGTTTGATAATAATAATAATCATTATTTTTTATTATTGAACATCTAATAATAATAAGAATTATTATTTAATTGTGTTTTTTTACATTTGCCAACCACAGACTTGTTCCATTAAACCTTTTTACGCCCTGCAGTAGCACACATGCAGGTGATGAGATCCACTCAGGATCCTGTAATGGGACGACACTGCAATCAAACACAACACTGAAGATAACTTTACAAAGGTCAAAGGTGTAATTGATTTAAAATATGTTAAAAGACAAGTTCAATGGCCTGGTTTGCTTTAGTAACTGTAACTGATACCTGGGGATTTTGTCTGGTTGTCATATGTGTATTAGAACCTGACGGCAGCACCAAAAACAAAACTTACATTCCCCCATGGGACCTGAGTGGGATTGATCCGTCCTTTTATGAAGATACAATTTGATCAGATTATAGTTTATTGAAATGCAGCCCTATGTCCAACCAGCAATTCAGAAATCAGGAAATTCTGACAGAATTCATGACATATATGTGATGGCAGATAAAAATGGCAAAGAATAAATTGTACAAATTGGGTGGGTAGAGTAGAAATTTGGTTGGGCATTGCCCACTCCTGCCCACTTCTAGATCCAGGCCCAGGGCTGGGTATCATTTTATTTATAGATTCTTATTGTCATCAATTCTTCCAATTCCAATATGGTAAACAATTAAAAATGATTAGTGTTGTTTAGATAACACGAATAAAAAGCAAAGACATGAGCAAAGATACAATTTCTGCATCAGAGACTAAATGAGTAGAAATTAAGAACTGCTTCTTCATTACAACCTCAACATTGAAATGTAGTTCTGCAAGAATTGTGATGCTGTATTTCTTTAAGCACACTACCCTATGGCCTTAGAGCCCAGACCAAAACTTTAAATTCTCTGCGGGTGTGAATGTTACAGTGATTTACTGGCGACCTGTCCAGGGTGTACCCCCCCTCTCGCCCGATGTCAGCAGGGATTGTCTCTGGCCCCCCTGCGACCCTTACAGGATTAGCGGTATAGATATCGATGGATGGATAGTTCATTTATCATTTTGTTATTTTTCACATTTCATTCAGTAAATTTCTGTTGACATTGTTGCATATTTTCATCATGACTTTTTATTTATTTTCTTTAACATGTTTGTCTTGAAACCGTGTCTCAAGAAAATATTACTCACCGACAATATTCACACAGTCATGAAGTCCAGTCAGGGACCGTCCCACATGTTTTTTCCATGCGCCTTTTTCAAAGCAGCCATTTTGACTTGTCCTGGTAGGAAAATGGAGCCCTGGTTCTGGCTGTTCCATCTGGTGAGTGTTCTGTGACTGATCATGAGTCATTTTCAGTTCAATACCTCTGCTTTTCCCACAGTAAGAAGTCAAAATGTCCTCTACGAGAAACTGAGGGAAACATCTCTACACTGCTTTGTATTTATTTTTATTTGTCATTTCTTTTACAAGTGGGGAGTTAATCCAACACACATTTATTATAGGATTTATTCCGAAGCATTTTAACTTTAAAAATGAAAACACTTTCACTTCAAATAAAGCATGTGCTTTCAATTTTTTGGTCCGCAGTTTGTGTCATTGAATGGACAGAAAACATGTCTGAGTAAAATACACAATGATTCAACAGCACTATTCAGACAAAAAAGTCTAGAGTTGAATCAACACAACTTAAAAAAGTTACAAAATCTGTTGCATAAGAATGTAAACAAATTAAATATACAATACCTACTGTAAACATCTTACTATGAATATAAAATAAAATAAATATAGCTCTTGTCTTAAATTTAACCCTTTTATAATGAAACCCAAGTACTATCAGTAATTGTGTAGTTAAGATACCTGGTATATTGTACCACTAATCATAATTTATTTATCTTTACATATTCGTCTTATAAAACGCAACTCTTAAAGGTGAAATATTATACTTTTTCAGCTTTTACCTTTGCGGTAGTCTGGCCAATACTTCTGTATCAACGGGATGTCATGTGACATGATGACGCCCCTTATTGGCATGATGCATGCCAAGCAGCTCCTCTGGCACACCACCCTGATAAAGCCAAAGCCAGACTGGAGTCCCACACTTTGAATAACAACAGAGTGGGACAATTAGAGCAGACTGGGCATTATCGGGAGGGGGGCTTTAAACAGACAGGAGCTGAAGTTAGTGTGTCAGACAGAGGCTGAACGGATGAGCTGCAGCAATGAACCATATACGGAAAGAGATGTGTTGTTTTCAAGTAATAACACAAATTTAAGTTATGAACCTGAATATGAGTGGGATATGGGATATTGTATAAGCTTAAGAAAGGTTCTGGAGGAGAAACTGTTCGGAGAAAGGGTGAGGGCTTCTAAGAGGCTCAAGAGTTACAAACAGAGGAGACATTATTAATTTATTTAAGATCACTTTGCCAGCAGTTTCAAGTAAGCGGTTGAGAAATAGTGTTTTTATCTCCACTTTCACTTTTAGACTTTAACACACACCAGAAGGTTATAAACTTCTCACGGGTACAGCACAGCCACAGGGACGGAGGTGTTGCTCTGCTGCTGTTCTCTCTCACACTAGCCTCTTGGCCTCAGAGACTAAATTATATGAATAGGCCTATTGATTTCACTGTCCGTTGTTGGCCTTGGTATCATACCTACCAAATATGTCAACCACACCTCCTCTTGCTTAGAGTCAAATCAATCCTGAACCATGACTCCTTGCTGGAGTTATTTTAGCCGGAGTCTGAGAGTGATCTCAGAATGTTATTGGATACGGCCTCTGGAGCGCACGTCCTGTACCTGTGGGGTCTGACAGCTTTGTGGAGACCGAGACGCTGAACCCCTTCAAGGGTGAATGGCTGTTAGAAGTTAAGATGTGGATATACATCTCCACAGCTATGAACATTTTGTGACAACTCCCTTAAATTCTATGATCAGCTGTACCATGGTCAGAAAGCCCTGAACGAGGCCCCATTACTAACTTCTCCTGTGAAATCTTTGTAGCTCAAGAGGTTTGATTATTAGATTAGTGTTATAGGTATAATGTCGTCTGCTAGGGCCATTCAAGTTCTTTTTACCTGGAACCTGCAAAGTCCCTTGAAATGCAACAGAAGGTAAGGAGTAAAGGAAGGTATTTGGTAAATGACAGGTGAGAGAGAGAGAGAGAGAGAGAGAGAGAGAGAGAGAGAGAGAGAGAGAGAGAGAGAGAGAGAGAGAGAATCAGCTGTTAGGATAATTACAATCTTCTGACGTCCACATGCCTGACGTCCCTCCAGTGGTAACTACGTCCTCCTCTTACATGATTAAAAAGCTTCCACATCCACTCTTCTAATAGCGATCCATGTTAATAAGAATATTCTAATTATATTACAAAAACTCACTGTTCTTACTTACTGCAGCTATTATCACCTTATAAAATTAATATGGTGAATGTGGAAGCAACACTTTAGGAAAATTGTAATTCATTTCTTTGAGTTGTTGAGTTGTGTTTATCCGGTCTCCTCTCTCTTTTAGTTTCCTGAGTAAATGATCTGATTCATTTTATACTAAATGCTCCACTATGCTCAATAGCTAGTCACTAACTGTGTGTGTCTGCTGTTTGGTGCTATGCAGCTCGTTTACAGTTTCTTTGAAAACAACCGCCTGCTGCAGCTGGAAATGAGAATGTCCAAACAAAACAATGAGCTGAAAGACACCAAAGCTGTTTTCAGACATGAACTGGGCTCGAGACATTTTCCTGAAATTGGGAATCTGTATGTGAGAAGGACAATGTCATGATATATAGAGCAGAGGTGGGAATGCTGGATTGGATGACAATTTCCTGTGTGTTTCACTTTTTCATCACTGTTGACGTTGAGTGTGAATTTAGGAGTTCAGGAAATTATGGGCCAGTAAATCTTTCCGAAGCTTATCTTATCATCAGTTGTCTTAAGATTTAGGAGCACTTGTTGGCTCTGGAACACAAAGACAACAAGCAAAGCATGCCAATGTAAGAGCCTGTGGGCATATAGTGATCTGATTTTGTTTACATACATTGTGCCAAACCTGTGACAGCATAATTAATGTTCTTGAAATAAAACTTCAACGCAGCTTCTGGTATCCTAATATGCCGTGAAACCCCAGTCAGAAACACATCCGCATGAAACCCGAGCATTAAATCACAACTTTCTTAAACATGACGGCAATATGGAAGAGATTTGTATCAGGAGGCAATAGTGCAATGTTCTTGTTGACATAATGGAAACACAAGTCAGTCCTCACTTCATAACACGTAATATCAGGTCTTGAAATTAACTTCTTGAAATTAACAAAAATAGTCCAGTTTTTCTTTTGACGGAGACATTTTCCTGCTTTACCTTTACCAAGCTGTAAGTGCTCAACAGTCAGCACTTGACAGGCATTTGATTAAACGTCCCCTCGGGTTATAAACTTAGAATGTTGGACTCATATTGATTTGCCTTCCCATACCTAAAGGCAGCTCCACTGCAGGTGCGAGTCTGACAACTGAGGCATTGTTATCATATATAAAATAATAGGTGTGAGTGATATGATTATATAATCTGATATTTAAGTAAAGATTAACCAAACCATAGTAATATAACAAATGGTTGAGCAACATATTCATCAAACAGAGGTATACTAATAATGAATATAAACTAAATAATAACATTTAAAAATAATTTATGATTGTAATAGATACATTCTGCTGGCATGTTGCGTATCAACTTTGCATAGAACAGGTTTTGGTTTTCTCTATTAGTCTTTATGTAGCTGTATAGATCTGTTGTATAGACTGTCACTCAAGGTCGACAATTCATCTCCACTTCCTACTACTGTCCAAAAAGAATTAGTTAAAAAGAAACCTATAGCCGGAATATTAGCACTTGGATATACATCAGTGGGATAAGAACTATACCTAAACGGTCTATTACCATCCTTGCCGTGCACTTTGACTCCTTATTTTGATCCTGCTAACATGGAGGAGTTGGAGTTTATAACCTTTACATGAAAATGGCATCCTTATTCAGAATTTATTGTAAATTGTGAATGGTGTGTATTTATGTAGCACATTTTCTTTTAAATGATTTATCATTTATAATGAAACGATAAAGAAAAAAAATGAACTGCAGAGAGAAAAGCACAAAAAAAAATATTTGTATATCAAATTCCATCAGCTCATGAATCATTGACCTTCAACCCTCCTGATCAAGCCCTGCTTGCGTACTGCTCCTAACACATGCAAACCTGCCAGCAAACACACAAACACAGACATACACACACTCACAGATGTTTAGTCAACAACTTACAATTTTTTGGTAGTCTGGTTTTCACTCTTCACACTGATCTTCCAGTGCTGGTCTCATAGGGAACCTTCTCTTTAGTGCTGACACGCTGTGTAATTAAATCAAGGATGCTTTCAGTCTGCTTCACAGGATGCCCCTAAAACAGTTACACTCTGCAAAGGTGCATATTAGCTTCCCACACCGTTCAACACTTGCACACATGCTGGCATACTCACATATCCTTTACAGTAAATCCTTGCCCCGAGCCAGCCCGCTCAGCCTGCATCCTGTCATCCTCTCTCCACCGCAGGCTGGCGGGCGGGTGGCCTCGATCAGACGTGGAAACGTGCTGGCAGTGTTCCACGGAGGGTTCCTTGGACTCGGCTTTACAGGAATGTTTGATGTGCGGGTCCACAAGGAGCAATCTGTTCACCCCACACCTAAATACAGAGAACCAGCTGTTTGTGTTAGACCACGATGCTGGTTTATCAACGAGCATGTGTATAATGTACATGAGTATGTGTGTGAGTTTCCCATACATTTCCACATAAAGCATATGATGTATCCACTTAGTATGTTTAACAAGCCACAGAGTAAACACGCTGTGGTCCTTGGCAGTTCGCGCTTCCTGTACAGTAACCCAAAGATGGACCTCATAGCTCAAGGCGAATCTCTCCACTCTGTCTGTCTTTAAAAAACTCAGCTCACAGCTGTGCCTCAAAGGTTGACTTGCTGTGCTGGGTCTAAACTAAGAAGAATACACTTTCAATCACAAACACATTTGAGTCATTGAGCCACAATAATCAATTTTATACAATGTAGTGAAAAATGTCCTTCTTTCTTCAAAACCACTGAGTCCCAAGGAGATGTTTTTACAGCAGATATAGAGGAAATGCAGTAAAGTCATGCTTAACTGATAGACAGAAAGGAGGACACAACAAAAAACAATATTTCCACCCTCCACAATAAAGACACACTTAGCTGAAAGTAATGGTAAAATGCCAGGAAATAATGAACTAAAGTCATAGTTAAATGATTAAAATAGCTAAATGTAATATGAATAATTGAAATATTGTCAGCTTAAAATAAACGTTTGAAATAGTAGAGGGTTTCTGCAAGTATTGACAAGTTACATTTAAGACCTTTCTAAGACCATGAAGAATGAAATTCAATAATTATGTAAAATACAACAGGTGTTTAGGAATAACTGAACTCCCAGAAAGACTTATACTTCCTCATACTGGAAGATAAGCTGAGTTGTTAATATCTGTATCATTGAGAAAGAACTACAAAACACAGAGACATTACAAGCTATGCAAGCAAAACGTTTCTCTTATACAGTAAAGTACAGTTTGGGAATATATCGTTTCCATTACTCTAAGTAGTAGTACATGCAAACTTCACCAAACTGACCTTAACAACAACAACAATTCCATGATGTGAGTTCACATATGAAAGTAATATTGCAACTGAACTTTTTACAGTGTTCTTTCAAATCTTAAAAGAACACACAAGTGTTGTTGTTAAATGAGTTTATCAGAAAGACATGTGTGTCCATTAGACAAAGACAGTTACTTAATCACTGTCCTAAACCACTGTACTAATGGAAAATGAGATGATGGTCAGCTGGTCATATTTCATAAAAGCTTTCAACAACAACATATGACTCCTGTCTCTTCTTGCATATGGGACACTGCATTGTGTTGTTTTGTTTTCCTTGGCTGGGCTGATAGTTAAAGAGGCTTCTCAGCAGCTGTCCTCACGTCCCTGTGTGTCTCGCTCTGAATTTGTCTTAGTGGATTTGGTTTCTTCCAGAGCAGGAAGAACAGCAGCCCCTGACTCGTACTCCCCCTCAAGGTTTTGCAGACACCTACCGACGTCCAAGACCCTGTTGAGCATCTGCAAATGGCTGTGAGAGAGCGACAGCCTGAACATTCCCTACCTGGGATGGTCTTACATGATGTGCACTACGTCCTGTCATTTTCTCCAAACTGAAAGACATGATGAGAGGTACATGCAGCGATGCGACTGGAAACCAGTGGGACTTCCAGGGCTCGTGTTAGGTTCCTGGATGTTGTGTTCCAAGACAGAAAAAGAAAAAAGATTCTGTATGGCAGCCCTCAAACATTAAAGAAAGCTGTAAGACAGTGCACAAACTATTGACCCCAAAATATGAACAACATTGGAATATGAGACGGTGAAAATGGTTTTCACATGGAAACTATTTGAAAGTCTTTTAACATGTTCTAGTATAGATGGCCTGGTAAGTACGTAAATATTGTTGCTTCATGTATTCAATACAGATTGAGCCAATGAGTATTACATACATTCAGGAATTTATGATCCTTGTGCTCAGTGTGAGCATGGAGTAATCGCACCATACGGCCAGTCTCCTAAACTTCATGACAAACATCTGGGAAGTGTTTCTGCTGCCTCAGCATCTTGTTTCGCTTTCCCCTGCTGGAATGGTGGAAGCTGAGCTCTTGTTTATAACTGGTTTATTTGGTAAAGCCCGATGAAGGAAATGTTTGTGTCTTGGATGCAGCCACTTCTCATCTATTATGTTTAGGGACAAATGCAGACAATTTACACAGATGAGTCGCCGGGATCATGCTCCACAAAGACATGCATTAGGTAAGGTTGTTGCAGCGTGAAAGCTAAAAGAAACGCTCTCTGATCAGAGAGGAGACCATGAGCGTGTGTGCTTCTGTAACATGGATAAATCCCAACTGAAGGAATTGCCCCACAGTCTCTACAACATGACTCTAAAGCCTGTGATTTACCGCTGAAATGTGTGTTTTTGAAAGCAGAGCAGTGAGCAGGGGTGAATCAGTGGGCAAGCATGCCACACAGATGGAATTAAATCGAACCAGGAGGAAACACTCATCTGGTTCCCATGTCTCTTGGAGAGCCAAGAGTGAAACAAGGGCAAGTTTGTCAGCAAGCACGATGACTTTGAACTGCCTCCACCACTTGGAAGATGTTCTGCCACTGCGAATGCTATTTTTGCGTATTACCACTCTGCATTGTTTCCAAACCATATCAAGACCAGCACACAGCAGATCTCAGTAAGGGTATCTCAGTTTTACAGAGAAATGACCGAAGGATCCTGCTGCTGCAATCTCTTACATAACATCTGACCAACTCTCAAAATGATTAAGTTGATTCATACCTTATATTTTGTGTTTATTTACAGAGTACTGATCACTAATTGCTGATCGTTTCAGCAGTCCCAGAACACTTTCAAACTTTAATGGGGCTGGCGTATGTGAATAGTTGTTTATTATCTGACCTGGCAACAGAGGGAGGCAGAGCCAGATGATGGGAAACAATTACAGCTTTCACTAGTGTTCATTATCACCATAACTTTATAGAGGCTGTTTCCAGGAAGCTCCAGAATTATTTGGAGCTGATGTGTTTGTGCACAATGAAACAAATAGTTTAACATTCGGCTCCGTGCATAATCTGGAACAGCTTCAGTCTGTGACAGTACTGTGGCTGGTAACCTCGGGGGATGAATCTGGATGTTGAATGAAGAATAAAGTGTCCACACATGTGAACCTGTGGATTTATGTAACCTCCACAGGTTTTGTAAAGTAAACAAAAATCCATCATCAAATATGTGAGGGAAGGAAATTCTCATTCATATATTTATATTACCTTCACCGGGGTGGTAATATTTTTGTTTTGTCTGTCTGTTAGTTAGTTAACCAGAACACTACTGGGTGGATTACCACAGAACTTGGTGACAGGTTGTGGTATGGATCAAGAAATAACCTATAACATTTAGGTAGTCTGGAACAAGGGACGGGTCCAGGAATTTTGTTTCACTTTCTCTGCAGCGTTTCCAACAGAATTCCTTAGCAGGGGGTGCACACACACACAAATGTCACCCTCATATGTGACAGATTCAGAGTGACAGGTGCACATAATAAAAAGAGTGAGGAACAAGTTCTCGTGTGAAAGCAAGAACTGCATTGGCCAACTTCGTCTGAAACTATTAAAAAGAAAATTGGTTCATTTTGGCTGCCACAGTGTAGATAACAAATGGGTAATTAATGAGAAATACTACTTTGACATTAGCCTTAGTGGAGGTATGCGCCAAGGCCCCCTTCTAATTTGTATCTCCTAAGAACACAACAGTTTTTCTAAATACAAAAGATTTGTGTCTCATCCTGTCAACACAATGCCATGCTGAGACCCTGGTGTTTTGCACATATTCTTCCCTCGAAGATTGAAATTTGAAATGGTCTGTAGAGCCAGAACTGTTGGGCCCAGCTGGGGCAGGTCACATGAGAAGCTCACATATTGGAGAGTAAATGCTGAATTTAAGTTTGCATATATGATATGAACACAGAGATTTTATAATTAACATCCACTTTTTTGTATTTAAAAAGCTGTTATGGGTGATATGGTTTGTTTTGCATTCATTTTTGTCAGCGTATCAGCTTCCAAACACAAGAGCTGTGTATGAAGATTGTTATTGAAGCTGTGAAAAGAGAGGGTCTGGAACAAAGTGATCAAATGGACACTGGAGAGGTGTTGTAAAGAAAGGTTTGCGTGGCTTCTCTGGATCTTATTATGTTATTTTGGTCTTTTCTCCCTCGTGAAACTGGGTCAGTCCATTGTAACGGCGGTGAATCCAGTCTGACACAGACCCAGCACCACACAATAAACATTTTAAAGCCATCTTTCAAGTCTGCACAGGGCTTGGTTTTCACACCTTCAAGTCGTAAACCTTAGGTGCTGTTTTGGATTCAGCAACAGATGAGGTCAGGCTGCTAGTGATTTTGACCACTGATGGGCTGCAAACACGTCTTGAGTGGCTGCACTGCCAGTTCAATCAGGAGAGACTTTGATTCAATGTTTTAAAGTTTGGCAGCTTCATTTTGAACCATTAGGAGTCCAGCTGAGGACTGTTGCTGACAGACGGGTCAGTCTCTGTAGAGCTGCAGCCAGTGCCAAAGTTTCCACCAAATAGCCAAACCCTTAGCAACAATCCTGGAAGACAGACCCTGACAGACCAATCTTGGTAATCTAAAAAGCAATTGCTCAATAGATGTACATAATTAATCTCTGCGTCGTTCCAATTACTGCTTTTTTACAGTCTTGAATCCTGAAGTATTTGGCTAAATGAGGCTCTAAATTTAATTTCTTTATTTGATTTTGATTGTAATTAGCTTTTGAAAAAAGCATCAGCTAAATGATATGTAATGTAATTTAGTTTGAATCAGCAGGCCGGGGGATTTGAAATGTGTATGTGCTTACCCAGTAAGCCAGGGGATGCTTATATACCCAGTCTTCCTTCAGTTCACAGTCACAGTATCAGAGGAGCTGCTGAATGTCAAACGGTATAGAAATGCATGTCAGAATTTTTTTTTATTATCCCTATGAGTCTCGTGGAAGCTTAATATTTCACTTGATGTATGTCATGTAAAAATATACAGTACAAAAATGTCCAGGTGTAGACCATGTCATCATGAGGCTACACAGAGTCACTCTTCGGATAGGAATCCCTTTTTACACTACATCGGTCAACAGGAAGAGAGAGTTTCCAAGAATTTCTCAAACACTCTGTCTGTGTGTGTTTCTTTGTGTGTTTAGTCTGGGTACTTTGTGAAGCGTAAAGTAGGAATCACTTATGACTCACTGGAGAAATCTTAGCAGTTACCCGCATCTGATTTGTGACAATTTATCCAGTCTGAGGGTGTGACTCATCAGGCCCCAGAGACAAAGGCGCAGAACACACAAGTCCTAAATCCTGCCTTCCTGATGGAAGACTGATGATCAACACAAAAAGTCAGGCCACACTCTGGACAAACCAAGAAAAAGTAAAAAGGCAAAAAAGGAGAGACAGAGGGAGCCTGAAGGCTACCGAGGGGAAGAAGGGAAGTTGAGGGAATAACAAGTTTACTCAAAGATTGGATAATAAAACAATACATTTTATTGATAATGTGCTTTTACAGATACACATACACACATATAATTCAAGTGTGGACTTTTTCTCTGAAGGAATTCAGAGTTTCGAGCCAAACTGTGACATAGCATAGATTCCAAAAACTGAACAATGAGCCATAAAAAATGTGTAGTAAGACAAAAGTGTGCAAGAATTACTGTGCTTATCACTTTTTTAAGCTTTTGCCAGTGATGCATTCACTGCATGCTGGCAGTGAATGGGCCACTGAGTTTAGAATCATTTCCATGACAGTGAAAATGTGAATCTTGTCTATAAGGCGAAACTGTTCAGTAATATACAAGTTGTCTAATGTTGCCTTGAAGACTTAATTCAAAAATGGACATTGACAGGCCTTTTAAACTCTAATGTAACATTAAATCATCATTCATTTAGCCCTGTCACAGAACAACAACAACTGTCTATAGCTTATTATCTGTTAGCACAACATGCCTTTTAATCTTTATATTTCTCCATATTTTGAATGATTTGCATGAAGAATATGAAGATCTGAAGAGTTTACTTAAAAGAGCACTTCATACTTTGTAGGGTTGCAGGTTCCATATAAAGAGTCAATCTTCAGCAGACAAATGAATCTACAAATGGGTAGTGAATATTAGTCTGTTTTAAGAAAGACATTTGTAAAGTTGTTGATAAGGTAATGGAAAAAAGGTGCTACAGAGAGGTAAAAGAATATGAGAGTAACCACTTGTGTGCAGTACGTCCACCATAAATAGATCAAGTAAATTTCCAAGAAACCAAGGGAAGTTCTGAATTGGGCTTGATGTGTCACATGAAGTGAATAAAAGATTGTAATGGGGAAGACCCGAGGGAGATGCCCAGGAGGCATGAAGTGGTACAAATAGTAGTTAAGACAGTAAAATGATTGAAAAGCAGAAGTTAACAGTCATGAAGCACACAACACCACTGATTTAAGCCCTTCCTTCCCCTGAAGGCCCTCCAAACATTATCAAACAAATTGGAATATAAAGGAAAATAGGAATGTAAACCAGTACCAATGTCACAGCGCTTTTTGAAATGGTGTTGATGCTTGTTAAGATGATACTCGCTCATACAAACTCCAATAAAAAATATTTAATAAGCGCAACTCACACACTTGGCAAACACAGTGCCAGAGAGGAGCATGAGCGACAGATGAAACCCTGCATCTCCCTCTCATTGCAACTTGCAGCCTTTCAAAAAACCATCTAGTTGAATAAGCACATGTGTACGTCCTTGAAATTTCAATATGACAACTTCCACCAACTTGAAAACTTGCTCCAGGGATGTTTTCCTGTTTCTTTTGTTTACCTGTAGATCAACCTGACAGACGATGCGTTTTGTAACCTCTCCGCCTGAGCAAACCGAACAGCGACCAGGGAGCAGTTGTGATCTATAGTGTGACACAGCAGCAGCATGAGAAAACATCAACAAAATAACAACAACAAAAAAAACAACTGGCTTCCTCGACACCCGACAAGTCATCGATAATGCAATACAAGAGAGTCTCAGAAGGAATGTGAGGATTTTCTCTTCTAATAATCCGGATATAAAAAAAGTGGCAGTGATAATTGGATTGGATTGAATTGGTTTATGACTGTGCGTCTATAGTTGAGCTGAATGTGTGAACAGACATTTCACACGGTGGTTAACACAACCCGACACAAGGTCAGATGCTTGACGTCAGCCTCGGCTTCGCTTCTGCTTAGAAACACAGAGACACACACACACGTACATATACACACACACTCATACATATAAATCAATGCAGTACATCACTTTATACATACTGCAAGAAGGCTCTTCAATGTTTCTGTGTGTCTTTCACTCTAACACACACATACACACGTACAAATGTTTACACATTATCTCGCGCTCTTTATGCAAGTGATTCATGGCATGGTTCTTTCTGTTCAGTGGCTTGTATGAATCGGTTGCCATAGAAATCAATAGACAGCTTTCATAGGTTATGCAGAGGAATAGGTCTGAATATAAAGGCAGATAACTTTGAAACTGCAGCCAGTCGGAAAGAAAGGAACTGATTGCAATAATAGGAAATGATGTCTGTTCAGAATTGGACTGAATGATGTCATAGGAATAATGCTACATTAAATTCATGATTTATTGCAAATTCCAGTTATAATTATTGCTCCAGGCCAGATGTTGGTACTTCCTATTGAACAGGCCGTTGAGCTTTACAGTTGCATAATGCAACAATTAGCATTACATATCAAGTCCCATTTTGAAACCATTTATTCAAATGCTTTAAATGTTTAATTTGCTTTTTGTGTTGTTTTGTGTCTGGCGGGGTCCGAGTGTCCTGTGTCTGGCATGAACATAGGGAACTTTTATGTTACAGCATGTAACAGTAAACACAGTGACATTTCATGACGACAATGCAAACGACTCCCAGAGGACAGGTGGCTCAGTTAAGTACAAAGAGCTCAACCAGGACAACAGGGGACACAAACAAATGAGGGTGATCAATCTGGCAGCTCCATACCTGAATTTTTTTCCTTTCAGTCTCTGCCCTGTCTCCACATGCCACATAGCTTGTCCTGTCTGTTTCATTCCCTCTTTTTCTTGCTGCTGTTAACATACAGACTGACAGCTGCACTAAAGCACCTCAGGCTATAAACTCAAGTGTAAGTATGGTCTTTTTAACCCCCTATAAGTGAGCAGCTCATTTGACAATTGACACTGGAGCAGCGACAGCCTATGGAGGAGCCGGGTCTGTGACCTTGAACACCGGTTTGAGTAACAGTTTGAATTGGACTACACACTGGGACATCCAGAAGTTTCCAAAGCGGGTCCATGCAAGCTGCACTGACTTACTCGAGCTCAAACCCAATCAGTTGCTGCTTTCACAAAGATTTATGCAGTGTGAGGTGGAAAGAAGCAGGTTTTTGTGTCTGAGGGGATGTCTTTGGGAGGACACAGAGTTTCATGGTGCTCCAAAGGTAATGTGTATTAAAGCTTTTCCCTCAGCGTACCAAGCCAGCTGGGATAGTCAAACACCTTTGGCCCCAGCAAGCTCGCTCATCCATCTTGCTTTCTGGCAACAGCCACTTGGAACTGTGCATCCGTGCCTGCCCCAGTAGTCTCAGGGAGTGACTTTTTCAAAGTTAGTATTCAAGCTGCTGTGTTTCCCCCCGTGTGCCTAGTTAGCTGAGTTCATACAGTACAAATGTTCCTCTTGCCTCACCAATTCCATCATGTTAGTGAAGCAGTGTGGAGGATAAGTGTGATTACACCAGGGGAAAGAAATTAGATTATTCATCCTGAAGCTTGTGTTTAGTTTTGTCTGTGCTACTTTGAGCTGCTCAACAATTCACACAGTGTATGACACCACACGCACCATGTGTTTTACATGATCACCGTCTAATTGAGAAGATGGAAGACCTTGTGCTGGAAAATAGGTAAAGCATTGATGTTCAGCCTCAACATCCAAAAGTGTGAGGCAAAAGCAACTAGGTAACCGAGAGTTTATACATTTTATTTTACTACACCTATCACATTCTTAATAACAGAAAGCAAATAGATCATTCCTTTAATGGACCTTCTGTTGTGACAACATATATCAAGGAGTTGTGAATACAGTGTGCAAGCTTACTTAAATCAGTGGATAAAGTACGCTGCTCCAGTCCGTCTTGATAAAATATATAAATCTGATTTATAGTATATTGCCTGTCTTTATATCAGTTTTTCACAGCCAAGGCAGACAAGTGTCCACTTGAACCGGGGAGTATTGTAAAAGGTTTGAACTCTATGTGAGTGTGTGTGGGTGTGTCATGGATGCATGGTTGTGTGCACACAGATTTATTGCACTTCATGTGCAGGCTTGTGTAGCTGCAAGTGTGTGTGGACTATTTTGGTATTATCGTGATTTGTGAATTTCACTCCCTTTTAAAACCTAACCATCCTCAACTCCCTCAACACTATCCACTGAAGGGTAGCTATATGCATGGCTGTTAATAACAGCATGTTGTGGGTTGCCAGGTTGGAGGACTGCCTGTATTTTGACACCTGGTTTGACACCTGTTCTGACTTTTATTTTATTTTATAAATAAATACCCACTGATGCATAACCCAATAACTTGGACTATGCGAGGCCTCTGGACTACAACTACTGCTTGACACCAGATTATTGTTAAATCCCTTTATTAATGACTTAATGATGACGAGTTGATTTAAAGCGAGACACCATTCATCAATCTACCAGCCACAATATTAATATAACTGCATTTCAATTAAATAAAAACAGGCCACTATGTTATTACTTTGTTATCTCCGCCAAGGAGGTTATGTTTGTTTCTTGGTTGGTGTGTATGTACACTTTGGGGAGGGATGTGATATGGATCCACAATTAAATTCCGGTGCGGATCTGAGTCAGGGACAGAACCAGGATTTTTTTCCCTCCTTTTTCTTTAATATTGTGAGTAAGGCTGCTTTTTTTTACATTTTCACTGTTTTCTCAGGGAAACAATGTATGATCTTGATGCAACTGATATCTATAAGAGTGTGAAATTTGGTGAAGCTTGATTGAATTAAGGGGACTGTCAGGCCTTGGCAGAGGAAGGCACTCTACTAAGTGTTATTCTAGTTTTTTTTTAAAACAGAGCATGTTGTTCCATCTTTTTTAAGCCATATTAATTAATTTCCTTGCCAATTAATATGTCACCACATTAAAGTTTTTTTTATTGTTTAATTTAGCTGCAGATTGCATATAAAACAACATTTGCATTCATTTGAAGGCGTGTTTCTGAACATGTAGTGGATGCAAACAATTGATCCTTTCACGGAACACAGACATACAGCATGAACAGCACCAGAGCATTATTTATTCTAGGAGTTATCTCTCTGACTGAATACATGAGAAAGAAAAAAGTGAATTGCAAGAACTAATCACAATGACAGGTTGAGGAAATGGATCAGAGGGGATGAATTGTGAATTGATATCATGACATTGTAAGTGTGAGTCTGTGGTTGGCTTTGGAACATCACTCATTGCAGCGGTGGAGAACAGATACTTTATGTTCCATTTTAAAGCGTCTGTTTTTGGAGCCAGGATTTTCTTTATATAATCTTCCAGTCTCTGAAGTACCTAATGGAGAATAAGAAGCCGTTGTGATTGATTGATCGTCACGGTAAATGTTCCTCGGTGTCCTGTTGGCTTTTAGCAGGCAACCATCGTGATGCTCGCTGTTATAAAGATATAAACCAAGACTCTCCATAGCATCAAGCGATCAAAGTGTAAAGTCTCCATTGGCCCGTCCATGAAGCTGCTGCCATGTTTAACAGAATTCAATATGCAGGGATTGCAGTCGGAGCCAGAGATTCTGTATTGGTTGGCTAATTGTAGGTGATGGTGTTTCCTGTTGTGGAAAGGGACATACCGGCTCCATTACAGTGCAGGGTCACTGCGGCCATGCTTAATAAGAAGCAGAATTAGATTCCTCACTTGTCTGGAATCGGAGCACATGAAGGAATCATACAACGGAGGGAGGAGGAGGAGGACGGGGGGAAGGGTAAAATAAAACAGGTCAAGAAAAGCAAGGCATTGATCCCTTTATTGTTTCAGCTGAGGAGCGTCCAGAGCCAGGAAGCAGTAGACACAAGCCCTGTGGTGGGGCTAAGCATCTACAATTATAGCACCATATCATAAACCAGGCGAGAGCTGCACGCGCGGTTACACATGTCAGAAGAGATGAATACAGAGTAGCATCCATCCTCTGTCAGTTTTATGTCTCCGTGGTTATTGCAGGTATTATCACTGCTCTATGAGGCAGTCAGTTGACGCCTGTTCTCCCTCCATTGTGGTTGGACTGGAGGGCCCCAGGTTCCAGCAGCTCCCTTCCAACACACTTGAGGTGAGTCTGTGAACTCAGAACATGGTGTAGCCAAGATGAAGACAGTCTATTCCAAGGAAAAGGCACAGACAAATAATCTCTAAAGGCCAAATCTTTTCTCTTTCCATTTTGTTCTGTGTTGGGAGAACACTCACATCGGTTCAGGTTGAAGTCATTTTCAGAGTCATAGCTTCTATTTTGGTTTTGCCCAATCAATAAGCCTGTTAGTCTGCAGATGTTCCACACAGCACAACCTGAAACTCACATCACCAGAATAAATCTCAGACCAAAGAACTGATAAAAAGCTGTATTTAGCTCTTAGATGCCTCTCACTCTCCCTCTATCTGTTCTCCCACTTCCCCCCCTGTGGAGTCCTCTCTAATATCATTCTCTCTTTACCTCCCACTCTCATTTATTGCTTTCCAGATTTTTGTCAACATTTGAGCACGCGAGGAGAGGCACTGCTGGATCCCAGAACAACAGCAACAGTCACATGAGGGCCTCAGCGTGAACTGTGACCCAGGGCAGGACTGTAACTCAGATACAATGACCTCATGAAGCACAGGGGAGAAGGACTGTTCTCAGGCAAAACAATTCACTCTAGGTCACTAAGCAGGGAAATGATCTGAAAATAGCTTTAAATACATGAAAACTGGTGTTAGCGATTACATGTTGATTCACTAATATACATCTCAGTTCAGTCCCTTTATATTTCATATATTGAAATATGACCTGGGTCAGTATGAGGAAAGTTTTGGACATTTAAGCAGTTTAATTTAAGGAGTCCTGCTTTCTGCCCATGGATTGAGCCTCTCGGCAGAGGGTTTGCTCTGCTGGTGGCTTTGAGCTTTCCTATTCAAACAGACAGGGAGTAATGACAATATTTTCTAAATGAGCTCCAACATTACCATTATGATATAATTTATATTTGTTGCATTGAATCCTTGTGTCTGACCCCCCTGTTTGAAAGTCAGGTAATGTCATGCATTAAGATGAACTATGGTTAGAATAAGGGCTATAGTTGATGCACTGTAGTTAAAATTAATATTAACAGTATAGCTTTTTTAAATGTTCCCTTGGCCTCTCTACACCTTTGTCAGAGTTATGTAAGTGGAGAAACAACAGTAGACACATCCTGATTTTACATTTTCTTTGGCCCTCACCAATAACCCCCTATGATAAAGAGTATGGGTATATGGTGTGTATCACTACAATCGTTCATCAGCAAATAAGTGAATGACCTACATTGTGTTGACAATGAATGAGGGGCTGCAAATAAGATTAAAGTCCTGATTTTTAATTTATGAAAAATTGATTAAGGTATGAATATTTAAAGTACCAGCATTTTTATGGCAGCTGCATTCTAAAGCGATTGTTTTTGTATAACTTTAAATCAATGAAGGCTATCAGCAGATTGTCCTAGAATATGGAAGAAGAAATTGCGTGATTTTTGCAAAAATACAAAAACAAGAAATGGTGAAGAAGTCATATTGCTAAAAATCTCAAAAGCTAACTTTGTGGAACAGAGGTTAGCTTGGGCGCTCTCTAAAAAGCGTTACTTATTGCGTTTCATTTGTTTGATCTGTACCAAAAGACACAGCTAAACTTCAATTCCTTACCAATATAAACTAACTGCAGACTAGCCCTTATTAGAGCTATACCTTCACTCATGACCAACACAAATCAATGAAGCTGCATCAAATCACCTAATGCCTTATTTTTTTTTCATCAGAATATCTGCATTATTTCTGGAGAAATTCACAAAATGTATTTATCTACCACCCTAATCAAAAAGTAAATGGCATCTTCCTTGGCCTGTACGCCACCCTTCCACCAAGTTGACATGAGATTGCCTCAGTAGTGTTTGTGTAATCCTGGTGGATATAGTAAACTCCCAACTTTGAACTTCACATAAAATGTTACCCAAACATGAATCTATCCGTCAATAATCAAACTCTAAGACCCTGCACTTGAAATATGAGCATTTGATTAATTCATTGAACATGTTATATACATGTTACATGTCTACAGACGGACCGGCACAAGTGCTTCCAAGTCCTTTTTAACCATTTACCTAATCAGTGGTCATGTCATCCCTCATGGTATGGAAGCATCTGTCGTTTGAGCTGAAGAATTGCTGCACTGCAGGAGGGTTGTACTTACATGTGCTGAGGCAGGTGTGTACAGTGTGGCAGGGATTCCACTCGCACAGGTATGATGCTGGAAAGCCCTGATAATTACTGTCATCTTTATCCCAGGTAAGTATAGCTGTGGCTCAGCGGTCCTTGATCAGAGTGTTGCTCCATCGCTGGTGCACAGGGGCTTGTCCGTGGAAACAGGAAAGGCTTTTAGGAGCTGCGCTTTCGCCGTAAAGCTGCTGTGATATGGTGGTTTATAAGCATTTAACTGGTGTTATTTTAGCTTTAATGAGCACTTGAGGAGAGAGGTATGTTGAAAATTGGTAGTTTGTGCCAATAAAACATTAAAACGAAGCTTCTGGCAGCCCTCATTTTTCAAAGTGTCCGTCTTTCCTCCACTTGGAGGCTTTTCAAGTGTAATTCCTTTGCCATGGTGGCTGCAAATATACAAAGCAATAGATTGGGGTGGTAGTCCTTGCGGTCCTCTAACTGAGGTTTTACATCCCTGAACATGCTTTTCATTTAGCACCTAAAAAACATCATACTGAGAACTGAAAGATGAAGGTATTTAGTGTATTTCAAGGCAATGCATTTCAATCACAGATATCTTTGATATTAAGGGATCAAGAAAACCTTCAAAACCCAATCTTGAGAAGAAGTCCGTTATTGTTTAACTGTCACTCACTTGTATTGAAGAAAATTGTACTTTCTTGATTCTTGTTGGACTGGATTTGTACCCTCATGTTTAAATGCACTTATTTAAAGTCTCTTTGGATACAAAAAGTCAGCTAAATCAAATGTAACATATAAGAGTGTTCTTATATACATTTTTTCAATTGTCTCTGCAATGTTTGAAATGGCTGTACCTCATATATAACACAACTGATAAATATGATTAAAAGAGAAGGAAACACTACTGCCGAATTGATCTGAAAGACTAGAGTCAGTGAAGTACTTGCCTATTGTCACTGTGGCTGAAATCATGCATCTCCAACATATGAGCTTCTTAACAGCTGAGATAAACCACAGTTGCGTTTTGTGCCCCAGTTGCTCAGATCAATGTTTTATAAGGTTGAGGGAGGCCAGAGAATTTGTTCAACCCACAGAGGACCATGTAATCCTTCATCTGCAGAGAATCCATGAAAATCACTTACATTAGTTCAAGCAGTTTTTACACTCAGTGATCGTATCATGCTGTAATAGTGAATGGTCTTTATCAGTAATAACACCAGGCCCAATGCACTGTTGCACCATCTGGGGAAAGTCACCCCAGGCCTTCCCCAGAGGACCTCTCCAGGCGGCCTGGTTAAACATCCTGTCTACAAATGAGGGGCGGATATGGTGTGGAAACCAAGCTGGGGCTGTGTTACAAGCTACCCTCCAGAGAGGCTTGGGTCATCCAGACAGGAAATGAAAGGGAAGATGGTTGTAAAACAGGTTCTGCTCATGACTCATCAAGAGACCTGGCACTCGGAGCAGAGCAGCCTGTAGCTAGTCCCTCGGCTCCTTCTGACCGCAACTGTAAAGTGCCATCACTTAAATCCAGTCAAAAGCTACTAGATGTTTATGTGTTAAACGTCAAAAGTGTCAGAGTTTATTAAAGTACCAGCTGGGTTGGTTTGTGTGACAACACATGGATTATACATTTGAAACAGTAACAACACTGTATAACAGTCTCATTACATCTAACAGTGCAAAGCTTGAATCATGGTTCTTTGAGCGACTCTTGTAAATGTATCTGCAGGTCTATTCAGATATCATTACAAGAAACTGTTGGCAAGTCACTTGGAAATAGTCATCAATCTCTCCATTATACTAATTTGTCCAATCCCAGTTGCATCTGGTGTGAGACGAGGACCATTCACACCTCTGGACACTTTAGAGTCTCCAGTTAACCTAAGCCGCATGTCTTTGGACTGTAGGAGGAGGTCCAGCAGGAAACCAGCAGGTTCCAACCAGATCCTCCTTATTCAGTATTTACATTAAACAACTGTGCTTCCCAGAACACTTTTCATAGTCACTGAACTCTTTAGAAGCTTACCTTCCTCAATGTAATGTAATGTGTTTGGAAATAGTCTGTCAACTGAATGCAGTGGGGGTCTTCCAGTGAATATTCCAGCGAATATAAGCCCAAAACACGTCATCTAGAAATAACTTTATTTAATTGAATCTATTAGCTATAAAGTAACTGATTACTGGCCAACACTTGCTGAGGATGGCTCATTGAGCCAACTTGCTCACTTTCCAGATCTCAACAGAGTGTCCTGCAGATCTGAGCATCAGGAAAGTCATTCGTTGGTTAAATTCCTGTCAGGACGCAGGTTCAGAATGTGACAAAGAGTAAATGTTAAACTTACAATCTATGAAATCAGTAAAAAAGAATGAGCATCAAAAACAGGTTCCCACAAGCCGGAGCTTGTTCACCTCCATGCAACCTCCAGATGTATGTTACTAAAGCTTTCTCTCCACCACTTCACCCGAGTTAAAGGTTCATACCAGTGACATTAGAGCATTTGACGGTGTCATAGCTTCATAATATAACGTTCATGTTTTTCCATTCTGTGTTGCTCTGGGCTCATTTCAAGTGGTTGCCAGAAATCTGCCAATCAGTGTCAACTTTGCATTACATTACATTTATTTTGCAGAAATTTCGCACAGTGTCTTATTTATGAACCCAGTCAGTGATTTGACTGTTGATACAATATACAGCTTTCCAGCGGTTCGGTTTAATGCCTTTTGGATATGAAACCGGTGGACACTAACTGGATGAGATGTGTGTCGAGGGTTGAACTCCGGTCCTGTGGTGCTCTGTTGGTCATATTTACTGGACTCAGGGCATTTTCTTATTTTTTTAAGGAGAACCTCCAGCTGGCCCTGTGTGTGGAATTACACCCAAGGATTCAAGCAGGGCCGGCTCACAGAAAAGAAAACAGCTGTCAGACAATGAATTACTGTTCTGTGACTAGACAAGTGCTTTTTCGAGGCCAGGATGAGGAAGCTGAGCGAGCGTGGGTATGACTGGGATTCTCTCATCTGCACATATGCACAAATATTGTATGTTTACCTTCTCATTTCCAGTGGCTCATGGAGTCTCACGTGTAGAGAAGGAAAAGTAAATTAAACATTTAGCCACTTTTTGATGTATTGACCATGCCTGTAATATTTTATACTTCAGTGTCAAATATTTCATACACCATTGAGTAAAAACAACATTAACTCAATAGACTTCCCTCTCTGTATATAAACATCCACATATTCAGTACCACAGTAAAATCCTGAAGCGAGGGGGAAAAAAATCTCAGACTTCCCAAAAATGCTGTTCTTTTTCTGGTGAGGGCTCTAAAAGGTCCACACGGCTCACTTTGACAGCAGCGTGGCTCTGCAATACAAACAGAACACATCCTCAGACTGACCCCCGTGAACCAAGCCGGGAGGGGGCTACACAGAGGAACCTGCAGGTCTTAACACTGCCTCAGTCTAATTCAGGACTGTGAGGCTAATTGGCATCACGGCATAGAAGAAGCTCTTGATGAAGTTGAGGGTTAATGTTATTATCCAGTTTCAATAGAAATACTGTCATGTTTAGTTGAGTATTTTTTTTTCACATTTACAAATATATATTTGCTTTCTGGAGAGATTATGCAGCTGAGGGGGTAGAGAAGTCATCCTCTAACAAGAAGGTTGGTGGTTTGATCCCAGTCTTCCCCCTTCTGCATGCCGAAGGGTCCTTGGGCAAGATACTGAACCCTAAATTGCGTGTGAATGGCAATAAACTGTACTGTAAAGTGCTATTAGTGGTCATCAAGACAAGAAGAGCGCTATACTGTGTAAATACAGACCATTTAACATTAGAAGAAAGAAGTAGTGTTTTTTGCAGCAGTCATTTATTTTAATTGAACCTGACCGAGTGTTGCCATTATCATTAACAACAGCTCTGTTCTTATTAAATGTTCAGTTAAATCATGACACTGACTGCGAACCTGTATGCACAATATGAGAACCCTAAAATCTGAGCAGTGAAAAGCGAATTTAGCAAATTAATAATTTAAATAAGAACACCCACGTTATTACTACTGGAAAAGTCAACATGTCCTCCATGAAATTACATCTCTTCATGTTAGCTGATGGGACATGGACCAAAAAGAGTCAAGAGTACACAGAGGGTTTTTCTTGATCTGAATTTGGTTTAGTTAAGTTGTTTGATGCTTTAGAAATGAGGTGATACGTCATGATTGACAGGTGAGGCGTACTTACGACTTATGTTTGGTCAGGTTCTATCAACAAGATGTCGATACCACTGCTCCAATCCCACATCCAGCTCCAAATGATATCACCTGGGCAAAATGGCAGCACCCGTATCCAGACTTCTTTGGCTTTGCTTTAATGCAGCAGGAAGAAGTGGGGATGTCTTGTCCATCTTTAAATACATTGGTTACAGAACAATGTAAAATCACAAGTAGCTAATTTTTGTTTTCAGTTTATGTACAAACAAACTAAATTCAATGTATAAAATATGTCAAAGTTAGAGTTTGTTGTGTACTTTTGAACCAGCTAGGTGTTACTGTTTTGGGTCTTTGCTTAACTAGGGATTAACATATTTACATAGGCTAAATGTGACAGATTTTTTTTTATTATCAAGATCCATAAATGATTCCTTAGGAATTTGGTCTTTAAAATGTTAAAGAAAGTGAACAAATCTTTAATATGCCTGTTTGTCTGGATCCTAGGAAACATTCAATGGGTTTCTTCTTTTTTAGTGTTTTTCCTATCAAAGTTTGTGAAAATCCTTTATGATGTTGTTGAGTAATCATACTGAAAAACAAACAAACAAACAAACACGCAAATGATTAAACTCCTTGACAACATCTTTGCATGAATGACCAGCTCACAGCAGAGTGGATGATCTTATAAAATGATGGTATATTGCTGCAAAGAGACGCATAGTAATTGGTTAAAACCCTTGATGATAAAGTACTAGTAGAGTATTGGATCTGTGAGCTTATTGCAGGGAAATGTCCTGATGAAAATAAGTAATCAAGATTCTGTAAAAAAAAATTCTCTTTAAAAACTCAAAACATGAAATGATTTTGGCAAGTAGCCAAACACGTGCATCTCAAGTAAAAGATATACCACATCTGTCTGTGTGTGTGTGTGTGTGTGTGTTCATGCGTTTTTGGATGCCTCCCAGTAAGAATTGCATTTAACAGTAATAATCAAATCATAGATTTTCATTGTGCAGCTTTCAAAAGACAATCAATTTTTCCTGCCAGGGACTTTCTGCATTTCTCCTCACATCGTAAGACTCTCCCGCTCCCAATCACTTTTAATTGGAAAGTAATGAAATTTCTTTTTAAGGAAATGATACAAGTTTACAAGGATCATCTCACTGGGGAGTCACAGGATAGCCTTATCTCGGTTTGGTTTTACGCAAGGGTAAACTCTAATGTGCAGGCTCCTCTAATTCAAACGAGAAGCGTCTACTCCTTTCATAGTGCTTTTGGATGAAATTACCTGGCTTTTATATCAGCTCTACCATCTGGGTCCTATTACCTCAGCAACTGATGAGCCAATCCGAAATGTTTGCATTTGTCTCCAAGAATAATATTGTCGTTGCTAAGCAAGTGTTATATGGGGCCATCTTAAATACACTCCAAATTGTTTGGAACATTTCCAATTACATTTTGGTCCTGTTGTAAATGTAAAAGTATTTGAGAGTGATGTTGATACCAGAAATGATAATGAAAACGCAGTATTCCAAGTTATACAGTAAATCAGGTCAACACAACAGATTGAATGGATTCACTGACAAACAAGCCTGAGTTCAATTAAAAATGTATTTTCGTCAAAGCCCCATATGTGCTCAAACGATGGTTTCCTAAGGAGAACATGATATGTTTTTTTTCTTAGTATTGGGGCCCTCGCAGTCAAGTATCTAAATATAATGTTTTGACACTACAGCTAGTGGTCCAAAGAATGCATATTCATATAAAGCAGCTGGTGTATTCAGAGAAGTGGGCTGCAGGATGCCAGGGCTTTCATGTGTTCAGAGGGAAAGATGGTGAAGGGGTCAAAGAGCCACAGCAGGATAAGACACGTACGCCAGTCAAAATGCTGTTGTTGAATGTCAATATAATTGAGGAAAATATGTTGAGTTGAACATTTAATATGTCAGCTCTTCCCTCTTCTGCAAGACCACGTCTACAACCTCCACATACTCAATTCTCTACACGCTCAGCCTACTCATGTTGACTTTTCCTTTAGCATTTCCATGAGGTTATTAGGGTTAGGGATGAGATATCTGATGATTAGTACTCACTATGAAATGTAGAGGAAAAGGATGAACTTGAAAGATATTTACCCTCCAACCTCAGTATTTTTGCATTGCCCCTGTGTCCAATTGTTTGTGTTCTAATAAGTCGGTCATTTCCGGCGTGTCTTTCCAGCACTTTCTCACCCTGTGTCCTGGCAAATGTCAAAACATGA